>OY755206.1:34163009-35363009 GCA_963576765.1 Draba incana
AGTAGACTTGACGGTACGACGCATGACGACGCGGCCACCGCCGTTGGAGGCTCCGACTTTGCGGAGGAGATCGTTGGATGGCTTGAGGGCCGTTTGGCCGGCGAAAGAGGCGTGTTGGATTGCTGATGTGGCCATTCTTAGTTTTGTGGTTTCTCAAACTCCAAACAAAAACCACTAATGATGAAGTACTAAGCGAGATGAGATGTTTGATGATGTTATGTAGATAATTGGGTTTTCGGTTTTATAGTAGAAATCCCAAGGTGTTCATTTTGAGGGATATAAGCAGATGGACACGTCTGCCAGTTCTGATTGGTTGATTTTAGATTTTCAGAAACTCGATTCACGTGCATGGGATAGGTAGAGGTTATGGTTATGCCACGTGGCAATGGAAAATCTTGTGGGGTGCACTAAACACTCAAGGTAAGAGCATGTACATTGCTAATTCCAATGGGTCTAAAGTGGGTATTTTTATAATATAAAATTATTAAAATGGTTGTAAAAGGAAGAAAAAGAGTGTTTTTGTGGGGTATATTGAAATATAAATTAATAAAAATTTAAGTAAAGAGAGTAAAGAGTGTTTAAAATGAAGAGAGAGTGTGTTAATTGGGATCTTTTGGAGAGTGTTTTTAAAAAGAAGAGAGAGTGTTTAAATATAAAATTAATAAAAGTTGAGTAAAAGGATGAAAGAGAAGGTATAAAGTTGAGTAAAAAGAAAAGAAAGTGTGTGTTTTAATAATTTTATATGGCCTTAAGACCCGCAGGGTTACCAATGTACATGCCGTAAGAGGATAGTGTTCCAAGAACACTCAGGTCATGGGGTCTCTTTTATTGCCTATTGGCTATGCTTACGATTGCGATGATAAGAAATTATATTTTTGTTTGATAAGCAAAGTTTAAATTGAAAAAAAAAAATTATGAATAGAAAACTTGAGACTCGTACAAAATCCGGTTAATTAAAAACTATTTAGCATCTCAAAATCAAACAATTATAATGCAAATGTCTGTCGTTCTTTGGGACGAAAGATTATAGAAACATGCTTCAATAAATCCATTACAAAATGAGAAGAAAATCGACTATGTCGCAATGTTCATATTAATCTATGCACCTTTAGACCAAATTAACTCTTTTATAAACCAATTAATATTCACTATATACATACAACAGTAGGGCAATGAAAATTCCCTTTAAAATAATCTCCTACATATCAAAAGACCATACAGTGGTTAAAAAGAAATCAAGATATCGCCATAGCAGAAAGTCTAAGCTGTTTATCAAGAGGCAAATGATCTTTGAATGCTACACAAATGTAATGCATCACCTTCACAAGCATAGGCGCATAATCCCTTTCGCTTTGCTCAATTTGCTGTGAGCTTTGCCTTGCATTAACGCCAGAGTCAGTTGCGAAACTGTAAACACGTTCCAACGATGTCCATAGAAATGAGATGAAAGGCTCCGCAATAACTTCCCAGTTGGGATCAGTCAGGAGAGAAGTTACAGTAACAGACATATCGCTCAAAACCGTGGATCGGTCTAAAGTGAGAAACGGCATGTATTCACAGCAGATACTAGAGAGGAGGCCAACAAAGTAGATAGCCTGTCGAAGGAGGAAACAAATTTCAACATAAATGAAAAAGGATAATCTCATTTAATGGAGGAGGTCTTAACACTGAATGGACTTACATTGGATGGATAGCTAGAAACGCAGCTGATTTCAACAGCGTCAAGGAGCCATTGTCTTTTGATTCCTCCTTCTGCGTGATACAGAGCTGCTACTATCTCAATGTGCACATCCCAAATATCTAACAAAGACGAATGCAATTGAGCCAAGTCTTGCTAGCTTTGCTTTTGCCTGGATCTTCTTTATATCACCTTGGAAGTCAATCTTTTCATTTCCGGGTTCAAGACTCGAAACCTGCATGCGAGATAAGTCTCAGTCAAATGGAGAGATGTCTTCAAAGATGATCATGTAGCTTACAAGCCAATGCATGAATTAGATATTACATATACCTGTAGAAATTTGTATAACCAATCCCGGCGCGACTTCTGCAAACATTTAACAGCCTCTGACCACTCTTTCACCGTACCCATCTGATCTGGTTTAGGAGATTGTGATGCTACTGGTAAGACCACGAAAAGCAACTCTATGCATTTTTCAATCTTTGTGGTGTATTCTGAAGATTCAAGCGAAGTTTCTTCGAGACACTGACTCAGACCCTTCCAAAAAGACACCGTCAATGAGCTTTTCTGATCGCAACTATATACTTGGTCTGGAGATGGCGAGATTACGAAGGAAGAGATATCGTCAAACAATATCTCCATTCTTGAACCTGAGAATATTCTCATTAAATGGCCTAGATGACAGAGCAGGCATGACTGAAGACTCTGCTCTAGTGTTTTGAATCTGGATAGTTCCGACAACTCGTCCAGAAAAGCTAGAAGTTCATCAAATTCGCTTGCGTGGGCTAATGAAAATTTGAAACACTCTTCCCTAAGACTTATTTCCTTAGGAAGATAGCCTGATTGCGATACATCACTCTGAGTCCCTTGTTTCATTAATCGCCTTATTATTGCTCCCCAGTCCAAGTTTGGCAATCTCGGAGCATGAGACAAACACCGCAAAGCGCTTGCCATTGTACGAGAATCCAGAGAGCTACTCGCCTAAATTTCAACAAAGATTAATAAGCATGAGAAACAGATTGAGATACCTTTTACTTAACTGTTGCAGCAGTTTAATGGAACCCAAGATTGAGTAATTATAACTATTTTTGTTGTTTACACTATCAATAATTAGAGAAAACTAACACTATCAGAAAGCTTTTAAGCAGACATACCAAAGGCAAACTTGGATTTTTCAGGCCTTGAGCAAGTTTTATGACCATGGCATGGTCAGGAACATTGTGAGAGATGGCGTTACGGTGAGAGTCATCAGATGGAACTTCATTAGTGAGACTTGACGCATCCTTGGACCGCATGTAGTTTCTAAGAAACGAGATGGCCCATGCAGCATAATGTTGCAGTTGGCGATCCTTGGTATTTTGTGCGATAAGGAATATTTCTAGCACAACTGGCGTCAACTGCTGTGTAAAATATGAGTTTGAAAGCAAAGGACCTGACACATACGAGATTTTCTGTAGCAGTATATATGGATGTTAGGAACCCATACACATTTATCTAAATGACAAATAAAGAGCAAGGATTTCGAGAAACATAAACCAGAAACTTTACATTTTCCTCAGAACTGGAAGGAGGTGCACGGGGTAGAGGATGTGAATACACCAAATTCCCAGCACCTGTGCCTAAAACATTAACAATTCCGAGCATGCCACCAAAGTGAACCACAGGTGGGTAAAGTCCAGAGTAACATGTCTTGAACAGTTCTAGTAAGCCTTTTACAGACTCAACCACCACAGGGTGGATACCTTCATTCAGAACAGAACCAAGGAGGTCTCCAGCCCCAATACAGGAAGCCATCAACAAAATCTTACGAAAAGCACTGGACTTTTTAACAATTAGCAATTCAGAAATAAGGTCCTTGAAACAATTGATTAGATGATCCACCTCATGTGCATCAAACAGTTCCACTTTTTGGCAGAAAGTGATAACAATTGGGAGTGCAAGGCAGGCACCGGCTGAGAAAACTCCCACTGATACCTTACTATTAGAACCTGGAGTTTGCTTAAGAGAATCTGCATATGGGATCCATGATACGATCAGCGTTTTAATCTTTACAACAGCATCTTTCTTCCCGGCTCTGTATATTGCACCAACTGACATCCCCAAACCTATGATAAGTCCAGCAATACCCCATGTATCAAAATCATCAGAATTCTCATCCAACAGCTGAGGTAAACCTGTAATGCTGTCTTTCTTTACAGGTGGGAACAATGCAGACAAGCTTTCTAGAATATCACACGACGTGTGCAGGAAACGATGTAATATTGAAGATAGCGACCTCACTATCCTTCCTAAGAGTTGTTCTTCTTGGTTTCTGTAGGACTCACTGTCTATATCAGAGCTTGCAGAGGCTTCAGCCCGAGTGAGCAGATCTTGGCATGATAAACCCAATCCAACCCCACAGGCTCCTTTTACAAGAGTGCTTTTACTGCTACACAAAACCTAAAAGCAATTTTTAAGTCAACAGGATTTATAAGAAATTTTTTTACCCGCATGCAAACAAATATCATTTAAGGACTGAGAAAGACCAAGACTGATTTTGCATGCATATTCTCAAATTTACTACTCACTACGCGTTTTCATAATAGAGGTAGCCCTATAATAGTTTACACAATTGACTTTGACCAATATTAACTCATAGGTATAGACAGTACCTCAAGAAGCCCAGAGATATTCTGGAATTTCTGCTTGTGGTCAGTCACGTGAAGAGACGATGAGATCAATCCAAGAGATATACCAGCGGTCCACTGACGGTGTTCATGCTCATGCTCCAACAACCAACCCAACAGAAATTTTGATGCAGTCGCTTTAATATTGTGCGCAGCAGCTGGCAAAACCTGAAAGAATAAACAGATTATATTGTGAAACACTTGGCCACTACAGATATGGAAGCATATTTTATATGAATTCTTACTGAACATAGTGCACCCAATGCTAGTGCAATGTTTTCTGCAGACCTCGGAAGAGTTTCTTCAGCCATGTATACCAAACTCTATAGGAAACAACACGAAAGCATCTCATAAACATTTGAAGACTAAAAAGTCCAAAGTTTGAACTAAGCTACACTATCTCAAACCTTCAAGATGTTGTTTGCAGCTTTAGAAGTTTTATCAGATGATAATTCTGTTGTCGTTGCATCAATGGACAATATAGTAGCTCTCATCCAACACCGCATAAAAGCTTTCAGTGATTGCAATGAAATAAGTGCAAGGGAAATATTTCTTGAGAGCTGGAGAGATTTGACTACTACTTTAAATGCCTCCTCGTATTGACCATGTATATCACCACCCTGTGATTAAAAGTATGCAACTCAGTACCCTGAAGTATAAAAAATCTCCTAGCCGAAAGGTAAATATTCTTACTCTTGATGACCCAGACTTCACATCTCTAGGACTAAAAGATAGACATAATAATGCCGCACCAGGTAGTTCTCCAGTCTTAATTCCTTTCCCTGTGAGTCAAATGATGCTGCGCTTAGTCCATGCAGAGTACCAAGAAAATTACATAACTGATTTATGCATTCCAACAGACTCGCTTGCATCTCACTAATTGTGCTAACAATCTAAGGACTATTTTAGCAGAAAAATCAACTACACCTGCAGGGAAGATGACTTGAGGTATCACATCTAGCGGCTTCTCAATCTTATTAGCAGGAACTTTCTTCTCTCTTACATATCTACGCCGGATGCTGAAAAGTCAGAAAAGGAGTATTAATATGTTGTGAATGATGATATAAACTATATAAAAAAAAAAGTCGATAACAAGCTCTATACCTGTGCTCATGAATCATGATCTTGATTGAAAGGCCTTCTAAAGCATTCAGAATATTTACATTTGTCTCCGAGAAGAGCAAATATGCACAATTCTTGTTGAATTCAGAAATTTTCTTTTCCAAAAATGCTACCTGGAAGAAATGGATCAGAACTAATTAGTTACAAACCAAAGGAAACCAATGATGGCCTGGAACAGATAAGACACAGAAATTCAATACGTACCTCATACTGACCAAGGGCCATTATGGCAGAGACTCTTGCCTTTGTCCATTGGGGATCATGAGGCATCTGCATAGAGCTCCCAATTTCCCACAAAATGTTCAGAACATTTTCTGCATCTTCAGGATATGCTTCAGCATCCATTGCACCCCACTTTAGAAGAAGGCATACACTGCAACATATTCATTATGATAGTGCTAGTTATACATGAAATATTTATTCCAGAAATCTCAAATAACAATAGCTAAAAGATACATGCACCCTTTTAAACACCTCAATCGTGCCTGTAAATATGATTTGGGATATGAGAGCTGCTAACCTATAAGCAAGGAAAGGATCCAGTTTGATGTTTTGAGCATGTTTCTCAATGACACCCCATGCAGTATAGAAATCTGATGGACAAAGCAAAAGTTACTTGATAAAATATGAGTGAAAAATAAAGGAATTAACCAACGCAAGCAAGCATCAAGAGAGTACCAATGACATCGGCTTCACAAAGCTGGGAAAGACTCTGAAAACCAAGTGCTTGAACTGAACAGTCTTGGCTCTCTATACAGGCCTGTCAAAGTAAGAATCCAGTTAAAAAATTTGAAGGCACCTCAAGCCAAAATAACAATAGCAAACATCACTTAAGAAACTATACCTGAACGGACAAGATTAGGTCTACTCCCCTGTCAGGGTGTTTCTTGCATACATCATGAATGGAAGCAGCCATACTAATGCATATATGTTTCTCTGAGATAAAGTCTATAAATCCTTTCGGACGTAACACCTCCTGAGTATTCAAAATAATTAAGTACGATAGAAATACATAAAAATAGTACAAGCATGAGCAAGCTGACTTCATCAATGTTGAGCAAAATATCATAGGGGTATAGAATAGCTTACTTGCAGACTCGAAAAGGCACGGTCATTGACAACCCAGGTCTGGCAAAGTAATCTAATGGCTGTAGCATACAACAGACTAAAATAAACCATCGTCAGAGCTACTCATAATCAACTCAATTCCAATAGGAGTACAGAAATGAAACAAGGTAGAGCACAAAAATCCAGTTCAACAAGATTGGTAAATGTAGGCTAAAGCATGAAACATCACATACTACTCTTCTAGCTTCCAATGTTACGATTAAAATATAAAATAAGCCCAGAATTAGAAAAGTTAAAGGAACCACTGATAGCTGTTTACAAACACTACCAGGTTACCAAAGAGCAAAGGTGAAAATCGAGTTTTGCAAGCACTAAGTAAGGGCTTCAACCTAAAAAGCACGTTTTAAAAAAACATGATACATAAAAAAACTGACCCTTTCCCATCTTTGTGTAGCATTGGTGTAATAGTCTGAACTACAAGTGGAATCATCACCTGTTGTGCAGCTAGTGATGGGAGCAACCCCAGAAGTTTTGACTGCAAATCAAAGGAATAAAATGGGAACTTGACTACAGGAAAAAGAAAGAAGGAGAAACAAGCACTTGGATATGAGAGTAGTCTCACCAATAAACTCTGACAAGGGACACCAGGTCGAGATAACAAGTTGCTGTAATATAGAACAGCTAACAACAGTGGGACACTCATTTTAGGATCAACGCCACCAATAGCAGACAAAGAATCAATAGCATCAGGTCCTAGGGACGGATGCAACACCAAGACACCGGCAACAGCACCAAGTAAAATAGGTATATCTTGCGAAAGAGAAAGCGATGAAGATAACTTTTTTCTATTTCTAAACTGGTCAGCATGTTCCTTAAGTAGTGAACTCCACGTCGCGTGTCCAGAATAAGTTTCCTGATTTTCACTTCCATTGATGTAAGCCACTCTGAGGAAGGAGGACGTGGACGATGCCAAATCATTCTGAAAAAGAAATACATTAAGACTCGGTAAGCAATTTATTTCAAGTTGTTTTTGTGAACTACTTTGATATGGACATAAAACAAAATAAGCATGCCTATCTCTCACCAACGCTCAAAGGATTAACAATTTGAAATAACCTAACCAATGAATGAATCTATGTAACTCATTATCAATAGACTTTCAAAAGAAAATAGCAGGTTTCTCCACAGGAAATAAACCTGATGCCAGAGTTGCTGCATGGTTCTAAATACGACAGAGCCCACCCCGCTGAGTGGTGAATCTCCCTTAGTTGTATGGACCTCAATCTTTGGTGCGTTTGACATTGTTACCAAGACATTTTCTACGATGGAAAGAACCTTACTTGCTGCTCCTTTGACTGATTTAGAAGGAGAAGACATCAGTGTGATAAGAGGGAACAATAATAGAGGCTCCACACTTGAACAGGCTGCGTCTCTAACCGACAAGTTTTCTACAAAAGAATTGAACAGAATCAATTCTCAGTCATCAGAATATATACACATACAAATTTTTGCCAGGAAACAGGGAGTGATAGCAGGGCAAACCAAAATGACTGAAGTAATTTAGCTACTACAATATTAGAAAATAAATCAAGCAAGAGTGTAATGAAAAGAGAGATGGAGACATAGATATACCATTTTCATTTTTCCATCTGAGCAGAAAAAGCAGGAACTTTAAAATAGAGAGTTGCTCATGCTCAACACTAGACTTGGCAAGCATGAAAACTAGCGAGAGAACCACCAAGGATAAATCACGTGAATATGGCAATCCAAGATCTTTCTGAACAGCTAACAAGTGCTTCAATGATTCGATAACAGGCTCTTGTTCGGTTGTTTGGACATGAGGAGAGGCACAAAGAAAAATTACGGCCTCTACCAGTTGCACACCGAGCAGATGAACTTCTGTTACTTCCTGCTAGCATAGATAAATGAATGAATGTCGAAACAACAAGCACAAAGTTTAACATGAAGGCAAGAGGCAATTAGCATATACCAATCTAGTTCCAACCAAGTCTCTCACAACCACAGTGTAGGCATCCACTAGAGTCTTGACAATGCAGCTAAAATTTCTATTGTCCTGCACAGTTTCAGAAGTTTAGAACTGTGTCCTAACATTGCATTCACCAAATTGACTGTCAATCATATATACTTACTTCCAGATTTTTGCCCGGGATATATTTTAGGCAACGAATAAGCAATCTAAATACCGCCAATGCTTCATGGCGGCATGAGCAACAAAGGGAAGCCATTGATGAAATCAATTCCCTTGCAAACAAAGACGCCGATGAATTACACAATATTGTGTAATTCAAGAACGGCTCCAAGAACTCACATACTCCTACCATTCCCAATCGCCGATTATGCATCACAAAGAGTGATACTTGATAAAGAAGCTCCGTCTGTGTCTCCGCTCCGCTAGAAAGAATCTGCAAACAAACAACAACAAAGAGAATCATCAATGGCTAGCTAATTTCGACTTAATTCACACAGAAGACGAATTACATACCCTAACAAACGGATGATTCTCAGTCGAATTGAACTTCCAATTCCCATTTTCCTGTTCGTAACCGAATCGAATCAAAAACCCTAAACCCTTCACAAAGAGCGAAACCAATTTCGCGTCGCATCCTTGGAGAGCTGATTGAAGCTCTAACAAACCGCGAGAGAGGTCTAGAACGGAGTCTGAAACTAATCGACATAGCTCATGAACGGATTGATCAACGACGGTGACGGAATCAGAAGTGAGGCAAAAGGAGATAGCTTCTCTTCCGGCTTCGGATTCCGATCCTAATCGGTCTGGAGCAGATCGGAGCTTGGAGAAGACGGAAATCACAGCGAATCTTTGTATGGAAGATTGAGGTACTCGAGTTTTCTCTAGTAACGAAGCATACGAAGCCATATCAGAGAGAGTGAGAGAGAGAAGGCAGTGGCAGCTTCGGAAGCGTGAACGGAGAGATTTGGAATTTTCAGTTTTCCAGCGCCGGGAAGAGGAAGTCCGATCAATATCAAAAAACAAAAGGGGAACCCTGTACTTTACTAAAAACAAGATAATGACACTAACGTTTTAGTTTAGATTTTTTTTTTTTTTTTTGGGCTAACGTTTGAGTTTAGATAAATTTAAGAAAATTGTGGAAAACGATGTGTTGTAAAAAGAGGAGTCATACGAAGGGTTTGTGTGTTTTTATAAGGGAAAGATCTCTCTAATTTGTGTTTTTTCTTCCACGAATTAGGTTTGTATTTGGAAAATTTCTCAAATCAATTAGAATAGTGATTTTGCATTAGAGCATCTTTATTGGATACATAAAAGTGTCTAAAATGTGTGTTTTTATAATATAAAATTATTAAAATGGTTGTAAAAGGAAGAAAGAGAGTGGTTTTGTGGAGTATATTGAAATATAAAATTAATAAAATTTGAATAAAGAGAGTAGAGAGTGTTTAAAAGGAAGAGAGAGTGTTTAAAATTAGATTTTTTGGAGAGTGTTTTTAAAAGGAAGAGAGAGTGTTTAAATATAAAATTAATAAAAGTTGAGTAAAATGATGAAAAATGAGGTATAAAGTTGAGTAAAAGGAAAAAAGAGTGTGTGTTTTAATAATTTTATATGGCCTTAAGACACTATTGTGTCAGCAAATCGGATGCCCTTAGTATTCTAGTTGCAATGATGTAAGTTGGTTTTTATTTAAAGGTTATCATAAGTTATGGAAACAGAAGTATGGTCCCACTAACGATAGTTCTAGTTAATGTAACTCTATGTTTCCACATAAACCTTTGAGCTGTGTAAACAATCTTGTGTCTAAAGTGTATATAACATTATTAAAACACACAATTTCTCTTCATTTTACTCAACTTTATACCTTCTCTTTCATCTTTTTACTCAACTTTTATTAATTTTATATTTAAATACTCTCTCTTCCTTTTAAACACATTCTCCAAAAAATCTAATTTTAGACACTCTCTCTTCCTCACTCTCTCTTCCTTTTATTCAACTTTTATTAATTTTATATTTCAATATACCCCACAAAAACACTCTCTTTCTTCCTTTTACTCAAATTTTAATAATTTTATATACACTTTAGACACTAGGGGTTACCAATAAAGATGCTCTAAAAGAACCTCGTTTTTATTGTTTTTGTTTTGATTAATGAATTTGAAGCAAATGTTAATTTGAATGCTTATGAAGAAAAATTGTGTGGACTAATAATTAATCAGCTAGAAAAGATAAATGCCAGCATATATGGCTACTGTATTTAAAAAAAAACTGTTTTGAGAACAAAAACTTATGTGCTCTGAATGAACTGACCATGTAGAGAAATGATTGTCATTTCATAAGAAAAAGGTTACAAAATTGTTTCCCCAAGATCTCTCACATGAAGTCTGATAACAAATTGGCAAGATGAAAATTCAGAGTTTGTTATTTTCATCTGACGAGAGGTTATTGAAGTGAATTCTATTTGATTTAGTAATTTGTTTTGTGAACCGATCGAGTTTTAGAGATTGGTGTAAATACTTTTGTAATAAATTATCAAGACCAGATTCTAATATGTAATATTCATCAAGAACCATATCATAATTTTCTTACTCAATTTCTACCTCAAATTCTTTCAGTTCCTTTGGTATTGATATTGAAATAGTATTGCATTGGTGACATGCATGTTTTAGATCAATAAACAAATCCAGTCAACGGCATTTCAACTTTTTTTAAAACAAAATCTTGTCAACGGCCTACTCAACAACAACTTGAATATCCTCTTGCTATCCAAAAACAAAGAAGAAGAATTTTGGTAAACCTAAAACAGAAAACATGTCAATTTCGCCTTTTATTTTCCTTCACAGCCACATGGTTGGTATTTTCACGACAAAACAAAACAAAACAAACGTACACATATTGACAAAATATTCTAAAAGGAAGAAACTGAGACACAAAGTAAAATTACATAAGTGCCTTTCCAACACACAGCTCATCACATTTTTATGATATCAACCTCCTGCCCTTACCCTGCTCAGTGGTCTCACTAGAGTCATGGGCTTCATGTGCCTTATCTTGCACATACTGGCCCATTTCTTTCCCCTTCTGACCAGCATAGCCTACTGCGTCAGCCATACGACGTTTCGCGTAGTCCAATTGATCTGGCATTGAACCACTCGTCCCTCGGAAGTGGTTTAGGACCCATGAGACCGAGCTCAGACCCGTCAGCCCAAATAGCCCAGAAGCTAAGATTCCGGTCACAGCAAGCGCGACTGTGAGCGCCGCGGGGACAATCACTGGACTGAATAGGAGGAAGAGTGGAATGGAGACCAAGAAACCGATCACCGAGCCAGCTAGAGTGAGTCCAGCTAGGGCTAGCAGTGTGCCACCAACGGGAACTCCTGCTATAAGTGCCATGATCTGCATGTAACGATTATATCGAGTTTGATTTAAGTGTTGTTTAGTTAGACTATTTAATTTTTCGTATAATTACTAGTGTCAACAACTCAAAATGTTCAATACCCAACCATGCTGGATCCTTACGGGTGGCCAATTGGGTTATCCAAACCCAATCCAAGAAATTCTGTTTGGATTTGGATTTATACAAAAATCGATTAATAATAAATATTAATTTTCATTTGGGTTTTCTTGGATTGGTCTTTAGATAACTGAAAAAAACCCAAATAAAATCCACATACATATGATATATATATATATATATATATATATATATATCTTAATATAAATGTAAAATTGCCTAAATCAGTTTTAGCAATTTACTATTGATTTTTTAGTTATATGTAAAATTACTTGCATCAAAAATAGTAATATACTATTGACTTTTTCATTTATTGTAAAACTACCTAGTTTTTTTAGTTTCTCTTGTCATTTTTCTTTAAAAATTCAACTAACCAAATCCAAATAACTCAAATAAAATTAGTTTTAAGTTTATTTTGGTTAAACTATTTGTGCTCCAAACAACTTTAACCAAAACCAAAACCAAAACCAAAACCAAAACTCAAATAACTTGATCCAAATTCTGAATTTGGTACAATAATTTTGAATCCAAATAACCTGATCCAATCCAAAACCCAAAAATCCCAATCCAAAATCCAATCTGGCCACCCCTAAATCCCATATGCATGCATAAATATTTATATTTCCAAGTGGTGGTAGCTGTGTACAAAAATCTGATCTAAAATTATATTTTTGTAGAAATTATAGATTTGTATTTAATATTGTTAGGAATCCTAAGACTTTTAAAAGTAATATATATACTAATGGACTAAGAAATATTATTTAATGATACTTCACTTATATTATCTCTAGTGAATATTTTGTTTATCTAAAACATGAAAAAAATCTTTAAAATAGTTTGAGTTAGTGATCTTAAGAAAAGAGAAAACTAAAGAGAAGACAAGATCAATACGTTGGTACTTGAGGAGCCACGATTCTTAAGATCAGAACCAGCACCATAACCATAACCATAACTGGAATCATCTTCATAGCCCGGCTGAAGATGACTACGTTTGTCATCAGTACGGTCGACATGCACACGTCTGTCCACATTCGCCATATCGAATTGTATGATTTATAACTAAAGAGCAAATTCTAACTAAGAGGACACAGAATGGGTATAAGAAATGTAAGGTTTTGTGTAAACACATATATATAAATCAAATGGGACTGAAATATTTGTTTCTTTTTGTAATAAGAAAAAGATTTGTAGTGAAGAGAAGAGGACACGTACGTAAGAAGGTGTTGAAGGGAGAAGTGTGGCTTTGCATGATTTCCAAGTTTCATTCTTTACCTGATCATCTTTTATTTCTCGAAATTTTAATGTCAAGGCTGATAGTATTCCAAACTAGCTTTTAGTCCATTGCTTGTAATGACGGGATGGTATGAATTTTCTTTTTTTTTCTGATACAGAATAAGATAAATAGGCCATTTTCTTGCTTTAAAATTCATAGTTATAGCAATTAACCGACACGGCGAAACTAATATGAGGAAGGAAAAAGCAATAGAGTTGGGAAAAAAAAACCATTGAGTAGGCAAATACCAAAAGAATAACATGAATTGAGGCATCTATTTTTTTTTGGTAAAAAGAAGAAACAGAGAAAAGAATTTGGTTTTATAACACGAGACATCCTTTTTTTTTTCTTTGAGCATCACCATCGCACATAAAATGTGATGTCTTACAAATAAAAAAATATTAAAAACACTCTCTCATCATTTTACTCAACTTTATACCTTCTCTTTCATCTTTTTACTCAACTTTTATTAATTTTATATTTAAACACACCTCAATTATCTCTCTCTTATGTCTTCTCCAAGACACAATCTCTCCAACTAAACCCACTATCTCCTCTCTTTACTCAACTTTTATTAATTTTATATTTCAATACACCACACTATTTCAACAAAAAACACTCTCTTTCTTCCTTTTATTCAAATTTTAATAATTTTATATTGTGAGACACACCCACATTGTCTCCAATGGTGATGCTCTTTCAGAGGGTCTAATCGAACCAATCAATTTCGACATGGACAACGAGGTCGTCCACGGAACAAGGTTTTTTCATTTGTCTCCTATTGGACCTTTCTGGTTATTGGGCGGTTTAGTGGGGGCCTACAAATTGATAACGAGATGACAAACTTCTCTCTCACTTCTTCGCCTTGATTTCAAACTTGGATTTAGCATGTAAAAAGTTAGGTCTATGGCTTAAAATCGCAAGTACAATGATGAAACAGTAGGTTTTCTTTGGACGGTAACATGAATAGTACAATAGTTTCTTCGCTGGAGTTTTATATTGTCACCAAGTCCAGATTTTGAATGTAGAAACGTTTAATTGTAAAAACAAATTAAGAGATGTGAACTCGTGACAAAAAAATAATTCTATGTATGATTAGTTTTTCTTTCTTTCTCAATTGCAATAGATATGAAAATATTTGAAATAAAAGAATTAGTTATAACTTTTTAGTTATCGCAATATCGTGAAGAAAAGGAAAAAAAATATGAAAGATTTGAGGGAGAGGAAAAGGGAATAATTGAGGAAAAGTCTCAAGATGTGTACAACATGATATGTAATAGACAGAAGACATGAAAAGTCACATGGGAAAACAATCATATATTCTACAGTAGACAGTGAGTGTAATAAATAAAAAATGTTAAAAAGAAATGATAGCAACGAATGTACATTCTTGTAGTTACTGTTTCTGAAACTGAATCATGTCTGAAACACTCTTGAGGCCCCGTGTCTTGAAGTCGACATGTAAAAGGTACGCATGGAAGATCAAAAACCAAACCAATTATAATTTCGAATAGAGGCAATACAACATAGATTATAATATTTTGACCATCTTTAGATTATATGAGTATCTAACCTTTTACTTTTAACGTTTATTTGATTATCACACTCAAATCTTTTTTTTTTTAATAAACAATAATCCTTATCAATCTTAATTATGGAAAAGAAAAGTTATGAATGGGGTTGTTATTTTTACAATAAAAACTCTATAAATTAATAATGTTAAAACTATGATATTTTATTAATTTATAAAGTTATTAATTTACTGAAAATAAACTTTTTTACAATTTTCTAAAAACAACTTTTATTTGTAATTTTTATTTTATACTAAGCTATATTTTTTTTAATTAGTTTATTCTTTTTTTTATAATATCAAATAGTGATTGAATTATAAAATAAAAATTAGTTGTGAAAAATAAAAAATAACGCTAAAATCACATATAAATATACTTTAGTTATGTTTATATAAATTTGATATACAAAATATTAATTTATAATATTATTGAAACTATATACTTACATAAACAATTTTAAATATTTATTATTTTATTGAATTGTATTATATTTTGTACTGGTCTAATTTAAAACCAGCAAAATTTATTAATTTATAGAATTTTTAATGTAGTTGATTTGTATGTAAATATTAAAATATATTTGGTTGTTAGGTCGCCGCAAATGACATAACATAAAAATGGATCGATTTTGAAAAGAGATTCCCTATGAAGACATGTGCCTTAGTAAAGCTACTAGTACAATTTGGTGTTTTCATTCTTCAACAATTGATTATTTATTTAAACCTTTTCTCAAGTCGACGAGTATATAAAACCACTCGACTAACTTAATATTAGCATTTCTGACTAGTGATTACAGACTAGTGTGTGCAACCAAACAACTAATTATTAGCCTACTTTCTCATGGGCCTATTCAAAACTGTCGACATGGATTTATGCTTTCAAAACACCACAATGGTTTATTAATTGTCTAATCAAAAAAGTTATATTCTCTTCTAACGGATCCTTACGTAGAAAGATGTTATGATTAAGCACCAAACACAACCACATACATCAACTACTTATTGCTTATTTAAAAATATCCGTTGAGTTCCCAATCCCCTGAAATATAAATACAAGTTAAATTACACATACGCATAAGTAAGTATATATACATTTACACATACATACATATGCATGTCCCCACATACCTCAAGCATAAGAACATGTCCTCATTCACTTTTATCACATCAACCATCTCATCTCTCTTTATATTTCTCCGCCGCTAATTCTCTCAAAGACGAAGAGTGATAATGTCTAATCAACTCCCGTTGACCAGTCAACCCCTCCTTCCACCATAAGCCGACGTCGTTTCACCACCAATACAACTAGCATACCTCATGAGATCAGCATTTGTCTCTTCTAGTTCCCTTTGGAGCCTCAAGACTTGTCTTTGTAGCACCGAGATGGCCCCAACGCAACCATACACTGGATCTTTTAGCCGTGCCTCCGCCTCGTATGCCAATGAGTTCACGGCGTCTTCCCTTTGATGTGGGGCCACCTCGTGGAGGATCTTGCTCACGTTGCTTGCCCCAAAAATCCGGTGGACGTTCGCAAACTTTGTAGGTTCTTCTGGCGGAAAATATGGCGCGAATATGCAGTTTGAAGTACATTTTCGCCGAAGGAATTTGCACGCGGCACATGGTGAGTTTGTGTAGTTCGAATACGACGACATCTTTCTTTATATATCCCCTGATGATTTTTCAATGGCAGAAATTAGAAAATCGATGTAACCACACATATCTTATCAGGAGTTTTCCAAAATTACAAGATTGATATATGAATCTTGATCCACATCGATGATGTAATTCTTATCTCCTTGTAACATCAATATCTTCTAACACAACATGTCTATAAGTATATGTGTCTACGCTCACATTATAAAAATTGGTACAATTTCCACTTATGATTTTCTAATTTGCGTTGGTAACTAGCAATAACTGTCTCAACATCAATATAAATTGGTTACAAGACGTATGATGTTCTTAGTCTTTTTATCCTCAAAATTAATTGTTCTCGTGTTCTTTCTGCATTAAAAAGTTACAACCATTTAAATCCGTATTTGAACTATATCTCAAACAATCATATACGTTTATCTTAGCCATTCTACTTTCAAATTAATTAGTTTTACAAATTGTAAGATCTTGGGACGTTATAAAAATAATCTACAATAGAAAAGTACTACATATATATATGCACAAAATGTTAAATCTTAAGTGTATTAGTGAATCTGACACCCATTACGATTATACAAAGTTGTGCAATTAGTTGTGTAGCTACGCAGAGCCGGATCTGAGATAGTCGGGGTCCTATACAAAATATATTTGATAGTATAAAAACTTAAATGTAAAATTGATATACTCCATTTTTGGGGTATTCTAACCATTGTTTTGTAGGGTTTTATCGAGTCTTTCTCTTTTGTATCGAGTCTTTTTAGGTCCAAAGGTGGCTGGAATGAAGAATTGGAGTTTGCTAGGAGTCTTGGTGGAAAAGATGGAAAACACGATCTTTTGGATTCTGAAGTAGCTGGAGCACCTGCTCCTGATTTGACCGACCTGCTCCCAGAGATTCATAAAAGGGAATATTCACTTAATGGAAATATTCACCTAGAAGATTTACCCTAGATCTACCTAAGATTTACCAAGCCGCCGCCGACCTAGAAAAAAGGAAACATCTTGGAGAATAAATATGTGCTTCTTCCTTATTTTCTAGACACGTTTTTTTACACACAATCTTTTACGCAAAAATCATCAAAAGACCTTTACTTGCTTTTCACGTTTTGGCCGAGAACCCTAGGGAGAGATTTCCGACTTCTTGCTTTGAATTTCGAGAGTTGTTCGTCTACACGTTATTGAGTTTTCTCTTGAACCTTACTCTTTAATTTATTCTATGAATACTTTCATGTCTCTTTGCGTTATTCGTTTCATTATGTGCGAGTAGTTACTTTTGTTAGATTAGGGTTTTTCAAAGGGATTTAGAGATTCAATGAACTCGGCATAGATAGGATTATACTTACATATTTGATATCTTCATCTAATGTTGAATTTAATGCCTAGACTAGCTTGATCACCTAGCCTTTGATATTAGGTTAAATTTACTCATCAAAAGTGTAGTAGATTGCTTGAAATAACTTAGATGGGCGATTTGATCCTTAGCCAACGACAGTTGAAGTTAAGGCAAATCGTGAACTTATCAATCTTAATCGTTAATGCTTGTTAATTTGTTTAGTCTCAAACGACAGTTTAGGGTGCTAGATTTATTAATAAAGTTGTTGATGCCACGACAGTGGATCCTCATAAAATCGTGATTGTGTTCTAGATTGGTACTTAAATTGATATCCTGAATAATTGCTTGGTTCTTGATGATCTATTCTCGGCGATAATTCCCTTGTCTAACGCCTTTATCATATTTGTTTACAACCGAATTTTACTTTGCTTCGTTATTTATTTTCGTGACACTTTAAAACCACTTGAATCGCTTAGCTTGAATTGTGTTTAAAAGGAACTAAAGTGTATTGCCAGTCCCTGAACGAACCTAAATCTATTTCTACATCGGATTAGTAATTTAGGAATTGAGTTCTTAACCCAGGCTAAAAACCTGTTATCAAATTGGCGCCGTTGCCGGGGACTACTTCGATACCTTTAGTTTTACAAATACGTTTCTAGACTAAGTACTAATTCGTTCTTTTTGTTTCTCTTGCTTGTGTTTCAGGGTGCATGAAAGCTAAGTCTACCCGAAAAGGTCGACAATCACCTCTCGTGTACTTCAGTAACTCGGAACTTGCAAGACTAGAACGAACCAACCGAAAGACAAAATCTGATAAGGTCAACATGGGTGACCAAACAGACATTGACATGGTGGCCGAGATGAAGAGGCTACAAGATCAGATGGCTCAGCTGCAACAGCAACAAAACCGTAACCAACAGCAAGAACGTGCCATCGGGGATATGGACAATCCTCACGCCTTCTATAGGAACCGAGCTGCAATCGCTCCTCCTGGTGTCTTAAGGCAAGACTATGAGATAAAACCTCAGATGATCACGCTGGTCAAGCAACATCTATTCCATGGTCTGCCCGCTGAAATTTTGATGGACCATATAGAGAATTTCGAGAAGATCTGCTCCACGACAAGTTCTAATGGGATGAACCCGGATTGTTTAAAGTGCAAGCTTTTTCCCTTCTCGCTCGCGGATAAGGCTTCACGATGGCTCAAGTCTTTACCTGCTGGATCTATCACGACTTGGCCACAGTGCAGGGCAGCGTTCTTGGATCACTTCTATACCAAAGCTAAGACCGCGGGATTGAGAAACAAGATCTCCACGTTTCAACAACAAACTGGAGAATCTTTCTATGAGGCATGGGAGAGATTTAAGGAGTATAAAAGGGAGTGTCCACATCACGGATTTACGGATGAGAACTTGCTGGGAATTTTCTACGACGGTGTTGATTGGGATTACCGGAACACGTTGAACGCTGCTAGTAATGGGGACTTTATGACCAAGACAAAGGAGAATGCTTACAAGCTTATTGAGAACCTAGCCGCAAGCTCAAGCAACAAGTCTCAGGAGTATGATCGGACTACGAAATCTAATGGAACGGATTCTCGTAAGATCGATGACCTAACGGCTAAGGTTAACTTGCTGCTCAAAGGGAACCAAAGGATGGTTCACTTTGCCGATGAGAATGGAGAAGCACTAGCTGAGGATGTGACCGATGGAGGAGAATTTGATCCGGAGGAGGTGAGTTATGTGAATGGGCAAGGGTATGTCCAAAACCAAGGGTTCAACTCAAACTACAGGAACCATCCGAATTTCTCTTACAGGAGTACGAATGTAGAGAATCCGCAGGATCAGGTATACCCGCAACAAACCGGTTATCAGAACCAAAAACTTCAGGATCAAGGTTTCCAGAAGACGGTACCTCAGGGTTTTCAAGGCAAGACATTCGTTCCGTTTCAAGGTCAAAAGCCCAGGTTCAACAACTTCCAAGCTCCTGCGAGCTCCGGTGGTACTTCTCAAGACGAACTTAAGAGTATGATGCAACAGTTGATGGAAAATCAGAATAAGACAGCCGCTGAACTGAACACTAAGGTAGACTCCATGTACTCGGACCTAAACAGTAGACTTGAAGCCGTGACTAACCATGTTAAGAAGCTTGACACGCAAGTAGCCCAAACCGCGGAGGCCGCTAAAAGCCCACAGGGAGTGCTGCCAGGAAAGCCGACCACAAACCCCAGAGAGGTTGCTGCTGTCACGCTGCGCAGTGGAAGAACTTTACCCCCGGTTGTGGAAGCAGTAGCTAAAAACTGCCCAGAAAAATCTGCGGAGCACCCGCTCCAACAGGGAGCACCTGCTCCAACTGAAAAACAAGATGAAACAGTTGCTGGATCATCTCGTCCTGTACTTAGACCGAATGAGCTAGTTGACCAAGTTCGGTCTCGTGTTTACAAACCCCCAGTCCCTTACCCAGTACCCCCAAGGAAATCGCAGAAAGATTTAGAGGAGGCAAAGTGTAAGGAGATGTTAGATCAACTCACGGTTAAACTCACACTAACCGATGCTATACAGATGATGCCGGCTATGAAGAAGTACGTTAAAGGTTTGATTACTGGTAAGGTTTCATCAGAGCAAGGTACTACATTGGTCTCTAAGGATTGCAGTGCCGTTCTGCAAAACCGGATGGTTAAGAAGCTCGATGATCCCGGGAAATTTGTGTTGGCCGTGCAGATTGGTTATACGTGTTTCAAGTGTTCCTTGTGTGACTTGGGTTCCAGCGTGAATCTCATGCCATATTCGGTTGCAAGGAAACTTGGTTATACTAACTTTAAACCAACTCGTATTTCTTTGGTTTTTGCTGACAGGTCGGTGAAGTTACCCGTGGGAATCCTAGAGGATTTACATGTCAGGATAGGCAACACGTTGATCCCGCCTGATTTTGTAGTGCTGGAACTTGATGAAGAGCCGAAGGATCCCTTGATTTTGGGACGTCCTTTCCTGCGCACAGCTGGTGCGATTATCGATGTGAGGAATGGTATAATTGGTCTCCAGCTGGGAGACATTATCATGGAGTTTGAGATGGATAGATTGCTCAAACAGCCAACCATTGATGGGCAAACCTTTGCCGTCGAAGGAGACCTTGAGATCTCGGAAGACGACATGGAAGAACTCCTAACCGATGATCCGCTTGAAGTGGTGCTAACCAAGGCCGAAAGTGAACATGGTTATTTAAGTGAGGATGCAGTCGGGTTAGCCAGGATAATGGATTCGGGTCAGAACGAAAAGTCCACCGGTTTCTTGAATCTTAAACCGGACGATGCTGAAGGAGCAGCTTCTCCCGAAGACGAGACCCCACCTTCTGGAAACATTGTTGACAGCCCTTGGAGCGAGCTGAAAGCTCCAAAACTCGAGCTCAAAACCCTTCCTGCCGGGCTAAGGTACGCGTTCCTAGGCCCCAACTCTACTTACCCCGTAATTATTAATGCTGAGTTGAATAATGTGGAAACCGCTTTGCTCTTGTTCGAACTAAGGAAGTATAGACGAGCTTTAGGGTATTCACTAGATGATATTCCTGGAATTTCACCTGAACTTTGCATGCATAGGATACACCTAGCAGATGAATCAAAGAATTCTATTGAGCATCAGAGAAGGTTAAACCCGAATCTGAAGGACGTAGTTAAAAAGGAATCATGAAACTTCTAGACGCAGGCGTAATTTATGCAATTTCGGATAGTAAGTGGGTTAGCCCAGTTCACGTAGTACCTAAGAAAGGCGGAATAACTGTGATCACTAATGCGAAAAATGAATTGATACCTACTAGGACAGTTACTGGCCATAGAATGTGTATTGATTATCGAAAGTTGAATGCTGCCACACGAAAAGATCATTTTCCCCTGCCATTTATTGACCAAATGCTTGAGAGATTAGCTAACCACCCATACTACTGCTTTTTAGATGGGTATTCAGGTTTTTTTCAGATTCCCATCCACCCGGATGATCAGGAGAAAACGACATTCACATGTCCATACGGCACGTTTGCTTATCGCCGCATGCCGTTCGGGTTATGTAATGCCCCTGCGACTTTTCAAAGGTGCATGATGTCAATTTTTACCGATTTGATTGAGGAGATAATGGAAGTTTTCATGGACGATTTCTCCGTCTATGGAAGCTCTTTTTCCGTGTGTTTGTCGAATTTGTGCAGGGTGTTGCAGCGATGCGAGGAGAAGCATCTAGTGCTCAACTGGGAAAAATGCCATTTCATGGTTCGAGACGGTATTGTTCTAGGTCATCGAATTTCTGAAAAGGGTATAGAGGTTGACCGAGCAAAAATTGAGGTTATGATGAGTTTGCAACCGCCGGATTCAGTCAAGGGAATAAGGAGTTTCTTAGGTCATGCTGGATATTATCGCCGTTTTATCAAAGACTTTTCGAAGATAGCAAGGCCATTCACGCAACTTTTGTGTAAGGAGACTAAGTTCGAGTTCGATGCAGCATGCCTTGAAGCCTTTCACACAATAAAGGGAGCTCTGGTAAGTGCACCCATTGTCCAACCACCGGACTGGGATCTCCCTTTTGAAGTGATGACAGACGCAAGCGACTACGCAGTAGGAGCGGTTTTGGGGCAGAGAAAAGGTAAAAAGCTTCACGTGATATACTATGCGAGTCGAACCTTAGACGAAGCTCAGTGCCGATACGCGACAACCGAGAAGGAACTTCTAGCAGTTGTATTCGCTTTTGAGAAGTTCAGGACTTATCTTGTTGGTTCCAAAGTGATCGTGCAAACCGACCATGCGGCTTTGAAATATTTGCTCACCAAAAAGGATGCTAAGCCGAGACTTTTGAGGTGGATACTATTACTCCAAGAATTCGATCTTCAAATTGTTGATAGGAAAGGGACAGAGAACGGAGTTGCTGATCACTTGTCACGCATGAGGGTTGATGATGAGGTACCTCTTGATGATTCCCTTCCAGATGAACATGTTTATGCAGTTGGAATCCGTTTGTAAGAACCGTCAATCCGGACAGGAGCCTTTTGTGAGGCTATATCTAGAGAAGTTGTTCCGAGCTTTCCTTGGTTTGGGGAGATAGCGAACTACTTAGCTGCTGATTAGGAACCGGTCGATTTTGTGGGAGATAAGAAGAGGAGGTTTCTCCGTGATATACGAAGATATTTTTGGGACGAGCCCTTTCTCTACAAACATTGCTCGGATGGTATTTTTAGAAGGTGTGTACCGGATGAGGAGATTCCTGGAATTCTCTTTCATTGCCATAGTTCTAATTACGCCAGTCACTTCGCCACCTTCAAGACAGTCTCTAAGGCACTTCAAGCTGGGTATTGGTGGCCAACTATGTTCAGAGATGCGCAAGATTTCATATCACGATGTGATACATGCCAACGGCAAGGAAACATCTCTAGAAGAAATGAGATGCCTCAACACTTTATTCTGGAAGTTGAAGTGTTTGACGTATGGGGAATAGACTTTATGGGACCATTCCCATCCTCCTACGGAAACAAGTATATCCTAGTGGCAGTTGATTACGTTTCCAAGTGGGTGGAGGCTATTGCGTCCCCAACAAATGATTCCCGCGTTGTGGTGAAGATGTTTAAGTCTATCATATTCCCTAGGTTTGGAGTGTCGCGTGTGGTCATAAGCGATGGAGGCTCTCACTTCATCAACAAGATCTTCGAAGGACTGTTGAAAAGGAATGGTGTAACGCACAAGGTCGCAACGCCATATCATCCACAAACTAGCGGACAGGTTGAAGTTTCCAACAGGGAAATCAAGAGTATCTTGCAAAAGACCGTGGGAGTGTCTAGGAAAGACTGGTCTTCCAAGTTGGATGATGCGTTGTGGGCTTACCGAACCGCGTACAAGACTCCGTTGGGAACGACTCCTTTTCACTTGGTATACGGGAAGTCTTGTCATCTTCCGGTTGAACTAGAGTATAAAGCAACATGGGCGGTTAAGTTATTGAATTATGACATCAAACCAGCGTTTGAAAGACGATCCATGCAACTTCACGCGCTAGATGAGATAAGGCACCTGGCCTATGAGAGTTCTAAGATCTACAAGGAGAGGACCAAACATTATCATGACAAAAGAATCCTCAACCGAAACTTCCAACCAAACGATCAAGTACTTCTCTTTAACTCTCGTCTCAAGCTCTTTCCTGGAAAGTTGAGATCCAGATGGTCCGGACCCTTTGTCATCAAGGAGGTCCGTTCTTATGGAGCTGTGGTGTTACTGGACGCTAAAGGAGCCGAATTCGTGGTCAATGGCCAGAGGCTTAAGCCGTATCTTGGTGAGACAACCCAAGCCGAAGGTGGATTCATCCCCTTAGGCGATGCACCAAAAGCCTAAAATGGCTAACCAAGTCGAGCTAATGACTTTAACCAAGCGCTTGGTGGGAGGCAACCCACCGGTATGTTTTCTAACTCTTTTAAATTTGATATCTTTTTCAACTAATTTTGGTTTTTAGCTTTGAATTTTTCAGATTTTCCTTTAAAAAAAATAAAAAAAAAAAACAAAAGAAAGATCGGGAGCAGCCTCTGGAAATGAGACCGGTCGATCCCCAGATCGGACCGGTCGGTCCCGTGCCCGAGCACACATTCTGCCCAGACTGAAACGGAGCACCTGCTCCAATTTACAGAGCACCTGCTCTCGAGGGTAAAAAAAAAATCAAAAACAATTTTATGCTTTTCCTTCTGATTTATTTTCTTTCACTCTCTCTTTTCTTATTCTCACACCGAGACGGTGTGAAGTAAGTCTGGGGGGAGTTGTTGTTAATGTTGTTTATTTTGGATGTTTTCTTTTCTTATGTCCTTTTGAGTCTGTTCTTTCTTTGTTTTATTGAGTCAAGACTTTTTAGTTGGGAATTAGGACTTTATTCTATGACGATTTCTGAACCACTTGTGCTAATTAACTCTCTTTCTAGTGACCATTTCTTCAGAGCATGGATTACAAGGATTAGCTGGAACACTTCAATGCACCATCTTCCAGGTTCCAGATTGACCAAAATTCTCTCGCTATTGACATTAGATTAGGGAAACGATTAATATTCATGACTTCTTTTTCCTTTTTACCACTCTTGTTGATCCTGAATAGCTAGCTCATTTTTAGCTAGTACCCTCCTTTAACCTTACCTCTTTTCAAACCCCTTGCCGTCTTGTTACTTCATTATCATATGTGCAGCATATGTGCAAAAGGGCCGGAGAGAGAAGGTTCGACACAACCTCTAGATCACTCGTTCTGAAGGACAGAGCACCTGCTCTTATTTATGAGGATTTGTGGACGAAGGAGTGAAAGGAACTTTATCAAGATCCACTTGGGTATGAACATCACTTCTAATATTTTCGTTTTTGAGAGGCATATCTGTGTAATTAAAAACCCTCTTCATCATCATCAGTATCATTCATCTCAAAAAATAAAAAAATAAAAATAAAATAAAAAAATTCGGTGCTGAAGAGCGGAAATCTGTAAGAATATATGCCTCTCAAACCCAGCAAATATACCCAAGGGGAACAGCAGTTCACGGGAGGAAGGAGGAAAACAAAGAAGGATGGAATGAGTGATTTAGAGAATGTGGACATCAAACAGACCCGCTCTCTCTTGCAATTTTGTGCGATATCCTGCATCCTCTACGAAACATCGGTAACCCTTAAACACTCTAAACACCTTTAACTCCACCCTTAAATGGCCTTAAACCCTTTAGCGCCGTATTTCCTGAGAAAGTGTTTTTAGCGAGATCCTTACGTATACTTTGATCACGTTTGGTTTGTGTTTTACAACGAATTATTTGGGAAATGGCCAGGTCGAGAAGTGTGTTGAGATTGTTTTGGCGAAGCTTTGTCGTTCGTAATCTGAGTTATGTGGTCTGCGGATCGAAAGCCAAAGGTACGGTTACCTGAGAATAAAAGAGTTTCCACGTTTTCAAACCTTTTTCCTTTACTTGGTTTTGAGTTTGTTTGAGGACAAACAAAGATCTAAGTCTGGGGGAATTGATATACTCCATTTTTGGGGTATTCTAACCATTGTTTTGTAGGGTTTTATCGAGTCTTTCTCTTTTGTATCGAGTCTTTTTAGGTCCAAAGGTGGCTGGAATGAAGAATTGGAGTTTGCTAGGAGTCTTGGTGGAAAAGATGGAAAACACGATCTTTTGGATTCTGAAGTAGCTGGAGCACCTGCTCCTGATTTGACCGACCTGCTCCCAGAGATTCATAAAAGGGAATATTCACTTAATGGAAATATTCACCTAGAAGATTTACCCTAGATCTACCTAAGATTTACCAAGCCGCCGCCGACCTAGAAAAAAGGAAACATCTTGGAGAATAAATATGTGCTTCTTCCTTATTTTCTAGACACGTTTTTTTACACACAATCTTTTACGCAAAAATCATCAAAAAACCTTTACTTGCTTTTCACGTTTTGGCCGAGAACCCTAGGGAGAGATTTCCGACTTCTTGCTTTGGATTTCGAGAGTTGTTCGTCTACACGTTATTGAGTTTTCTCTTGAACCTTACTCTTTAATTTATTCTATGAATACTTTCATGTCTCTTTGCGTTATTCGTTTCATTATGTGCGAGTAGTTACTTTTGTTAGATTAGGGTTTTTCAAAGGGATTTAGAGATTCAATGAACTCGGCATAGATAGGATTATACTTACATATTTGATATCTTCATCTAATGTTGAATTTAATGCCTAGACTAGCTTGATCACCTAGCCTTTGATATTAGGTTAAATTTACTCATCAAAAGTGTAGTAGATTGCTTGAAATAACTTAGATGGGCGATTTGATCCTTAGCCAACGACAGTTGAAGTTAAGGCAAATCGTGAACTTATCAATCTTAATCGTTAATGCTTGTTAATTTGTTTAGTCTCAAACGACAGTTTAGGGTGCTAGATTTATTAATAAAGTTGTTGATGCCACGACAGTGGATCCTCATAAAATCGTGATTGTGTTCTAGATTGGTACTTAAATTGATATCCTGAATAATTGCTTGGTTCTTGATGATCTATTCTCGGCGATAATTCCCTTGTCTAACGCCTTTATCATATTTGTTTACAACCGAATTTTACTTTGCTTCGTTATTTATTTTCGTGACACTTTAAAACCACTTGAATCGCTTAGCTTGAATTGTGTTTAAAAGGAACTAAAGTGTATTGCCAGTCCCTGAACGAACCTAAATCTATTTCTACATCGGATTAGTAATTTAGGAATTGAGTTCTTAACCCAGGCTAAAAACCTGTTATCAAATTGGCGCCGTTGCCGGGGACTACTTCGATACCTTTAGTTTTACAAATACGTTTCTAGACTAAGTACTAATTCGTTCTTTTTGTTTCTCTTGCTTGTGTTTCAGGGTGCATGAAAGCTAAGTCTACCCGAAAAGGTCGACAATCACCTCTCGTGTACTTCAGTAACTCGGAACTTGCAAGACTAGAACGAACCAACCGAAAGACAAAATCTGATAAGGTCAACATGGGTGACCAAACAGACATTGACATGGTGGCCGAGATGAAGAGGCTACAAGATCAGATGGCTCAGCTGCAACAGCAACAAAACCGTAACCAACAGCAAGAACGTGCCATCGGGGATATGGACAATCCTCACGCCTTCTATAGGAACCGAGCTGCAATCGCTCCTCCTGGTGTCTTAAGGCAAGACTATGAGATAAAACCTCAGATGATCACGCTGGTCAAGCAACATCTATTCCATGGTCTGCCCGCTGAAATTTCGATGGACCATATAGAGAATTTCGAGGAGATCTGCTCCACGACAAGTTCTAATGGGATGAACCCGGATTGTTTAAAGTGCAAGCTTTTTCCCTTCTCGCTCGCGGATAAGGCTTCACGATGGCTCAAGTCTTTACCTGCTGGATCTATCACGACTTGGCCACAGTGCAGGGCAGCGTTCTTGGATCACTTCTATACCAAAGCTAAGACCGCGGGATTGAGAAACAAGATCTCCACGTTTCAACAACAAACTGGAGAATCTTTCTATGAGGCATGGGAGAGATTTAAGGAGTATAAAAGGGAGTGTCCACATCACGGATTTACGGATGAGAACTTGCTGGGAATTTTCTACGACGGTGTTGATTGGGATTACCGGAACACGTTGAACGCTGCTAGTAATGGGGACTTTATGACCAAGACAAAGGAGAATGCTTACAAGCTTATTGAGAACCTAGCCGCAAGCTCAAGCAACAAGTCTCAGGAGTATGATCGGACTACGAAATCTAATGGAACGGATTCTCGTAAGATCGATGACCTAACGGCTAAGGTTAACTTGCTGCTCAAAGGGAACCAAAGGATGGTTCACTTTGCCGATGAGAATGGAGAAGCACTAGCTGAGGATGTGACCGATGGAGGAGAATTTGATCCGGAGGAGGTGAGTTATGTGAATGGGCAAGGGTATGTCCAAAACCAAGGGTTCAACTCAAACTACAGGAACCATCCGAATTTCTCTTACAGGAGTACGAATGTAGAGAATCCGCAGGATCAGGTATACCCGCAACAAACCGGTTATCAGAACCAAAAACTTCAGGATCAAGGTTTCCAGAAGACGGTACCTCAGGGTTTTCAAGGCAAGACATTCGTTCCGTTTCAAGGTCAAAAGCCCAGGTTCAACAACTTCCAAGCTCCTGCGAGCTCCGGTGGTACTTCTCAAGACGAACTTAAGAGTATGATGCAACAGTTGATGGAAAATCAGAATAAGACAGCCGCTGAACTGAACACTAAGGTAGACTCCATGTACTCGGACCTAAACAGTAGACTTGAAGCCGTGACTAACCATGTTAAGAAGCTTGACACGCAAGTAGCCCAAACCGCGGAGGCCGCTAAAAGCCCACAGGGAGTGCTGCCAGGAAAGCCGACCACAAACCCCAGAGAGGTTGCTGCTGTCACGCTGCGCAGTGGAAGAACTTTACCCCCGGTTGTGGAAGCAGTAGCTAAAAACTGCCCAGAAAAATCTGCGGAGCACCCGCTCCAACAGGGAGCACCTGCTCCAACTGAAAAACAAGATGAAACAGTTGCTGGATCATCTCGTCCTGTACTTAGACCGAATGAGCTAGTTGACCAAGTTCGGTCTCGTGTTTACAAACCCCCAGTCCCTTACCCAGTACCCCCAAGGAAATCGCAGAAAGATTTAGAGGAGGCAAAGTGTAAGGAGATGTTAGATCAACTCACGGTTAAACTCACACTAACCGATGCTATACAGATGATGCCGGCTATGAAGAAGTACGTTAAAGGTTTGATTACTGGTAAGGTTTCATCAGAGCAAGGTACTACATTGGTCTCTAAGGATTGCAGTGCCGTTCTGCAAAACCGGATGGTTAAGAAGCTCGATGATCCCGGGAAATTTGTGTTGGCCGTGCAGATTGGTTATACGTGTTTCAAGTGTTCCTTGTGTGACTTGGGTTCCAGCGTGAATCTCATGCCATATTCGGTTGCAAGGAAACTTGGTTATACTAACTTTAAACCAACTCGTATTTCTTTGGTTTTTGCTGACAGGTCGGTGAAGTTACCCGTGGGAATCCTAGAGGATTTACATGTCAGGATAGGCAACACGTTGATCCCGCCTGATTTTGTAGTGCTGGAACTTGATGAAGAGCCGAAGGATCCCTTGATTTTGGGACGTCCTTTCCTGCGCACAGCTGGTGCGATTATCGATGTGAGGAATGGTATAATTGGTCTCCAGCTGGGAGACATTATCATGGAGTTTGAGATGGATAGATTGCTCAAACAGCCAACCATTGATGGGCAAACCTTTGCCGTCGAAGGAGACCTTGAGATCTCGGAAGACGACATGGAAGAACTCCTAACCGATGATCCGCTTGAAGTGGTGCTAACCAAGGCCGAAAGTGAACATGGTTATTTAAGTGAGGATGCAGTCGGGTTAGCCAGGATAATGGATTCGGGTCAGAACGAAAAGTCCACCGGTTTCTTGAATCTTAAACCGGACGATGCTGAAGGAGCAGCTTCTCCCGAAGACGAGACCCCACCTTCTGGAAACATTGTTGACAGCCCTTGGAGCGAGCTGAAAGCTCCAAAACTCGAGCTCAAAACCCTTCCTGCCGGGCTAAGGTACGCGTTCCTAGGCCCCAACTCTACTTACCCCGTAATTATTAATGCTGAGTTGAATAATGTGGAAACCGCTTTGCTCTTGTTCGAACTAAGGAAGTATAGACGAGCTTTAGGGTATTCACTAGATGATATTCCTGGAATTTCACCTGAACTTTGCATGCATAGGATACACCTAGCAGATGAATCAAAGAATTCTATTGAGCATCAGAGAAGGTTAAACCCGAATCTGAAGGACGTAGTTAAAAAGGAATCATGAAACTTCTAGACGCAGGCGTAATTTATGCAATTTCGGATAGTAAGTGGGTTAGCCCAGTTCACGTAGTACCTAAGAAAGGCGGAATAACTGTGATCACTAATGCGAAAAATGAATTGATACCTACTAGGACAGTTACTGGCCATAGAATGTGTATTGATTATCGAAAGTTGAATGCTGCCACACGAAAAGATCATTTTCCCCTGCCATTTATTGACCAAATGCTTGAGAGATTAGCTAACCACCCATACTACTGCTTTTTAGATGGGTATTCAGGTTTTTTTCAGATTCCCATCCACCCGGATGATCAGGAGAAAACGACATTCACATGTCCATACGGCACGTTTGCTTATCGCCGCATGCCGTTCGGGTTATGTAATGCCCCTGCGACTTTTCAAAGGTGCATGATGTCAATTTTTACCGATTTGATTGAGGAGATAATGGAAGTTTTCATGGACGATTTCTCCGTCTATGGAAGCTCTTTTTCCGTGTGTTTGTCGAATTTGTGCAGGGTGTTGCAGCGATGCGAGGAGAAGCATCTAGTGCTCAACTGGGAAAAATGCCATTTCATGGTTCGAGACGGTATTGTTCTAGGTCATCGAATTTCTGAAAAGGGTATAGAGGTTGACCGAGCAAAAATTGAGGTTATGATGAGTTTGCAACCGCCGGATTCAGTCAAGGGAATAAGGAGTTTCTTAGGTCATGCTGGATATTATCGCCGTTTTATCAAAGACTTTTCGAAGATAGCAAGGCCATTCACGCAACTTTTGTGTAAGGAGACTAAGTTCGAGTTCGATGCAGCATGCCTTGAAGCCTTTCACACAATAAAGGGAGCTCTGGTAAGTGCACCCATTGTCCAACCACCGGACTGGGATCTCCCTTTTGAAGTGATGACAGACGCAAGCGACTACGCAGTAGGAGCGGTTTTGGGGCAGAGAAAAGGTAAAAAGCTTCACGTGATATACTATGCGAGTCGAACCTTAGACGAAGCTCAGTGCCGATACGCGACAACCGAGAAGGAACTTCTAGCAGTTGTATTCGCTTTTGAGAAGTTCAGGACTTATCTTGTTGGTTCCAAAGTGATCGTGCAAACCGACCATGCGGCTTTGAAATATTTGCTCACCAAAAAGGATGCTAAGCCGAGACTTTTGAGGTGGATACTATTATTTCCGACGGATCAATTTCCGACGGATTCGTAGAAATTATAAAAAATGAAAATAATTTAAATAATAATTAATTTAATATAAATTTTAATTTAAAATTTGAAATAAATTAAAATAAAATTATTTAAATTAAAATAAAAAGTAAGATTGTTTTACAAAAACGTTGAAAATAAAAATCTACTCAGGCGGAGGAAAATCCGCATTGCGCCCCAAGTACGCCATCATCCATCGCATCATCTCCCTGTCCTTCTCCCGCTCGACTTCTAGGCTGGATTGCGCTTCTTGTATCTGCTGGACCGTCGTCTTCAATTGTTCAATTTCGACGTCCTTTTGCTGCATATGGGCTCTCAGCTCGGATGACTCGCTGTAGTAACGAGAAGACCCCGATGATCCTGCATCGTCAGGAAGACCATAAATCTGCCCTTTGCTCTGCGGAGCAACCTGCGGAACAAATTTAATTGTAAATGAAAAAGATTTGAAAACTATTTTAAATTTTACTTACCTTTAAGACGAATTGGTTGATGATGTCGTCTGGGGCTTGGGTGAGGGGAGGGGTTCCTTCCGCGGATGGCTGAGACAGAATGTACTCGTCTTCCATTCTTCGGACGCTCTCCTGAATCTCCCGAGCTAGCTGATCCTGGACGACACCATCCTTGTCGGTGTGTGTTGCTAGCAGAAGTTCCAAGTGGTTGGGTTCCCGACCCAACTCCTTAGCCTGCAGTTGTGAGATATTTATTTGATAATATAAATGTATAAAACTAAAAAAAATTTAATAAAAATCAAGACGTAGATAAAAAAAACTTACCATATCCCTAGCCTTTATCTCCTTGCTCGTTGCTCTGAGGTTGTGGGTCGCGGGTCTCTTCCCGTTCCGGTTGCTATTGCGGTTGGTAGAGTGATATGTAGAGCTCGCCTTGGTATCCTCTAGTTGCCAATAGGCGATGAACCCGTTCCACAAGTCCGGCTTCTCAACCATCTCCTTTGGCACCTTTCCATTTTGCCACTTATCCTTCCACTCAAACACCTTCTTCGAGTAGTGCCGTCCCGCTTTCGCGTCGAATTCCCTCCTGACCCGAGCGGTCATGTGTGGGTCCCACCTAAATTCTTGCTGCAAAAAGAAAAATTCAATAAAAAAAATAATACTTTAAATGAAAATAAAAATTGTGAAAACAGATGACTTACCGCAAATTGGCGAAACCACAGATCTTGATCCGGCAGTGGCATGGAGGCGTACGTCGGATACGGACGGCTGAGCAAAGAGTTTTCCATCTTGTTGAGGGACTTTGAAATCCCGCTGCGAGAATCACCAAACCTACGGGAAAAAATTGTAACTTAATAATAACATTAATCACAATTAAATTAAATTAGTAAAAAAAAATAAAAATGTAACAAAAAACTTACCATCTGTTTGTACCGTGCATGCCTGGATGGAGATTAGTCAACCTCTCTCGTCCAGGAAGACCCATGAAATCCTCGACGCTAAGCTGGGACGGTGCTGTGGTGCCTGGTGGTGTCGCCGGCGTCTGTAGAGGTGTAGACGACGGTGATGGTGTAGACGTCGTCCTCGAACGAGATCTACTCGCACGACCACGACGTTGGCCGCTGCCAGTAGCAGCGAAACCACTATAATCCCTACATTTATATTTAAAAAATTTTAAAGTTTTATAAGGTTTTTGTAAAGTTTTATAAGGTTTTTAAATAGTTTTATAAGGTTTTGTAAACAATCTTATAAACCTTTTAAAAACTTTCCTAAATCTAATTGTTTAAAATTTTTAAAAATATAGATATAAATTCAAAAATTAAGTCATTATCTTCAAATTTCGAAATAATTATAAAATTATTTCCATATTCTAAAATTCTTAAGTAATTGTTACATGATTTAAAATTCTAAAATATTAAAATTCTAAATTAATCGTTATAATTGTTTAAAAATTAGTAAAAATTGCTAACAATTTTTTTAATGTAAAATTATTAAGATTTTCTTAAATTTTTAAATAATTGTTACATAATTTAAAAGATAAAATATTAAAATTCTAAAATTTAGAAGTAATCCTTATAATTGTTTAAAAATTAGTAAAAAATGGCTAATTTTTCATACATCTAATTTTTCCTAAATTTTCCTAAATCTAATTTTTCCTAATTTTCCCTAAATATAATTTTCCCTAATTTTTCCTAATCCTAAATTTAACTTTCACAACAACAAAACATTTCTTAAATTTCCCTAACCCTAAAATCTAACTTCCCCAATCCTAAATCTAAAATCTCAATTCCTAATTCACAAACAAAATTCTTAAATCTAACAAAAATTTCTTTGATAATTTGAGGAAACTTACAAATGGGAAGGGATTTCCGACATTTGTAATCCGGCGAAGAGGAGGAGGCGGCGGTGCGATTTCCGGCGGCGATTTCCGGCGGCGAAGAAGAGAAGATGAAGAGGCGGAGGCGGCTACGGCGAGGCTCAGTTGGGGAGAGGATCGGCGGCGGCTAAGACGAGGCGTCGGGGGCGAATTCTGGCGAAGACGGCGGCCAAATCGGCAAATCGGAACGGGCGAGCGGCGGAGGTGGCGATTTTTCGGTTTTGTGTGGTTGGATTGTGTTCTTCGGGGAGAAGAAGATCTGTTAAGAACACGACATTTCCGACGGATTTAAATCTGTCGGAAATCCGTCGGAACGCGAAATAAATTAAATGACCGCGTGTCTTTGGACCGACTCATTTCGCGGTATTTATTTTTCATTTCCCGGGTAAAATTTGGCACATCCGTCGGAAATCTGTCGGAAAGTCATACATATTTCCGACGGTTTTCCGACGGGTTTGTGGTTTTGAGCTTTTAAACCATCCGTTTTCGTAGTTACAAGTTAATAATTTGATTGGATCATGATTTAGAAGATAAAATACTTGACAATGATCATTGTTACTTTCAAATTCTAAACAGTTAGTATTTTCCGTAAACACCTATTGGTTTGTATATGTAACTGTATGAAACGCTTTTGGTTGAAACATGACAAAATCACAAATCATGTTCTGTATAACATCGACAAGGGTATTTATTTTTCATTTCGCGGTTAAAATTTGGCACATCCGTCGGAAATCCGTCGAAAATATGTTTATATTTCCGACGGTTTTCCGACGGTTTTGTGGTTTTGAGCTTTTAAACGATCCGTTTTCGTAGTTACAAGTTAATAATATGATTGGATCATGATTTAAAAGATAAAATACTTGACAATGATCATTGTTACTTTCAAATTCTAAACATTTATTTTTTTCAGTATTTTTTTCGTAAACAACTATGTTTATGTCTATGTAACTGTATGTAATGCTTTTGGTTGAAACATGACTAAATCGCAAATCATGTTCTGTATATCACCCACAAGGTTATTTACTCACTTATCTTTTACTTTAGTTGTTAGAATTGTATGCCAAGACTTTGTCTTCACAAAATTCTGGAATTTGACCTCAAATCCCCAAACCCGTCGGAAATCTGTCGGAAATATAGATACGTTTCCGACAGATTTCCGACTGATTTGTGAGTAACACGTGTCGACTGTTAAGGTTAGCCTGATATGAAGCATCTGTCGAAATTCCGTCGGAAATATATATATTTCCGACAGATTTCCGACGGAAAATCATTATTTAAAAAAAAAATACAAAAATATAAATAATCTGAAAGTCTTGTTTATGTTTACAGATACAAACATATAATGTAACTAATCTGAGTCTGATTCAGATCCTTCCGAAGGAATTGTGTCTTCGTCTTCATCAAATTCTCCAACTTCTTCTTCTGATTCTGAATGTACTATATTATCACCAAATTCTGTGAAATCAACAAAAAGGTCCACCGCAGAAGAATGATCAACTGGATCCATCGGAGTAATTTTAGTTGGTTGCATAGCATCTTGCTCAGCAACTCCATATAGTCTCCCTCTTGGATTAATTGGAGTCACTGTAATCCAAGGATCTCCTCGATGGGTTACCCTAGGGTAAGAAATGTAGCATACCTGAAACAAACATATTTAATTTAGGCAATTACAATATCATTATTTATCTATAACGCACGTATTATAAAATTTTAAAATCAAACCTGGTCTGCTTGTGATGCTAGGATGAATGGGTCATACTTTTGCAGTATCCTAGAAGAATTTATTGAAGTGACGGCAAATTGGCTCACCTAAACACCTTCTGGATATGATGGATCATACCTCTCACACAAGAAAACAATGCACCTCATGCCCAACATTCCTGGATAGTGCACTTGCAATATTTCTTTGAGAATCCCGTAGTAGACTACATCACCACTTGTTGCTGAAATACCGTAATCTGCAGTTGGTTTCAGCCTGTCTTCATGAATCCTAAATGAAAATCCCCTAGTGCAATACCGAACGTATGAAGTTGCTTCGAAGCTTGGGCCAGAAACTATCTCTTGTAACCATGTCGGAAACCTTTCTCCATTCTTCATTCCTTCAGAAACCCGAGAAAATAATTTAGACAAATTAATAAACAAACATTTAATTAAGTATTAATTAATTCACTAATTTTAAGATATATAAGCGTTTTTTAAAAACTTACGTAATATTGCAGCCAATTTACAAACTCAGTTTCCTTAGATTCTCCAAGTTCGTCTTCTGTCATTTCCGGATAATAGCGACGTATTGATGCAATGTATATCCTGAAAGCAAACAACAATATATAACATATGAAACCTATATATTACTTAGGTATTAAAAAAAGAAGTATTTAAATAAGTTCTGTTTTTACCTTTCATACTCTGCCATCTCCTCACAATTCGTTAAGATATACATATGTAAGTGACTCCACTCATCTTGTGATAGGAAGCGTTTCTTCCCCCTCCCAATCACTCGGCCAACTTGGGAAAACAACTCAGGGATCACCGCGGGATACATGACTCTCTCACCTCTATCATCATGACGAGCAGGACGTCTACTCTTCGTACGAACTTCCCGAGGAAAGTAATATTCTGTAAACTGTGATGCTTCTTCATTGATACTCTGCGCGACAATAGAACCTTCAACTCGAGCCAAATTTTTAACCTTCTTCTTTAGATGGAACATGTAACGCTCAAAAGGATACATCCAACGAAATTGAACGAGACCACCTAGTTCGGCTTCGCGGGGGAGGTGTAGGGGAAGATGTTCCATAACATCAAAAAAAGACGGCGGAAAGATCTTCTCAAGATTGCAAAGGATCATTGGTATATTGGCATCTAAATTGCGGGTCCCCTCAACTGTAAGTGTCCTCGTGCATAAATCCCTAAATAAAGCACCAACTCCTGCAATAGCTTCGTGGACAGTTTGAGGAAGGAGATGGGTAAAAGCAAATGGAAGAAGCCTCTGGATCACTACATGACAATCATGACTCTTCATTCCCATAAACTTTAGGTATCGCGAGTCTACGCAGTTACCCAGATTAGTTGCATATCCATCAGTGAATTTAACTTCGTTTTTGATCCACCGGAAAAATTCTCTTATCTTTTCTATTTGCAATCGGTACGGAGGAAAAGGATATGTAGCAACGGTCCGCACCAAGATAATCACGGTTGCAAATATTTGAAACATCCATCCTAGAATTCACATTGTCTTTTGTCTTTCTCGGGACGTTTAACACCGTATGCATGATGTTGTCAAAGAAGTTCTTTTCAACATGCATCACATCGAGGTTGTGCCTTAATAAATGATTCTTCCAATACGGCAAATCCCAAAATATACTCTTCTTGTGCCAGTTATGAGCTTTCCCTACACCACAAACAGGTTGATGCCCATTATCCCCACAATCAGGAGTCCTCTCAGCACCAAAATCTCTCAACTGCTCCAATATAGTACGACCGTCTATCTCATCAATTGGAGCATCAAACACTTGTTTATTTTTCTTAAATAATCTTTTAGACCGACGATAGGGATGGCCGTCTGGTAGAAACCTTCTATGGCAATCAAACCAACATGGCTTTCTTCCATTCTTCTGCCAGAAAGCGTCAATGTTGTCTTAGCAAAACGGACACGATAATCTTCCATGAGTACTCCATCCAGATAGCATACCGTATGCTGGGAAATCGCTAATAATCCACATAAGGACCGCACGCATATGAAAATTCTTCTGTCGTGAAACATCAAACGCTTCGACACTGTGACTCCATAGCATTTGTAACTCATAAATCAATGGCTGGAGGAATAAATCAAGTGATCTCTTTGGATGCTCAGCGGGAATAAGAATGGAGAGGAATAAAAACTCTCGACGCATGCACATACCAGGGGGCAAATTATACGGTGTTATGATTACGGGCCACAAAGAATACTGCCTTCCATGCTTCCCAAATGGGTTGAAACCATCCGTACTTAACCCGAGGTACACATTTCTTGACTCGGATACAAAATCCGGATACAACATTTGAAAATGTTTCCACGCTTTTGCATCTGAAGGATGTGTAATCTCTCCATCTTGACGATGCTCTGCATGCCATTTCATTTCTTCTGCCGTTCGCGCAGATTGATATAACCTCTTTAACCTCGCTGTCAATGGTAAGTACCACATACATTTATATGGAATTGGAACTCTGCCACCAGTATCCTGATACCGTGGTTTACAACAAAATTTACAACTTCTCCGGTCTTCGTCTTCTCTCCAATATAGCATACAGTTGTCGATACATACATCTATCACCTGATACGGCATACCAAGACCAGCTACAAGTTTCTGTATCTCGTAGTATGATGCATTTGCCTGATTATCTTCAGGCAAAATATCTTTCACAAAATCTGCTATCGCATCAACACACTCTTCCGCCAAATTGAAGTCCGTCTTAAGGGTCATCAGTCTACTAGCAGTTGATAAAGGTGAATGTTTGTCTCTACACCCATGATATAATAGCTGCTTCCCTGCGTCTAACATATCAAAAAATCTTCTAGCTTCTTCATTTGGTTCTTCTACTCTATTCTCCCCTATTACGATTGATGACAAATTCTCTCTAAACGCATCATGAACCATGTTAGCGGTACCTACAACAAAATCTACTTCCGTTCTATGTTCGCCTAAGCTATCCGTTCTATGTTCACCTAAGCTATCCGATCAATGTTCGCCTAAGCTATCCACAACATATGGTGCACTGCTACTACTACCACCATCATAATTACTTTCTCCATGAAAAAATCAAATTTTGTATCCCGGCATAAAACCATGGGTATACAAGTGATGCCAAACTTGTTCTACCTTAACATTACGCGAATTGCAACAATTTAAACATGTACATTTTACCTCCTGTCGATTCCCGACAACCGCCATGAACTCGTATATACCTCGTGCATAACTTTCATTTAATGTATTCGACACCGGATCATACATCTCTTCATCCATCCACGATCTATAATACCAAGAAGATGACATCTCCCTCTCTTAACGATTTTTTTCTAACAAATGTTTGGTTGAAAGTTGTTGTTGTTGTGAGTGAATGAAGATGTGTGAAATCATATATAAAAATACGCTGACCGTCGGAAATCTGTCGGAAAAAGGTCGGAAAGCCAACGGATATAATAACGGCTATATAACGGCTATATTTTCCGACAGATTTCCGACAGCCAGTGGGGTGTCTGTCGGAAATCTGTCGGAAATTATTAACGGTTTGATTTTTTCCGACTGATTTCCGACAAACGACCGGAATCTCCTCCGGCGTCGGTACCAGCTACTTACACGGTCCAGTAATCCGACAGATTTCCGACGGTCTTCTTATCAGTTGGAAATAATTTCGACAGATTTCCGACGTCATTAAAAAAATTCAGTTCCGTCGGAAATCAGTCGGTTTACCGTCGGACAATTTCCGACGGAATCACTTCCGTCGGAAATGCCGTCGGTTTTGCGGTTGTTTTCTTGTAGTGAACCAGTATATCCAAGTTTTCAAAAACAATTAATTTATCTAAGTCTCTAAACGAAAGATATATCCAAGTTTTCAATATAGTACATTTAATAAATTTACATTAGTAGAAAATAAATTATTAGGCTACAAAACCTGATCACGTTTAGACCATTTTAGATTCTCTGATTTCAGTGTCAATTGTTCGATATTTGAAAAGTATCTAGAAACCAATAATAAACTTAAATTATTAAGCTAATTATCTAACAAAGTAGGAAACATAGTTTTGGTGGTTTTTGTGATAATTATGCTTTCTTTAAATGAATTTGGAATCAAACTTGAATAGCTCTTCGACCAATATTCAGCTTCAATTCCGAGGTTAATCGCGTACAATTTTTTATTTACCTTTGACGACTTTTCACAAGGTTTGGTATTCCGTAAAGAAAACAAAAAAAAAACTGTTTGTGAAGTCTTTGGTCCACTTCTTAATATAGATTAAATTAAATTTCAGAAGGTTTTGGATACAAACTTACAAAGACATGAGTACTGTTGAGGATCTGAGCAAATCCAACATGTGCACTGTTGTTTTGTTTGATTGAATTTAACTGTTAACATATAACCCCTCCTGATTTTACTGTTTATCTTTCTGAACAAATTATTACTAACTTTACATTTTAAAATATTTTTTTGTTCATTCAAAATGTTGGCATACCCTGATATCCACATGCTTAAATATTTTGCAATATACAAAATCCATTAATACAAGGTTTCTGATATATTTTTTTAAACTATCACGCAGTTACCGCTTAACAAACTTTTTTTTTTTTTGAAAAATCAATATGTTCACAAATTTACAGTACCATTGAATACCTGTTTGTATTACAAGGTTTTAGTTTAATAATTAAAAGAATAATGACAAAAGTATTCGATCATAAAAAAGAGATTGTAGTGTTTGTAAATTTTAAAATTTTATTTGATATCACCAATAGATGTATGTACGTTAGGTTGTATTTGGACTACGGAATTTATTCCTCTAATTTAGTTTAGCAAATTAGCGATGTTTATGCATCATCTTCTTCTTCTTTTGGGTTAAAAATTTCTTATGCATCATCTTGCTCAGCTAGACAACTTCAATCATCCAACCAAATTATAGCCCAAAAGATTTGCAAAAAAAAACAAAAAAGAGTAACTGGTATCCTCTAAAATACAATTGGTTTAACTAACAAAAAATGATCAGTGATGTATACCAATCCGTTATTGTTTCCATAAACATATATTACACCAAATTCTATAAGTGCTATATTTGGTAGCATGTGCATAGATTATATACCAATGATTAGATGAGATAATCAATCATTGGCAAGCATTACTTTACGTATTCTTGATTAGATTTCAGTGTATAAACATATTTATACATATTATCAAATCTTCAACAAGAACATATCAAAAAAATAAGATACTGAAAGAAAAAGCGAACAAAAGGAAAAAAAGCCCAAATCATATTTAGAACAAAGCACTTGAATACGCATGCATACAAATTTCATTTTACATATAAAAATTGGGCCTGGCGATGGCAAATAAAAATATATTAGTTAAACACTAATAGTATATACAAATTAGCAATGTGGGTTAACAGATTAAAAAAGCCAGTTGACGTCAAAAAAAAAGAAGTAATACAGTGTGTGCGCTAAATGATACATCCATATAAAAAACAATTTACGTATATGCATGCTTCTAGAAATCCGCATCGTTTAATTTGCTTATCAAATGGACAATTAGGATAACGAAATTTCTTTCTCGATACCGATCATTAGATATCGAATGAGTCCTATTGATTGCGACTAGTTTTGAGATAATATATTTTATATATATATCTAGCTTGATCTTAAATTTTCATATGAACCTGTCTCAGGGTTATCTCTAAATCCATCTAAGACTTCCTTGTTCTTGGCTGGATATACCCAAAGTGCTAAAGTGGCAATGGCAAATGACTTTGGGTTTACCTTGGGATCTCTACCTGTTCGCTATTTAGGTTTGCCTTTGATGCCAGGTAAGCTCACAAAGAAAGATTATGCGCCCCTCATTGAAAAAGTAAAAGCTAGACTTCACTCCTGGACATCAAAGCACCTCTCCTTTGCTGGGCGTAGGCAGTTGATATCTTCTGTGATACAGAGCATCATTGGCTTCTGGTGTGCTGCGTTCATTCTCCCCAAGAGCTGTATAAAGGAGATAAACAAGCTCTGTAGAAAGTTCTTATGGTCAGGTAATCCTGACTCGTCCAAGAAAGCCAAAGTCAAATGGACAAGAGTCTGCTCACCTAAGTCTGCGGGAGGGTTGGGTCTGAGAGACTTGTATGCTTGGAACCAGCTGTTTGGACTTAAGCTAATATGAATGCTTTTCTCTAACTCTGGTTCACTCTGGGTGGCATGGTGTACTGAAAATAAGCTAAAGGGTAGATCATTCTGGAGCTTGAAGGACAATTCAACTGGTTCCTCTACTTGGTCACAGCTTCTAAAGCTCAGACATGTAGCAGAGAAATACATCTTTTGTCAGATTGGAAATGGAGATCGAAGTTCATTCTGGTTTGATACATGGTCACCTTATGGGAAGCTGCTAACCTACATTGGTCAGGATGGTCCTAGGAGATATGGGATCCCTATGCACTCTAAGGTCTCTGAGGTTATGACTCCAAGGGGGTGTACCATAAGGGGCGCTAGAAGTGATGCAATGGTAAATGTGTTAGCATACTTGACAACGGTTAATCTAACAGGTAGTTTGGATAGATACACTTGGAGAGATGGTGCAGGTCCTTTGCATGACAGTTTCTCTATCCCTCATGCAAAGAGACAGTTAGCTCAACCATTCGCTGAGGTGGAGTGGCATAAGGCAGTTTGGTTCTCATGACATGTACCCAAGCATGCCTTTATCCTATGGCTTGCGTGCTTGGATCGCCTAACCACTAAAGCTAAATTGAGATTATGGGGAGTAATAGAAGATGACACTTGTGTTCTGTGTGATATTTATCATGAAACCAGGGATCACCTTCTCTTCTACTGCCCCTATAGTCAAGATATATGGAGATTAGGATTCGCAAGACTGAATGCTCCATACATGGGATTTGAAAACTGGGCAGCCTTTCAGAGATGGTTACTAAGACCTTACCCAAATGCGGATGAGAATAATCTTCGGCTTCTTATGGCGCAGCAGATTGTGTATGCAATTTGGATCCAGAGGAACGATCGCATTTTCAACAATGCTACTAAGAGGGCATTGGCGGAGACTCTTTTCAAAACGAAGGTGGACAAAGGCATTAGAAACGCATGTTTTGCTCGTCGGGAAAAGCATGGTTTTCAATACTCTCTTTCTTTGTGGTTTAGAGGCTCTTAACCTCTTGTAATCTTATTTTATTTTCACCTTCATGATCTTTGATCGGAGGTTTTCCTTTCTTTTCTTCTTGTAACAGCTCCTAAAATTAATTAATACTAATCAGAAATTTAAAAAAAAAAAAAAAAAAAAATTTCATATGAACCCTTCAAAACCAAAGGTACTTATGATTTAGTAATCATAGGTTGGGACTCTGTGGATTGGTTGTTGAAGAAGTGTATAAAACAGAATTATTGCAAGTAGTGTATAGCCACAACAATCATTAGATGTACACAATTATTTGATCATATATATTTCATTTTATTGATGCACCTCTTTTGTTATTACATTATAATATTATATACATACATCGAATCTAATATCTACGATTAATTTGGTGGTGTCCAGTCTTATTTTATTCATCTTTTTTATATATAAAAGAAATATAGAGAACAATCTAACGGTAATTGAGTATTGTTTTATAGATAAGAAAACTTCAAATTTTGAATTGTTTTTCTTTAATTACAACGACAGTTATTCAAGGCTTTTCTATGAGTAAATTTTTTTTTTTTTGAAGAATCTATGAGTAAAGTTCATACAACTGAAATGATTGGGGGAGATAGTAAAGTTTTTTCGATAACATTCACAGACTAATTCGGACAAAAAAATAAAGCGAGCTCGATGTTCATCGGAAATAGCGATTATGGTTAAAGACATTGTTAAGGAATATTGTTTATTATCTTTGACTTTGCTATTTCCCTAGATTAGCTATACGTCTTCTTCTCTCTTCATCTTCTACTCTCTTCATCTTCTTTCCCCTTCTATATAAACTCATTGTAATCTCTCTGGTTATATTATCTATCTAAGTATTCCTTTCAATATGGTATCAGAGCCAAAAGGTCTAAAACTTTTCTAGCCGCCACAGCCTTTCGATTGCTGCCGCTGCTCAACCCCTTTCTCTCCTTGCTCTCCTCCTTTTTCATAGACGCCATGTCTATCACTTCGGAATCGGCAACTGTTTTGCCCAACCCTGTTGATCCGTCAATCTCTCTACTCTCTATTAACATGAATGGTATAACGAAGCTTACATCGTCCAATTTTATATCTTGGTCCCTTCAGGTGCGTCTTTTTCTCGGTGGCTATAATCTTCATGATTATATTGATGAATCTGCTATTCTTCCGGATCCAATGATTACTGTCAATGATGAGCTTGTTGTCAATCCAAAGCATACAAGCTTTCTTCGTCAAGATCAACTTATCTTTGCTGCCATTCTTGGTACAATCACGACTTCTCTTCAAACTCTTGTCACCAGCGCCAAAACAACGCTTGAAGCCTGGCAAATTCTCACCAAAACTTATGGCACTCCCTCTCGTGGTCACTTCAAACAGCTAAAGGATCATCTCAAGAAATCCACCAAAGGCACCAAAACAATTGATGAGTTTATGCAATCCATGAAGTCTAAGGCAGATCAGTTATCTCTTCTTGGCAAACCTTTGGACCTTGAAGATCTGATTGATTTTGTGATTGATGGTCTTCCCGAAGAGTATCGTGCGGTGTGTGATGCAATCCAAAATCGTGACACACCTGTCTCTTTTGAAGAATTTCATGAAAAGCTTCGTAATAGGGAAGCCGCCATTCTCTGTGCTGCTCCATCCTCTGAAGTTTTTCCTGTCTCTGCCCATATCGCTAATAATCGGCAGCGATCTGACAACAATTGGAGGTCAGGCCCTCGTCATCAGTCTAACTTTCGTCGCCCCTCTGAGTCGCGTTTCTCTAATTCACGAGGTAATGAGTCTCGTCACTCTGATTCTCGTTTCTCCGATCAGCGCTTCTCATCATCTTCAGATCAAAGGCGTCCTTATCTTGGTCGGTGTCAAGCGTGTGGCAAACAAGGTCATGGTGCTCAGAGATGTTTTCAATACCGTCTTGTGCAAGCTCCGTCTCAACACCGTGCCAATGTTGCTTTATCCGCAGCTCATGACACTCCGTCTTGGCTGCTTGATAGTGGAGCTTCTCACCACATCACTTCGGATCTTCAAAATCTGTCCTTCCATGATCCATATTCTGGTTCCGATACAGTTGTCATTGGTGACGGTCACGGCCTACCAATCGCAAATACAGGCTCGACTTCTCTTTCCTCCTCATCACGTGACATTTCTCTTTCTCAAATTTTGCATGTTCCTACCATGGAGAAAAATTTGATCTCGGTTTATCGTCTTTGCATTGATAATAATGTGGCTGTTACTTTTGATCCTTGGATGTTTCAGATGAAGGATCTCAACTCGGGGCTTCCGGTAGCAAAAGGAAACGTCAATAATGGGGTATATGAGTGGTCTCCGACTCTGTCTAAACCTTCCTTTCAAGCTTTCTCTTGTTCAAAAACTACTTTTCTAGATTGGCATTCTCGTTTGGGTCATCCTAATGTTGATCTCCTCAATAAAACAATTGTCAATTTTCAGTTACCTTTGTCTAATAAAACTTCTTCTTCTTTGTTTTGCAAACCATGTTCTCTTTTCAAAAGTCATAAAAAACCATTTGGAGAAAATACTATACGATCTTCCAAACCTCTTGATGTTGTTTATTGTGATGTTTGGACATCTCCGTCTTATTCTTTTGATGGGTTTAAACATTATTTGGTTTTGGTTGACCATTTTTCAAGATATACTTGGATATATCCCTTAAAGAAAAAGTCTCAAGTTTTCGAAACTTTTATCAAATTCAAAGCTTTGGTTGAAAAGAAACTTGATACTTCCATTATCACTCTTTATTCGGATAATGGAGGCGAATTCATGGTTATGGCTGATTTTCTCTCTACTCATGGTATTTCTCATTTTACAACTCCACCACATACTCCTCAACTTAATGGTATTTCTGAGAGAAAACATCGTCATATTGTTGAAACTGGACTTGCCATTCTTTCTCATGCTTCTCTTCCTATTGATTTTTGGTCGTTTGCTTTTTCTACAGCGGTTTATTTGATCAATCGTTTACCATCTTCTTCTCTTGGTTTTCAAATTCCATACACTGTTATTTTCCATCAACCTCCAAATTTTCATAAATTACGGGTTTTTGGATGTCTTTGCTTTCCTTGGTTGAAACCCTATACATCAAATAAACTTCAAGCTCGTTCTTCCCCTTGTATCTTTTTGGGATACTCTCTTACTCAAAGTGGTTATTTTTGTTTCGATCCAGAAAATTCAAGATTATATGTTTCACGACATGTTGAATTTTATGAGAATATCTTCCCTTCGTCAAAAGAGTCTGATTCATCGTCTCCTTCATCTTCTTCCGATGAAATTATTGCATCTGGTCTATCTGTTCATCCACTCATACACCCCATCATGATACCCGCCACTAGTCCTGGTCCTTCACCTCCCGATCGTCCACCAGATTTGGCCCCTATTGCGGTGATTCCTTCTGATTCTTCTGTGGCTCCTTTGTCTGATTCAACGACTTGTTCTCCAGCTTCTTCTACCCCTGTTTTACCACCGGTCTCATCACCGGTTCTGGCTCCACCAAATTCAACACCGGTCAGAGCTCGTCGCAATCATTGTCCCATCCATCGTCCGGTTGCTATACATCGCATGACTACACGTGCTAAGAACAACATCTTTAAACCGAATAAAAAGTATGGGTTCGCAGCTTCTGTTCCGTCTGATTCATATGCTGACATTGAACCAACCACATATCGGCAAGCTTTAACGTCTTGGCATTGGCGTCATGCCATGACTACGGAGTTTGATAATCAGATTAGTGAGGAAACATGGGACTTGGTTCCACCTGATGGTGTTGAAAATATTGTGGGTTGTCGGTGGGTCTTTCGCATCAAACGTTTACCAGATGGACCGATTGAGAGGTATAAGGCTCGTATCGTTGCTAAAGGGTATAATCAACGTCCAGGAATTGATTACTTTGAGACTTTTAGTCCTGTTATCAAACGTGCGTCTATTCTTCTCGTTCTCAGCCTTGCAACTACCTTTCATTGGCCTCTTCGACAGCTAGATGTTAATCATGCATTTCTACAAGGACCATTGGAAGAAGTAGTGTTTATGGAACAGCCGCCTGGTTTTATTGACAAGGATCGTCCTGCTCATGTCTGTCGGTTGAAGAAAGCTATTTACGGTTTGAAACAGGCTCCATGAGCCTGGTATAATGCCCTTCGTACCTTTCTGCTTGGTGCTGGATTCATTAATTCATTGGCTGATGTTTCGCTGTTCATTCTTCGGACTGCCAATGATGTTATTTTTGTTCTGATTTATGTGGACGATATCGTTATCACAGGTAACTCAACCACTAAAGTTCAAAAATTCATTGATCTTTTTAGTGATCGCTTTTCTCTCAAGGATCTTGGTAATCTCAACTACTTCCTTGGGATTGAAGTTGTACGTGATGGTTCGGGTCTCACACTTACTCAATCCAAGTATGTTACTGATCTTCTTCGACGTGTTAATATGCTTGATGCTAATTCTGTTTCAACACCAATGGTTGACAAGCCACCTCTCACCAAACGCATGGGCACGATTCTTACAGATCCGACAGAGTATAGAATGGTTATTGGGAGCTTGCAGTATCTTCTTTTTACTCGTCCTGACATTGCGTTTGCTGTTAATAAGCTGTCTCAATATATGCATCAGCCTACCACAGAACATTGGAGTGCTGCCAAGCGGATTCTTCGCTATCTTTGTGGCACACGAACAAAAGGTTTATTCTTTTCCTCTTCCAATTCTTTGTCTCTTCATGCCTATTCGGATGCGGATTGGGCTGGAAACAAGGATGATTACTCTTCCACTGGTGCTTATTTAGTCTACCTCGGTCAACATTTGGTTTCATGGTCTGCCAAGAAGCAACCAACGATTGCTCGCTCTTCAACGGAGGCAGAGTACAAGTTTGTTGCTGACACAACGTCTGAAGTTCAATGGGTTCTCTCTCTGCTTCAAGAACTTGGTATTTCTTTTTCTTCGGTTCCGGCCATATATTGTGATAATGTTGGTGCTACTTCTCTTTCGGCCAATCCGATATTTCATTCTCGAATGAAGCATGTAGTTGTTGCTTATCATCACATTCGTAATCTGGTTCAAAATGGTATTCTTCGTGTCACTCGTGTTTCTTCTGCTGATCAACTTGCTGATGGACTTACTAAACCTCTACCTCACTCTCGCTTTGCTCCTCTTTTCTCTAAGATTGGTCTCACTTCGTCCCGCCCATCTTGAGGGGGCATGTTAAGGAATATTGTTTATTATCTTTGACTTTGGTATTTCCCTAGATTAGCTTTACGTCTTCTTCTCTCTTCATCTTCTTCTCTCTTCATCTTCTACTCTCTTCATCTTCTTTCCCCTTCTATATAAACTCATTGTAATCTCTCTGGTTATATTATCTATCTAAGTATTCCTTAGACATACTTTCAATATCAATTAAGAGTAGTACTTTCTCTTATATGTATGTCAATCGTAATGTTATTCAAGAGATTGATCAAATGGCTTCATTAGCTAAGGAACATCTGTCTTTTATAATCTCTTGGAATATGATGTAAATAATGTTTTCATAATAAATTTTCTTGTTCACAAAAAAAAATCCTAAGAAAAACTAAAAAGCCTATTTGTACTCAAAAACGCATATTGGTTGATGATAGAGGTCAGCACAGCAGTCCGTTTATTAATTTAAAATGTAAACTCCTTGATGTTGAAAATTTTGTAAACGCCGCGCAGTTTCTCTTTAAAATCATAGAACTGCACAACGTCATCAGGACACAGTTACTCCTCAAGAGAAACGTTTAGATTCAACTCCTCTCTAGTCTCTACTACCATCACAAGAACATAAAGAACGATAAGTAATTTATTTCTTGGTATTAAATTGCTACATAACAATCAATTTTTCTTATAAATGTTAAAATACGTCTGAGTTAGTAGCTCCTGATTCACATATGCAAAACTTTCAGATATACAACCTGAATATAATAAATCTTCTGTACAAAAGAGATCTAGTTTAAGGACTGACAAGAAAATAATCTCTAATGGTTCGCCTTTTGACCGACGAAGGAGGATTTAGGACAGATGATGGACTGTTGAATGCGGTTTCTGGTGTTCTCTCGCATGTTTTATCTTCTTCCGAGCTCGAGAATGACAATGATGATGATGTTTTAATCTTCTGAGTCTCTGGAGTTCGGATGATAGGCAATGAATGATTGTTATTAGTATAATCATCATTCAATGAATGCTTTTGGGGACTCTCAGGTTCTCTGTTTATCTCAAGCCTTTCTTTAGCTTCTGTATCTGACAATGCGGTTACTCTACGTTTCACCCTAGACACTGTTGTGCTAGCGTTTGAGCAGCGGTTGTTCTCTATGTTCCACAGTCGTACCGTGAAATCATCTGAAGCTGTTGCTACCTTCCCAATATCTGTTGGTGACCTGCACAAGAGATTAGGCACCAGTTAGTGATGCTTTTTTATTCACTAAAGAAAGAGTCTGTGTGAAGTTAAGTTACCAATCTACTGCGGTAACTTCAAAGTCGTGGCCTTTGACGATTATAGGATCTACTTGAGGTTTATTGACCTGAAAATTGCAATGGTTCTTAAGCATAGATAATACTCGAGTCTTTTGAATGTTAAAACTTAAGTGACGGAGGATTCAAACCTGCCATATGTAAGCGTTTCCATCGCTTGAACCGCTCAAAATGTATTCGGCATCAGGACTAATCATTGTCTGCAGAGCAAAATTTCAATGTTGAGTGATCATGTGAAAGATGATATGAAAGCAAGATAAATTGTGTGATTGGAAAACAAAGTTGTGCAGAAGGTATTATTACCCTTACGAAAAAGGAATCTATTCGGCAACCAGAGAAAGTTTGTACAGGTCCTTTGTCAAGTTGCAGCATATTGTATAGATAGATTCTGCAACAGATTGATGAAATGGAAATTAAGTGATGGATGTTTAATAGGGACTTTCTCATAGTGCAGGGCCAGTCACTAAGAGAAGTTATGGACTGAAATTAAAGTTCTAACCTATTGTCCTTGCATGATGCTGTGAGAAATGTTCCACTTGAGTCCTGGGACAAGGATACTATACCATGTGCTCTCTTTTCCTGAAAAAAATAAGAAAAAGAACCAGTCAGTGCCTAATTCACATTGAAACCATTCAGAAGAAACATGTGGGTTTATCATCTGAGTCTAGGAATAAGAAGTTTAGCTTACCTTAGTGTTTGTTGGGTCTGATTGTGGAGATGCTTGAGCAAAAGGAACTTTCAGCTTCCTTGTGTCCCAAAATTTTAAGGCACTACGAGAACAAAAACAAAAAGGATGTAAACACCATTGGTATAAACTCTATGGAGTAGCATTACATTTACATGAATCTCTCCAATATATGTTGGCAAGTACCTATCTGGTGCTCCAGCAGTGGCGATTGTGATCTCATCTTTGAGATAAATCACAGAGGTAATGCTCGATGAAGCAGCCTGAAAAACATTAAGCTATAAGCAGAGAAGGAAGGGTAAAGAGATTAGAAGGGAAGAATCAAGAATGGGCAAAGAGTAAAACCTTGCGACGTCTGATTCTTCTTGAAAGAGGAGGTAAATGAGCTCCTTTAACCATGTCAGTAGAACTGTGTCAAGGCCAGAACAACTGTCAATATAATTTCAAGGTCAAAAAACCAAAAATGAACTTCACAACTTAGTTTAGAGGAGACTTACTTGATGCAAAACTCTTCTTTGTGAGAGCTACTTTTACATCTTATATCCCATAGAGCAAAACATCCATCTCTCGAACCAGACACAAGAAGATCTACAAACACCAAGCGTTAAAGCTACCTTAATGGATAATATCAATTAGTAAATCAAGAAAGAGAGATTTGCATAAAACTAACCAGAATTTGTTGGATGTGAACACATTGATTTCACAGTTCCAGTGTGTCCTATCAGAACTCCTGTACACTTATTCTCCTCAACATGCCATACTTTAATCTGCATCCACATATATATAAACATCATATTCATAATTTATTCCTCACAAAACTAATCAATGAAACAAATTTAAGCCATCACTTACAGTTTGATCACCAGAAGCAGTGAGAAGACAAGTATCTCCCTGCAACAAATTTGCAGACAAGTGAAAATCAAATAAGCATCTCTTAATTCCAGAAAATATTCATGAATAGTTCAATGGCGTACCTTGATCCAAGAAATGTCAAAGACAGCATTATAATGAGCAATCCAATCACGAAATTTGGCATTCTCTACAACAACACATGAAACAAACACAAATCATCGGATAACCAATCACCGGAGTACACTATTCAATCCCAGATAAATTAGAGCAATGCCCTTACCTGTATTCTCTTGGTGAGTTGCAGAAGAAGCAAACTTCTTATTGGAATTGAACAAGCTCACATAACCATCCTCATCGGACACGGCGAATGTTGAGGAATTCCGGCTACTCTGTACGTTTAACATAATCGTTCAATTCTAATTAGAGTATAGTTTTCTCAGAATCTACGAATTGCACACCTAAATCAGAAGATGGAACTAGGGTTACATTTTTTACCTTACAAAACGAAACGGCTAATGGCGGAGTCCGAATTCCGTCGTGTTCTACCGCTACTCCGGCGATTTCTCTGCAAACCAGCTCGGAATCTGCGAGGAACGGTCGCTTCCGTACTGTAACAACAACAACAACAACAAAAACGATTAATCAGGAGAAGCTAAATCTCGTCAAATCCAGAGATGCGAGATTGAAAAACGCAATTTGTATGTAAATCCTGTGAATGTACCTCGGAATCCGTTGAGCTCTCTTAGTCCGATATCGATGAACACGGATCTAGATCTGGAATTTTCCATCGGAGATTTTCTGAAGCTAAGAGAGAAGAAAGAGAGAAAGGAGTTGATGAAGATTTTTTTTCCGGGGGAGGAAATGATTAAGATCTGGAACCGGCGGGATAAATCGCAATTTTTGGCGGTGTGGTTTTACGTCAACGCGGGAAAATTAATTTCTTTCCCCAAAACTCAAAAGTGTTTTTCGTTGACTTCTGATAAAGAATGTCCATAACTTTGAAGCCCATTGATTATATGATATGGCCCTAAGTTTGGATTGTAGAGGAAGATTGATTAGTCAATCCATTGTAAATAGTAAGTAAATGGTAAAATATTATGTCTTTTCAAAAATTGAAAAATCTACATAAATTTTTCTTTATGAAAGAAGACATTGTGTGGATTTCTCAAAATCAAGCAGATCCACATAGCCGACAAAAAAAAAAAAAAAAAAGCAGATCCACATAATATTTCATTATTATTTATATAAACATAATATTTTATTATTATTGAAAAAATTGATAGAGAGAATGTGGATGAAATCTGTATTAGAAAACAATCATTTAAAACAAAATCTAAAAGTATATTATGTATATTAGCCTTAATTTCTTTGATTTTAAGCATATTAGGCTTATTCAACCTACAATCATTTGTATAATTTTATTCTTGATATATATATTGAAGAAAAGAAATAGTTATATTGATTTGTAAACTAACATAAATCTCTTTTAATTCATATCATCGAACAACATTTGATTTAATTGTTTATACAATTTGATTTAATTCATATCCACTAGTGCAAGGGGCCCTTAAGTGGAGGCTTAAAAATCCCTGGGCGTGGGCATAGGCCCGGTGGGCTAGTCGGTCCACGTTTAGTGGTCTGGATACTGGGTTATAAAAAAACATTTGATTTAATTGTTTATACAAGTTGATGTGTTATGAATTTTTTTAAAAAAAATCAAAATAATAATTCATTCGCTTACATTGTGTAGTAATCACGACGAAAGTGGCGGGTAAAATAGCCGTTGTGATAAAAGTTTTCCCGGGTAAACTCACTTTACTAATTTCCTAATTTACCCTTGCCTCTGTTTCACCTAATCTTCCTCTGAAAGCTTCGATCTCTTAAAATTCCTAGGGAAGCAAAGCAATTGCAAAAGACAAACTTGTCTTTAAAAAATAAAAATATTTTCGTCCACTTATCACTTATTCCTTCTTCTTCTCAGCTTTTGTTTGTTCCTTGTATTTTCCTTAATCTCTAATTGATCGGAATTTAGAAAAACAAAAAGAAGAGAAGATGGTGTTTTCGAAGAAATCTCAAGTCGGAAGAGGATTAGACACTGATGTGAAAAAGTGGGTATTTGCCGAATTTTCGATTCGGGATTCATTGAAACCAGTAAAAACGAAACTAAGAAAGGTAGAGAAAGCTGAAGAAGAAGGAGATGAACACTAAAATTGCATGACTCCCACGACGAATCAAGCAAAGACGACGGAGAAATTGAAATGTCCGCCCGCCCCGAGGAAACGCCGATCAGTGTTGAAGTGTAGGAGCAATGTTGTCATAAATTACGTTGTGCCTCCTTCAGATTTAGAGACAGTGTTTATACGACGGGTTTAATGAAAAGGAATTGAAGTGTTGTATGTTTGGTTATTAGCACTGTTCTAAAATACGGTCTATATGCCCGTATATATGTTGTATATACGCTATACAATGAAACACTATACTGTTTTTTTGCTATACAGCTAAAAATACGGTTTGAACTATATAGCTGTTTATACGACAATAATACGGTCATTTATACGGTTATACGGTTGGTATACGGCCGTATAAACTTTATATGTTTTTTTTAATAAACATCTTGAGAAAAATTATCATATTTTGGGCTTTTTTAGTTTTTTTTGTTTAGTATTAGCAATTTGGGATAATCAATATGTCAAATAGTTATAATTATTTTATATATATGTTTTAGTTATATCTAATATACCTTTTATGATTATAACTTTTAAAAGTAAATTGTATTAATTATAAATGAGAAATTTATTTGGTATATATTAATAATGAGTTAGCATGTTACAATACAAGTAGTATATTTATTATATATATATATATATATATATATATATATATATATATATATTTAATTATTTACTTTTAAAATAATATTCTCCGTATATACTCCGCATAAACGCCCGTATATACGTTTATACGTTACGCTGGTCGACCGTACAACTATCGTACAACGTATTTTAGAACATTGGTCATTAGTTATCGGATTAGTGCAAAAATAGAATTGAAGTTACGAATATAATCGAAGGCAACAAGTTTTTTCTATTTTCATAGCTTTTTACGTTACACACCTATTGTGGTTATTGGATAGTAATACACCAAGTCAGCAGTAACTCCATCACTAGGGGTGGGCATAATTCTCGTTCCGTACCGAACCGTCCCATTCCGTTCCATTCCCGACCCTATATTCTCGTTCCATATTGAATTATATTCCCAAATGGTACAAGTGAGTGATTCCCGTTTGGGAATGGGACAGGACGGGACGGGAATGGGAATTCCCGAAGTCCCATTTGTCCCGAAATAAATATTTACTTGTATAAAATATATCTTAGTAGATATAAATTTCTTAGTTTTTCATATATGTTACTATATGAGTAATTTTTTTTGTATGCTACAAATCATTTGCAAGAAATGATTGATCCGAAAATTGTTTTACCTATGATTTGAGATTTGAGAGTGTTGGTTTACTTAGAATTTTATTTTATTTTATTTTAGTAAGATTTTACTTAGAATTTTACCTATGATTTGAGATTTGCAAGTGTTGGTCTACTTAAAATTTTATTTTATTTAATGAGACTTTAGTTTGTTCAATTGCATTTTGGTAGTACTATGAAACTGAAGTTTGAAAGTTATTTTAATTTATTGTGATTTTTTATGATTTTAGTTTATGATATTTCATTTTGCTATTGTTTTGAGATTTTTTTTTGAAATTTTCTTTTGTCATGTTTTTTCGGGAATTCTCGTTCCGTTCATGTTCCGTTCCGTCCCGATCCTGTCCCGTTCCATAATATATATGGGACATAAATGAGACAAATATTTTGATTCCCAAATACCCGTCCCGTTCCCGTTCCCAAAAATTCCAGTCCCAAATCCCGTTTGCCCACCCCTATTCATCACCATAGAAAAATTATAGAGTGGAGGAGGTAATGAGGGGCCTCAATCCATCTATCTAGATTCTCACTCTTGCTGAGGAGAATTTCAGAAGATTCGTAGCGGCCAATATTGGCTGCTAGGCTTTTCAACATCACTCGGGACCACAAGTGACTTGGGACTCCATGGACCTTTATCCAGAAGGGAATTTGTGATGGGAAGGAGGGATCCACTGTGGGTTCCCATCTCTGGAGAATAATCATCCAGTGGACGAAGTGGTAGGGTCTATTCTGTAGGACAAGTTGGATATCTTCTTCTGATGCAAATTGGAACTGGAAACGCCCTTGACCCAAGTTTATTCCCACTGGTCGAGCCGAGATATTAGAGATATAGAATTGGTTTACTTTGGTTTAGTTAACCGGCTACTACCGGATAGATTAGGTTGTATATAATCTCATGTAAAGCTTTATTTTACTCTTAACAGAAACAATTACAATTCCAAATCCTCTCGTGTTCATCTTCTTCATGAGAGATTTAGTTTCTGTTCAACATCAATTCTTGTTTGCTAATACGAGAGTTTCCAGTGGTCTGCTAAGAAGGGTATGGGAGCCCACATCTTCTGTATCCTTGGGTTGGTGATTCTTCCAACTAGTATCACTTCATGGTTATGCACAAGCCCAGATGTATCAATCTGGGAGACCCTAACGCTTGGAGCTTTAAGGGGCTCCTCTTTGATGGCCATTCCTTTACCTTTCTTTGTAGCAGAGAACTTTCAATTCATGGTATCAAACTTTCAAGAGTTGTTCAACTGGAGACTTTGAATCTTTAGAGGGGATTATTTACTAACCTGTAAATGACTTTTGATTTGATCATTCGTTAACCCATCAACCTTCATAAGCTATTTAATCTGTTTCGGCGTAGCTATATCAAAATTCCATCAACCAAACAATTGATACAAATTAATTAAAAATCCGTGAACCCTAATAACAAATTTTTGGCTATGAAAATGTTAAATAAATTCAAGAAACGGACCATGAGGGCCACCAAGTTGATTAAAAGCTTTTCTTTGTTAGTAAAACCTTTTTCAAGGTCGTGAAAAAACAAGCGTGGAAGAACATAGATGGATGGAGAAAGAGTTTTATTTGGTGCTATTGAAACACTCAAAGAACTTCAAATCTAAAATCAGAGTTTCTAGCCGGAGGTGGAAAGGTTTGTGTTGAAATACTGATCTTTAAGTTAAAGCTTTTGATAAATTTAAAAAGTTTTACTTGATCCTTTTTCTATGTCTTGTATGGCAGGTAACTGTTAGCTGCATTGAGAAGTTTCATGCTGTGACACTGGTTCTTGGAGAGCATTTGCACGTAACGGTGTGCGAGTACTTCTTGAGCAAGAGGAACGCGTGAGTGAGTCCGCTCTTGGTTTTGTCTGATTGATTGTGGTATTATTTCAAATGTTAAAATCCCATAATTGGTTCAATCCATATCTTACCTTTAAAGTGTTTCTTTAGATTCTTGCAAAATCTGTTCAACCTTTAAAACTCTGTTTTGTTTGTACAAAAACTTGTTGATCTCATATTTGATGGTTGAGTCACAAATATGGTGAAGAGTTTTGTTTTTTCGCAACTTTTAGTAGCCCCTTTGAAGTATCAAGATTATGGTTAGAAGTATTCGTATATTAATCAAGCATTATTGGTAGATATTGGTAATTTGTTTTAACGTAATTAAACTATCAAATTATACTATGTTTCTTTGGTTGATGTCTGCTTTTGATCGAAGTACTTTGGTTACCCGACCCTAATGGGTATTTGACAAAATAGTCTCGTACCCGACTCTTCAAAAACGACCTATTAAATGGGTACCTAGTAAAAAACCGTGGACTCGTCGGATACCCGACATGTTACCTTTACCCAATAATTGTAATGTTGTTTACCCAATAATTGTAATGTTGTTTATCTACAAAGCAAAGATGCGATCAACCTAAACAGCAAAGACTAACCAGAATATGTAAAAGAGAATGCAGAACAAAACCATAAAAAGGCACAAGGCAGATACAAAATTAAAGAGACCTCCATGACTACGCTCATAAAAAGCATGTCATCAGTAGCATTCAAAATATAACAAACAGTAGCAATTAAGTTCATAAGGTTTCTCGTAGATGCAGATAAAGATACTAGCACTAGATAAAACTTGAGAAGAAAAACCATAACACTAGTGATCATAATGATGATGATTGATGATGATGATGGTGATGAGAGACGCTCAAGCAGTTCCACGCTTGAGATGAATTCTGATGGAGTGAACTTTCTTGCGCGTGTGAAGGAGCTCACATTTGACGGTATCGTTTTTCTTGATCATGTTCCTGCGACAAATCATGTCCCATCCATGGAAACGAAGGCTCTCAGAAGCCCAGTTTCTTCTTTCCCCTGTTGTAATCCCTTCTTTATCAATATACTCTATTGTATCCTCAAACGTAAGGCTATGCTCTTGGATCACATGGGCTGGGATCAGCTACAAACAAAAACACAACAATACAAACATGTCAAAGCCATTGAAAGAGAGGAGCCATTGGTAAAAAATAAAAATAATCTTAACCTCTTTTTTTCAAATTTACCAGCTCATAAGTTCGTGTCTTGAGGTTCGTATCAAAGCATGGATTAGTTATCTCTTTTATACGATCAAAGTTGTTGTAACGATGATGGTGCAATGGATAGGTTTAAGTTTGTAGTATCATGATGATGATGAAATGGTTCTTTAGCGTTTTCTTGTTGTTTTTTTTAATTAGGGTTTTGATTCGGTGTTAATGGAAGAAGTTGGAGTTCGAGGTTGAGATTGTTTGATGTGTGAGTGAGAATTGAAGGTGAGATCATTCTTTGATGAATTGGTCTGCCTTCTAGAGGTAGAGGAGTTGCACCACCGTAATTTGTTTCGCTAGATGGAGTGCTCGCGGTTGAGGCGGTTCTAGAGGAACATGCGGGGGTGGTGGAGGCGTTTTGTGGCAGTAGACATGGTTGACGGTGAACTTTCCGTACGGAACAGTTATCTTGATGTTCAATAAAACTCTCCACCCTTAAAAAAACAAAAAAAAACAAAAACAAAAACCTATCAATTATATAGGAGTAACTAGGGGAGGGCAAATTATCCGAATCCGAAATCCGAAACCGAACCCGACCGAAATTAAGCGGTTTGGATCTATATTGATTATTGTTACATAATCGAATGGTTTTGAATTTGTTATACTTTGGATTTCGGTTCGGTTTCGGATATATCTGATAACCGAAGTAGTAATCGAACAAAAAAATTATATAGAAACAATGTATATCTTCTACTTATGTTCTTTCTTTTTTTCACATTTTTTACAATTTGTGAAGTTTGAACTTTATTAAATAAATAAAACTCTTTTTTCTCATTTTGATCTTATATTTGAATTTGAGCATTCTTTTTATATTTATGTCTTATTCTTAATGTCAATAATTAATTGCCTTATATTTATGTTTGGGTTCGGATAAAACCGGATCCGAACCGAATCCGATTAGGCTTTGGATGAGTTTTGGATCTTAAAATCAATAGCAAATCCGATCTGAATCCAAAAGGATCCAAACCGATCCCGATCCGTTATAGAAATATACCTGAATGGTATTAGTAAATCCCAATCCGAAAATCCGAAAAACCCATACCGAATCTGACCAATGATCTGAACGCCCACGCCTAGGAGTAACTTTTATGTGATGTAATGTAATGTAGGGCTATGACGTGACAAAAGTGAGTAATATATTATTGGCTTAATAACTTAATATTAAGTTAGTTTACTCTATCTAAAACTCGTTTAATATGAGTTTAGGCCCACTAAAAAGCCTATAAAAGTTAATATTTCTCTACAAATTAGGGTCAATATCACTAATTGTTTTTAGGTTAAACCTAAACTGGAATTCACGGATCCACCTAAACATATTCCAAAAGATGGCGTCGATGTTTACCAATTGTTTATCGTCCACGGCGTCGCGCCTCATCCATCCAAATCACCCCAACGGCGCTTTCCTCCCCCGCCGGTGCCTAGGCCAGCTCTGCTTACGGACCGGCCGTGGCCCCATCCGCTCATCTTCTTGTATAGAGACTAACCTTTTGACCTTATTGAGCTAACGAGTTTCATCTCATAAGATTTTCCTTTTTCTGTTCAGCTGATGCCGCGATGGTACTTGATGAAAACCCTGTGGCGGAAAAGATTATGCTTGATATGAGATTGGAAGCTTCAAGAATGAAGAGATCAGTCGGTGCGGAACCTGGATTAGCAGTAATCCTTATTGGTGATAGTAAGCTCTCCGAAGGTTATCATGTACCTTGTGGATTCGTTGGCATCAAAACATTCCTAGTTCGTCTAGCTCAAGATTCCCCAGAAGAGGAGGTGTTGAAATCTGTCTCACGCTTCAACGATGATCCTTTTGTCCATGGAATCCTTGTGCACTCGCCTCTACCATCGGTATTTTTTTACTCTACCTTGATCGTGTGAGTAATTTTTACATGGTTGATAGATTTCGGGATGTTAATGTATATGCAGCATATGGATGCGGACAACATAGTGAATGCGATTAGTGTAGAGAAAGACATTGACGGATTTCACCCACTAAATATTGGACGGCTTGCGATGCGCGGAAGAGAACCTTTATTCGTTCCGGGTGTTCCTAAAGGATACGTCGAGCTTTTACGCGGTTACAACTTGGAGATCAAAGGAAAGAGAGCAGTTGTTATCGGAAGGAGTAACCATTTTGGTATGCCAATTGCTCTCCTACTGCAGGTAATGAATTAATTTACCTTTGATATGATAATTGGTCCGATTGGTAGAGATGATAGTACAATTATTCGGGTGGGCCTTTGGGTAACCATTTAGGTTTCGGCTTGGTTAATTCGGTTATGGGTTTTCGGTTTTAGGAATATAATATCCATTCAGATTCAATTACCTGAAATACTCATAATTATATAATGTTTTTCTAAATTATGTTTGGTTTATTTCTTTTTTACTCAAGTTATCTGAATTGATTATTTTAGCCACATATATCTATTATTCCCAAATTGACCTAAAAACATTAAAAAAAAACTGCCAAAAATTGCCTAAACTATATGTACATATCCATTTTTTTTACCTAAATATATATAGTTAATTTTATGTTTCTTGTAATTTGGATACCCACTCGGTTTTTGGTTTGGTTCGGGTTCGATTTCGGTTTTTGGTTTTAGGAATATAGTACTCATTTGGATATATTATAAAATCGGTTCGGTTCGATTTGGATAATTTCAAATCGGGTTATGTTCGGTTTTTCATTTTCGGATATTTTGCCCACCTATATAGTACAATAAAAAATATTAGTAATATTATTTGTTTTTTTACGAATTGGTTACACAAGCCATAGTACTTTGGCCTAAAAAAAATGTAACCAATATCACTTCTTTTTTCTTCTTGTATTAATTTGGTCTTTCTTGATGTAAAATGGTAGAGGGAGGATGCAACTGTTACCATTATCCATTCCGAAACCAAGAACCCTGAAGAAATTACAAGACAAGCCGATATCGTGATCTCGGCTGTTGGGAAGCCAAACATGGTCAGAGGAAGCTGGATAAAACCGGGCGCAGTCGTCATCAACGTTGGGACTAGTTGCGTCAATGTAAGTGAACAGTTTCTACTTATCTGAAATTATGGTAATGCAGTTATAGTTGTTGATTAAGACATTATTGCTGTATGCTATTGCAGGATCCAAAGGCTCGGTATGGCTATCGAATGGTTGGAGACATTTGCTATGAGGAAGTTTGCAAAGTTGCATCAGCCATCACCTCTATTGATAACGGCGTAGGAATGATGACCTTAGCCATGCTTCTATCCAATACGTTAGCATCGGCCAAGAGATTTCACAACTTTATGTAACCTTGTTGGTCTTTTTAGATTTTACAGATCACACCAGTGGTTATAAAACTATTTCCTTAAACAAACAAGTCTGGAGTTTTTTTTAATCTATTCCAACAGTTTGCTTGCTCTGGTCTTTGAAATTTTCTTCTTTTGTTTTTCTTCTATGAAACCAAACACATGTATTTCTGTCCGATGTAAAATTGTCTTTTAACAATCAGTTGGACTCATAGCTAACAAAGCATCAAGGGCTAGTCTTTCACTGATTTGAAGCTAACAATCAGTGACCAAATGCTAAACGAAATCATTCTCAGCCTCTATTTCCAATCAGCCCAACTTTCAACAAACATTGAGGGATGCCCGGAGATTTTCTCTGACAGTTGGACTCATAGCTAAGGTCCAAGGATAGCAAAAACTCAAATTTGGGACACCAAATATATAGAAGAAACAAAAAAACAAAAAACAAGTGAAAATGAGAGAAGCAACCCTCAGTTAAGCAAAGTTTTTGTTTGGATAATAAATAAGTGACTCTTTTCTGTTTTAGGCTGCCATGTTTGGGGATATAGCTAAGACATGTTTTATTTGGACGGCCATTCTATGAACTAGCTTGTTCGGGTTGGTGGTTGTGTTGTGTATAGACTTGAATGGAGAAGTTCCCAAAGAGCATGAATGCCTCTGATATTCATTGTTGAAGGCACTTTGATACATACCATGAAACAGAACCTGTTAGCATGTCTACATTACAATTAAACTAGTAAACCCAACAGACAGATCATTCACCACTTATGAAGTTTTAGTCACACAATCAACCTCATTTATCCTTGGTCTCGAGAGAATATTTCCTTCATTCTCTTCCTTGTGATGCGGCAAACACACAAGTAGACTTGACTTATTCTTCACTCTCAATGCAGCCTGACCTTACATCCACTTTTGGATGTCCTTCATTTGCTTAACCAATCTGAGATGACTTGGTTTTCCGTATCCTTGAGAAATAACAACATTGAACTCATTTTGCAATGTAATGTTACTCTTCTGACACAAGTTTGCGAAACCTACAACCTGTCTCTCTCTGTTTCCCTCTTAAGAGACAACTTAACCATTTCAATGTCTCATCTCAACTACCTACACCATTATCATCCGAGACACCTGCAACTGACCATCAAAGTTCTTGCTATCATCAAACCTGAGTAGCCACCTCTTTTGCCTTTTGATAAAACCAACCTGTGCTTGATTTATGATGACATCTTACTCCTTGGGACCATGTCTTGTTTACACTTCTTCAGCAAGCTTATACTCCTGATGAACCATCACTTTGCTTCCCTGCAAGTGATTTAACCTCTGAGAAACCCCTCCTAGACCTTCTAGAACAACCAGAACTTCTCTAGCTCATGTGTCCATATGCCTTTTCCTTGAGACGGACAGCCTTGACTTTGTACATCCTAATCATTACCTCAAACAGTGTCTTCCTTTGACCATTAATTATACTTGCAGATTCAAAACTCACAATTTTGTTAGATCCAATAATCTCCAGAATTGGTATAAAAAATCTGTTACGAAAAAGGATATATTCCTATTATTTAGCTAGCATATCTTATGTCAATATTCATTACTTGTACATCAAGCTGATTGTAAACTATATATACTCTCTTCTATTATCAATAAAACTCAACCTATTCTCTTACAATTCACATGGTATCAGAGACAAAAACTATCTAAAAACCCTAATTTCTTAAAATCGTTGTTACCTAGCCGCTTTCTTCCTCTCGAAGAAATCGAAAATTTCTTCCTCCTCTACTACTCTACCTAAACTTGATCTAATCTAACGATGGTCGAGACCTCTGAAAACTCCGGCGACAAAGATGCTCGTCAAATCACGTCATCACCATACTACCTCCACTCATCTGATCAACCTGGTCATGCTCTCACCTCCATGCTCCTTAATGGTGAAAACTACGAAAAGTGGGCAAAACTTGCCAGAAACAATCTACGTGCCAAGAACAAGCTAGGGTTCATTGACGGAACTCTAGTGAAGCCTTCTCCTTCGTCTGCAGATTATCCCGGTGGACTCAGACAAATTCAATGATCGTGGGTTGGCTGTACGCCAGTCTCGATGCTAAAATCCAGAAGACTATTTCCTTCAACGACAACGCAAAGGTTCTTTGGGACACTATTCGCAATCGCTACTCCATCGAAAACGCTGCTCCATCGGAAACGCTGCTCGAGTTCAACAAATCAAATCCGATATCGTTGGATGCACGCAGAGTGGATCCGAAATTGCTGACTATTTTGGCAAGCTCAAAGCCATGTGGGATGATCTCGATGACTTTGAGCCGTTGATTTCTTGTTGTTGTACTATTGATACTTGCTCGCAGATGGTGAAGCAAGTTGAGCGTCGTGACCATGAGAGGATCCATCAGTTTCTCATGGGCCTTGACGACTCTCGGTTCGGTGCAACTCGCACCAACATTCTAAGCAGGCTTAACCGGGACTTTGATCTTACTTTGGATCATATCTACTCAGAAATTGTGGCTGAAGAACGTCACCAAACAGTGGCACGAAGCAGAGAAGAAAGGGTCTACGCCGTTGATTTTGCGGTCAAAACAGGGGTTAATGCGATTGCCTCTATAACTCGTGTTAATCAAGGTCCTTGCACTCATTGTGGGAGGAACAATCACACAGTTGAGACTTGTTTTGAGAAGCATGGATTACCTGACTGGTGGACTGAGAAACATGGAGATTCTCGTGGCTCTTCTCGTTCTGATACAACTCGCGGGCGTGGTCGCGGATCCAATCGCGGAAGAGGACATGGCCGTAACTCCTCAGCCCGTGCTAACAATGCTTACATGGCTGCTGAAGATCCCTCAGATATTCCCGGCGTGAGTAAAGAGACTTGGTCTCAAATTGTGAATCTGTTAAAATCTTATTCATCGAGTAACAATGACAAACTCTCTGGTAAGCGCTCTTGTGTGGATTTCTTACTTGATTCTGGAGCATCTCACCATATGACAGGAGATTTTGACTTACTTGTGGATATTCGAGATATTCCTCAAAGTATCATTGTACTTCCTAACGGTAAACACACTTTTGCCACTAAAGAAGGAACAATGAACTTGGGTGAACATATCACTCTTACTCGTGTTCTATTCGTTCCTGATCTCTCATGCACTCTTATCTCTTTAGCTCGCTTACTTCGTGAGATGTCCTGCTTTGCCATGTTTACTGACAAGGTTTGTCTCATACAGGACCGCACTTCGAAGATGCTGATTGGAGCAGGTGAAGAGAGACGGGGTTTATCACTTTTGTGGAGACGTCTTGGCTAATGTAAATCACGTTCAGAAATTGAGCAAGCATTTGTGGCATCAGTGTTTGGGACATCCTTCAACGAAAGTTCTATCTTCTTTACGTTCGATTTTAGCAGATTTGATAGTGATAGTAGTGAAACCGATTTTTGTGAAGTTTGTATTCAAGCCAAACAAACTCGGGCTGTTTTTTCTGAAAGCAATAATAAAGCAAAAGATTCCTTTACTTTGATTCATTGTGATGTCTGGGGGCCTTACAAATTTCCCTCTTCTTGTGGAGCAAATTATTTTCTAACCATAGTCGATGATCACTCTCGCGTTGTATGGACATATCTTCTTCTTGCAAAGAGTGAAGTTTCACAACACATTCGTCAATTCATTGCTATGGCACAACGACAATTTGGTAAAACGGTGAAAACTGTTCGCACTGACAACGGCACTGAGTTCCTTAGTCTCCGTTCGTTCTTCAAAGACAATGGGATTTTGCATCAAACTTCTTGCGTCTACACACCACAACAAAACGGACGTGTAGAACGTAAGCATCGGCATATTCTTAATGTGGCATGATCGCTTCTCTTCCAAGCTGACTTACCAACGAAATTTTGGGGAGAGAGTGTGCTTACAGCTGCTTACTTGATCAACAGAACACCCACTCCGCTGCTTAAGGGTCTTACTCCATATGAGGTTCTTCACTCTTCTCCTCCTCACTATGATCAGCTTCGCGTCTTTGGTTCGCTTTGCTTTGCTAAAAGACATTCCTCTACACACGTTAAGTTCGACGAGCGAGGACGAAAATGTTTGTTTATGGGATACCCTCATAATCAAAAAGGCTGGAAAGTCTATGATCTGGAAAACGATGATTTTTTTGTCTCTCGCGATGTGACCTTCTAAGAGACGGTTTTTCCATATCAATCATCTCTTGCTACTACTCCATCTGCTCCTACTGAGTTTCTGCCTCCACTTGTATCTTACGATGATGATGATGATTTTAAGTTTTCGGAATCACCGCCAATCATTGACAGGGGAAGTTCTTCTACTTCGTTTTCAGCACCAATGTCTTCATCTCCACCGATTACCACCGATTCTGCGGCTTCCGGTACTTTGTCTTCTTCTCTTCCCTCCACTGTGTCTGACCAGTTTGTTGTTGTGTCCGATCATTCTTCTTCTACTGATCTTGGTACGGAACCACTTGGAAAGGGTTTTAGAGAGAAAAAGCGATCAGTTCGTCTTGAGCCATACGTTACTTACTCGGCTCGCTGTGATAAAACCCTCGTCTCTCTCAAGCCCGACTCCTCTCCAGTATCTTCAGGTACGTGTTTCTATCCCATTAGTGACTTTGTGTCTTGTGACAAATTCAGCTCTTCGCATCAATGCTTTCTTGCAGCTGTTACTTACATCGATGAACCTGTCACCTATAAACAAGCTGTAAAGATTCTTGAATGGCGTGAGGCCATGCGAAAAGAGATTAACGCTCTTGAGTTGAACGAAACATGGACTCTCACTCGTTTGCCACCAGGTGTTAAGGCTCTTGGCTCTAAATGGGTGTTTCATCTCAAGTTCAACTCTGATGGTACTCTTGAACGGTATAAGGCGCGGCTTGTTGCTCTTGGGAATCACCAACAGGAGGGAGTTGATTTTTCCGAAACCTTTGCACCTGTAGCTAAAATGCAAACTGGGCGTACTCTTCTTACTGTTGCTTCGGTTAAGAATTGGGACATCATCAGATGGACGTTCACAATGCGTTTCTTCATGGTGATCTTGATGAAGACATATACATGAAGCCTCCACCTAGCTTTCTTCCTGCTGATCCGTCTCTCGTTTGTAAGCTCAAGAAATCTACTTATGGTCTTCGACAAGCTCCCCGATGCTGGTTTGCTAAACTCTCCTCAGCTTTACTTGATTACGGTTTTATTTGGTCTCATAAGGATAATTCGCTTTTTGCTTATCGAAGAGGATCTGTGGTGCTTCATGTTTTAGTTTATGTTGATGACTTGGTGATTTGTGGTAATGACTCTGCGGTTATCACTTCTTTTAAGGCATATGTTAGTCGGTGTTTTAAGATGAAGGATCTTGGTATGTTAAAATACATTCTTGGTATAGAAGTTGCTCGCAAACCTGATGGTATTTACTTATCTCAACGTAAATACTGTTTGGATATTATTGAAGAGTGTGGCTTGTCTGGTTCTCGTCCTGTTGACACGCCTCTTGAGCAAAATCATAAACTGCTGTCCTCAAAGAGCAAACCGTTCTCCGCACCTGACCAATATCGTCGTCTCGTTGGTCGCCTTGTTTATCTCACTCACACTAAGCCCGAACTCAGTTATGCCGTCAACGTTTTGGCGCAATTTATGCAGACACCGCTTGATGATCATTGGCAAGCTACTCTTCATCTCGTTCGTTACTTAAAATCTGCGCCTGGTCGAGGCATTGTTCTCTCGTCTAAAGCTCCTCTCCAAGTCAATGCCTTCTGTGATTCGGACTTCAATACATGTCCCATTACTCGTCGCTCTCTCACAGGTTATATGGTCATGCTTGGAGACTCGCCGTTGACATGGAAAACCAAGAAACAATCTCGTGTCTCTCTCTCCTCGGCTGAAGCTGAATATCGCGCAATGGCTATGACGTGTAAAGAATTACTTTGGCTTAAAGAAGTTCTTACATTTCTCGGGGTTGCTCATCCTCAACCAATGAAACTTTTCTGTGATAGTCAAGCTGCTCTTCATATTGCGGCGAATTCTGTCTTCCACGAGCGTACTAAGCACATTGAAGGTGACTGCCATTTTATTCGTGATGAGATCACTTCTGGTACTATTGCTACCTCGTATATCTCTACCCATGAACAGCCAGCTGATATCTTTACTAAGGCTCTAGGTCGAGATCAGTTTCAGTATCTACGGTCCAAGTTGGGCGTTCTTGATCTTCACGCTCCACCTTGAAGGGAAGTGTTACGGAAAAGGATATATTCCTATTATTTAGCTAGCATATCTTATGTCAATATTCATTACTTGTACATCAAGCTGATTGTAAACTATATATACTCTCTTCTATTATCAATAAAACTCAACCTATTCTCTTACAATTCACAAAATCTCAGCATTATCCATTGTTTTTGTCTTAATCATCTATCTTGCAACATTGAAATGAATCTTGAGTTGATTCATGAGAGTTCCTGGAGCCATTGTATATTATCAAGAAACAAGAGCGTTAATTACAAAGGCAAAAGAGTAAATTAAGAGAGAGAGGAAAGATTTGATGAAAATATATAAAGAGAGAGAGTGGTAGCTGAAACCTTCCAAAGCTTGTGATGACTGGCGAATGAAGAGTTCGTTCGCTACCTACCACGCTACTATTACTACTCTCTCATCTTCTTTCTAGAAACACAAAAGTTACTCAAGTAACTTGCATCTGTCATTTATTTTTTATACAGATAAAATATCAGGGATAATAAATCTTACTTAATTTATGAGTTTTTTTTTATGGCTATTGAACCAATTAACCCAAAATATTATAAACTTTGTAACGTCTCTTATATTATTGTTTGCGTACATTCCAAAATAAACATATCATATCTCATGGACGCTTACAGTTTTACCGTAAGTCATGTGCATTGGAGACACTCTCATTAAGTGTTTAAAATTTTTTTAGAATTAAATATATTAAATTTTAGGAGTCTTGAGTGTCTAAAACCAGAAAAAGATCCAAGACTGTCTCCAATGGACATGCCCTAAGAGCATGTGCATTGTAGACACTTTCATAAGTGTCTAAAAACTTTTTAGAATTAAATATATTAAATTTTAGGAACTTTGAGTGTCTAAAACCAGAAAAAATTGTCCAATATCTCTAACAAGGTTACATTTATATCTAAAAGGTCACGTTTTTAGCAGAAAAAAAATTAAAAAAAATGAAAGGCCATGTCTTAAAAATGGTTGTGGTCAATGTTCAAGAAAGAGCTAGGCGCTAAGCGGGCGGTGACCCATCGCCTAGCGCCTAGAACGCTTAATCGGAGCATAGGCGATTTTTAAAACGGTCTAGGCGATTTTTAATGATTTATAGATAAGAAATTTTAGATTACATTTATTATTATCATTTTATACCACAATATTAAAAATCTAATGATTTATAAATTAAAAAAAATTATATTTTTATATTTTTATAATACTATAATATTTTAGGCGGTCTAAGCGTTAATCGCCACAGTTTATAGGGGTCTAGCGCTTAAGCGCCGCCTAGGCGGACGCCTATAACGCTTTTTAGAACACTGGTTGTGGTCAATAGAGAAGCCACGTGACGGAGGCTTGTTCTGGTAAGGATAAAATCCCAATCATCAATTTGCATGGTTACTACATAATCCCTTAAATATATTAGCGATTAACAAATAATGGGCTTTGAGATGAATTTTCGAATTTGTTAGCAACTTAATTAGCAAGAGATATATAAACGGGCTTGGATTATTCATTGCAGCCTTTTGGCTCGTAAAAGGCCCATATAACACAACAATATTTTTGGCAAAAAATACTGCACCCAAAGTTGATCTGTCTTGCAATTTTTCTGAAAAGTCCTACCATGTTAAAAAATACAAGATACCGTCAAGTATTTATATTCTGTCTTTTGGAAACAAAAGAACGTCGACCGGAGGCATATGTTGCTCACCTGCATTGCTTCAGGAAATAGGGAAGAATCTTTAGGTTCAATGACAGGTTTCTTGAGTTTGCAGATTCTTTCCCATATCGTCAACGGGTTTCTTTGACACTGTTAGACGAAGAAACGGTAGGTTTTCAAGCTAAAGAGTATCAAAATTTCATACTCAATAGAAAATTTACAGTGGCCATACCTCATCTTTCCAGTATGCAATGCATCGGTCCATAAGGTAATAGGAAGGGAAAAATATGAGCAGTCCATCAGGCACTACTCGAGACAAGTTAACTGCTGAGTTACAACATTTAATAATCAAATATAACTATCGGAATAGCAGCATCGCTGTTCAGACGAACTTGAATTCTAGACCTCCGTTCATACATCAGAAATTTATAATAATATTCAGGGCATCCGAAGTGGACTACCAAATAACAAACTACTTACCAATAGTATTCCCAAGTTTTTGTTTGTACATCACGATTTTGGTAGCTAGAATTAAGAACGCACCCTGATGGACCAGTACTTACAACTCCGGCCCATAGCTGATTTGAGGATATAACATGGGGATTCTCCAACCGAACAGGAAAGTCTCTACAATTTCCAAAAAGGGATGTTTCCACTAAAAGCTGGGTAAAAAGGCAGGTAGAGAAGCATAGTGAAAGAAAACCATAATGATACACTCACAGGTTTAGTTCTAGAGCCAATGAATCCATGGGAGACAAGGTCCCTGATGTTAAAATGATAGACCCAACACCTTTGTTTGCTATTTCCTGCATGGTAATTCCAGGATTGAAACACCACCAACTAAGCGTTCTTGATGCCTTGCCTACAAAATACATCAGGTAGATCAATTATTTTGTCCCAAGTAATGACTAATTTGCAGATTAAGAACGATTATTAAATTCTCAATCTAGCAAACGCCTTTGGGACTGCAGCATCTTCATGTTTTTAAGGCTATAGACAAACCCACTCTTATTTACCTTTTATGACATCAGTAGAACTCTGCTCAAGCTCCTGTACATGAACCTAACAAAGGACGAAACTTCAGACTGTAAGTGAAAGATATGAGTAAGAAAGGGGGTTTCTGCAAATGAGACATCACAACTTAAACATACAATTTGAAACGGAATATGAATAACAGTTTGTTTAAAACTCACACGCTAAACATCTGCATGTTTACTTCCATTTTCTCTAAAGATCAGTTTAAGAATGTCAGCAATGATTTCTAGTTTGCTCCCAGCTTTGGTCGCTGTTTGTTGTTTCTCCTCCTCCAGGAGTACTGCTGCCTCCTCAACTGTACCAATGAGTTTGGGAGCAGTTTCGTGAGTGATGTTAAGGCTTTTTTTATTGACAAGAATCTTCACGAAGGCAATTACAGGGAGTTCCTCCACACAATGATTAGAGAAATGATGCAAAATTAACAATAAAGTATGAGAGATTCTATGGAGAATCGCAACTAAACAATGATCACTCAGAATACGGTAAATCTTTATACATGAAAAAATATTCCTTAATATCCCATGGAGAGAATCAACTGAAGGGAAAGGTTGCTAAATCATACCTTTCATCAATAGAGGCTGTTCTACCATTTGTGGGCCCTCTAACACCAAACTCACTATCACCTTTCAGTGTCCGTGTTCTACAGGACGGTGGTTGTGAGCCCATTCGACTAGTTGCAACAGCTGTTGTTGTTGGTACTTCATCATCTCATTCGTATATACTTGACGCAACTGAACTGCAGCATAAACAAGGTCAAGAACAGAAGATTGTACACTGGTAGTAGTGATAAGACACACCATCAAGCAAGCAGGCCTTGGAACGCAGGATAAAAGGCAGCACAGCTTAGGAAATTTGTTTATAGAAGCGGTAAAGAAACCTACCTGTATTCACCTCTATTGTATAGGTGTGCATGCAAGTCATCTAGAATTTTGAAGAAAAGGGCACCCCGCAGCTTAGTTAGCTCGGATCTGACATCTTGAAGAGCACCAACCTACGTGAACATACCAAAATATCTATGAGTTTAAGTGTATAACATCCAAGTGCATAGAGATCCCTCAAACAGAGATAACTGGAAGGTCCCAATGGAAATTAGATGATACCATATCCCCGTGAATGGATTTATAACAAAACAGTCCTAGATATAAATTTGACAAATGACTGGGATGACACACAAATTTCCGATGAGATTGCTATTTCAGCAATTCTTAACATTGGCAGAAGCTAATTACCGTTTGTAGCCCTTCACGCTCAAGCATCAGAGATGAGTGGAGATATACTTAAATAGCAGCATAAAACTGCTTATCAGCAATGAGCTTCTCAATACGAGATGGAACCTGTTCAATGTTTCAAGAGGCGGACCCACCATTATTACATTAGAAAAGCAGCTTCTTTTAAATCACACAAAGAGACAGAAAGAAAGTACAAAGATTAGAAACATATTAACGAAAGTATCATCAGGAATACAGAGTGCTATCATGAATGAAGTATAAAACTTCAGAGCAGCACAAACACATATCAAGCTCTGTCCACCAAAACAACTAAGAAATTCCACAGCTAATCAAACCAACCTTAGCAATTCCACAACTAAGGAACATTATCAGTGGACTCACTGAATAATCGCAAGACCTGATGAGGAACAAAATAAAAGCAGGGAAAGAGAAGAGAGAGAATCAGGATCAGGGGTACTTCAAGAATGAACTTTTACTAGAGAAATTCTTTATCGACTAAAGAGATATTATTCTAAAATAAATTCTACATTCAAAAATCATAGAAGCCCACAACAGATTTGTTCTTGGTAAATCAAACGAGCAATCTGGAAATCAATAAGTTGGCATTGCTGCTGCAGAAAAAAAGAGGCACTATCCAACAATAAGGAACAGCAAAGAGATAGTATAAACCTGAGAGTAGTTTTGAATAGCCTTGTTAAAACCACCGTGATAAGCATGCACGACTTCATCCACAAACTCCTCGACAACATCACTTTGTTCCTTTAATGTATGAATATCAGCTTCACGGTCTTTTGACGTCAAGATGTGGACCACATGTGGCAAAGAGTCAAAGCGCGCAGCAGCCCAGCTCTCATCTATTCGTGCCAGCTCCTCCCTAAGGTACTGCAATAACCATCATCACTCAGGCACACACACACATACACTCCAAAAACGAAATCAAGAGCGGTGATAATTCCAGTCCATTTCCTATATATCCCTTGTATTGCTTCTTCCAATTAACTCTAACACTAAATCCGAAGAACCGAACGGCCGAACTTACGGTATTTTCACCTAACTAGGAGTGAAAAAGAAAGTGGACTTACAGTTTTATCCGAGGGAACAGGCAAACCATTGAAAATCCCCATACTGAAAAATCTCTTCGTCGTTTGGCTTGTTAGAGCCCAAATTGAGTGTTTCTCAGCACATTCGAATCAAGCTCTCTCTGTAGCTGAAAAGAAAAGTTCAAAACCCATACATGAGCTAGAGACGACGCTAATTACAACATCCCTAGGGTTGAATCACGATTCTACGCAGTTCAACACCAGCAAAAACACACAAAGAAGAAGACAATCTAAAACAAATATTTCTGATAAAACGCAGAGAGGTTCGTGGATGTGGAAACACATATTGAAAAGCAGGGAAAAACTCAAGCAGTTCCACAAGGTAGAGATACGCGATGGTGGTACAGCAAGTTTTTGGATGGACAATTGGTCAAATTTGGGTCGAATATCAGAGCTAACGGGAGAGAGAGGAGTGATAGAGCTGGGTATAAATAAAAAAGTAAATGTTGCAGAAGTGCTCTTGACTCATCGACGACGACGCATCGTTTTCAAATCTATAATGACATTGAAGATGTCATTGAGAAAATGAAGAGTAATAGACAGCTTGGAGTTGAAGATCGTCATCTATGGAAGGCTGCAAGTGGTTCTTACAAGGGAAATTTTATAGCTAGAGACACTCGTGATCTTATTCGGAAACGTCACGAGCAAGTAGAGTGGTATATAGGAGTGTGGCCTCAACATCGCACCCCTAAATACAGTTTTATCACATGGCTAGCCCTATCAAATAGGTTATCTACCGGCGAAAGGATGAGTTCATGGAGCTGTGAGACCCGAACCGATTGTGTTTTTTGTGGAGAAACCTTGGAAAGCCGTACGCACCTATTTTTTTCAATGCACATACTCACAAAGGGTATGGTCCTCTCTTACACATAAGCTGCTGGGAACAGAGTTCTCTACAGATTGGAACGAAGTTGTGCAAGTTATTCAAAGATCAAGACCAAACCGAGTTGCAGCCTTCATTATAAGATACATTTTCCAGCTGTCGATTTACACCATATGGAGACATGGGAATGCTGGCCGCTCAACTGCAAATCTAATCCGGGAAATTGATAAGGGAATGAGAAACAGATTATCCTCTATTAGATGGGATAGGCGACATGAAGCTGGTTTGAGATTTTGGTTTTCTTTGTCCCATGATAATACATAATTAGTCTAAGTTTTTCTATAGAATTCATAGCAAAGCAGATTTCATAGTAAAACAGCCATGTAAAAAGGTTTTTTTTGAATAAATTTTACATTATTTCAAAAAAAAAAACAATCTAAAACATTCAATCATCAATCGAAAGATCTAACGATAAGCCGAGAAAGATAATCGGATTACATGAAAATTCCAACTGAAGACGAGACTATCGACGAATACGGAAATCGGAAACACCAATCAAACACTGCGTCTGGGAAGTAGATCTAGAGAGGAAAATTCGAGAAACAAAATTGAATTTCAGCTACGAATCTTACTTGGGGATACGAATCTGATCACTGCGTCTCCAAAAAATCTTAAATCTCGAGAAAATGGAGAAGTAGAAAGGAAAAATTTGATACATTTTCCAGACTTTCTTTTATCTAATTGTTTTTTCTGTTCTTACTTTTCCCTGTTTTCTGTTTTTCCCCAATTTGTAATAATATTTCATTTTTTTCCGCGTCTACCGGGTCTAATTTGATGATTGTGACACGGTTCGAGACATTGACTCGGTGTGCGTAAACCGGATTGACCAAATTAGAAACATCTAGAAACGTATATAGGCAAAAAAAGTAAAAAAGTAAAAAAGTAAAAAAGTAAGAGTGGAGGGGCTGGAGAGGGGTTATAAAAGTATCGTACTCTGCGTTTTCGTCCCCCGCACGCTAAAACCAAAAACATCGAAACAAAAAAAAGCTCGAAGAAGCGAAAATGGCGATCGGAGCAGTTAAAGCGAAAATGGCGATCGGAGCAATTACGCCGCCAGTTTTCTCCGGCGCCGGGAAAAGCCAAATCGTTAGGTAATTTTTGCTAAAAATGTTGCGATTAGGAGAGATTTCTTTAGTTTGTGGACGTTTCTTCACTTGAATCGATTTGGGAAAGTTTTATGTATTTTTGCTTCGTTAGATGATTAATCATGGAAAAATGTTGCGATTAGGAGAGATTTCGTTACTTCGTTTCTTTAGCTGAATCGATAAAGGTTTAGGTAATTTCTTCGTGCGATTAGGAGAGATTTCGTTACTTCGTTTCTTTAGCTGAATCGATAAAGGTTTAGGTAATTTCTTCGTTCGATTAGGAGAGATTTCGTTAGTTCTTGGACGTTCTTTAGTTCTTTAGGAGTAATTGATTTGGGGAAAAACGCTAATTGATTTGTCTCAAACTTTGCAGCGCTCAGGTTAACATGTGCAATGCTCTTGGGTTGAAGACAGCATGCGGCTATCGCAAGTCTCAGTACCGTACACCCATCGTCTCGATGGCTCTGCAGGTAATCTGACCCTACTTTTCGCATGATCAGTAATTACTTTACTACCAATAGTTGAGATTAATGAACAATGATTGAATCTCAGTATCCTTGCGACGAGGAGAAACTGAAATCCCTTAAGAATATATTCAAGGCAGCTAAACAAGAATGGGACTGGGCTAAGGAGACGGCAAAAATGGTAGAGTCCAACGTTGATTACACATGTGTCAAGGACCTGGTTCAGCTCAGGGAAGCCAAAGAACGGGAAGCAAGAGCTCTCGCAACCATGGCAAAGGCTCTAGAGGATCTGAAGAAGCTTGAAACTCGGCTTGGATTAAACACAAAATCTCGGTTTCAGAGAGGAGAGAATCTGATATCGCTGTGGAGCATACTCAAGGATGCTGAAATGTCACTGGAACGCGCTAAGAAGATGAGAGTAATGTATGAGTCTATCATTGATTACACATGCGCGGAGGATCTGGTAAAGCTCGAGGTAGCCAAAGAGTGGGAGTCCAAATTTGTCGCAGACGTAAAGAAGGCACAAAAGGCTCTGGAGAAGCTTCGAATGCGCCTTTGGAGTGAAGAGTAAGTAAGATGATGTTCTGCTAGCTATTAGAACTTTCGGTTTGAACAGAGTAAAAAGAAACACTTGGTATTTGAAAAAGTCAGTGGTTTGCTTGTAAAACTTTCAAATGGGTTATTAGGAAAACCATTGTAAAGTGATGCCCAGAGAACTTTAACATCTAGATAAATCATTTCAAGCCCATACCATGCGTTTTGTTGATAAACATTGACTATAGTTGGCCAAAAGGAATAACTTTGATTGAAGGCCAAAAGGAATTTAGCTACCAAATTTTGATATTTCTTAAATCAACCAAATATTTCTTAAAAAAGGAGCTTAGAATTTCTGTTATGTTTGTTATATGCTTGAGACACAGATTTCTTCAAGAACTTACAATTTCTGAAAAATTAGAACAAAAATGTTTTCAGTTATCTTCAATATCTGAATCTGAATCACAAATGGAGATTATAATGAAAAAACATAGAAAAATACAAATTATTCTCTGGAAACTATTTACGTTATATCAAAAAAGTATGAAAATCACCTCTAAACAAAATGTAGCACTGATTCTCTGAAGATCTAAAATCTGTTGAGTAGTTGGTCTCTGTTTATCATCCTTCTTCTACACATCATCAAGCCAAGAGACTTATAAACATAAACTAACTGTTGAGTAGTTGGTCTCTGTTTTGGGTTTTCGCATAACCATAAACACACAACCTCGAGAACCCGAAACATCTCTTTCTCATTCTCTTTACAATGAATGAACGGATCAAAAACCTCGGTTCTCATTCTTCATCCGAACCACCAACGAGATCAAATCCCTACCTCCCTTTGGTTTACACATATCCAGGGCCGGTCCTTTGATCTCCAAGTTGTAACCGCGTAAAAGCTCGACGTATCCCTTAGGAACACGCGGAACGAATAAAGGTTCTCTTCCGCGCATCGCAAGCCGTCCAATAATTAGTGGGTGAAATCCGTCAATGTCTTTCTCTACACTAATCGCATTCACTATGTTGTCCGCATCCATATGCTGCATATACATTAACATCCCGAAATCTATCAACCATGTAAAAATTACTCACACGATCAAGGTAGAGTAAAAAAATACCGATGGTAGAGGCGAGTGCACAAGGATTCCATGGACAAAAGGATCATCGTTGAAGCGTGAGACAGATTTCAACACCTCCTCTTCTGGGGAATCTTGAGCTAGACGAACTAGGAATGTTTTGATGCCAACGAATCCACAAGGTACATGATAACCTTCGGAGAGCTTACTATCACCAATAAGGATTACTGCTAATCCAGGTTCTGCACCGACTGATCTCTTCATTCTTGAAGCTTCCAATCTGATATCAAGCATAATCTTTTCCGCCACAGGGTTTTCATCAAGTACCATCGCGGCATCGGCTGGACAGAAAAAGGAAAATCTTATATATGAGATGAAACTCGTTTGCTCAATAAGGTCAAAAGGTTAGTCTCTACACAAGAAGATGAGCGGATGGTGCTGTAATAGCACTAAAATGAGGCACAAACCTTCGATAAAAAGACGCTAATCCATGAAAACTACGAACTTCCGTTAGTGTTGTGGGTAGCGGCCAAGAGGATATTGCAACTATTTTTTGAGGATCCACTTTGAGTCCATCTTTTGAGACCACATAGCCAAGGAAAAGGACTTCTTCGATGCCAAACTCGCATTTTTTAACAGCAACAAAAAGCTTCTCACGACGCAGAACAACTAAGACTTCTCGTAGATGATTCAAGTGTTGTTCTAAGGAGTTGCTAAAAATTAGAATATCGTCGAAGTAAATGACCCCAAATTTCCCGATAAAAGGACGCAAAGCTTGATTAATTACCCTCATGAAAGCACTTGGAGCATTAGAAAGACCAAAAGGCATTACTAACCATTCAAAAAGTCCTTCTCTTGTTTTGAACGCCGTTATCCACTCATCCCATGACGAATACGAATTTGATGGTAACCACTCTTTAAATCAAGTTTGGTAAAGATAGATGCAGTACCGATCTGGTCAAGAAGATCATCAAGTCGTGGAATCGGAAATCGATACCTTGTTGTAATCTTATTAATTGCTCGACTATCCACACACATACGCCACAAACCATCTTTCTTCGGAATGAGCAATGCAGGAACAACACATGGACTTAAACTTTCACGTAGATAACCTTTTTTAAGGAGTTCCTCTACTTGACGACGAAGTTCCTCATGTTCTTGTGGGCTCATACGATAATGTACTCGGTTCGGTAAAGATGCATTCGGAATTAGATCAATGTGATGTTGAATATCACGAAGTGGTGGAAGGCCTGCAGGAAGGTCTTCAAGAAAACTTCTTCAAACTCGGAAAGTAACGGTTTAAAGGCTAAACGTGCTTTAGAAGTCAAAACTTCGTGTCCCGAACAAACAACCAAAGCATAAACACAATCAGCCTGGAGTAAATGTTCAACAAACAAAACTTTAGAAAGGATAAGCAATGGTTTCGGCATAGGTAGTGGAGTTGGAGGTGTTGCGACTTGACGGTCCGATGATGCTTCTGGAGTCCGTAAAAGCGTGATTCGTCGATTCTGAAAAATGAAAGAATATGTATTGGCTTTCCCAGAAAAAAAACTCTCTCTATCTGAGCGATAAAAGAGGCGACTGGTTTAAACCTAGTAGCCACCGTTGGCGCGGCCTCACGCCCGCCGACGAGAATCTCTGACTTTCTCCCTCCTATTTCCTTTCTTCTCCTTCATGATGGATCTGTTGTTATCTTCTCGTCCTGCGATGAACGTTGATACAGATCCGTTGAAAGTTGTGTCTTCAGATCTGTTCTCCTTCTCTGCGGTTCAGGTCTCGAATTTTCCGTTGTCGGTATCTTTTATGGCTAGAGGTTCTCTGGTCATAGATATGAAACCACCAATTTCTCCTTCGGGGAATAGGTTAACTCCTCTCGTCCGAGAGAAGCGGCTCGTACTAAAGCTTCTGCTATTGCTTGCCAATGGAACGGCTCAACTCCCTGAGCTACCAGACCCGCCGGATCCACCAGATCCTCCGTGGCAAGGCTCAGGCTCTTTCCACCGTTCGTTGTGCTACTGTATCCGGTTATCTCTCACCGGAAATTTGCCAAAATCCCAGTCTCTCTCTCCACCGCCGAGACTTATCTCCGCCGGTAAGGAGAATCAATCCGGTAAGTGCTTCAATTCTGATCGGAAGTTTTTCCATCTCTTGATTACCGGTTATTCGATCTATCATGGTCTGGGCATGATTGAGTTACAGTTCTCTGAATGTTTAACATCTGCTTCCGAGAGCAATCCAGTCTCCGTTGTGAGACAAATTAAGTTTTCTGGGTTCTTCAAAAACCTTGTAACCCTTACCATATGGCTCAGGTCTGACTTCTTACATCTCTATGCCATTATTTTAAACCTACTTGCAAGCGAATTAGATCCTCGATATGTAGTTTTCATGTATAGTGGTCTGTCGATAAGCTTAGTAGGATTGTGTCTCCAACGGACTAGTTTCCGATTGATGAAAACGTTTCCGGTATCAAAACCGAGAAACTCCTCCTCCATTATGGATCGAGGTTTGTTAAGCTCCATATTAAGGGATTTGACTTTAGTCTTTATAGAGTTTTGTCTCTCCCTGCGAGCATTTTATGACCTTGCGATGGTCTTGGGTCTAAAGAGAGCTGATGTCAAGGCTAACTCTCTCCAAAACTCAACATGTCAAAGCTTCGTGGACTGGAATTTAGATGGTGATGTTGCGGTGAGTGGTTGTGGTCTGGCTAAAGTTTCGGGCAAATCGGCTAGATACTTGAAAGTGTTATTGGAGTATCACGCATTTGGCCCCCATGTTATCGTAGAGGAAGATACACCTATGGCTTGTATGTTCCTTGTCTCTATCAAATTGTTGTACTTCTTCTTCTTTTTAAGCTTTCATGAACTTGTTGTACTGTCAAAACCATCCGATTGTCGGATTGGAACAATTTCTCCTTTTAGGAGTGTAACCGAGTTTTAGTAGAAATCCAATTGTTGAACAAAAAAAAAAATGTATTTCTTTCCCGGCATGTTGTGCATCACGATCAAATTGCCAAGTTCGTCCCAAAATCAAAACATCAATATTTGCCACATCATAATACGTACTATCTTTATAAATATGACCAATGGAAAAGTGTACTAATGCCCGATTGGAAATTCGGACTTCTGCGTCTTTATTCATCCAACCCAAACGGTATGGTTGAGGATGTGGTTCAGTTTTGAGAGCCAATTTTCGAACCGCTTCTTCAGATATTACGTTAGCACAACTACCCTAATCAATGACGAAACGCCAAACTTTGTCATTAATCATACATGTAGACTGAAATAGATTCGTTCGTAGCCATGGTTCTGGCAAGAGCATCGATGCGAAGCAGTTCCTTCTTATGACTAAAAGTGTTCCCGAGTCTCCCTCAACTAGATCTTCTTGAAATTGGGAGGTGGTTGATCATCATACGCATCATAAGTTGGTTCCCCTTCGATTTCACCAGCAAATAATCCTCGTCGATTAGAATTTGGACAGGCAGTTTGGCGATGACCTGTTTCATTGCAGGTAAAGCAACGTAATGCATTAGTACGAGAAGGCCGTGACGAACCAGTTAAGTCATTAGCTGGAGAAGTTTGTGTTGACACTTGTTGCCGAGAAGAGTCGCGAGGTTGATCTGTCATAACGTCTCCAGTTGGCGGGGCTTGTCGTTGGCGGTTATTCCATGAGTTCCAATTAGACGAGCCGGCACGTGTTTGATGTTCCATCACCACAGCTCGTTGATGAGCTTCTGAAACAGTGACAGGATCAAATTGATTAAGCATTGTCTGAAGTTGTGGTTTGAGTCCTGCGATGAACCGTGCCACCAATTGATCTTCAGAATCTTGTATATCAATCCGAGTTATCATCTAAAAAAAATCTGTAGCATAATCATCAACCGTTCGTGATCCTTGTCGAAGATTAAGAAATTTTTGAAAGAGCAAACGCTGGTAGTTATATGGAAGAAACGCCTTTCTCATATTCTTTTTGAGTTTATCCCAAGACACAAACTTTTCTTTGCCAGAACGTGAGCGTTGTAATTTGAATTGGTTCCACCAAGCAGCAGCACGACCTCGGAAACGTGTTGCGACCAATGATACACGATGTTGCTCCGGTACTTGTTTGTAGTCGAGAAATTCTTCCACCGTCACAAGCCAATCGAGAAAATCTTCTGCTATAGTGCTTCCGTAAAGTTCAGGGATTTCGATTTTGAAGCCTGAATCCCATCGTGAATTGTCACAAGGAAGATCAAATTGGCAGTGTGATTTTCTCCAGGGGTGTTCCCTTTTGCGAAGTAAATGTTTATTTCGATTACGGGATCTCAAACTCCAATTTTGGCTCTACAGTGGATGTGAGGAATAGATCGAAGATTTTGAGCATGAATTTTTTTTCGAAATAGTGGACGTGTGTTAACCGTGTTAATTTCGACGGAGACGGCGATGAGAGTTCACGACTTAAGAGAGACTAGATTCGACCATGCGGGATTAGAGGAGTACTTTTTGATATTGGATTGAGACTTTGACGAACAACAAATTGATAAAATAAGGTTATATGATATTAGCATTAATCATTATTGATTCTCCCTCCGTTCATATTAAGTGTCATTTTGATAAAATGTATCTGCAATGTATCTGGATGTGTTTTGAGTTAAAATACATTCAAATACTAATCAGATACATTTTTCAAAAGGACACTTAATATGAAACGGAGGTAACAATTAATACAAACTAAATGTTCACTACTCATAAGGCAATTCATTCATGTTAGTGAACATTTTAGTTTCTAATCAAATTATCTCAACTGTCCCTTGTGTGGTAATCAACAGACTCGAGACTCCACGTATCCACCATTCGATATTGACAATTTCCTAGTTCTAGAAAAAATTTGTCAAAATAAAAATAAAGAAGAATCGATAAGTTCCATCAGATAGTGAAAAAGGCAGAGACTTCACGTATCAATTAGCATTAAATATATTAGTGAACTTTAGTTTTCTAAACACATTATCTCAATTTTTGTGGTGATCAAGAGACCCCGGACCCGAGACTCCACGTATCATTGACAATCTCCGAAGAAGTAGTAGACTAAAAGGTTTTTAACTTTTTATTGCTATGCTTAATCTCCGTCGAACCTCCGAACCTCTGAATAAAAAATTAAGAAAAAGTAGATGAATCTAATTACCTCACCCCATGATTATAATTTTTTTTATATTACAAAGTTAATAATACACAAATCCATTGTCATATATCTTCAGTTCTCCACAACACCGCCACACCAATTCCAATGAGCACCAATTATAGATTTTTATTCGAATTCCCACAGTCAGGTCTAATTATTCGTTAATTACATTTCACCACATTAATTTTTAAGAACAACTAGATAGATGATTGCCCGCACCATGTGCGGGTATGAAATATTTTAGATGATTACGTAACTTTTAGTTTTTCGTTAGTATTTATTAATTTGTTAAACTTATATATAAGTAGAAAAAAATATTTTAATGTTCTTCTAATAGTACAAATTTTTAGATTTGTAACTTTTTTGTATTTGTGCTGAAAAATAAAATACAAACGATGAATAACAATATGTAAATAAAGAATTAGATATAGCGAGAAATTAAGAACATACATGAAAACAAAACTTCAAGAAAAAAGCACAAAACAAAACAAATAATTTTTAGTTTTCTTCCTAGGTGATTCATCTATGCCATGTACATACATGAAACTTTTTAAAACTCTATAATACATAATTTTCTATGCTTTGTTATCATTCATTGATATTTATGTTTTTGTTTTTTTCTTTTATATAAACACTTTTAATCAATGTTATAGTGGTCTATGTATATTTTGCTTTTCTTATGATCTTTGTTTATTTTTCTTCTCTATATTTTTTCACTATGTACATTTATATAAATTCTTATTATATCTACATTTAAAAGAAAATTTTCAACTTAAGAAAACTTGCTCAACAATTGTAACACACGAATGTTTGAAATATTTGGAGTTAATATAGGGTATTCATTTATACATTTTTTTGTTAATTATTCTCTCATATATCGTATGAATAATAATGTTTGAGAGTAACTATTTTGCCAAATTTAAAATGATATTGAAGACCAATATAGAATTTTTTAGTTATTAGTGTTTTTTTTCCAAAACAGAAAATCTTTGAAATTAATAGATATTCTCGGTGGATGTTACTGAAATAAATTTACTTCTAATTCAAAAAAAAATTTTAAGTAAAGCATAATTGTCGTGATTTTTTAATAATCCCAAATGTACATATTTATTATTGAAGATTATTTAAAAAAATAGTGAAAAACCATGTCATCTTTTTCACCATTCCATGTCACCATTCCAAGTCATCATTTTTTTAAGAATGGACCAATAAAATTAAAACAATTAAAACACTTAATCATCTATCAATAAAACAACTTTGCAAATAATAGGAAGGGGATATATGGATTTCCCTCTAATGAAAACAAAATATCTGGATTTGGTATCTAAACATGATATAATTGCTACATTTTGTGATTTTTTTTCTTGTCCTATAGCGTGGCTTGCTGTTGATTTTTGTTCACCGAAGACGCAATTTTTTTAGTCGATTGGAGAAAGAAAATTGAGGACGGGATCATTTACGAATCATAAGTAAAATAGAATTAAAAATAATTATAGAATGTATTGGATATTCATCTGTTGTTTAGCTAATTAGTGATGAATTACTGCTATATGATGCAAATACTCATATAATAATCCAACAATTAAATACATGTAATATGTACTCTCTAATTTCGGCTAATATAATTCATCAGATGACCCAAAAAAAAGAAAAAAAACAATTTGAAAATACATGACTGAATTCGAGAGGCTATTTGAAACGTAACAGTTGACGACAAAAAAAGAAGAACCGAAAATGTAACATATTCTAACGCTTATTCTTTAGGAACTAATAGTGTTAAGATTCGCGATGAAAATCAACCACAACAAGTTTTTTCTCTAACTTCTCTCTAAAACAAGGAAAAAAGAGTTTTACATTTTCATCTACCACCGCGTCCGGCTTCGGTCGGCGTCGGGTTTTCGTTTTTTATATCTATCGGTTTCCGACTACGATCGGAATTTTTGTATGTTTAGTTTCTTCTTCAATCGAAAAAATAATCTTCGGCTTGTCCGACTTCTCTTTCGGCTTTGTCCGATTCTCTTTCGGATTTGACCGACCTCTCTTTCGGCTTTGACCGACCTCTCTTTCGGCTTTGACCGACTTTCATTTAGTTTAGTTTGTTTCTTTCACCTTTCGTATGTTAAGTTTAGATCCCTTAATCACTTGTTTTCAATTCTCCTTTTCGTTTGGGCATCACTAGAATAGGCATAAATCTTTACTCACTGTATGAATTTAAGAGTAAAGTGTCTCGTTCAAGATCTGAATCGACGGTAGTCGAATTGCTGGTCTTTTGATTTCGAGATTTCCCTATTTATTAATTTAAACGATAAAGGAAATTGATTCGTGGTGTTATGGTTGTTAGCGAAAGGTGTTAAATTTATTTCGAAGATGATTCCAAGAAAAAATTTATAGATAATCAGAGTTGGAATCTACGGCGGTGGAGCTCTGGTAAGATAGAAATTCGGCTAGTGAAGCTTCTCGTCTTCATCGTTGTACGCGTGTGCAATGGTTTTTAATGTTTTATATTTGTTGGTGTAACACGTGTAAAAGATCTCTTTGAAATAATCATGTATACAATATTGTAATATCCTTTTATGGATTCTAAGGAAAGTTGTTTGCCGACAAAAAAAAAAAAAAAAAATCAACAACAATTAATTTTAAACAACTATAATGATTAGCTTTTGAAAAGAAAAGAAAAATCGCAAAACTGATTTTTTTTTTTTGTTTTTTCCAACCATGTCGATATCTTCCTTTGTTGCGGGTTTTGAGTTGTAAAGTTTAGCCAAGTCTCATCTAATCTTTTTTTTTGATAACCCAGTATCCGGACCACTAAACGTGGACCGACTAGCCCACCAGGCCTATGCCCACGCCCAGGAATTTTTAAGCCTCCACTTAAAGGCCTCCTGCACTAGTGGTCTGGGGGTAGCCAGATCGCCTGTTACTGGACTACCAGGTAAACTGCTTGAACCGGAATGGTGGTAGCCACCCCAAGCCCAAGCCTAGACTTCCCGAGAAAATTGTGAGGTAGTTCGTAGTGACGGGGAATCGAACCCGGATGGTGTTGGCCACCGCGGTCCCGCTCCCAACCACTACGCCACGATCACTCGGGCAGTCTCATCTAATCTCAACTATACTATCGTCTTAAAAAATCGTAGGCGGTTTCTAAGAGCATGATTATTGGAGATCCCCTAGGGTCTAAAGTGTTTATAAAATTATTAAAATTTGAGTAAAAGAAAAAAAGAGAGTGTTTTTGTGGGGTATATTGAAATATAAAATTTGAATAAAAGGAAAAAAAAGAGTGTGTTGTGATATAAAATTAGATCTTTTGGAGAGAGAGGGATCTACTATTAGATCTTTTGGAGAGTGTTCTAAAAGAGAGTTCTAAAAGAGAGTATAAAATTAATAAAAGTTAAATAAAAAATGAAAGAGAAGGTATAAAGTTGAGTAAAAGTAAGAGAGAGAATGTGTTTTAATAATTTTATAAATACTTTAGACCCTCAAGGGTCTGCAATAATCATGGTCTAGTACCTAAATCGATTAGTCGGAATTCGTTTAGACCCCGTTAATAATTTTTTTTTTTTATTCTTATTATTCATAAAAGTTGCAATAAATAATAAATTTATACTATTTTCAATACTCCCTCCGTTTCTTATTAGTTGTCATTTTGATAAAATGTATCTGAATGTATTTGAATATGTTTTTGAGTTAAATACATCCAAATACTAACGAGATACATTTCTCAAAATGACAACTAATTTGTAACGGAAGGAGTACTAAAAACGTCATTAATTAAGTTTCATATCGGATTTTTTTTTTTTTATAGTCTCTAAAAGTACTTTATATTATGTGTGATCAATACATTTGTAAAGAAGATTCCGTGACAAAGCAAAAATAAAGAGTTTCACATCGACTTAACTATAAAAAAAAGACTTAAAACATTTCTATATATATCATCATTATGCTCTATGATAATAAGTAAACAAGCTTTGTTCGAAGTCCAGACCCATTAGTTGGTTAAAAAGTATTGTGTAATAACCAAATTATACGGTTTAATTGGTACAAACCGGTTAATTAACGTTGTGCCGAATAAGTTAACCGATTAAGTGAAAATCGTGTACTCGATTTTTAGAACCTTGTTATCGTCATTTATGGGGAAAACGTACTAATTCCCCCCCTCCGAAAGTTCCATATCCTCCTAAATACACTCAAAACTTATAACTCGTATTCGTTACCCATAATGTGAAACTTTAACAAGCGTTTCAACCTGAGATTGAGTTTTCTCGGTTACCAACAGAACCAGGTTGTGAACCACGTAAATTGGTTAGTAAACCGAAATCGAGAGTTTGAGTGGTTTTAAAACCCGACCCAGACCCACATATTTCACCTATCCCTTCCCGAATCAAAATTGAAAACAAAAAATTCCCAATTTTTCATCTCTTGAACATTGAAGAACCCTAGTTCTGCAATTGGTGAAATTAAAGCTCAATTATCCAAGGTTAGTTGTAATTTGTTGTTATACTAGTCGTAATTAGTTGCATTATGTTGAAATCAAGGTTAATCGTGCAAAGTTGTTGTGTTCTTAAAAATTTGAAATTCAAAATTTGATTGGTTTTTGTAGATTTCGATCCGAGTGTGCAAGATGAGCAATGAATCTGGAGTAGCTTCGAGTGGTTCATTTAGTGGCCGAGAAAGACAAAGAGGGAGGGTTGTTGGTGTGCCGAAAAGATGTTGGTGTGGTAGTGAAATTGTGGCAAAGATATCGAAATCAGAGGCAAATCCGTATCGGAGATACTATCGGTGTGCGTTTGCTGCAACACGTAAGGTAATGTAGTTCATTTTACTTTGATTGTTCTCATTTTGTTTTTAAATTGTGGCTTGATCATTGGTTGTAGCTGATATATCGTGGTTTTTATCCTGTTTAGGCCACGATATAAGTCCATGTTTTAGAGTCTTTTGGTGTTTTCTATGTATTTTTAGAGTCTTTACAAGAACTAGACCGATTGGAGCAGAAAAGATGTTTACTGGAGCTTTTGAAGCATTTTGGAGTATCAAGGAAGAAAGAGCTGAAAAGATCAAGTCAAAATCGGACAGAAGTACAAGCGTCGATCGACACTGATCAAGTGTGTCGATCGACACGGGTTTTTGGCGAGACAAGAATTTTGGCAGAGAGTCACGTGTCGATCGACACTGATCAAGTGTGTCGATCGACACGGGTGTTTAATGAAGAAAAAGCCCAAATCGAAGATTTCCGTTTTTGCGAAGAAAGTTCCAGATGTTTACTTTTCTCTTCTAGTCGGTTTAGAACCTCTATTTATACGATTTTACCGCCATTGTTAGGCTTCACGCTTTATTTTATTGAACTCTTTGATTTGTCTTTTAATAAGAACATGTTTTCATTATTCGATATGTCTGAGTAGTTTCCTTGTTAGGTTTAGGGTTTTCAAGGGTTGTTGATGATTTGCTAGATCTGATCATAACTGCTTAGGATTAATATCATTAGAAGTTCTTCATCTTGACTTGCTGTTAATGCTGATTTTAGCGTCATGAACTGAAATCTGATTTTAGGGTAATTTATAGAAATGACAGTTTGATTGATTTCCTGATCTAGTCTTTGATGAGCAAAATTCATATTCGCAAAGGGATTTGGTTTAGGGTTTTGTGAACAATTGAACCTGAGATTAATGCTTGTTTAGATTCATATGATTCGCAAAGGAATTTGGTTTTCTTGAATTTATTCATAGATAATATTCGCAGCGGAAGCTGGTTTGTTTTACTTTCGTGTTCATGTTTAGGAACTGAGCTTCATAAATCCTATTGCTAATTGATCATCTGCATATCTGATTTACCTGAGATTTCTATGTGCCTAGCGCTTTTCTCTATTGATTCTCACAACCGTTTTAATTGCTTTGTTTACTTGCACTATCTTTATTCTGCTTAGCTTAATCTGAACTCATATAATCTATTGTGTTTCATTGATTCCCTGTGGATTTCGACCCTAAAGTACTACATTGATCTCTTAATTTGAGAGAGTAGCTCTAGGTCTAATTTGAGCATATCAGTAGCTTGTTAATGATAATCACAATCTTGATCATTATTTGTAGCTTGTTAACGACAACCATAATTTCAAATGGGTTGATGAGGCAACATTGGAAGAGATTGAGTCTTTGCGTACAACAATGACAATGGAGATTGAGAAGATGAACATGGAGATAAAGAAAGAAACCATCGAGAGAGTAGAAGAAGGTTTGGTTCAAGCCAAATATAACATGAAGAAAATGATGATTCTTGTATGCTTAGGATGTGTGATCATTGATCACAAGAGGGATCGATGAATTGGGAACTCTAATCTTTTGATAATATCTGACCCAAGTCTCTGGTTTACTCTTCAACACATCAGCATACACCGCTGAATCATATACAGAGATCCTGTCCAAATTCACTTTGTATTCTGCCTCATTATAACTCCATGCAAGCTGCCATATCAACCATTTCATATCAGGCCTCTTACCATACTTGCTCTTCAGATTTCCATAGATGTGTCTAACACACATTCTATGCTCCATTTGTGGTAATACAAGCTGGACAGCCTTGATTAAACCCTACAAGACAAATACAATCACACATTATTAATACAATGATAAATACAATGCTAAATCTATTTTAAAAATGCAAAGAGATACAAAATAAAAGATTACCTTCTGCCTATCAGAGATCATTATGAAGTTTTCTCCATCTCCTAAGCCAAGTCTTCATGATTTTCTTTACAAACCACTCCCAATTGTCAAATTTTTCAACCGGTACCACAGCCCATGCCACAGGATATATTGCATTATCCGCATCTCGACCTAAAGCTACTAACACTTGCCCTTTCATATTAGCTCTCATGAATGATCCATCTAAACCTAAAAGAGGCCTACACGATTCTTTCCATGACCTCCTAAGGTTATCAAAACACACATAAAACCTGTTGAATACATCTTCACCTTCCTCATTTGTAATACACTCAACCTCCACAGAAGAATTTGGGTTTGATACAAGTATCTCACCTTTGTAGTTTCGGATAGAAGCAAACTGCTCTGCATACTCTTTCTCAATCCAATCTAATGCTTTGTATCGTGCTTGCTGACATTGACCTCTAGAAACAATGATCTTCTATCTTTCTTTGATTATTTGTTCCATCTTCAATGGCTTGAAATAATGAGGATCACTTTTTATTTTGTCCAGAAATAAACGTGCTATAACCGGAGTTCTAAACATTGCAACCGAACATTTGGAATGCAAGAATGTTTACTCATAAACTTTTTCACTCTCCACTTACCAAGCTTCTTGTCGATGGAGCAATAGATACGCCACGTGCAAGTGTTCTTCTCTCCTCCAATACATCTAAAACCAGCCTTTACTGGATCATACTTGTACTGCCTGATGTTTGTAGCAGTGTTCATCGCGTAATCGAGGACCGCTTCCTTAAAAGCTACTCCATTGATGAAGATTTGTCCTTTATACAAAATTCCATCGCCTCTTCTAATCTCCTGTTGTCTTTTACGCCTTCACTGAACTTCTTCTTCGTCGTCACTGTCCACTTCAGGAAACATATTGTGTCTAATCGAAGGTTCGTCAACAAAGTCTCTCAACGCTTGGTCGATGTCAAATTCAACCCTTTCTTCTCGATTCTCTCTATCTTCGGGTGCATCTTCAGTCATAATTGGCGGCTCTAACGCCAATTCATCTCCCATCGATTACAATGTGTGAAATTTTGGGGTTAATTTTGGGAATTTTGGGGTTAATCTCTCAATTCTTAATCGGGTTTTCAATCGGTTAACAATTGGTTTTGCTCTAATAAACATAATCCTGTTCAACATTAAACCAAATTAATACGAATTAGGGGGACAAACAGAGATGATCTTATACAGGTGGTTATATAACCGAGAAAACTCAATCTCAGGATGAAACACTTGTTAAAGTTTCACATTATGGGTAACAAATACGAGTCATAAGTTTTGGGTGTATTTAGGAGGATATGGAACTTTCGGGGGGGAATTATTACGTTTTCCCTCATTTATGGCACTATGTCGTGGTTATGATCTTCATATGTTTAGTAGTTTGTTACCCTATCCGATTTTCCCGAATTATTTAATCACTTATACCATATCCCTCAAATAGTAATCTTTTTTTTCAGCAATCCTTTTTTTTTTGCTAAAGTTTGCATTCATCAATCACGGCAAAACAATACTTGTATTATAATACTCAAACATTTTTTAACAGCCTTTTAATCCGTTACTATCCGATCCGATATATAGAATATACACATGTTCTTTGTTACTGTTCATCTCATCTATGCATATCTCAGCCCTCCTTTACGGTTTGGATAGATATTTTGATCGAGTCGTCATAAACTAAGCCAGGCGAATAGCCAATAAAAAGAAATGTTCTTATAACGATTAAACATAGCCAAGCAAAATAATGCACTGTTGAAAGTTAGTTTCGTAGTTACTGTTACTACTCTATGTCGGCTAAGACTTTTCAAAGAGCTCCGTATAAGTACAAAATCAGTTGCTTGACTTTTGTGTCCAAAAATAATAATGATTAGAGCCCGTAGTAATAATAATAACAATTTTTAACCAATAATGAATTTTTTTTTTTTTAATAATAATTCCAGGCCTTAACGAATTTTTATTATTTGATAACCAATAATGAATTTTATACATCTATATACGTGTGTTCTTGCGCTGTGTGAAGACATTGCAAGAAAAAATCTAAAACTCTGGTGGGGTTGCCATTTATGGAGTTTCAAATTTATTCACAGATGAATCCAACCTACAAATAGGGACCGAAGCAACGTATACATACTTTGATACTTATCTCCTTATCAATTTAATTTAGACTTGATTTAAGTAATTGTAAGAAATGAAAAGAAAAAAATAGGTTTGGTAAATAATTGGTGTCATTGTTGGGTTTGGTTTTTGCAAGCTTGTGCTACTGATCTCGCTACATGTTTCTTGAATATTTGTCTCTTGGTTAGTAGTTCAACGACCTTGGTTATGTGTTGCACAATCTTTCAATTTGTGTACGAAGGAAGTGTTGGTATTGGTCTTGATTCCAGTCTTCTTAGACTCGACGACTACTAGGCAAAACTTGGTCGTCAAGTTTACCTAGAGTGCTTGGTCCAACCATTTGCTAGTCGTTCTTGGATATTGTGATGACACCACTACCTTTTTGGGTTAGAGCAGTGCCGGCCCTGACATGAAGCTGGTGAAGCATGTGCTTGGGGCCGGCGTAGACTTTATGAAATATACGGGCCATCATTTTCACGTAAAGCTGCAATAGGTCTACTGGTTATCCTCCTTCCCTTGTTATTACCAAGTCAACAGTTCGAAACTAGTTAGATGGTTTTTTTATTTCTATTTTATTAGAGTCGCTACTCGGTATTGAACCGGTGACATATACATTTTAGTGTCATTATCCTCTATTTTGTAGTCTACTTGTAGTGCTTTGCATGTAGAGTTGTTCTTATGTTTATAATCGATCGCCTGCATTTCAAACAGAATACCTTTTATCAAAAAGAAAAAAAAACTGGTGATTTTTAGTAATTATAACGATAAAAATGTAGCATGTTATTTTTCTAAATTGGCTTCTAAAACTATATTCATTTGGCATCTTGAAACGCAAATAATTTTATATTTGACACGCTACATAATTATAAATAAGAGATGATGGACATATATATAAACAGATAAATAGAATAGATATTTACATAGGAAATAGCATGATACATAAAAAATCATGTGGAAATACTTAGATTGTGTAAGGAAATTGTATAAAAACGTTCTATAATAAATTATATGCCTATTTACAAAATAACACATATAGAGAAAAAAATCACATTTTCCATAACAGTTAAATGAAAGAAGCAAATCATCTAAACTATCTTTTAAAAACACATTTTGTTTTTACTTTTTAGAGAGGAAAACTCACATTTGTTCACTTGACTAAAATATTTTTTGTCATTATCTTTTAATTTTGTGGCGATAAATTCCCCTTCTCTTTTAATAAAAAAACTCACTTATTATTATTTTTTTTGGAGAAAATAAAACTCTGCCCAAGACGTCGTGGCCCAATGGTAGTGATCGGGCTCATGTGGCCACCACCATGTGCGTTCGAGTCCTCCTGCTTGCGGGAGGTTACCGATTTCTTGGGAAATCTTGGCTTGGGCCAAAGGTCCAGGTAATTAACATGGTGATCTGTATCAGGCTATCGGATCACCCCCAGACCACCAGTTCCAGGGGGCTCTTAAGTGGACGCTTAAAAATCCCTGGTCGCGGGCTTCGGCCCAGTGGGCTAGTCAGATCACGGTAAGGTGGTCTGGATACTGGGTTAGAAAAAAAAAAAAAAAAAACTCACTTATTCATCACCTGTTTTTCCACAAAGAGAGTGTTATTACTTATAAGCAGTTGCAGAAAATGGCTTCCAAGACTTTGATTTTGTTGGGTGTCTTTGCATTTCTTCTCATCGTCTCAGAGATGGCCGTTGCATCGGGTACGTAAAATTATTTTATACAAAATAAAATGTTCTTGAGGCTAATCGAAACCGTGTGCTAACATATCACTTGATATTTTTTCCCAACCATTTCGTCCGTATTAAGTCGAGAAAGTTGGTCAATTATTTGGACTTACTATTAAAAAAACATTTTTATACGTATCAGACCATCTCAAACTATTTAGATGTTCCCTGCGAATTTTATATAGTACGTATATTTAATGATGGAGCTCATTTATTTCTTCTTAACTAGAGAGACCCGAATTTATATGTATTTTAAATAGTTTTTTAGAAAAAATTATTTTTTCAATCGGGGAGAGGTATGCATATATGCATGTGCTAAAGAAATATCTTTGAAATAAATGAGGTGTTTTCTTTTGGACAGGCACGGTGAACTCAAAGAGTCAGGAAACTGTGCAACCAGATAAATCTGGGTATGGTAGTGGAGGCCGATACGGCGGCGGTAGAGGACGCTACGGCGGCGGTGGAGGACACTACGGCGGCGGTGGAGGACGCAAAGGAGGAGGAGGAAGAGGAGGCCGCGGGGGACACGGAGCAGAAGCTGTTCAGACTCAGCCTGGTCACTAAATCTATATAAAATATCAACCACCATGCATGATTACATCTATGTATACAAGTAAACCATGGTGAGTTTGTAATGAAGTGACTCAAGTTAAAGAAAAGATATTATGGGAACAAAGTTTGATAATGTAATGTCTCTATGTTCGAGTTGTATGTAATCTTCGCTCTTTGCATAATATATAAAATCGTTTGTAGTTTATGTTATATTCTCTTTGGCTTTGTGTAACACTGCGATATTATTAGTCTTGCTCTTGGGTCGAAGAAAAAAATTAGATTCAAACAGTCTCACCGAGGAAGTTTGTTTTTCTTTCTTAAAAGTAAAGCATAGAAAACTCTATCTACGTTTTTCATACACAACACTTGCAAAGTTCACTAAATATACAAAAGTACTATAAAGAATCTCTTATAAAGTTTGACTCGTCAAAAGCTATTACAGTTCCCTGCCTCGAGTTATTTTTCTTTTTATTGCAGATTTACGTTGAGGTTCAGAGAGTTTCACTGTTCTTTAACCCACAATCGGACATCGATTCTCTAACCATAGATCTAATTGGTAATACAAGATAGTAAAATTTGATGATACAAGTAGCTGTATAAAGATAATAGTACAGTTAGAAACATGATGATACAAAAAAAACAGTAATATTATTTACAAGTCTCACTGTCTTGTTACATTAGTAGAAATATAAAAGTAATACTTCTTTTTTTCCATGGCGAAGCACAAAACGCTTAGAATATATATTTTTAAGGGCTAACTAACTAACTAACAATACTATAGATCAATATTAAGAAACTAACAAAAAGTTATGAATACTAAAATGCGTTGGTGGGCCAGCATAGGTTTTTTACGGAAAAGGGCTTGTGGGTGAGTGAACAAGCGAACTAGGGGAGAAGTGCCAAAATCTTTTTTATCAGATGCCTAGATATATCATAGCTGAACCTACGCCCCTTAGCTAACTATGTTGGCATGTTTTACACCACACAAAAAAATGGCAGAGGGCTCGACTTACAGTGTGAGATACGAAAAGATTTGGGCGATAGATACAGAGTTGTAAGTAGAGGAAGAGAAAGAACCTGCCCCGCAGCTTTTCCTCTATAAATCCAGTTTATACAGACTTTATAAGTCATCATCTCCTTCAAGAATCTCTCCCATCTCTTTATGGCCCAGATAACTGAAGGCTTACCAACCAATCTGTTTTATATAGTTTGATCATCTTTGACAAAAGGTTGGTCCCCACTTTCTTTCCTTTTTCGTACATAAATCCAAAAAGTTTTAAATCGACGAATCTACTCAGAACATATTTAAAGGCACTTGTCTGGGTTGACTTCAATTAAACAAACATAGCATATCAAGTATTCATACGACTTTTTGACTACTGTTATACATGTATAAATTAGTTTACAACTTTGTGTTCATTTGGTGACGCAGGAAAAATGTCGGTCTGGTGCGGTTGCTCCAAGGCAACTGGGTGATCGGTTCTCATGCGCGGTGGCACTACGTTGGAAGCTCGACATATATAGGTTACGGCGATTACCTGAGAGACAATGAAACTTATGAATCACTTAGGGGGATCGTAAGCAGTCGATACCACATCCAACCATCGACACCGTTCCGCCTGACTTACAGGATGCCGGATCTAACACCTGAGCCGGAGGTTAATCATGGACCGCCGTCAAATATCATTTCCGACACCGACGTGACCCTATTCATGGCCCTAAGAATGTGTTACTCGCCGTTGACCCTCTGCGTGACGGTCGGATCAGAAGACGTCGCAACATACGAATTCCAGTGTCGGAACCCTTTCATGGTCGGCCGCACCATGTTCTTGCCAGAGAACCCTTCTGATGCGGACATGCGCCAATACCATGGTAACATAAGGTTGTATTGAAAAAGGTGTTGTTGGCTAATATAGTTGCTAACGCGAACTTTCCTCCCTTTTTTCCACCAGATCTAATAACATCCCGGCATATTCATGGAGTTCAAAGCATCTTCCAATAAATTTTCACGGAGGAGGAAATGGTCATCTTACACCGTGTCCACCTAGAAATTCTTTACTCCAATCCGGTAAACCAACACGTCAGCATACGTCAGCTTAACAACAATCCCCTGTTTGGTAACCATATCATGCTAAGTGATGACGACGACATGGATGATGTGGTGACTGATGGAGGACATGACCTGGGGAACAATTTGCGAAGAGCTGAAAATGGTAAAGATTTCTGTCTGTATACATATTTGCACATAAAAGGGCAATAAAATGATGGCCAAGATTTGGTAGAAAAATGAGACAATGATATACACGTATCAAACGATTTAAAACCTACGAAACGTAGTTTTTCAATAAGTGTAAGAGTTGATAGCGGCATCTAACTCTGGCAATAGACTGGGGAGATTGATAGCGGTCACAAGAACCAATATTGAAAAAACGATAACTCTGGCACAAGCAAATGAGACCGCTATCAATCTCCCCAGTCTATTGCCAGAGTTAGATGCCGATATGAACTTCGAAGCACTTCCCCCAGATCATACAGTTGAGGCAAGTAGAACTATTGAAGTGCTACCCCCTGCCCAACCAGGTAAATATGTAGTTATAGTCAAAACATAGTCTACAAATAAGTACGTATAGTAGATATTGGCCGGCTAATACAAACTAAATATAACAAATATTAGTCAACTGGTCGAGTTAGCCGGTTACTTTATACAAATAACCACCTCCATACTCAACGGTTAGTTATTATTGAACACAAATAACTACACTAAAATTAGGTTTTCATATTTTTGATTTTGGCTATTACTTGGTAAACAAATACGTGGTTATTAATAAAATGGTTGCCAAGATAAAATTTAGAATCACAAAGGTTTACAAGGTTTACAAGTGTTTACACTGTATAATTTGTACGCAACCATTGCAGTTAGTCAGCCAGAAACAAATGAGGCTGCTATCAATCTCCCAAGTCTGTTGCCAGCGTTAGGAGTGGATCTGAACTTCGAAACACTCCAACCAGCGCATTCAATTCAAGCACCTGGACCTATTGAGGAAATTCCCCCTGCTCAACCAGGTTAGTGTTATCAATGTCGAAATTAAATATGTACTACATACATGCTCTAAAATACACTATAAGCAAGACCTTGCTTTGCTATAACCACTTTTCAATATATGGACAGCTAACGCAGGAGCAACGACATGGTCGTTGTTGGGCTTCACGGTAAACAATGGTGCAAGTTCCAGCGCCCCACCAAACCCTCATCCCATTGAACAGAGTGATGATTGTATGAGCTCTTCTGATGACAACCAAACCATTGGTGGGTTTTAGATCGAGTAACCACTTTTGGTCTGTTTAAAGTTTAGTTTTATGAAACTCTATATATGTACCTTGTAAGCCTACCACGTTGGGTGAAACAAAGGCTAAGTTGTGGACGGCTTTTGGACTTTCTTAGGTCATTTATTGACCTTTAACTAGTTGTTTAATATGGTTCTATTATTTGTAACGGCTAAAAACAATGTAACCCACTTTTGCAATGTAAAAAATTGGTTATTACTATTTTTTAGCAAAAACTGATTTAGATTAAGTACAACATTGGAACAGCTAAACTGATCTACCCCTTTTTGTACCTGTAGGGACTCAGTATAACAACCCATCCAACTTAACAATTGGAATGACGTTTACAAATCAAGAAACGTTTAAGCAGTATATGGTCATGTATACTTTGCACCATAAATTTCGATACCGCAACGATAGATCAGGGCCCCAGGCCATGATTTTGAAGTGTTATGGACGTACTTGCCCATGGAGAGTTTACGGGGTTCGACTAGACAATTCATAAATGATGGAAATACGAAGCGCAAATTTAATTCATAGTTGTACCGTTGATGAACGCGGAAGGTTCCAAAGACAGGCCACAAGAACTGTCATTGGCGAGTTGCTGAGAGCAAAGTATGGTGGTCCAGGTTCGGGCCCCAGCCCAAGAGATATTAGGGAATTAATGAGAGGAGAACATAACATAAGGATTACGTACCGGAAAGCTTGGCGATCCCGCGAGTTAGCAATGGACTCGGCCAACGGATCTTCCGCAGGTTCATACAACTCACTCCTTACTTATTTCCAAAGGCTTGTCGCAGCAAATCTAGGAACAATATTTGGTTTGGAAACAACATCTGACCCAAAAGTCGGAGACAGGTTTAAATACCTTTTCTGCGCCATGGGGGCCTCTATCACTGGCTATGCGTATATGAGGAAGGTCGTGATCATCGATGGAACGCATTTAAAGGGAAAATATGGAGGATGTCTTCTAACAGCGTCTGCACAAGATGGCAAATACCAAATATTCCCCCTTGCATATGCTATAGTTGATAGTGAAAACGAAAAAGCTTGGGAGTGGTTCTTTTACAAGCTGTTGATGTTTATTCCAAACTCCAAAGATGTAGTCTTCGTATCAGACAGGCATGCCTCAATATACCCAAGCCTTGAGAAGGTATAAATCCTTGTATCAAATATAAATACGAGTTTAGTTAAACGATATCTTACTAGACCAATATTCATGTTACTTGTTTCATACTAAATTAGTTGGTTAACACAGGTGTTTCCAGATACATCTCACTGTGCATGTATTGTCCACCTGAAAAGAAACGTTAAGTCAACATGGAAGAATGACCATCTAGTGACGCTGGTTGCTAGAGCAGCAAGAGCGTACACGCTTGGCGATTTCTACAAACTGTTTGAGGAAATCCAGGTCATGGACAAGGGTTGCGCATATTACTTAAGAGAAATCGGATTCGACCACTGGGCGCGTTCTCATTTCAAAGGGAAACGTTACGATGTAATGACATCAAACATTACAGAATTCTGGAATTCAGCACTGAGAAGAGCAAGGGAATACCCTGTTCTGACCTTGGTAGAATTCATACGGTCAAAGTTGATGAGTTGGTTTGCAAGCCGAAGAAAAGAATCAGCTGAATATCAAGAGACAATAACCCCAAAGGTTTGTACAATCCTGGCTGAAAACTTTGAGCTTTCATCTGGCTTTGCTGTGAGTGAGATTAAAGGTTCAGAATACGAGATTCGAGACAAAGAAGGAGTACAATTCCGAGTCAACCTCATAACTAGGATATGTACGTGCAACGCGTTCCAAACACTAGAAATACCATGCCCTCATGCCGTTGCAGCTGCTGTTTGCTCCAATGTCCGGGTGGATACACTAGTCAACATTGCGTACAAAACATCTTCTTGGAGAAAGGCATACGAAAGCTCAATCAACCCAGCAACAGAAATAGACGGGATCGCAGCAGTAAACAACGCAATGTCTGAACTTCATCTATACCCACCATCAACAAGACGTCCTCCTGGTAGGCCCCGGAAAAAGCGTTTTTTCTCCCGAGGGGAAACCCTTGTAAGCTTCCCACAAAGTACCATAAAAATACTCTAATAAATGATCTTCCAATTACTCTAACAAATGATCTTCCAATTACAGATGAGAAGATTCAGGCGCAAAGCCGAATGTAGCCGTTGTGGTGGTTTAGGCCACAATAAGGCAACATGTAAGATGCCAATAGCATAAAATGTAAATTGATGAGGAGCAAGCAAAAGTTGATGATATAAGCCGTCCCTAAATCATAGCTGTACCTGGGTCAGCCAAGTTTTCATGTAATATAATGTAAGAAAGTATGTACCATCCCAGATGAGACCTTCCCAACTTTGTACAAAAATAAATGTTGCCTCCTTATCTATATAATATTGAATTCCAATATATTATAGTGCCAATCTACAAGTACTATATGTAATCATTGTTTTATAACTCTTGCTATACACTCCTAATTCCCAACAGATTCACCGCGTTAGTTCCAAATATAACTTATTATGTGACACAAGATGTTTGAACCGAAAACATCAAGACCAAACATATTAAAAAGTGTGTAGTTGGCCATACATATAAAATCTTACCAAACCAATAATTGTGTTAGCTATCATATGTCGTCCACATAGTCACCACGAATTTATGATAATTCCTCCCCACACATGTACTCCACAACCCAAACCAAACAAGTTATACACCATCACCAACATCAACCCCATAGAATAAACAAAAACACACACTACTTATAAAAACAAAAATAAACAGCCACAAGCATACCACAAAGGTTGCATAAACAAGTTATTAAATGTTAAAATTCATTTAGTTCTGGCCTTAAAGTTGCATATTAGCCGGATAATCAGCGTAGGGCCAGCTATATTTTATGCTAACCATACTGTTTGAACATTGCAAACATCAAGTTCTACACCATCACCAACATCAACTCACTACTTATAAAAACAAAAATAAACAGCCACAAGCATACCACAAACAAGAATATTCTTCACACATTTTACCTCCCTAGCCACTCCCGAAACAACATTCTTACAACTATCAACCCTTTTTTCGCAGGCTTTAATTTCATTCACAAATGCAAGAACGCCGGATTTAGTATCCTCCATCTCCTTCTGGAAGCTCCTAATCAAAGATTCACAAGATTTTGCCTGAGATTCCAAGTTTTTCATGTCTTCTTTAAGCTCTACTATAATTTGTTTGTCATCTTCAATCTCTTCGACCATGGCTTCGTCGGTCCATTTAAACAAATGGAAATTATCCTTCAAAATATTTAGGCTTGGAATTTAAATCGGATCTTAGTAAAAAATAACAAAAAAAAAATTTGTAACAAAATACACCAACTAATTAGGGCACTCCTTTGAATGCTTACCCCTTCAGATCCAAGCGGAGAACAATGAAATAGTCTCCCCGGATTTTGGCTGGTCTTAGAGGTTCTCATCACCGAGTTTTCTCCACATCTACATTTTTTGGGTAAACCCCTCTCCCAACCCCTCTTTCTTGACTGGATTCCTGCAAAAAATGAGAGCCATACTGGTAATCACTCGTCAAGTAAACCCAAAATACAATCAGTTACATTTCTTACCAGACGAAGAAGACCTTGAAGACGACTGAGATAATCGTGAAGTCATTTCACGCACAACCCTAGACAACCTTCAAGTCTCAATCTAGCAACACTCGACTTTCTCCACATATAGTAAAGAGAAAGAAAGGGTGATGAGAGAGAAAACCTAATATTGGGTCGGCATAAAAAGAAGAGAAAAGAAAGAGCTTAGACCAAAAGCTGCTAGATTCTTAATTTACAAAACTAAAAATCATCGAAAAAAAAAAAATTTAAAAATCTGAAATATAGTTAATAAATAATTAATTTGTCTGCCCATGTTCCACGGGCGTAAACATTATCCAAAAACATTTTAGCCACATGTTCGGCACACTTGTTTAGCAACATGTATATTTTGTTAGCAACCCAAATAATAACAGCATTGCCATCTTACTATATGAAACAAACCATAGTAGACATAACACACGAAATACGAAAATACATATTCCTCACACCTTGCAGTAGCCATGAAACACAAATAGTATCACATTCAACATACAATAAAATACAACATAGCATAAAGGCAGTGTAGAAATGGCAGCCACCAGCCTAGAAACGACCATAATTGTCTTCATACATCATTACAGATATTCTCTCAGCTTCAGACACAAGACATTCCGCGCTAACACATCTACAAACTTCGATCCCTCCAATGGCGTGTGCCTGCATAAGAAGAACACAAGTGACCCCAGACTCCAAATGATTCCCATTCTGCGGGACACACTTCGGCCTCTAAACCGCAAACTTCCTAACATCGCGAGGACATACCGCCCGACCCACCGCCTTTAGCAAGTACGGGGCCAATTGAGCAATTGCATCCAACTCATTCGCTATAACAACATCAGACCTAAGAGCCACATCACAATCTAGGATATATATTGTAGCGCATGTGCAGTCAACGCAAACACCAACCCAATGAGTTTTATCAAAATTAAAAGGGAAATAAAATCGCTCGGCCTCAATATTCTTCGCATTTTCACCAGCAAAAAGCTGCAGGACAGGCTTGCTAAACACGTGCTTATCTTTGTTTACCATCTTCTTGAACTTTGCAAAATTCTTCACAAGGTTAGCCACAAATTTTGTGTCGAAAAACTCACACTTCTTCGGCAACTGAAACCCAGGTTTGTTAAACAAACACCTGGTATACTGAATTAGAACATCGACCACCTACATATTGACACAAAAAAAAATCACACCTACACACCCTGACAAAATTATATCTTCCAAAGCTTGTCATGTTACAAAATTGTAACTAACCTTAGGTTGCATATACCGCGACCTCCCGACAATGTCCAAAAAGTCTTTCGTGTTCACGCTAACCCCGCCAAGTCTCAAATTCCTACGACAACAAACACAAATAGCAAGAAAGTCTTCATAAACAACACATCCTACAGACAATCAATCCTTCTGTTGGCATGCAAATTTTAACATAGCAGCCATCCTTATTACTTAACCCAGCACACACTTTATTTAAACCTTACAAGTTATAAAATGTTAAAATTCATTTAAATTTGGCCTTAAATTTGCATATTAGCCGGTTAATCATCATAGGGCCGGCTATATTTTCTGTTAACCATACTTTTTGAACATATCCAACCATGGTAAAAAAAAACACAGGTCCGCAGCAGTTTAACCTTAAATTGTTACCAACAAACATAACACTTACGCTGTTCCCTTCAGCTTCTCCACCAGCTGCCCATACTTCAATCCATAATCCTCTCCATTACTATCCACTAACCCCCCCCCCCCCCCCCAAATGCGCTTCCCTGATTCTCACCAACATACGTTTGTCACATTGGAAATCCTGAAGAAGACTAGCAGGTAAAACTTTTATCCGTTTGCTCTTGCAACAGTTATTGCCTCCATCACCGTTCTCCCCGCCATGTTCAACTTCAACAAACACAGAATTTGCCGGGAGGTGATTGGCTTCTTGTGTCAGTCCAAGGGAGAACGAAGGGCATGGCACATCATGGTTGAGCTGCAAAGAGAACAAAAATATAAAAAATAATTCAAAGACAAAAAAAATAGTAATACTTACGTCACGAACTGGGGCCGCATCAAAAGCATTATCTCCTACCTCCGACACATTACCAACGTTGGCCATACCCTCTCCTCCCGCGCCACGCCCCTTCAAAAAACAGAAAAACCTAATTAACTTGTAACTAATATGCAACAAATGGAAAATTACAAACAAAAAAACGTTTGAAGTCATACAAAATCAATTGGCGCATTTCTTAGATCTCCAAGGACACCACCAATGATATTGTTAACCTCTTCTCCAGAAAAATCCGGTCTTACCTGACTTTCGTGAAGATTGCGACACACGGCGTCTACTGTAGAAGTTATACCCCCATTGTTGACATTATTCACGGGGACTTCAGTGTGGTTCCTTGGATAATAAGGATGGGATTTGTCCATATGACCAAGAATGGAATCAATGACAGCAGATTTTATCCTCAAAATTTAATGTGTCATCTCAAGCGTAATGTTAGTCTCCATTACACCTACTGCACACTTCAACTCTTCATACTTAGAATTGGATTTGTGAACCATACCCTCAAGCCTACTTATACCCGCAGTGATACGGTCATCAAGCCTGTTTATGTCGCCAGCAATTTTCTCCGAAACAAGGCCAGCGATGTGCTGCAAATCAGATGAAGACATAGGCACAGCAGAACATACACCGTTACTTTGACCACCTGATTCAACATTTCGGGCAGCTTTCTTCTCTTTCTTTGTTTTTCTTTCTTTTGCCTCCCTCACCATTCGCAAAACATGTACCTTAGTTAAACCCCCATGAAACATAGAACTACCAAAACAGTGCTCTTCGCGAATAAGAGTCACCAAGTTGTCAACCTTTTCATCTTCTTCCCCATCAGACCACCCCAGCTCCGTCTCATCTAACTTAATATTCCCATCACCAGATATTATGCAGTTTACAACGGTATGAAAACAATTGTAGAAAATATTAGCACCAAACAGATTTAGTAACATGCAATAAAAAAATTAAATGTCATTGGACAAATTAACCAGAAACAAACAACTTTAGTTGTTACCCCACCACATACCCATTACATATTACCATATCCCCCCCATTTTGATAACAACCCAACTAGCCATTTACCTTCTCTGCTTCGTGCAAATCTCTCGCATGTGCAGGGCTCAAGGAAATTTTCCTCTCAACAGGGTCTTCTTTATCATGCTCACCCTCAGACTCAGAGGACGAATTTGAATTCACTTGAAACGTCCAACAACGCCGGTACAGCCTCAACCATAACAAGTTGCAAAGCATGAACAAAACCTTTTACAGCAACAGTGTTCTGTGACAAGATTACCTCATTTTTTTCCTTAATGCTGCTGATCAACATCTCGAACCCCAATCTCCCCCACGGATACTGGAAAAACGTTGCTAGATCTGAAATCTTTTCCGCATGTTCTTTAACTATCTTCGGGTGGTGAGTCGTTGGCATCAGTACAGATGCAAGCAGAGCCAAGCAAGCATACTTAATCCTTGTCTCCGTATCGGTAACTGTTTTCCTCCTCAACATCTTCAACACATAAGACACAGATACCGAATCCAATTTCCCAAATAAAGACGGCCAATAAGGAGTTGAGTTAATATTGGTGATCAAACGGGACTTGGATTTCTTTGGGAAATTCCCACAAGGTAATCCCATAACAATCGCAAACTCTCTCAATGAAAACCTAATTGGTCTCCCGGAAAACAAAAACCAAACCTCATGTTTCTTCTTCACTGAAAGTTGCCGAGAGATAATAAACCTCCCAAACCTCCTAATTGGTTTCACTACACTTAGAAGATGGTGTTTGCAGTTTTGAAATGGAAAATTAAGATCTATATGTAAAGGGAAGAAATGAAGGATATATAGGTTATAGGTTATAGGTTATAGGTAATTAGATTTAAATGTTTTTGGATCTTTGTTTTTTAAATATGTGATGAATTTTTCGTAGCCAAATGTTTTTATTATTATTTAAGTTAAATTGTATTAGAAGATTCTATAAGAAAAGAATTGGAAAGATTTTTTTTGTGATAATCAAAACTTTTAAAAGGAAAAAATAGTTATTATCTTACCATGTCATAATTATCACATTGCAATGTCACAATTTTTTTGGTGAGAATGATTGTGGAGTTGCCATGTAAGCTCCTTCTTACAAATCACTTTCTCTGATAATATATAAGGGATGCTTGTTGTAGGTTATGTCCCAATGTAGAATATAACAAATATATTTATTTAATCAATTTTGTATCTATGCTTTATTCTATACAGTGTCATGTTGGGTGAAATATTGTGTTGAGGTAGATAAACCTTTTGTAGTATATCATTTGGATGAGTGTAACGGTCAAAATGGTGTAAGACTCGACGACTTGTACAAATCTTTTTGAAGAATTCTTTGGTTAATTCATTATTTAATTATTTTATGAAATATAACTCTGCAGCTAAATAGTATATGTTTAAAAAAAAAGAAAAGAATTGCTGGTAATAAAAAAAAGCAAACGTCTTGGTTTAAGAAAAGTAATATACTCTGCCATTTTCTTCCTCCTTCTACCGAAGAATCTCTCGCCACTCTATTCATCTTCCTTCCTTCGAAACCCTAACCAGATTTCAATTTTCCAGAGAAGAACTCACTAAAACCAATTTGGGGTTTTTGTTTAATTGTTGTGATCTTGGATTTTTGTGGGTCATCAATTTGGAAGCTTACCCACCCAACGGATCAATTTCTGGGTTCTCTTGCATGCCAAATCGCCGGAACTGATCCTCGCAACGACCACCGTACCGGCTAATTCGCCGGTGAAATCTATGGTTAGTGGTGAGATTTGGAGCTCTGGGTTATTTCGAATTGTTTGTGCATCTGGTTGGTTGGGTATAAATGCTCCTTGTTCTGGATCTGGGGATTTCTAGTCTAGTCCTTGTGATCTCTCTCGTTTTACCACTCGCCGCCTTCTTCGTTCGGCGAAGATGGAGGCTCGCGGCTCGAAGAAGAGAGGAAATTAGGAGACTTCTTATTCATGCCTCTGAGGAAGCTGCTAGGGCAGAGCTAGAGGCTTCTGTGGAATTCTCTACTGTTTCCGTCTCTAATGGCTTCTTCTCTTGTCATGTGTGCTATTGTATTGCCACCACTCGTTGCTCTCGGTGCAAAGCCGTTCGGTATTGGTATGCAAATATCTTTAATCACTTTGTTAACCTTTTCAATTTTCAGTTTTTGAGATGAATTGGAGTAATTGATAGGGATGAATTTAGATTTAGTGTTGTAACTTTAGCACTACTCAAAGTAAATCTGATATCTTGGAAAGAAAGATACAGTCTTTGGATCGTAGGTGACAATGTTGCTGTTGAGAGATTAATGTCAATCATATAGCTTAAGCATTTCACTATAGTGTGTGTGTGTGTTGAATTCTCCACTTGTTCCTCTCTCGCCAATGTGAAATCTCATTCGGAACATGTATATTTGAGTGATAGTTGTTAAATCAGAAATTTCTTTTTTGTCCAGTTCCGGGAAATGTCAAATCGTTCACTGGCGGCAAGGTCACAAAGATGAATGCCGTCCTGCTTTCATTGTAGATAATTCAGACGATGAGAAAAGTGACTCTGATCTGAAATTTAGAGAAGAAAGAGAAGGGAATGATGAAACTTTATTGCTGGATCCTGAACCAGTTACTTTACCAGTCAAGGAAGCAGTATTCTCTAATCCTGACAGATCTCTTTACGATGGGAATGGAGATATTGTAGATAACAAAGATGACCTTATAGATAAGGAAGAAGCTGTTTCTGTTGCTGAAACGTCTGGATCCTCGTTTTCTGGCTTCTCCTCTTCCCCTCGTAATGACTCTGGTGATGATATTTCTCTTTGTGAGAGCTTTAGTTCATCTGATTCCGAGAGATCAGAGTCTCCACTTGATGCCCATGTTTCTGTAGAGTCAGAAGAGACCTGTTTAAGCACCATTGATGATGCTCCGTCCAAGCCGCTGTCTCCAAAATTTGTGCATTTGGTTGAGTCTGTAGATAGCCTCGCTAATTTGACTAAAGTTAGTCTGCATAAACCTGGGGGTGATGATGGGCAGAACCAGAGTCAATCAAGTGTTACAGACAAGCATCCAGGATCAGCTGACCCGTCTTCTGTGAAGTCATCTGATTTCTGGGGTACGACTCTTGGATCAGCAGAATGTGTAAGCGAGAATTTAGATAGTTCCAAATCTGGTCGACCTGGTAAATCATCTCTGCGTTTCTCCTTTGGCTCCACTCGAGACACCTCAGCTGGTAAAGTTTCTGAGTACAGGAGTAGCATTTCAGAAGAAGATCCTAGAGATGTATTAGGGACTGATAATTCTTCCGAGGAAGTGACATTGAAAGAAAGTATTGCTATAAGAAAGAATTCGCCGAGTCCTTTGGACACTACTGTTTTGTCCCCTGTGGCCTTTCAGAAGTCAAAGATCGCCAGTGTACCTTTGAAGGTTAGGGAAGTTCAACTTTTGGCATCAAAGGTCTCAAATACTAGCGAGTGTGCTGAGGTTATGAAACATTCTCCTCTAAGTGCAAAAAATGGAAGAGTTGTTGACCATCAGAAACAGAATGGTAATGCCTTTCACGGTATAAATTCTCATGGAAGAAATGGTTTGAAGGCATCAGTACTGAAAGTTGTAGACCAGTGGACAAGACCAAAGTCATCAGCTGAGAATGAGATGGCAGGAAGACGTGGCCATAAGGTAATCACCTAGTTCTAGTATGCTATCATCATTCTACTGGAATAAATCTGGACAACTAATTATTATTAATCTGCTTTTGACATGCAGGGGCTCTTTCCATATGAACTCTTTGCTAAGCTGTATAAAGAGAAAATTGAGTTTCAGCCTTGTGGCCTCATTAACTGTGGCAATAGGTAATCCCAGTTTCTTCCTTTCGTAGATTTTTTGAATCTGGAACTGATGCTTTCTGAAGGCGTGCATGTCCTTTTGTTGCTTTTATATTCTTCAGCTTCTGCTGTTTAAAAAGACTTACAATGTTTAGCGAACATTTACTGATAAGAAAATAGTTTGTTTCTTGCAGCTGCTTTGCTAATGTTGTCTTCCAATGCCTGATGTTCACTCCTCCTCTGAAAACATACTTCCTCCAGCAATTACATTCTCGAGCATGTACGTCTCTGGTCTTAAGTTATTTTCTTTTGTTAGTGTGATTTATACTGCTTGTTTTGGAGGGCTATGTTTTACTACAATTGTTATACATCAAGCTTTTAATAGGTCATCTTTTGACTATCAGGTCCTAACAAAGAACAGTGCTTCACGTGTGGTTTTGAGAACCTGGTCGTAAAGGCAAGAGAAGGGAAGTCTCCGCTGTCCCCTAGTGGGTTGCTATCGAAGCTGCAGAATATGGGAATCTTTCTTGGGAATGGCAAACAAGAAGATGCACATGAATTCCTTAGGTAAACTGACATTTCTGCAATCGGATGATCTCTGATGCAGATATATAGTTTACAACTGAAAGAATCTCTTGTTCATTTCATTTTCCTTTACAATTTTTTTTCTTGTAATTTTCAGGTTTGTTGTCGACACAATGCAGTCTGTGTCTATTAAGGCATCTGAATATGATATGGTGAAGACTAGAAAATTAGAAGACACAACTCTAATTGGTTTGACATTTGGGGGATACCTTAGATCAAAGGTATTATTTCCTACTATATTTTGACTTAACTAATTATACAATGTTTTGGTGGGAATAGTGCTGGTTGTTTGCGTTTCGTTTGAAACAATTATGATGTCTGCCAGATTAAATGCATGAAATGTCAAGGAAAGTCTGAGCTGCGTGAGAAAATTATGGATTTGACGGTTGAGATTGATGGGGATATTAGCAGCTTGGATGATGCTTTGCGTCGATTTACTCGGACTGAGATTTTGGATGGAGAAAACAAATACAGATGTGGCAGGTTGGTCAGCATTTCCTTTCCATGTGTTGAACTCCAAGTGGTCATTTGATATTTCTAGGTCTCTTTTAGTGATTTTGAGGCTCACTAGATATATTTACATGAGGTTTATGTTTGGTTCTGGCTGGGTGGATAAAATACCAATTGATTTAGCCTGGTCATGGCTCATGTACCTCAATTACAATACCTAGACACCATGGCCAACGTCTGAAATATAGTTCCTTCTCAACCTACCAAGACTGAATTATTTGGAGTATCATTATCCTTTATTTGCTTAGTTCTAACCAACTGCAACCTCTTATACAATTGCATCTGATTTTGGCTGTGAGGTTTACATTTGACAGTTGATATTATTTTCTTTGCGAGCAGGTGTAAATCCTACGAAAGGGCCAAAAAGAAGTTGAAAATCACAGAGCCTCCAAATATCCTTACAATTGCACTAAAACGATTCCAGGTATCTTATATCTTCAAAAGAGACCCAGTTGATTCTATTGGGTTTCCATCTTTGCTCACAGATTCATGACCCTTAATTCTTGCAGTCTGGAAAATTTGGGAAGCTCAATAAGCTGGTCAGGTTTCCAGAAAATCTGGATTTGGCTCCATATGTCAGCGGAGGAAGTGAAAAATCACATGACTACAAACTTTATGGAGTTATTGTACACTTAGATGTAATGAATGCAGCATTTTCTGGTCACTATGTCTGCTATATTAGAAACAGTCAAAACAAGTGGTACAAGGCTGATGATAGCACGGTAAGCTGCTCGTATATTTTGTCTCTGCTCGTCATCTTCATCTGTGGATCATATATATCAAGAAAACTTTCTATGTTTAATTCTTGCGTTGTGCATTGATTATATTCAGGTAGTAACTTCTGAGGTTGAAAGGGTCCTGACAAAGGGAGCATATATGTTGTTCTACGCAAGGTAAATAGTATTATATGCTTGTCACTTTCTCTTTAAGTTTATGCGTGAACCAATTAATTGTGGTATATATAATGAATGAATTAACTACAGGTGCTCACCAATGCCTCCAAGATCAGTATGTACCAAACCTGAAGCATCCAATAAAAAAAGACCTAAAACTAATGAGGAAAGTATCACATCCACGTCACGGCTTGTGTCCAATAGAAGTCCCGTGTGGTCTTCTAACACTCCCGGTGGTGGTCGACCTGGCAATATACAGTCGTTTTATTCGAGTTTCCAAAGGCTGCAGAAAATTTTAGAAGACGACTCGTGGAGTGACACTTCTTCTCTCTTTGACAGCAACTCCGATGAGTGTTCTTGTAGCACAGAAAGTACAAGCACGGACGACTTTGCTGATTTCATTTTTGGAGATCATCAGGGACGGGTCCACGGACAGTCGGAGGCTCCTTCTCCAACATCATCTTCTTCCTCGTCTTCTCCTCTCTTAACAAGGCATTCGCCGCTAGGTGACTCAGCTCGTACTTCTCCTCCTCCTGATATTTATGGAACTTCAAGACATCGCTGGCACGAGAAGACATCAATTAAGGGAAACGATGGTTTTTTGTCCAATGGCTCAACTAAAAGCAAGTAGTAGAGCGAAGTAGATTTACACTTAGAGGGAGTGGTTTTATTACCAAATCTTAGGCTTGGTCAATGTGTTCATTGAGAAGTGGTATATAGTAGTGTACAGTGGGAGATATATTTGCCCATGAAAATGTATTACGTAGTAGAACGGAATTTTACCTTTGTTACTAAATCGTTTTGGTTTCTATAATAACCAGTCAATAAAGCTAACCTAATCATGATGCACAAATGATAAAACTTCACAGTTTGCACTTTGTCTCTATATCTCAATTATGAAATATGATCATAAGATGGGAACCAAAATCCAAGTAGAAGCAGTTCTATTATTAAATCAGGGGACAAAAATGAAAGAAAGGGAAGACACAACAACATTCAACACGTACTGTGAATCAGTCTCTTAGAACTTGGAGTAATTGTGATCCAACAAGAAAAGAGAAGGTACTTAGACATACAAGTGACAAACATAATGTGAGAGCAGGTTATATCCGAGCCACATAGGAATTGGCCTGTGTCACATATCTCACCCAACGATATGGATTGTAACTACTTGATTTCTTAGCTATCTGCAAGTATTTGACCTGCATCACACAAATGAGTGTTAGTCAAAACTTAAAAAGAGCACCATCTCAAGGAACCAGCATCATTTTACTTACCTGCAATTTGGAAACATTGTACATTGGTATGGTGAACGTCATGCTGACCGGTCCTGCTTCCTTTGTGATATTACCTAAAACGAAAATTGAGAGTTATCAGTAACTGATTTATTTTCTCTGAGAGAACAAATAAGTAAAACTTCGTCTTAGATGGTCACCATGAAACTCCTGCGAAAATGTCAGCTTTGCACGTAGTGTATGTTCAACCCCACCAACAATCTGAAACATCACAATTAGCTCAATGGACACTCCATACTATAATTCAATATGCCTAAACTACATGAGAAAATTCAACAGTTACCTTCTTTAATCCCCATTCTAGCATTTTGCTAGATTCCTTGAAATCTGTCCTCTGTCCAACCGCACCAGGTTCTAAGTCAAAACTTGCCCTGTCATGTCAAACACAATCCGTCGAATCAATCTTTGTGTAATTCAAAATTAGGTATTATCCCCATAGTCGGGGATTTATAAAAAGTCATTTGGTTTCTTCCTCTACCAACCCAAAAAGTTATGTACCTGGAAGTATAATTTGGTAATGGCATCTGAACAGTAATCGTGTTTGCAATTATGTCCGAAGGGAACTCAGCGCGTATTTTGATAATAACTTCAGCCTAAATTTAAGCAAGCAGTAATATGCAAATTAAGCACTGGGATAAAGATATATAAAGCAATTAAGAAATTTATTTAGTTTCTATCTGGCTCAGAAAATTTGTATAAAACTGCACCTTAAGACGCCCAACCTCTTCGATCAAGGTATTAACATGGAAAGGAGGCTTGAACTCCTGAGTCATACGGTAATTCATTACTGGAAATTCACCATCTGGTGGAACCTGAGATTTAGAAAGCAAGTTATAAAAAAAGTAGCAAAACATGTTATGACAAAATGTTTCGGTTGTTAAATTTGTTAAAGCTAACCAGGGACAAAGTTCTGTCTGAATCAAAGCTGTCGAGGCGAACAGACTCATGAAAGTTACAATCATCGAGTATCACCCCAGAACCTGAAGAACTCCTATAATCTGCAACAAAAGAATGAAGTTATACTTCTGTTCTGAAGTTATCAATGGTTCGATCATAATACTAAATCATTACATGTATGTAGTTGATAATGATGCGCCTCAAAGAGGCAGAAGAATGCTACAGTAATCTCTATAGATTAAGAAATCAGTTACGAAGTAAGAGTCAAAGTCGAATCATGCAGCTTAGTTCACATTTTTCAGCGTTCTAACATCCAAATGAGGCAGAAACGGAGATCAAGATTTCAAAGAGTGAAACAAGATAGAATAGGACGTAGGTTCCTTCCCAAGATAATGACAAATTTAAAGGGTAGAAGAAGCAAATACCATATACTGATCTTCCTCCTCTTCCTATGTTTAGGTCTTCATTAAGAGCTAAACGAATTTCTGGATTACCAGAAAGATAGCTCTTCATTTGAATGGTGCCATCAATCTCAGAAGTCAGTATATAACCCTGTTCAGAAATCATAACAATTATGAGAAAGTTCCAGGATAAACACATTAAGATGCAACAATTACATATATCATGACATAATACATAACTTTGATCTGCAGAAATGAATCGATTGATATGGCAAAGTGAAAAAAGTAACTACTCACACTTGAACTAAAAGTAACACTTATTTTCTCGATAATGTCCACAAAAATTTCCTCTCTTCTCCGACCCCCAGGGTCATTAGCCACAACCGATTTTGTAACTGCAGTTCCAGGCATTCTTTTGGCTCCTTGCTGCATAACATTAGTTCAAGGGGTCAGTCGCATAGACCAGGAAGACGAAAAAGAAAAAAAAAAAATTACCGTGAAGATGGCAGCAGGATCAATAGGTTGAAGGCGTGTAGGAGCAACCACAATTGGCTCATTGAATACATAGGATTTTAAAACCTCAGTCGATGTAGATTGCACGTAACCAAAATCCTAATCAATAGACCATAAGAGTATAAATCAAGACTGGAGGAAAAATATATTTGATAATGATCAGAAAGAAACCATGACAAGAACTTACAATGACTTCATCGAGCAACTCATACACGAGCACAAAATTTTTCCTGAATGAATCTTCATTCAAAACACCGAGATAATCCTTAATAACACGAGCAATCCTTTGTAGAATCTCCAAAACAAGAGACGGTGACACGTTAACCCTCGTTGTGGCAACGAAATATAAACCAACAACCTTGACATGGAAGTAGTTCACACCATCCACATTCTATAAACCACAAAAGAAGAGAGTAATTAGTTCATTCTCGTGACATACCAAGGGAGCAGTATAAAGAGGTAAATTAGTTCATTCAGTATATGGTATACATTATTTTCCTTATCAGTATGATAATACCTACAAAGATAGGTGGTGCCTCTGCATTTCCATCTTCTTTCCAGAACTTGACTTTACGGAAGAATGTCTCTGTACTGCCTTTTGGTAACTCGGCCCGATCTGTAACAATAAAACGTTCCACATCTTCAAATTTCAACCGGATCTAATCCAATCTTCCCCAACTATTTGGCTTAAACATATGCGTAATCAGGAAATGCTTTGAGAAGCTTCAAGGGAAACAGTGAGAATACGTCTGACCGCTGAAAGGAAGAAGATCGGGAGATAGAGAGAAAGGGAACTTACAGTCACGGAAGACGATGTTATCTCCTCGCTGAGATAAGACGAAGAATTGGGAGATCATCATCGGCGATTTGTTTCACAGAGAGTTTGGTTGCGACTACTGATCGGTGGTGATTGATCTGGTGCTTCACGTTTTCTTACCAAATCACTCCTCTCTCCTTCTTCACGAATTTGATCGGCCCATATTAGGAATCCGATGTGGCCCATGTTCTATTTTTACTTTCAAGTAGCACAAAATCAACGACTCAGATAAAGTTAATTTGTGAACTAAGCCAAAATGGATGTAAAATATTTTGGATGCACATACTCTCATCACACACCATCGTCATTGGGTATGGTTGCATGCACAGTAACAACACTATTCCAATGATCAAATTCAGAAACCATAGACATTGATTTATATGGAATTTGATTGAGGTTCGGTTATGGTTTCTATAATACATGTGACAGTGAAAATAGAAAACCATAGAGAAAAAAGACCAACGAGGATTTCTATCTTCTGTTTTTTTTTTTTTGCTTTTCTGATTCTTATAACAGTATTTAGTGATTAACTAACATATTAGAATTTTCCCCATTAGCAAGAGAAACCAAGACAGTGTCTTCTTCAACAGTTGCAAGTCCAGCATCTGCATCACTCCCTCCCTCGCCCTACATTTAAGCAACGAATCAAGTTTAGCTTTATCCGGAAAACCAACCAGAAACACAGGAAAATGAACTATCAGAGCTTACAGGTTTCATTATAAGCAACTGATTCTCTTCTGTTTTCTTCAAGAGATCCCTCAATGTACCCTACAAGATTTGAACAATTTAAAACGTCAACACCTTGACTATACCAGTATCTTATAACCTCAACATAGTGAGAATATGATATATGTGAAAATAATATGAGTATGGAGTATAAATAAGGTTCATACGCACCCTATTAGACCAAAAAAGTCCACAGGCATTGCAGAGAGACCTGGGACCTGAAGGGCCACGACGCATCATTGGTGTACATTTGGAACTAATGCCACAATGGGTACACCTACATAAGACACTCACGTTTAATATAAAAGCAAGACTCATGGAGAAACCGAATTGCACAAAACAGTTAAGTGGCAGAGTCAAACGCACGATATTTCTGGATGGCCATCATCTTGTGCAGATTCTTGATCAGTGCCTGAGTTATAAGCCCCATCTGTCATCTTTGAAGAGGTAAATTGACCTTTGTTACGTGCCATTCTGGTAAAAGACGAAATAAGGTCAGACTTCTAGAAAAGGTGAACTATACTATCTCTTGTAGATGGCATAGTCCTATCGATTATTCCCAGCAAAGCCAATTTCCGTACTTAACCACGACTCAGATCTATCCTACTCAACTACAAACATATTCTCATATATTGCAAACCATGGGCACTGAAGCCTGTCTCTCGACAATACCACTTATATGCCAAACTTTTTGAAAAGAATATAAGAAAAGAAACAATATAGTAAAGTAGTTGAATCGGAGCAGAGTTTCTTTTAATGCACAGCACACAAAGATGAGGAGGTATTAACAAACCAAGTCATTGCTATACAAGAACATTACATTATTGAAAGAAATATGTCCAGCTTATTCAATAGAGTAGCCATCAAATAATCCATTTTCCTGACAGATGTGAGATTTATACTAATTGCTCAGGGAATTTGTCAAGTTCCCACCTGTAACAAAACCTAGCTCAATACCAAGGGTTCCCCTAGGCCTAAGAAATTTGTTAAGCTCTTCTGCTAAACAATGCGTAAATTGGTAAAACTCAAGACTTAGAATGATAGCAACTAAATACCCTGACCTTAATGCAACTTCCTGGCGAACGCCATATCGTACTTTCTTCTCGAAGCATCTAGCATTCCTCTTCTTCCGAAACCTATCCAACGATTGCGCACGTTGCGGAAGGCTACAACGGTTCTGGTAATCTACAACAGGCTAAAAAAAAGAAGACCAAAATGACAACGAAAACTAAACATAGCCGAAGTAACCATTGAGCAGAATGTGAACACAAATAACAAAATTACCATGTGATTCTGGTGAGCTAGCTCCATCACCTGCGGACCAGCAGGAAGCTCCGTAGAACCACCCAATAGCGACAACACAGCATCAACCTACGAAAACGATTTCCACAATTATGCAATATACACACAATCAGATGTTGATTTTCCCCAGAAATAAGAAAGAGGGGGGAGAAGAAGAGTACCTTGTCAGGAGCAACGGCATCAAAAACGTAAACCTGACCCCGGAACGAGATGGTTAGCTGATTCGGGGGACGGGGAACTAGTAAATCGGATCGGTGAGGAACCAATTGAGAGCCATCGGGAATCAAATCGGAGGTAGAAGCACCGTTAACGTAAAGGGAATCAGGGTGGGGGATTTCGTCGATATCGTCGTAAGGAATGTGATCGGACATCGGAAAACTGCGAAAGAGAGGATATAGGTTTTTCACATTGATTGAAGGAGAAAGCAAAGAGATGGAGAAGAAAACCCTAACCCTAAGGGAAATAAGAGAGGAAGGTATATGGAGAAATGCAATACAGAGAGGGGAATTTGTCGCCGCCGCGTGTGGGAGAGAGAGAGATTTGGCCGGCGTTGAATTCACCGACGGTGAAAAAAGCGGTGACTTTTGGGTAAAATCGCTATACCACCAGACGAGTCTCCTAACTGGATTTACCAATTACCATTTGCCTCGTTCGATTCTCCTTCTACTCCAAAAACCCCTATTTCGCCTCGATTGGTCTTTTATCTTCTAAAATATCGTCAATTTCTTTTTATTTTTATTTTAACTCAAATTATTTATTAATCTGGACATGATACAAACATGTCGTTATGGAGAGTATGTCAAAGAATGAGATCTATAAATGAGGTTTGCTTGTGCTTGTTGGTCTTTAGCAAGAACATCGTCCATTTCATTGTTTATTTTTTCCTCTCTTTTTTTTACTAAAATCATTAATGATCTTTGGCAAGAGCATTAGTTTTCTTTTATAAATAGGAGAAATGAAAGTAAATATACCAAATTTTATAGTTAAAAATAAAATACGTCAAATCTTTATTTAAATTAAAAACTATTATGAATCAAAATATGACTACTGACATGACAATGAAATTAGCTCAAGCATCACAATCATAGACTTCAACTCAATTGGTAGAGCATACAAGAATAAATTTCTTGGAAGTGGCTTCCTTCAAGTCTTTTTTTTTTGTAAGCCTTCTTTGAATTTTCCGGGAAATCTTCTTCTTTAGGTTTTGTGGGTAAGATGACCTCCTCTTGAGCTTGTTTTTAGGCAACCATAATTTGGCTTGAGCTCAACGATTTGGTTTGAATTGGTTGATGATCGAGTGGTATGTATATTCCTATTATATTCTGAAAATTATTAGCATCACTAGCAGTAAGGTTCTCCATCAAAAACTTGGTTTCCGAGATAAGTTTGGTTGTGAAATCTCCATTGCTTACGACATATAACGAACGTTAATAATTGTAATTGATACCATTGTAGAAGATGTTTCAGAGTTTTTTTTCTAAGAAACCATGAGTAGGGCAATTCCTAGTGTGATCATTGAAACGTTCTAAACCATTATAAAAGAATACAGTTGGTCTTGATAGGATTCGATCTCTGCTTAGTGTAGAACTGGTTCAAGAATGTTTCTTTGTATTCATCCCAAGTGGTATCATCATCCATCTATATGTTTTGTCATTTAGAGAAACGAAAATAGCTTGCATTTGAATAGTCGGGTGAAAGTTTATGGATTAGCATGAGTTGTACTACAAACATTCTAGGTCTAATGACTGTACCAAGAGGTTGTAATCTCTTTCGATGCAATTTACTTTTGGTTGTTTATATTTTATGAATTTAAACTATATGTTATCCTGGTTTGGTTAACGAAAACTTTTGGTTGGTAAAACCTATGATATTGACCAAAAACTTTTCATACAAATTGGCAACATCACTTCAGGAAATATTTCAAAAGAAAAGAGAAATAAATTTTTTATTAGTGTACTATATTTTTAAAACCCCTTTTATTAGTGTACTATATTTTTCAGAAAACGAATTAACAAATTACCATAATGGTAATTTATATACATATACACTGTATATATTTTCGTTTCTGCATGAAAATAATTAACAATTAACATATATCAACGATTTAAAATAAAAATAATTAAACTCGTCCGTTTTTGACATTAGACGCGACGGTGGATGTTCTCATCATCGTCGTCAACGGCATCTGTGGCTCCAGCAGCAAGATCGAGTAATTTCTCCATTTGCACAGTCATATCTTTGAGCTCTGTTGAAGCCTTGCCAGTACTTTTTGCAACCAATTCCGTCACTTTCCTCATTTGGTCCTTAGAAGCCACGACCTCGTAGTTAGCAGTGTCTGGAGTTTTCTGCATCTTCAAATTTGCACTCTTGAGAGCAGCAGCCACCGCCAAGTAGGCATTGTGGCACTCCGTAAATGTAGCCTTCAACGTTGGATCTTTTTTCGCCGTTGCATCGACAAATGTCGCTGTTTTTTCGGCCTGGGATATCGCTAGACCGAGCACAGCCTCCGCCATTGGAAGCTTTTTTGAAATATTATTTTAAACAAATTCTATTAGCATCAAGTAATTATCATTCACATTTTACGATTGAGATTATTAAAAACATTAAACCGGAATGATTTTAGTGATAAAACTTAACAAAAATCAAAATATTTGTTTTAACATAGGTTACATAGAAACGGAAACGGATACGTGGAAACGAAGGTTTGGAAACATGGACAAAAATGCATAGAAATAATCGAGTTCTAGATGAAAGTTGAATACCAGGCCAGTGGGATTAGCTGTAGCGGGATTGGAAGTCAATGTTTTTTCGCAAAATGCTTGGTCAAGGGCACGATCGCATACAGCGTCAATGTATTTCATATGAGGTGAGGCCGAAGCACAAGTTAAGAGTAGCTGCAACGTAATTGCTGCCGTGACGATTTTTGACAAAAACGTTGCCATTTATTCTTAATTACTATTTTCTTTTCCAAATTTCTGGTGACTTATGTAGGTTGTGTGTTTTGTATTATTTTTTAAGTTGTTTGAGGCAGATATATATGTAGACATATCAGGGTTGGATAATTTTAGAAAGTATTATAATTGGTATAGAGTACGTAAAATTTACTAAATATATGCTTATAGCTACTAAATTTGGAGAATCCATGTTTAATGGTCGTGGTTTGTTTAAATTCAGTCAAAAACCAAGTCCATTAAGTTCTTTCTTTGTTTAGAAAACTCGGATATGTTTAGACATGCTAATGATGAGGTTAAAAAGAAAAGTAAAATTAACATGTGCAGATGTTGGGGCTTAGAATCTCCTTCGTGAGAGGTTGTTTCTTTAGTAATTATTGGAAAGCCAATTGTCTTCATTTAATTGGTTATATATGTTTTTAATGTTTTAAATATTAAAAAAATAACTAAATTAATTTTAAACTATTAAATTAGAGACTTTTTCATCTTTTTTTGAGACTCATATGCCAATTGTCTTCATTTAATTGGTTATATATGTTTTTAATGTTTTAAAAATTAAAAAAATAACTAAATTAATTTTAAACTATTAAATTAGAGACTTTTGAAGAAGCTAGACCATGTTTACCAAAGAGACTATTGGTCTCTTTGGATCCAAATTTAAATAAAAAATGGGTTTAAAAATGGAAATTGGCCAGAGCCGGTCTCTGTGGGCAGAACTCGTTGAGACTGTCTCAACGGACAGGTGTCGCAAGGCTACTCGACCAGTTTTTCTTTTTTTTTTCTGGAATTCTATTCATGTTTTGGGTATTGATTTTTTTCTGAAATTTTGGAGATTTGAGTATTTTTATCAAATGTCGAATCTTTTCAAATGTGAACAATATATTTGGCAAAAATATGGAAGAAGTGAAGACTAGAGCCGACTTAATTGTCTTTTTCATCATGTTTTTGTATGTTTTATTGCATTTTACGTTTTTATGCCTTGTAATATTACTTTTTTTAATAATCTTATGTTTATTATATATATATTACTTTTGATTATTATTCATTTTGCAAACATTTTTACATTTTTTTGTTTTTTATGAGAAACAAATTTATTAACAGTCTCTTATTGAGTCTCAACCAATAAACAAATATTAAAAATAATATTAAACTATGTTTTATAAGACTCCATAGTCTCATTGCTAAACATGCTTATATATATACCAGATTGTTATTCACACATATTTCGAGGAAGGTAATAATGCTGTAAGCAAAAACTGAAATCTGCTGTGGTAAAGTTCGTGAGTACCTAAATTACTGAGATTTTTCACAGGCATTTACATGAAGCTACCAAATAGATTTAGACTTTTCTTCTTCATACAGTGAATTTTAGTACTCTCTTTTAAGATGAGAAAAAAAATTTAAACTTCAAAATTTTGAACAATCAAAACATTATGTTATATTCCAACAAGATAGACAAATAATCACCCATCACTATAAAAAGAGTGATCTAAGCATTTGTTTAATCAATTTCAGAATTCGTGGGGTTATCGAGCACCTTATGGTTAAGGCTTACTACTACAGACATACATTTCTATTTACACTGGCCAAGTCCAAGACCACTTTTATCATCTTCTCATGTGACTCTTTGTGAAAAAAGGATGTCTAAGCGCCTCACGAGCAGTTAGTCTCTCCGACGGATCAAACCGAAGAAGCCCTTGCACCATGTTTATCAACTCTCCGGCTGAGTGGTCCACATGTTGCATTATTAGATTCTGTAAACACACACAAACATTGTAACAAAAATGGGATAACTAAAAAAATGCATCAAAACGAAACACAAAATACCAACACTTGACGAACCTGAAGCCGAGGAAGCTTCAGCACTGCTTTAAGGCTTTCTCTTGAAGTTGCCCCATCAGGCCAATCCAAACGACCTCTTCTCACATATTTATCTGCGTGCCGACTTTATCACAATCAAAAGAAAACAACAAAAAAACGAATTCCTGTTAAACCACCCAACCATTAAATATACAATCACTTCAGAGCACAAGTTTGATTTTTAACTCACTCCACTTTCTTCAGCATTTGTTGAGGAAATGGCCCAAGTACACGCTCCATCATTGCTAGATGCTCCAGGTTTTCATGTGTTTGGAACAATGCTTCTCCCTACAAATCTCAAATCTTTCAATTAAAAAGGAATAAACTCTCAAAGATTCATCCAAATACAAGTATTTCAGACACACACCGTGCAAAGCTCCACTATGATGCATCCAATGCTCCAAATATCACAAGGATAACTCCAGCCAAGACCTGCACACAAGCCATGTTTCTCCATCAGTTTGTAATGTACATATCAGAAGCTAGGGGCTTGAATAACTTGTTTTACAAGAACTACGCACCTAAAATGACTTCTGGTGCCCTATAATGTCTTGTTGATACAACGTAGGTTTGGTCCTGTCGCTCATAAGTTGTGCTACCAAAATCAATCACCTTTATTGCACTTGATTTGGGCACTCTTTTATAGCAAACATCCCTTTGTAATCGGGAGCCCTGTAGCAGAAAACACAAGCCAAAACCTTTAGCATTTAAAGTTGGCCACACTGAGGTCACACACAATTGCGTTTGAGATATACCTTGTACTCAGGAATTTTCACATAATCGGAGGAGACTAGCAGAATATTTTCTGGTTTAAGGTCTGTATGAATCATGCGCAAGTCATGCATAACTGCAAAATCAGGCAAAAAGAAAAACAAAGAATATTGCCTTCAGAAACTGGAGAGTGGTAAAATTCAAAAACTTATGTAACCATGTCAAAGACAAGCAAAGCTCAGATGAAAAATGCAAGAGCAAGTAGATTGAAAAGACTGCAAAGACTACACACATGCAACACATTCCAAGAGTTGCCAGCCAATCTCTCTCACAAGATCAATGGGAAAGGAGCGATAATTGTTTTTCCGAAGAAAATCGTATAAACTTGATCCAAGCTTCTCAAATACCTGTAGCAACCATTTGAATTCATCCACAAGAATTTTAACCCCATATATTTCCCAAACTGGGGACAACCAAAGTCATCACAAAATTGGCCAAATACTTACGATACAGATATGGTTACGATAGTCAAACCAGTTCCGAATTTGTACACAACTGCAAAAATAAAACTAATTTAACCTTTGCAAAGAAAGAATCTCGTGAAACTACGTCTATCCCATCAGATTTGTGATGCATGATGACAAGTCAACAAACATTACTTACCGATTGCCACCTTTGTCATGTTTACCAAGCTGTTGCAGCATTTCAATTTCAATCATAGCAGCCTCTCGGTATTTCTTCACTCCTCTTACAATTTTTATTGCCACCATTTCCTTCCTCTCTCTATCCCAACATTCCAACACTTGACCAAAGGTACCTACAAGAAACATTTGAATAAGATACAAGTACTACACCGGATCCTATGAAAAGTTAAAACCATATCATACAGCTAATATATATACATACCTTCACCCATTTTGCTATAAATTTTATCTGCAAAACAAGAGGAGCATAGAATAATTAGAACAACGATCCAAACAAAAAAAATACCCAAGGTACATCAAAATTCACGTATTTCTTCACACTAAGAGTTTGTTCAAAGCCAATGAAAAAAAAAAAAAAGTATCCAGAGAAATTTATAAGAGAATTTCAGAATTTTTATCAAAACAGCTCTTTGGGAATGGAAAAGTGGGATTACAGCGTTGAGTTAAGTCATCTCCAAGTTCAAACATGTAATGTCCATCCTTGTCATCTTCTCGCCAAGGGGGCGAACCATTTCGAACCGCGCCCTTAACACAAATAGAGGAGCTACTATTGTCTCCAGATGATGCAAAGCTTGATATATTTCCAATCTCTTGCCCACAAAATATTCCTACCTGAGCCTACACATATTCATGTACCATAATATACTGATGAAAACCTGCCACTATCCTTCTACGCCCATACGTCTTGAGTTATTAAACTATCTTAACACCTTAACACCAAAATCTAAATCCAAACTATTTTCAAAAACCAATTCGAAGATTATATTACAATTAAGAACAAGCAGCTACGTAGAAGCCTGTGAATTCGATTTCAACACAAAATTCACAGCTAAATACTCCCATACGCTCTCTATCGGTAAACAAATAGCATAACACAGGAAAATACTGAATTTAACACAATGAACAGCTAAATATTTCAAGGAAAACCAAATCACACAATACAATTAACAAAGTTTGAATAGATCTGACTGAATTCGATTAAATACCACCTAAATTGGCACAAGAGATTCACCTAATCACATAAAAAACTTGGTTTCTTCAAATCAATAATCGATAATTACTAAGAAAAGCGCAGATCCAGAAGAATCAACACACATAAAATAAGACCGATCCAAAATTCAAAACAAAAAATCGAAGATCTATACCTTAGTCGCCGGAGGCAACACGTCCCAACCGAGACGCGCTCTCTTCCTGGGACGGCGATCCATGTGAGTATGAGGAAATTCATGCACGCGCTCCATCTCCATAATCTCAGAACCAGAAGAATCAGCCACACAAAAGAAGAAGAAGAAAACAAAAAAAGAATATGGATGATTTTTTTTTTTCAGAGAGCGTGGAATAATTGGGTAACCGAATTGTAGCCTAACCCTAGCTTTTAACCAGATTTAATTGCAAATTGCAACCGAGAACCAATCAAAAACGATCTAGACCGTCCACGTGTAAGGATCATTGTAACCAGGGTTAGTTGGAACTGCGCTGGATTTAACCAGAGTTGGTTTAGCTCAATAATTCGAAGGGAATATGCTCCCACTTTCCGAACGAGAAAACAACAAGAAGTTCTTCATCTTTATCTTTAAACCACACGCATTCTAGATCTTACTTACATCAGTACTAAACGCAAATATTATCTTTTGAGCTCAGCAGCTAAAATGGCGTCTCTATCTCTTCCCGTTCAAAATCCTCTATTAATTTCTGCTTCTAATGTTTCCAGGAAACAGAGGGTGAAGATGACTTCCTCCTCGACGTCAATGGCATCTTCTTCACTTGGCACATCGATTTCCACTGTTCGCCGCTTTGTAAGTTGAAATCTCTATTGATTCTGCATTTATGGTTGATGGGAATTTCCAAAGTAAGAATTTGTTGAATGGTTAGGGCTTAGGTGTTGTTAAGATGCAAGGTGTTGATGAAGATATTGATTTAAAGCAAATGCGAGACATGGCTGCTGCTAAAAAGCGTTGGGATGGTTTGGTATGCAAATGTCAATTTCTTCAAATTGGGAATATCTAAGGTCTTTTTTGGTTCATGATGAAAACAAATTTTTACTGGCCTTGCATAGTTAAGGGAAGGAAAAGTGAAGCTTCTTACTCCAAGAGAAGCAGGCTATGCTATTCAGCTTTCAAACAAACCTCTACTCGATGTTCGTCCCTCCAGCGAACGCGACAAGGTTACATTCTTGTTGCAAAGAATTGACTCATGTATCTCACCCTTAGCTAGTTAGTTTGTGATACCTCTTATTCAGCAATGTTAATAAGAATACTTGTTTGTTCTATTTTGTTTCTCTTAAAGGCATGGGTTAAAGGCTCCACTTGGGTTCCTGTATTTGACAATGATGACAATCTTGATGCTGGAACTCTTTCCAAAAAAGTCACCAGTTTTGCTATGGGTACGTTTTTTCGCTATTTCGACCTGTTTAACTCTAGTTATATCTGGATCAGCTTCTAATCCCATCTAGGATAGAGTCTAGAACTAGAATACACTCATTTTATTAAATTGTTTTCGGTACTTTAAGGTTTTGAGTTTTGATTTCGCCATGCTTCCGCTTCTACAGGGGGATGGTGGAGTGGTGCACCTACATTATCTTTTAATAAGTACGTTCTGGGAGAGTAAGCCGATCCTCTTGTATGCGTTTTTCACATACTTATTTTACTTTTGTGGGTTTCTACTTTGTTTGTAGGCTGTTTTTGTCGAAAGTTGAGGAGAAATTCCCAAAAGAAGCAGAGCTGATTGTTGCTTGCCAAAAAGGATTGAGGTATTTATACAAGCAATGGCCTAGAATATCCTAAGCAACTCATTGATCTTTACCAAGTAGCATGGTGTAGATGTGTAGTAATCTAGGTAACCATGAATAAGAGCCTGGTTTGGTTCTTTGTTTACATATTATACATTAAGAGATCTGTTTCGATAGTTTTAGAGTATCAAACATTCTCGGTGACAAATCTTTTATGATCCCCAGCAACAGTCTATGAAATTTGATTGGAGAATGGTTTCAACCTAAGCAACTCATTGCTCCTTACCAAGTAGCATGGTGTAGATATGTAGTTACTTTAGGTAACCATGAATAAGAACCTGGTTCGGTTCTTTGTTTACGTATCATACATTTTGAGATTTGCACGGTGGCTTTACAATTCTTGAGAAAGATAAAATTAGTCTTACGTCAAAAGTAGATACACAGGATTCATCTTACTGTTCGATTAGCTTCATATTTATACTTCACTCTTTCTTATCAGATCCTTAGCTGCTTGCGAGCTACTGTATAATGCGGGGTATGAGAATCTTTTCTGGGTGCAAGGCGGTTTAGAGTCCGCTGGAGAAGAGGTTACACAATTGTTTACAGCTTTCTGTGTTATACTTTTGTCCTTTTTCAGTTTGGTTTCAAAATTGAAAAGTCTACATGGATAAGTAATTCATTGATTGTGTAACACATGCTGAAGCAGGATCTAGTCACAGAAGGTGCTAAGCCCTTGAAGCTGGCTGGAATTGGGGGGTTTTCGGAGTTCCTCGGGTAATTCTTGTTTCCAAACTTTTTCAAATCATAAAGGAGTTTATGCTAATATACCATTTGGCTTGCAGTTGGACGGACCAGCAAAGAGCTCAAGCTGCAAAAGAAGGTTGGGGGTACCGTTTAGTATATACTGCTCGCCTGGTAAGTTTGGTCAATCAGAAATGTCTGGTAGCTTTTTGTCAATCATATTTCTCTTGACTGCTGCTCTTATGACATATTCTAGTTTGGAGTTGTTCTAGCTGCTGATGCTTTGCTCGTTGGTGCCCAGCAACTAGGTCATTATATTCAAGACTTAAGAGGCCATTAGGATCTCCAAGTAGTTATACCTCTCTTCTAAAAAGAAAAAAAAAAAAAACTGTAAATTTTGCTGAAATGTTGTAGTTTTGGAAGGTAAAGTAGTTGAAATTGTGGAAAAAGACATCTTTCATTGCAGAAAATCCAAAGGCATTCTACATTTGTTGCAAAAACTGCTTGGCTTTTGTTTCAACAGATTCATATAAATAAGTAAAGAGGGACTAGAGGCAGAAATGTGTATGAATTATAGCGACAGTTTAAAGCCAACACAATTAAGAAACTACAGAATGAAGGATAGATCTCATAGTAGAAAAGGAATTCAAATTACTTTAGAAGAAGCTTCACTGTCACATTAAAAAAAAATTCGTCAAAGAGTGAAAATCTCGTCCAAACAAAATGCAATAGAGAGAAAGAGAGGGAGGTATAAAGATAGAGAGGACAGGGAAGATGTCAGCTTTAAAATCCACGCCTCGGTCGTTCCTCGGCTACATTAACTCTGATTGCTCTACCCTCCATGTTCTGCAAACACATACACACAGCCAAAGATCAATAAAGAGATGAGATCACCACAAGCAAAACCATATATGAAGAAGAGGATGGTGGTACCTGTCCATCAAGAGCAGCGATGGCGTCATTGAGTTCACTCTCGCTAGACATTGTGACAAACCCAAAACCACGTGAACGACCTGTCTCACGGTCATACACCACCCGAGCTTCCACAACTTTGCCATGCTCACTGAAAACTTGTTCAAGACGACCATTGTCCACATCCCACGGTAGATTCCCCACATAGACTCTGAATGCAGGTTCGTATACCCGAGGTTGGCGTTCTGGACGCGATCCCCTCGGCGCTGCCTTGTTCACCGTCAGAAGCCGTCCATTCAAATCCTGATCAAACACCAACACAGATACTCAGCACCATTTCTCAAATCAAAGGTTACAGAATCCCTAAGTTGCCAAAATATCTCAGTACAAACAGCATAATTCAAGGTACCATTGAAAAAATATCAACTTACATAACGATTGAACTTGTCAACAGCTTTCTCAGCTTCTTCCACAGTACTCATTGTCACAAATCCAAATCCACGACTCTGGTCAGTTTCCCTATTGTATATAACCTTGAAACAGTAAAATTCAAACCATTATTGACGGTTACAAGCATCAAAACAAGGCGAAGAAGAAGAAGAAGAAGGAATCAATCACCTCGGCGATTTCAACAGTACCGGCTTGCTCAAAGAGCATAGCTAGGGCTTGGCTATCGACGTCGTAAGCCAAATTTCCGACGAAGAGCTTCGCATCTTCTGGTGGCTCAGAGACGTCTCCTTCTCCTTCTCCATCCACAAAATCGGCTTCTGGCTCTTCCACGGCGATGTTACTCCCATCTCCGCCATCTTCCTCAGCCCAATCGGAAGTCTGGGATACGAAGGAAACAAAGGGGGATTTATGGATTTTGGATTTGAGAGAGAGGGAAACGCGGGAGAAAGAGAGAGGGAGATTTATGCGTCCGGTAATTAGGGAAATACTGGAGGAGGAGCGAGTTGTGTAGGAAGAGATGGGGGTGAAAATGGTGGAAGAGGAACAATCCGCCATGGCTAAGGGCTTGAAGCTTGAGGTTACTATTGAAGAAGCCATTAAGTGAGTGGATTGTGAGAGATACTGCTACGGAAAACTAGAGGAAGAGAGGGTTTTAGAACGGTGAGGGAGATAGGGATAAGGAGGGCCGAGAGAACCAACCCACAATTGTTCCTTACGAAACTCAAATTAATTTCTTCATGTATTTTTAAAAGAATAAAAAATTTCAACAAAAAAAAAACTCACCTTTGCAAAGAAAAAAAGAGCAAATAATAGTAGGGTCCTATAACTAAACCAAAACAAACAAATAAAAGCAATTTTTTTCTCTATATAAAAAAACATTATTAACATTATTTTCAGAACTAGATTACAAAACGAATTTTTTTTAAAAAAATGTAATTAAATGCATATTACGTTTTTATTTATTTTAAGCTTAACATTAGGGATCGAGAGACTTATTATTCACTTTCATGGCACTTATATGTTTCATTAATCGTCTAAAATATACTAAACTTTCTTTTCTAATGATGGAAATAAGAAGCAATGTAATAAGTCTCTAAACTCACAGATAACCTTAGTCGTCAATGGTTAATTTGGCTATATATGTGAAATGCTCATTTGAAACTCTCTTGAACATTTTCATAAACACATTTCAGGCATGAATAGACCATTGTTTTAGTATTTTATTAGCTAATTTAAATCTAGCTTTAAGTATATCTCGTGTACTTATAATGAAAACCTATGCAATCTAAGTCTCATACACATGAAGCCAACTTCTAATCACATTAATCTATATAATCCAAAATATCACCACTTACACATGGAAAGAGTGAAAAACAAAACAAATGCTAATAAGAAAATAAACATTATTAGAGAAATGAAGGAGATTGAGAAAGCTTCGATTGAACATAAAAGTTCAAATAGTACATGAGAGAGACGTATGCAGTGGCGAAGCCAGCATGGTAGGAGGGGGGGCATATGCCCCCCATGATTTTTTTTTTTTCTTAAGTTTCTTTAAGGAATTTATTATTGTCCCCCTATAAATTTTTTAAAAATTGGCTTAATGCCCCTAACGAAAAATTGTTCTGCATTCGCCACTGGACGTATGAGAAAAATCTCTTAACCAAACCAAACTTAATAAACAATTGGGGTTTTTAGTGAACTAAAACATATATATATATAGTTAAAGAGAAAGATACCGTGTCAACCCAGGCCAGTCCTGGTTCAAACACAAAGATGTACACCACCAGGGAGATCGACCCGTTTGTAGGTTGATGGTCGATCCACCGTGTAGTAGAAGGAGGAGAGTGCCTTTTGGTGGAGCTTGGATCGACCCACCACAAGGATCGATCTAGTATGTAGCAGTGGGATTTGCTTCTATGTTGGCTGATCGAATAGTTTTGGGAGGCCGGTCGACCCAACGAATATCTTCCTATTCTTGTGTTTTTTTCACTCTCTTTCATCCTCTTCTTTCCTATTGCTTCCGACTCTCCAAATTAAAGCACCAGATGGAAAAAGCAATACATATGCAAGGAATTTTTTGCTTGGGACTAATTAAATGAGACTCAAAGTGTAAAGGAACTCAAAGAAATGAGAATGGCAATTCAAGTCAATCAAAGAGTGGTAAAATAAGGCTAAGTTGACTTGAATGTCTAGTATTTAAACCATGGTTATGATCAAAGGCCAAAAGCGAGAAAAAATAATCAAAATTAAATTCAAGTTACTAAAGCCGGATATATAGATCATGCAAGTTTCTATTAAGAGACTTTCAAAGGAAGATATCAAAGCATGGCTAATCGGCTAATCCCCTTCAAGTTTGTTAATGCATTAAAAACGTTCTAGCAAGGGCATTGAAAACAAATCTAAGTTGAAACTTTACAAAGTAAGTTCATCATTGTTTTGTTTCCATGTATATGAATGCAATGCAATCTTAGAAATGTGCTAGACTCAATCTTAAGATGCAAGAATGTTACATGAAACTACATGCATATTTATGGATTTTAAAAAAAAAATTGGTTTTTTCTCATGTACTAACTTATCAACAATGAAAGACAATATAAATAAAACAACACAACTTAAGATCACATTAGCAATGGTTCTCGATTTCCATTCTCACCGGCAATCTCACCATGCCAGTGAGAAAGCAAAAACAATGACATGATAAAAGCAAATACAAGAAATTAAATTCAAGGACAATTAATGAAAGGTAATGGTAAAGACAATGAAGAAGGGGTGGTACTTGGGCTCAGGGTTGGTGAGGGATTTTGGCAAGGTACTCCCATGTAAACCTATTCAAGTGGTCCCTGGGATTAATTCTTGTGTGGTGGGCAATGCCTACCTCGAACGCGTGTGAGCACACCGAGTAGTAAGGGGTATCTCTTTCTTCCACAGCTTCATATGGTTACCCATCTCGCACATACTCACTCACGCTTCTTCTTCTTCTTCTTGGTGTGATTCTCTTGTTCGTAGCTCATGCGTACTCCTCCTTGCAACCTCACTTGGCGCCTCTTTTGATTGACTCGGTTCCTCGTTGGAAGATATACATAACTCGGTGGTTGGCTTTCTTGCACATCCTCTTTATTTTTGCGATCATCTTCATCAACAATTTGCTGAGCCTTGCTTCGTGTAAGCATCATGGAGAGTTTATTCCGGTCATTTGTAAGTTCAAAGTTAAGATTGGGTAAGTCGAAGTTAGGAAACTCGTCTTCATTTACATTTTGTTGCAACTTAGTTGTATTTATTGTTCCATATCTTGATTAATTTCTTGGTCCATTGGGGGATCATCAATCTAGGGTTCTTTAACTTGAAAATAATCCATTTCTTCAAGGTCAACTTCAACGTTTTTATGGCTCCTGAGAGATCAGGTAACTCCGTGTTTGGAAGAAGGAAGTAAGGCTTCTAATTTGATGTGGTTGTAAGTATGTAGACAAATGGCAATGCTCCCAATTGTTCCCTTTGCGAATGATAGGCAAAGTTCTAACAAATATAGCTCCATTGTTTACTTCATCACCAAGGCTGTCGTTATAAGGTTCATCATTTTTGTCAACGTATACTATTGCCGAAGACTTCGGGAATACAACGCATTTTTATATTTCTGTATTCTCCTCTTATTTCATCTGTTCTTTTTGATTTCATTATTTCTACGAGAATTGCCTTCTTTGCCCTTCAAAAAGAAGAAAACAATAATACGTTTAGGAAGGCATGTGCTTATTGTTAGTGTCGTTATCAAATTTATCTTCACGATCAAATCTATAATACGTTTAGGAAGGCATGTGCTTACTGTTAATGTCATTATCAAATTGATCTTCACGATCAAATCTTGTTAGTGAAGTGAAGCAGTGGCGGCTCAAAATTATTATGGATCTTTCGGTCCTTCAAATTTAACTTTTGTAGATTTTTTCGCTAATTAAAAATTTTTAAATTATTTTTTATATATTCGGTTAAATAAACAAATAAGTTCATTTTAAAAATATTTATGGACTTTTTTATTTAATTTATAAAATTTCATATAATTTTTTTAAAAATTTAATTTTTTATTTTTGAGCATCTTAATTCTTGGAACATGAGATAGGGGCAGAGCGATCGCACCCATGTCCCCCTAAATGAGCCGGCCCTGAAGTGAAGGCGAAGATTTGTTGGAGCGATCGAGACTCTTTCCTTGATTGACTCCCATTATTGCATAAAGTAAAATAAAAAAAGTTAAAACAAATTCACTTTTCTATATGTTTTGTTTTGTAAATTGTAATTAACGGTGAATCAGGTGACGTAAAGTTACAATACGTATTTGTTTTGTCGGATTTGTTCTTTTTAAGAGTGACTTAGAAAAAAAAAAATCATCTAAAATTTATATATTGATATGAAGGAAGCTTCTTACAAAGGAGCTAACAAGTTTACCTACTATGGGTGCATATCACCATATTGATGTCCTCTAGATGTCCGCATGCGGGCACCCGCGGTCTACACCCAAACGAAAAAAATGCGAATTTACAAAACGCTAGAAATGTTTTCGTTAAAAGAGTAGCCCACAATTCCAAAACTAGTTTATGAAAAATATATTATGCGGTATTGACTTTTGCCAACAAAATAAGATTATTTTTACTTTCTTCTGGACGTCCAATGTCAACAAGTGACATTATTACTAATTTTCCTTTTCTTTTACTTTTTAGTACCCAATTCTCCCTTTTTTTCTTTATCAACTGCATCACTTTATTACAATTAGCATGCACAAACAACGGTCATTAACAACATAACAATTGAAGGAATCCCATAAAACCAGCAAATCACGAGAAATTACATGCCCCACCTTACATCCCTCCACACTTTCCACACCCACCTATCATGACCAATACCTATTTACTAAAAGACTTTTAAGGTGTATATCAGTATATCCAAACACCCTGCCGTAATTGGTGCAACAGAAGTGGAAATGAAAAGGTGAAAAAGAACTGTTTCTCATATCCTTTTCACGAACACGAAATTTGAAAAAAAAAAAAGAAGCTGAAATTAATTTCCTACACATTTTGAAATGGGAAAATAAAACACTCAATTGTAATATAAAGAACAATAAATTCTTATAGCAAGCTGTGAGCGTGAAATTGAGAGAAACAAAATTCCTCTACACCATTTTCGCCAACACCAATCATGAAGAAAAATACTGAAATTATATAAAGAGAGATTTGTTTTTTTGCAATTTTTTGTGTTATCAACCATAATTACGTTAAACCAAACTTCTTAAATCAACATTGTATTAATTCGGATAAACAGGTCAAGTGGAACTTATTTGAAAAAGTAAAACATTTGGACCTAATTAGATTGGAGGTTTTAAATTGGAGCCGAATATAAGCAATTTTATTGGTTGAACCAAAGCATTATTACATAAGCATCTTACTAAAAGAAAATATAAAAGAGAGTGGGACCAAAACCGAAAATCCCCACAACAACTAGTGTGGAAAGAAAGGTCTTTTTTACGTCTTTAAATAGACACCAAACTTTCTTCCTCTCTCTAATCTATTCCCACTCACTCACACAACTTCTTTCCTCTGTCTTCTCCCTCCTCTCACCACAATTCCTGAGAAACAGAGAAAAAGAGAGAGTGTGAATTTGTTCTCTAATCAGAAAATGCAGACCAATAAGCTCTTTATCTCCATTATACTCTCATTTCTTCTCTATGGCTCACTAATCTTATCTTCCCCAGTTCCAGACCCAGAATCTATAGTCGATGAAGTTCACAAGTAAGAATCTTTCTCTTTTGTTCACAAGTAGGAATCATTTTCTCATTTAAAAAAGAGGACTAACCAACAACATAAATTTTGTTGGTTAGTATTTCATGAATAACCAACAACATAAATTTTATAATTTGAAAACGAACAATTTTTCCTATAAAGGCTATTGTAGTTAGTTTCTTAATTTTTTTTTTAATATTTATTTTGCAAATTAACTCTATTTAATTAGCTGATAAATTTGGGTGAAAAATGTAATGCAGGAGCATTAATGCGTCGGTTGCAGGAAGAAGGAAGTTAGGTTACTTGTCATGTGCAACCGGAAACCCAATCGATGACTGTTGGAGATGTGACCCACACTGGGAGACAAACCGACAACGACTAGCCGATTGTTCGATTGGGTTCGGTAAAAACGCGATTGGTGGTCGAGACGGTCGGATCTACGTAGTAACCGATTCAGGAAACGACGACCCGGTTAATCCTAGACCGGGAACGCTTCGTCACGCGGTGGTCCAAGACGAACCGCTCTGGATCATATTCCAACGAGACATGACCATTAAGCTCAAAGAAGAACTAATCATGAACTCTTTCAAAACCATAGACGGTCGTGGCGCGTCCGTACACATTTCTGGTGGTCCATGTATAACGATTCAGTACGTGACGAATATTATTATTCATGGGATTCATATACATGATTGTAAGCAAGGAGGTAATGCTATGGTGCGGAGCTCCCCACGGCATTACGGGTGGAGAACGGTATCGGACGGTGACGGTGTTTCGATTTTTGGAGGTAGTCATGTTTGGGTTGACCATTGTTCGCTTTCGAATTGTGAGGATGGTCTTATTGATGCTATTATGGGATCTACTGCGATTACTCTCTCTAACAATTACATGACTCACCACGACAAGGTCATGCTCCTTGGTCATAGTGACACTTACGGTCGTGACAAAAATATGCAAGTCACTATTGCTTTTAACCATTTCGGTGAAGGCCTTGTCCAGCGAATTCCAAGGTAAAATAAAATAAAATCTATTTTTTGGTTAGTTAGTGAATTATGCTTTATTTTTTTATATTAATTCAGCCAATTAAATCTTTTTTTTTGTGTGTTTTGAAAGTGGAGAAATGTTTTTTTTTTGGGTGAAATTAATTAAGAAGAGAAATGTTTGGTATGTGTAGGTGTAGGCATGGGTATTTTCATGTGGTGAACAATGACTATACGCATTGGGAGATGTATGCAATCGGAGGAAGTGCTAATCCAACAATTAATAGTCAAGGGAATAGATTTGTGGCCCCAAATATCAGATTTAGCAAAGAGGTGACTAAGCATGAGGATGCTCCTGAGAGTGAGTGGAAGAATTGGAATTGGAGATCTTCTGGAGATTTGTTGCTAAACGGAGCATTCTTCACGCATTCTGGTGGTGCTGCTTCATCTACCTATGCAAAAGCATCTAGTCTTGGGGCTAGACCATCTTCTCTCGTTGGACCACTGACTTCATCCTCTGGTGCACTCAATTGCCGTAAGGGTGCACGTTGCTGATTGTGGCCTTTTAAGTGGTCACTTTCACCCTAAGACAATTTATATAGAAAAGGCTATTAATTTAAAGCCATTAATTAAGGGGATGAGTGTTAATTACTCTATTTACCCCTTGATTTACTCTTTTTTTTTTTTTTTAATTATGGAGAATACAACCTCTCGCTTGATGCTCTTAGAAACCTTTTTTAAGGATCCTCTGTTTTGAGGAATCTTTTTTTAGGTTTAAGTGTGGGAGCAAGTGCAGATGTGTTGATCTTGATATCAAATATATCTATGATATGTCTCTTTTGTTTTATTATTTTCTTATGAATGTCTAAAGAGATGATAACGAGCACGTTGAATTGTCTTTATATGGAAGTCTTAAGAAAACAGAGAACTATGAAACATAACCATCGCAAGAAACAAAAACAAGAATTATAAATTTGGTACACGAGATAGAGTAGGTTAGTTACAATGCCCATTTGGCATTAGTAGTTAGTAGTTAGTGCATTGGGAAAAAATCTTTCAGTTACGGCTTTGGTTTTCCAAATAATAGTACTACTTTTTCAGAAGTTTTGGAACCTTGTGTGAAATGGATACCTTTATTGGTCAAAGTTGAGGGAGTCAGTCAATGCTTGACCAACGTCACGACTTTTTCACTCTGGCCAATGCATCGATTCTTGTTAAACAGAAATTTACCCTTCAGAATTATTAAAAAAATAGTACCCTTAAAATTAGGGAAATCAAAATTTGAGGCATGACCCACTTTAGAACACAAAGCGGAGTGATTTAATACAATTTTGAATAAAACGATAAAATATAAAATAATAATACACTTTTGAATGGATAAATAAAGAAATTTGCAGCAGCCCTACTTTTGATGGTTTGGTCTGCCATTCCTGTTGACTACTCTCCACTGATTGTGGGTTACATTTTCTACTTTTTCTTTTGGTAAAATTTTTGAAATTAACTAACAGTATATCTTTCTTTTTAGGCCAAGGGAAATATAATACATTTTAGAAAAATTAGCATCTATATTACTATTTACAGCAATAATTAAATATCTAATATGCTCTAAATTATAATTAGTTAATTAACATTGATTATATCTCAAATAACCATATTACCTTTAATTTATTATTCGTTTTTATCTTGGAAAAAAAAATCATAATTTAAAGCTTTTTTTTTATTTTCTTTCAACGTTTCGTCTTCTGCTACCTCCTCTTCCTCCATCGTTTCTAAATCTTCTTCTTCCTCCATTGTTTGTTTTCTCTTCCATCAATTTTTTTCCTTCTTTTGACACACGCACCATAACTAATCTTATCATTTTTTTTGCGATCCACAAAACTAAATAATCATTTTTTTTCTCATTGTCATGTATCAAAATCTCTAATTGTAGATTAAGATCGAAGTCGATATAGTTAATTATATTTATAAACTTGTATAATTGGTAATCAATCTTATCTCTCTTTGCGATCCACAAAACTAACTTTCAATCACTTTGTGTTATCTTGTTATCACGGATCCAAAATCTTCAATCGTGAATAAAAATGGAGATTGGTTACTTTCAATCACTTTGTGTTATCTTGTGAACTATATTCTAAAAATAGTACACTATATTCTAAAAAATAGGTTTTAGATACGTACAAGATAGTGTGAGGTATTAACTATCTTAATGAGGACAATAGTTAAATATGTTCTTTATTTTAGTCAACTATATGGCCTCTAACTATAACTATGCTCTTTATTTTAGTCAACTATATGGTCCTCCAATTATACGTGATATTTTAGTCAACTATATGACCTCCAACCATCAGACACACAACAAATTCACAAGTTAATTTAGTGAACTACGTGAGTTGGTGCAGACCACTATTATAGTGAACTATGTCATTTTGTGCAGACCACTATTATAGTGAACTATGTCATTTTGTGCAGAACACTATAATCACTCATTTTTCCATTTTGTTTCCTTTGAAGCTTTCACAAAACATCATTTATGATATCAAAAAAAAATTGAACTGCTCATTTTTACTCATTTTAATTAAATAGCTTACTAATGGTATTTTAATCAAAAAAAATTTAAGTGGGTGTTAGACATCTAATTTTCAATTAGGGCATGTTAGATATCTAATTAATGACTTCCAAACTATTATACACCTAATTAACCCTAGATTTCAGTAACGAAATGAAGAACAATTAGTAATTTAGTCCTTCCATCATTTGTTTATAAGTGATGTTTTAGTTTTTTACACTCATGTTAAGAAATCATTAAATTTACCTTGGTTTTGAAATAAAACGATACTTTTTATTTATCTAAGATATTTCAACCAATAAAAATTAAATCTGCAGAATTTAAAGAGTCAAAAATACAAAAAATTAATTAATTGTGCATTGTTAAGTGAAAAAATCACTTATTTGTAAACAAAAAATAACTCCTAAGGGAGTATTATCTTACTCTGTCGCAACGAATGATTTTTATGTAGTGGGTATGATTGTCGGTGAGTGGGTGAATAATTAATGATGCGAATATTAAAAGTTGCAATTAATAGGAGTATAACATCAAACTACAGAGTATTAGAAATATTTTACATTGTTATTTTATTTGTTATTTTATTTTATTTTATTCAACACATGAAGATATCGAGTGGGAAGCTCATATTGAGCAAGAAGGTTTAATGGTTCACGTTGTGAATTGAGCTCTTGTGGTCACCTCGGCTCGATTAATGTGTTATGCTTTTACAAATGAAATTGCATCAGTTTTCTAAGTTTAGAAAAAATAGAGAAAGAATGATAAAAAAAGTGTTATACCTAGTGCTAAACAAGAATGCAATAATAATGACATTTGCAATCAATTATAGCATTTTTTTACTCCAAATGGAGTAATTATAAAGTGGTGCTGAGTTTAACTTCAATCTCACTCCATTTTTGAAATAGAGTGATGATTTTCAAAATTGAGCCATGTATAGGATTATGAATATTTATAGTAAACTTATTGTTTACTCTATTGTAGAGTTGGAAATGGAGTAAGGTTGAAGACTTTCCCTTTAACTCAAAATGATCAATTTTACTCAAAATGGTCTATTCACTTTTCCTTTTTCAGACAACTAAACCAATTAAGATAGTATTCAGAAACTAATGTAAACATTTGGGATATCATTTGCAAAAGAAAAGAAAATATTAACCATGTTCTCTAATTGAGTTCTTAATCTCCTGGTCCTGGGTATAGCCTTCTCAGAGAACTGCATCGACGACGCTTCTGCTTTCTACCTGAAATTATAATTTCCATTATGAAAATGGATTTGGTACTAGAAAAGGACTTGTTCATTGTCATATAACCTGTTGAGAGTCTTCCAGATGCAAGCAAAGCCTTTTCTGCAATAGGCTTCCATTGTTGAGCACACGAGTAATTAAGCCCGATCCCTACGCTGAGTCCTCGTAAAAGAATTACCGTGCGAAGAACAGAGAAAAGTTCCTCTGGAAATGCCTACTCACAACACACAAACACAGTCAGATTGTTTTCTTTCTAACTTTCTTGATGCATAAGTGTTTGTTTTTTACCTCGACCGAGATCTTTTTGATTGAAGATTCTTCTGAGAAAGGTTGCAAAACTGCCTTCCCAGGAGGCATCTTTGTGTCGAACATTGATTTCGCTAGCTCGAGAAGTTCTTGTTGCTCATTCTCACACTTGGCAAGTGTAGCTAAACCAAGTTCCCTGAATATTCACCACCAAAACCAACTAAGGAATCATATATGCTACAATAATCAGACCAGGTGACTCTAACCAGCACAAGTTATAAAGGGTTTTTGCGGCATTCAGATATACATATACTGTTAGCTTTTGACTACTAGTGAAACAAATTTTGAATTACCTAAAGCTCTGTGAAGCCAATGTGGCATTGTTATCAGCAATGGCAACGACCAAATTTGCATAACCAAGCCTGAGGTGATCAGGGAGTTCCTTCACTTGACCATAGTCCAGCAGTGCAACCTGATGACGGTAAACGAGATTACAACCCAAGATAAATAGAAAGTAAATCCAATCAAAAGTCGATTTAGAAAACTAGAGATAATTAGATGACTTACCTCTGAACCTTTACAAATCAAGATATTCCCTGGATGTGGATCCGCATGAAAGAAACCACTCTTTAGTATCATTTGGCCATATGCTTGGGACAAACTGCTAAGTATATTGCTGTGACAATACAGAAAAATATTTCTCAGTGCGGTGGCATCAGAGAAAATCTAAATGCAACCCAAGAAATAGATTGAAAGCAGATAACTTGTAGGTTTCTTGAACATAATAGATATTAAGGGAAGTCTCACTTACTGGAAAAAAAAGTCTGAGATGATATAGGAGCTTACAATTTTGCTGACTCTGCCATTTTGCCGCGAGGATTTATCCCTCTTTTGGCCATCTCATCCCCGAGGCTCAAGATCGGGATTCCATTAATGTATTCCATAACCAGAACCCTCCTGCGCAAATTTTTATTAGTGAAACAGGAGAACCACAGAAGCCTTAAACTTTATTGCGAAAGCCAGAATGTCGATAAAACATTTAGTACCTTGTCACCAAATGTTGCAGCACCCTGGGAACGATAACAGGACTCTTTTTGTTGTTATCGCAAAGAAAACGTCTGATCTTTTCCATTGCATTGGCCTCCCTTTCGAAGTCGAATTCATACCCAATCTTGAAAGTTGAAACACAAGGAAAATTTCTAGTGATTAGGAGCGGTTAAATGCTTTACCAAGATCCTTGTAAGACATAAGAACGACAAATACCTGCTTCTCGATTTCCTTTGTTACGGAGAACAAGTCAAAGTTGATATCTGTTTTCTGCATATACAATGCAAACACTTGCAAGTTTCTTATATCGGTCATCATCAAGTTTTCAACTCCGGGATGTTGAACCTAAATATATCGTAACACATTCAGAAACTAAAACGGAAAGCATGCAAGGAAGATTGCAGCTTGTCTTACTATAAGCATTATCATTTCTCACCTTTACAACAACATCTCTCTGGTCACCCTTTACTCTTGCTCGATGAACCTAAATTAAAAGAATCATTGTACTTAACCACACTAGAATCTTAATCTGATTTTGTAAGCATGGACTAAAGTTCTCCCAGAGAAGAATGTAGTACCTGAGCAATAGATGCAGAGCCAAGAGGCTTATCATCAAATGTTTCAAACACTTGATCAATGCTTGTACCTAACTCTTTCTCCAGAACAGCTCGAATGGAATCGAATGGTGTAGCAGGAGCTTGATCACACAAAGTGACGAGTTTTCTGACCCACGCAGCTGGAGCCAGGTCAGGTTTGCCTAGAATTTGTGCAATCTGTACAAAAAAATGAAAAAAAACCAAGTTAGAATTTGATAGGTAGAAGAAATAGAATCCTTTGAAAGAGAAATAAACCTTAAGGAAGAAGCCACCAAGGTCAGAGCACATAGAGTAAATTTTGATAGCAGCAAGTTCATGTTGCCTCTCCCAAAGATCCTCCTGCTTCTTCACATCCTTGACAAAGCTAACTCGAAGTTGAAACACCTAAAACACAAAGTGGAAGAGTAATAAGCTTTGATAAGAAAATGTTATAAAAATAGAGGAAGAAGAAGAAGAAAGGGAATACCGTGAAACCTTGTATCCGGTGTAGATATCCGCGGCACGAGTCCAGAACTGAAACGACCGTTGCCATGGCAAGAATCCATCTGCAACCTTTTCTTTCATCTCTCTCAAATCCATCGCATGCTTTTCTTGTTTCTCTCAACAGATAATGATAATAGGAATTGTGGGTGATAGTGCGTGATATTTATAAGCCACACAAAAAGAGTAAATTTTATTACAATGGCCAGTTTTGCTTATTGACTTGATTCTTTATCCCATGTCACATATCATTTTTGCTTTTAAATTTTACACTTGACTATGAATTTTTCAGATTAAGGAGGATTTTTTGCACCTTGCCCAAAAAAAACCGCACCATGAAAACAATAGATTCAATGATATGCGAACAAGAGTAAAATTATCTTTGGAGATCAACTTTCATCTTGTTTAATTTAATAATGATAAAACCAACTAGACTCCAAAGACAAAGGATAATCCAAATTCATATTGTTTTCTCAGACCTTTTGCAAGTATAAAGAAAAGACCGAAACAGAAACATGGCAAGCGCTCACAGATCGATGACACGAGATAGCTTCTGGATCCGGTTTAGCAAGAAATCTCCTTGCTTGATGGTTGCTTGGTAAAGTGCATTCTTTGCATCAGGACAGTTGGTCTCCAGAACACCTGCAACCTTGTCTATCTTGCAGTGAAGCTTCCCGGCAGCAATAAAGCGTGACAGCTCCCTGGATAATAATAATCATGTTATTAAATCGCCTCCAAAGAAAGCTGTAAGATATTAAAAAGATACTGAAGAATGTCATTGAGTATTCAACAGTGTGCTTACTGATCAATGAAATCGACGGAAACTCCAAAGGCCTTTGCCATTGCTTCCACTGTCACACTCTTGTAAGATTCCAAAAATTGTGAGTAAACCACTGTTCTGACTTCCCTCATGTAGAATCGGAAATGCGGGTACAAGTAACGGTCAAACTTTATCTGCTCTGCCATTCCAGCTGAGAACATACCCCAATAAAGAAGCTATTAAACACCCAAAGAAAAAGCAAGCAACATACACAAATATAACACCAGGTCTTTGTATTAAACTCACCAAATGCAGAGAAAAACGCCTTGTACTGGCACTCATACAAAGAGTTCAGAAACTCAGAAAGGAATGGAATCTTCCCAAGCACGGTTAAGATCTCAGGTGCATCAACAACCTGTCGAAAAAGAAGACTGTTTTACCATTTTCTCAACAAATAACAAGATGCACATCAGTATAGGACTGAGCCATTGACAAGATACCTTTTGCTTAAGCGAAACTCTGTCCAAAGTTATGATGCTCGTTAAGACAGTGTAAAAGATGAAGGTCTCATACGGAAAAATTTCGTACGTCGTGAAGGTTGATATAGAATCCAGAAATAAGTTCGCAGCCTTCTTAAAGTTTCGAGTGGACATGCAGTAAAGACCTTCATAGACCTTTAACCGGTTCTTCCTCTCCCAGTCACCACCTTCTTCAAACAATCTAGCATTGGGAAAACAGAAGGGATTAGATCAAATAATTTCACTTGCACTATCCAAAACACCAAATTAACACTTACTTTTTGGCTTTGTCAATGCTCTTGGATACCAAATCGAAGTCCATGTAGAAAAACGCAAGCTGCAATGTATAGAATACCAAGTCCATTTTTTGCCCAACAGCAACAGTTTTTCCTTCAGTAAGTTTTAGCTGCTCCAGAGCTTTCTCCTAGATTCACAAAGCAAAACAAAAATTCAGGGCCAAGGAATTTCTCGAAAGTGCATACATAATTTAACACAGATCATATACCTTATCACTGATCCTGATGAAATACAAAGCCTTAGCAAGATGAGCTTCACGGACTTCACTCTCACCCAAATTTTCCTCTGCATCTGCAATCCTAAAGGATATAGAAGGAAAGGAATATGTATGATAAGAGACATTCAATACCACACCCACACAAAAAAAACCCAATTTTTGTTCAATTCCAGTCATAGAGAAGCAGAATGATGTATGAATTACTTATACCTAGAATGATACAGTTCTCCTCTATCTAAACTAACAAACAGTAATACAACTTTCAATGAACTGGCGATTCAAGTTAGCAAATTCCTACACAGTTTTTGAGAGAATTGCGTAACGAGAAGCAAAAGGAAGAAGGAAGCTTACTTCTCGTCGAGCTTTTTAAGCTCTTCCTCGTTATTAGCCTTCATTGAATCTAACAAGCTCTGATCCAAGTCCAGCACCGAAGACGCAGCTAGGGTTTCGTACAAGGGAGCCATACCTAATGGAAAAAAAAAACACAAAACCCAGAATCAGGCTCGGAGCAATCTGGAACTTAATCTGATGGATTTAGAGAAATTCACCATCGGATTTGATGGAATCCAAGACCTCGGACTTGAGGCGGACTTTCTCGATGTCTTGAACATCGGGATGAGTGAGGAGGAAGAGTTTGTTGGCTAGAACAAGATGAGGTTGCTGAGATCCTTCCGAACCACCGTCCATTGCTCAAACAAGGAAAGCTCGATATAGATCTGAGAGAGAAAGAGAGGAGGATGAATAAATCGATATAAAGTTTTCTTGAGTAAGGATTAAGGAGGAAGAGCGAACCGGATTAAAGGATTTATGGGTTTTCTATATATATTTATTTTATCGTTTTTTTTTCTTTTTTTTGACGTATTTTATCGTTTTTTATATAGAGTAGGTATTTTTCGCTTAACCTTTGAAATTCGTATCTCAGTAACAAATACAAATTTATAGAAATTGAGTACCAAAAAACAAGTTAATAATAAAAAAAACTCAACTTTTCAAAATAAAATAAAACTCTTCAGAAATTCAAACCAATTTACATAATTATTCATGAATAAAATGGGTTTTTTTTTGTCATCTAAATTGATACAATTGTGATTGTTGGAGATAAAATAACCTTATACGAGTTGCGAATCACCTCATGCCGCGTAGCTCTCAGATTAGTTGAGACTTTTCAAAATTTCGGTGGAACTTTATTTTATTTTTATTTTTAATAAACCGTTGGAGTTTTCAGATCTTTGTTCTATAATCTTCTCGGTACGCAGGGTCAGCCATTGATAATTACCACGTTTAAGGTGTAAATCATCCCTCCCAAGTGAAGTTGAACTAGAACATTGAATTTTTTTTTTTCAAGTCTCAAGACCACTACCAACCACTTGGTAACTTCGGTGGAACTTACATGAACTTATGTTTCGATAAAACCTTAGAAGAGTATGGACATGCATTTACAATAGCTCGAGCCCAAGTTCTCGTGCCAAGAACTTTTTGTTTTTATCTAATAACATAGAAATTTTGTTCCATCCTTAGATAATTTCTTTTTGCCACTATTGATTTTCAATGGTTGTAGATTTTAGTTTGGTTATATATCTTTAGTCCGCAGCATAGGCATTCATTCTAGTACTATTGAAAAATGATTAGTCCAAGAATCTCATTCCCACCAAAATATATGGAACTACTGACCTAGCCTGACTAAAACCTGTCTTTCCTCACTGCTATAAACGCATTCAACTTTGCTTATTGTTTCATCTACTCCCCTGATCAAAATTACTTACAACACATTCTGCTTCCAAGAAAGAGCTCTTTTTAAGACGAAAATTGAGTTATGGTTTCTCAAGTATATTCAAAAATTACATGAAGTAGCTGAGTGATTTTTTCTTTCTCGATCCGCCTTCCCCGTAGAGTTCGTTCCATTGTTGAAGCTCAGTCGTGTTCACAGACTCAGACGAGACGCTCGCGCACACCTGATTTGACACCGAGGTTATTACTTGCTTCTCTGAGCCCGAGACTCGAAATGGAAAAGAAAAAAAGGAAGAGTAAATCTTACCCGCTCATGTGCATCTCTGAAATCATCCATGTTTAAAGCTCGGATATCAGAACTCCCACAGAGAGCCGGAGGAACTTTACCTTCAGCCAGAGCAGCATCTCGGTCCTATGATAAACATTATATTATTCTGACGAGTTAAAGAATGTGTATATACAAGAAAAACTCATTGGTTCAATACAAAGAAAACTTACTTTTTTTTCCTTCTCCAATATCTCCTTGATTGGACGGTGGGCAGCAGTAACACATAGATTCTGCGCATAAGATGAGTTACTTTGCATTACTTATCATTTTGGCAGATCATAACAAAGCATAAAGGAATAACTAAGGATATACCTTAAGATCGCTTCCAGAATATCCATCAGTCATACTAGCAACTCCACCAAGGTCAATATCAGGGGACAAGTCTTCTTTTGCAAGTATAACATTTAATATCTTTGCTCTATTCGGAGCATCTGGTAGTCCCACCATCAACCTGCCAAGGTCAATACCACAAACTTTTTCACAACATGTACCTGTCATGTCAAATTAGTCCAGTCAGCAAGGGAGTTATGCTTACCTACGGGGCAACCGTCTAATGACAGCCTCATCAAGGTCAAAAGGCCGATTTGTGGCTGCAAGAACTAGAACACGTTCCGTCTCTTTCGTCTTAAGACCGTCCCAATTCATCATGAATTCATTTTTCATCTTCCGCATGGCCTCATGTTCACCCGGGTTTTCTCTTCGGCCTAGCATGCTATCCACCTGCAAGACAGTAAAAAATTGTAAACTGTGAGCACTTTGATAAGAGCAAAGTTCAGCGATGAATTGACCATGAGAAATTACCTCGTCGACAAAGATAACACTAGGGGCAATTTTACTGGCCAATGAAAAGACAGCTTTGACATACTTCTCACCCTCACCAAACCACTGCAGTATTGAGAACAAAAGTTTGAACAGGCGAGTCCGTGTATGGATCGATAGAGTCTAACTTCTCAAGTATTCTGTTACCTTAGATGCAATGCTTGACATCGAGATGTTGATAAAGTTCGCACCAGCTTCTGTTGCCACTGCCTTTGCAAGCATAGTCTTTCCAGTTCCCGGAGGTCCAAATAAGAGAATTCCTTTACAAGGCTGCATAGAGAAGGACAAGAACGGACTGATTAGCAAGCCACCAATGCACATGACAAAGCACAGTAACTTTATTTTTTGAGTAAAAGCCAATTATCAGCTAATGAACTGAGAGCTTTCTGAAACCTAATTCAGGAGAAGAGAAGCCACCTTTGTTAATTTCCCCTTGCAGAAAAGTTCAGGCCGTTGCAAGGGAAGCATAACCAATTCCTTTAAGGTGTCTTTGACGTTCTCAAGAGCCCCAATGTCATCAAATGTAACACCAATGTCACTGGGCGGAATAACATCATTTAAAAGCTTCTTCTCAAACTCATTTTCAGTCACAATGTCCTGAATCAAACAGAGAAAATTAACAGTTGTTACGTGATAGGAGCCATTGCCATAATGAAACTCAGAAAACAAACAATATAGTTAATTCTAAGAAAATTTGCTAACCTTGAGACAATTCTTTGAGCTTTTAGTATCATTTAGAAGAGCCTGTAAGAGTCCAATTCCAAATTTTATGCTGCAACGATCGAAAGTTCGCACTCATTAATGAAACATATAGTTAAGATTAGTAATGCACGGGGACAAGCTGCCAATTACCTATCAAGAGACATAATCATCCTATTATCTGGATCAGCATCAGGATTACGCTTTAGATGGTCACTAAGAGCCCACCCAACGATCTTTTCTGCACCTGAAGCAGAAAGTAAAAGTCAAATTTTAAGAAAAGCATTTTATTATCAATTCTGCTCGTTGGCTGAACTAAGTGGAGACATACTGTCGCTTTGAAGTGTGAGATCCTCCATGCACAGCGTCTCAATTCCTTCACATTCCAGACCACATCGTCCCAGCACCTGAATGAAGATGCAATTATGGTTTCGTACTTAAAACTTCTGTAAAGCCCTTGATTTAAAATAGGAATGGAGTTGTGCCTTATGAACAAAACACTTAATCTTTCACACAGAGCAAAAGGTAGCTATCAATCCTTTATTTTCATGTGACCTGAGACTATGCAATCAAGTTTTGGAGACTTTAACAAAAGCGCCTTGTAGGCGGTTCTGCCTCCACATTAACGTCTAACAGCCAAAATGACACAGACTTAATGCAGCTTTAACTTTTACAGCTAGATATGCAAATAAGCAGTGCACCTAATAAAATCAAAGATTTCTTCTTGGGATTAAAATCCAAGGATTTTCAATCTGACCCATCATATGTAAAACTTATACTGTGCCCAAACATAAAATGCTGCCATGACCTTTTGATTACATATGAAGCCCAAGAAGACAGCAAAAAGCATATACCATATATTCATCAAGGAAAGACATACCATGCGCAAATGATTGAAGTTAGCCTTCATTTTCAGAGTCTCAGCATCACGATCCAACTGATGATTCCAAGATGTAAGAAGATCCTCATCCTGGAATTAATAAGCTCCATCAAGTCTACGGTTTCTTTGACAGAAAAAACCAACGAGAATGCTTATGTCTAGTAGAACATAGCAACAAACCTGTGGCATGTGAATAGTAACTTTATTCCCAAAGAGCTTCATTAGAAGTTTCGTTGCCTTTGAGACTTCCTTGCCTTGATCAAGTAGTCGTCCAAAGCTATCCTGGGAATTTTACGTAAAGGTAACATTAGTCCCACTAAAGAAAGACAACATAAAAACAGAAGTAACATGCATAAAAGGGTAAAAGATAATGGCCATCAGCCTCAAGAATGACTATAATAATCTTGTTATGAGTAAATTTTCGCACTTATGAAACAAAAAAATAAAAGAGAAGTGGACATTGATTTACCGGAAAAGCTAAGTCAAGAAGAGAAGTTTGGCTGCCGCCGAATTTGTTGAAAAATAGACCTCCAGGATGAGACTGCAAAAGAGAAGAAAAAGAAATAAGCTACCTATGGCTTCGAAACCCCTAGAGTTAGCAAGTTGATGTAAAATGTGTTATGTTGCAAAGATAATCGATTTTATATCAGTCTATTTGCAATTAAGATCTTGAAAGACCAACTACTCTATACAAGTGCTTGACCCTTGCTTTCTTAAATGTTTGCATAATTAGAGTATTTATCAGGACGAATCAAGAAATAAACTCATGAATACACAAAATTAAAAGTCTACTTCTAGCTATGAGATACAGAAAATGCAGTAGCTAGAATGCTCAGCGAAAAAAATATAGGACTGAGCCACTGATTTTAATGCTAATGTATTCAGAGAGAATTCGTTCAGCTAATAATAATAGCAATATTACTTTTGCCAAATGAGTTCAACGTACGGAGCTGGAGCAAAAGCATTGGCAGTAACTACCTTCTCGTTGCAATTATCAGAGTGGGTCTGCGAACCGACTACAATCACGTTTTCTGGGAGACATCCAAGTTTGCTTTCAAACGCCGAGTACGTATCAGAATTCCCAACAAGAGACTTCTCAGCATCTTTCATAAAAAGAATAAATGGACAAGTTCTGCTCTCAGCATGGACAACCTGGAAACAGATGAAGATTTAAGCACATGCAAAAATATAAGACCATCTTTTTTTCTTTACTTTGCAACTGAGAGAACAAGTACCTCAAACAATGTGTTAACAAGTAATTTATCTAGACCCTCAGAAGAGCTTTCCGACCAAAGATCAGTAGCTATAAAAAAGAAACAGTTTGTGAGACAAGAGCTGCTGAGGACCAGTAAGCAATGCACTACTGAACTTGAAGTACCATTGCAGAAGAACCCACGCCCTTTTTTACATAGACCACCGAGATCAACTCCATCAGGTATGGGCTTATCAAATCTAACACCCACTTTGGCAAAAGGATTAGCGTGAAATACTAAAGTAACTTTCCCTTTAATCCCGTAAGGAGGTCCTCTGAATAAGATTTAAATATGGATCATCAAGTTAAGGAGGGAAAATAAAAAGGAAGGAGAAACAGTTCAGAAGATAATTCCGTAAGCCTAGCTCACAAATATATATCTTTAAACAGATATATACTTCATGGATATAAATATAGGGATTCATCAATAAAAAATTGGCCTTCTAATAAAAAAAGATTCTTAACCAGAGCCGGAAAATATTCAAATTCCTACTATACAAAAACCAATATCGGTCTCATCAGCTGCCTTAAACAGAATTATCATAAGAAGTAAACCTTGAGGTAGTTTGCCCCGGATGAAACCCAGCACCAAAGAATCTAACCTTGTCACCTGCAAGTATTATTTTATCAAATAAAGAATCAGCAACCAGAAATTCAAGAAGATTGAAAAATAATCTTCTCCCACAAACATCTTAAAAGGGCATGCCTCTGTTAAACGTATGATTCACTGGATTTCTAAATGAGCGAGGTAAAGTCTCGGCCTCCAACTTAGGCTGTGAGTCTGGAGCAGGAGAAGCATCTCCTTCACCTGTTAACAAATCCAAACTTTTCCCCAGATTCATGAACTCAGGACTCTGACTCGGAAGGTTACATGATTTTTCAGAAGCAAGTCCATCCTTCCGTGACTCAATTTCCTTAGCAGTCAAAGCCTGCAGGAAATTGCATAATAGTTGCGCCAGGATTACTTTCAGTAATTTCATACCCATAATAAGGATAACAGACAGATAAGATGGAAATGTTTTCTTCAGTGAACTAATGAGCATATCATCATGTTTTTAATCTAACCAACATGCTCGTCACAGAAACATCATATATTTTTTAAATAAAACTCATACACTATCTTACCCCCAAAAATTGATGGCTGTCAAATATTAGCAATTTCGCCTCAAAGTAATTGGCAAGTGCTTTAACTAACATCTCTTGGTAGATTTCAGACCCTGAATCACTTCCCACCGCAAGTCAATAATAATGTTTCCACCAAAAAAAACTACAGGAATTACACACGCAAGATGCCACAAACCTTCTGGACCAGAAAGCAATATCCTTGGATTCAAAGTGGTCAAGTCAGAGGCATACTTCACATATTCTTTGTGCTTCAGATGTATATGTGAAGCAGCTATTAAGACATTTTTTGTATGCTCACTGCAAAAATAAAGCAGAAAGACCTTAATCAGCATACCAGAGAAAAGAAACAAGATGACTGCAATGGGAGCAGAAAACGGGAAGGATAACTTCTCATACTTTCCAACTCAATACGTTAGGAAAGAGAATTAAAAATTCATAATAATTTAGAGTTCAGAGAGGAAATAAAATCAAGAGTAAAATTGGACCTACAAGTGTATGATGGATGAGAAATCAATTCTTAATGGAAGATTCTCATGCACATACCTTGACTCTACATAAACACCCAAACAAATAAATATGATTTGGTCCTATACCTCAAATAGTATGGAAAATTTTCGAATGAGACTTCCAAGCTTTTGCCTTCAACAATACTAGCTTGAATGTCTTTTCTGAACATTGCAGATCGCAGGCTATTGCCTGATGTTGAAGCTTGTAGTGAATCCCTTGTCACCTTATTTTTCTCATCTAATATCTGATGATAGTTTTGTCAGTTAGAAGCTAAAATTGTCGATGACATCAGGGCCCAAGAGAAACATAGAGTAATTACCTCCATTTTGGAATCTTGGTTGTGGCTACTGACTGCTCCAATATCCACAGCTTTATCACTTTCATTGTTAACAGCAGAAATTCCTTCCATGTCGTCAAATTCAAGATCAGTGCCATGTTGAACCACAGAAGTAGCAGATTTCTCTACTTGGCGCCTCTTACTGGATGCATAGTTTGATGTCAAACGAGATAAGTCCCGCCGGAAGTTTGAAAGTGCCAAAACTGAAGCAATTGTTACAGCTGCCGGATCTCCTGCCTTTCTCTCTAATTGTCGAAATTTCCTTGCAGGATTCTGAATCCCACTACCTCTCACTGCAGCAAATATCTGGATAGAAATTAAGAGGAAAACGTATGTATACCCACATGGACATAATCCTGAAGGGAAAATTTCTTGATGCATTTTTAATACGAATAAATTTGAGATCAGATGAGGATACAAAAGCATAGCTCCCTAGTGTACCGAAGACCACTTCATCACCAGAGTGTAACACACAGCTGGCATTCTTCTTGATAATTGCTCCATTTATCAGCACAGATCCCTTGTCTCCTGTGCTCTCTAGAACTGCTACACCATTGCCCTCATGCTGAAGACAAACAATGAAAAATGCATACTTCATTCGTGTAATTTCTCTCCACAAACAACTAAAAGGTGGAAAACTTTATCTAATCCCGAGAAAGAGAAAAGAAATAGCCAGGTATGGCACATGCCTTTACTATCACTGCTAACAACGAAGCAAGAACAAATCTCAAAATCCAGCAGTAGTAAATGCAGATAAAGGAAAAAGAAAAGACCTGATTTCTTTTGATCCTGCACAGGAATGCACTGGATGCCGGGTCTTTTAATGTGAAGTTACAGGTTTTACTAGAACCAATAGTGTAGCTGGATGTGTAAATGGTAAGGTTTGGATGCTGAAATTCAATAAGTAGCTCAAGTGTCAGGATAAAGAAGAGAATCGTCTCTTATTCTATCTGTAATTCGTTCCATTTAACCTGTCCAGACTGTGATAGAAGTTTACACCATGGTTTCCCCCAATGCTTCTGATCTCTATTCCATCCCGAAAACGAAGTAATTGGATTCTCTACCAAAGCCGGTGTTGAACCTAGAAAACACAATCCAAACCCAAAATCAGACTCGGGAGAGGAAAATTTGAGAATCAACAGTTTCAGACCTTGAGCAACAGGCTTAGCGTCGCCGGAGACTGGAGCGGCGTCGCCGGAGGGTTCCTCCGCGACCGTCGGAGGTACGGCTGGCTTCTCGGCATCGTCAAGCTGAGATGAAAAGGGAAAATCCCCATAAATTGAAACAAAAACCTCCAAATTGCACGGAAAGGGTATAATAAGGGTTTTCTGATCACAAAACCTTTTGGCGTTTAGGTGAAGGGGGTTTCTCTTCGGAAACAGATGGAGATCTCTTGCTGCTTCCGTTCGCCGTCGTGGCCTTGTTGCCGGAGAGAGATCCACTCCGTCGCGTTGATACCATTACTCTTTCTCTCTTCCGATACTGATAGAATCAATGCGAGAGAGATCAATTTCGAAAGAAACAATAAATCGGAGTGCGTATGCGTGTATTTTGTATATATACGCCTTTATCTCGGTGGGAAAAAAGGAAATAAATAAAAATAAAAATATAATATTTGAGAAAATATAATGAGTCATCACATGTAAAAGGAAAGAGATAACGGCTTTTGTATACAATTGACCGGTTAAAACCAATAAACCGTAAGTCTGATTCAGCCGGTTTGGTTTACCACCACCACCATAGCTAACCTAGACGCAGTTCACTTTTCTGAGGAATTCGATGGAAGAAAATAGGAAGAAGAAGAAGAAGAAGATGATGAAATCGAAATCATCAAAGAAGTCAGAAATCGAGTTCTGCAATGTGTGCCGATTGCATCACGAGCAAGGTTTACGCCACAAGTACTTCCCTCGCCACAAAGACTTTCTCTCTGCTTTCCTCGATCGATTCCGATCCAAATTAGCCGACGTCAGATTCTTCCTCCGAAACCCTATCCTTCTTCGCCCACAAGAGGAATCACAAAACCGTCTTTGGTGTGTCTTCTGCGATCTGGACATCGTTGAGCTCGGTAGCTCCTTCGCCTGGTATGTCATTCCCTGTGCTAGAAAACTAGGGTTGTATCTCATGGAAGAAGAATTAGCAGAAACAGTTTTATCATAATCTTCTGTTTGGGTACATTTTTCAGTTCTAAGGCAATCAATCACTTTGCAAGTTCAGATCATCTCAAGAATGTTAAGCAATTTCTTTGGAAACATGGCCCCGGAATGGATTGCATTGACGATTTCCGGATTTTGGAAGCCGATGTAGCTAAGGTAATGCACTTGAAGGTTAAGCTCTCTTGTATAACTCTGTTAAGGAAATGCAGATTTCAGAATCCTCTAATGGAATTGTATTTTTTGCTTAATGCAGTGGGGAAAGAAATGCCAGTCACTAAGTAATGAAGACGCCTCGTCCCGTGGACAGCTTTCCGGGACATCTAATGATATCCACAATAAACTTGCGTTTGAAACTATGGATAGAATTGAAAATGTTTCTGCACACCATATAAATTTAAATGATGTTTTGCCTTTACAGTATCATACAAATGAGTATCAGATATCTCATTCAGGGGTTACACAGTATGGATCATATCCAAACATGGATGCTTCTCACTTCCCGATATCTGCTGATCCACTGAGTCATCTACCAGGTATTTTTTGTTTAGTTCTGACCTCTTTATTTTACGTTTCTTAGTGTATAGCAAGATATTGATAATAGTCTCTATGAATTTTGTTCTCTAGGGAACGGAGTTGACATACATTCCATTCCCTGTGGAAGCAAGAATTACTCGAGCAATGGTAACTATAGCACCCAAGAGGTAGGTTTCAGTCGTAGTAACATTGTGCTAGGTTTTTTCTACTTCTCAAATATATTTTAGGAGTTAAAATGAAAGAACATTTTAATCTAATATGGTAATTAGTTATAGTTCTAAGATTGGCTATGTTTTGTAATCTATGTGTAAATACAATTTCGTATTGGTTGCTCAACATGTCACCTAAAATACTCACTTCACAAAGCTGAAATTTTTTGTAACTATACTTTGCGTCTCTTTCATTTATGTGTTCATTTATGTCACTGGTTTTCCTCTTGAGATATCTACTTATTGTCAAAGTACATACTTTTTTATTTATGAGCCTGTGACTGACATTGTCTTCATCTAAAATAATTCGATGTACCAGGATAAGAAACAAGTTGTGGGCAGTTACAGCTCTCCAGGTAGGTGTCTGCTTGATATTCAAATTTGACCTGCGTTGTGTTAATGTCATGATTAGTGCTTCATCCGCTTGCTCTATGAATTTCTTTGATGTAGCCAATTTGATATGTGCTAGTTTTAATGGCATTGCCCTTTTCTCCTTTTTTTCCTTGCAGGTGTAGTGGGAATGACTAGCATTTCTTCTTTACATTCCAGCGAGGCTAGTGGGAACGTGCACTCTGGAGCTCCTCCACCGTGGCTTGATGCAAATGATGGGAGTGTCTCTAATGTTCAACCAAATCAATCAGAAACGAGTAGCTTACAGAAAAAGAATCCTGGAAAGACTTGTAAGTTGAATCCTAAGAGGGTTGGGGCTGCATGGGCTGAAAGGAGAAAGATTGAGATAGAGATGGAGAAGAGGGGACAAGAAATGAATAGTAACACTGATGCAAACTGGCTTCCCAACTTTGGTCGGGTTTGGCAATCAGGCACTCGAAAAGAATCCAGAAAAGAATTTGAGAAGGAAAAACGGAAGTTAGTCAAAATTGATAGCATCTCTATGGAACTAGAACCAGTCCAAATACAACCGTACATAAGCAAACGAGCGGTATGGTTTGCCTTTATGATATTAAATTACAAACGACTGGTACTATGTAGTTTATTATATTTCGTAGCCCGTAAACATATTTGTTTTGATTGATATTCTTTAGCCACATATCATGTGTGTTCCTTTATACTCAAAATCTTCACCTTGTTTCCTCACCGTATAGTATACACATAAATATTGCTTTGTTGGTTTCATTTTTTAGTTTTACTTAGTGAAGTACCTTTCAGTAGCCTAATATATATACATTTATTGTGCTTTGCAGCGAAGAGAGAGTGGTGAGTGATGGTTATGGCTTACATCAAAATTGAAAGGAGTACAAATCATTCATGTAGGTTTTTTTATAATACTCTTTTCCTTGAGACCTTGCTCCAGTGTAACTTGTTTATCATCTCGAGCTCTTTAAAAAGTTAAGAGGTATGTGATCCTGGATATTCCTTTGAAGTAGTTTAAAGAATTGGATGCAGTTTTGTTTTTGGTTGGGGTGGATTTAAAAGGTAAAACTTTCACGGAGCATACGTAGTAATAAAAATACAACATAGAGACAACCTTTTTGCATGTCTGATCTTCCTTTGAGTTCTCCGGGAGATGAAAAAAATGAGAAAACTAGTGTTGCTCAAACTGGCTATCTCAACAAAATATATCTATTTTCTAGTTGGATACACTCATTTTGGAATGACAATTGTACAAAACTCTGATAGCTAGTCTAATACTAAATGGCTTTCATTCCAAAAGTCTTTCTGTTTGCTAGTGTGAGATAAAGATGCAGCGGTGTGTTGAACTAATGGAGGAAGAATGTCGCTCTTGATTATATGTACAAAATTTTGCTAGTATTTGATCAGGACTGTCTCAGGTGAGCAAAACCTGGACGCATTTGATTGACCCTTGATCTTAAACTTCCTAAAGTTTCCTTTAGCTGAAAGGAGATTATCCTGGCACAAGAACTCCCAAGAGAACCACTTCTCAGCAGTCCTGTGAACATCATGCACAAAAACATCTGTTGTTGAGTTGCTACTTCCTTTTCTTGCTAACACAGCCGCAGTATATATAGTCCCCATCCGACCCGGTGCGTCTAAGTCATCCCCGCGTGGCCCATCGACAACTATCACATCCCATTTGATATTGTATATGTTCTGTGGAAAATCTTTCAATTCCAATTTGCAGCCTGATGACCCTTGATGTAGATTCATATTTGGTGCGCATGCAGGATTGCCTCGAGCATGTGCAAGCAGCTTGTAAGCATTTTTGACTTCCATCTGATGGTATTTCAATCTGTAGACTTTGGTGTTGTTGGCTTTTAGTGTCATTATCTCTGCAGGTTCATCGTCTTCCAGAATGACGGTAATGCCTCTAGTGTTGATTGAAGATAGCATGATGTATTGAGGTGCCAATCCGAAAACAAGAACGTTGCAAGGGGATCTCTGAGTAATGGTATCTGTTAATAGCTTGAGTTCCTTTTCCGTGAGGGCGCTTGGACCCACATTAGTCTGCTGACTGGACTTAGCCGAACTCAACCGAAATGTGGTTGACGAGAAGGGCCGAGTTGAAGAGGATGAAGACTTGAAAGAAAGGCGGAGGAGTCTGAGAACAGAGAGGCTTGAAAGAAGGAAGACAAGAAGAGGTATTAGTTTACGCACTGGGAATTTTGGCATAGCGATCTTGAATTGTCTCTGGTGTTTGGGATTATCAGGGGAGGAAGGAGGTGAGAATTTAAGTAGAGGATTGAGGATGGGAAGAGAAGACTGATGAAGTTGTGGAGGCATTGTTGTTTATTCTTTCAAAAGAGTTTGTGAATGGTATTTCATGTTATTTGGTTTAAATGATCACCAATTATGTGGTTGGGTCTTCTTCGAGTGAATAACAAGGAAAGGTCGTATTGCTTCTGTTTCAAGGTCGTATTGTTGTCATGTCATTTGCTTGTTAGTTTGGGCTTACCTAATATCATTATTCTATTTGCCATGTCATCAAAGTAATCATGTCATCAAAGTAACAATGATATTGGCCAAAAGAAATATACCTGCGTCAAAGTGATTGCTACAGGGTGAACAATTTTGGTCTGCTACATGGTGAACAATTAGGTTGTTTCCATAAATCTCTTGCAGCCAAAAGTCTTAAGGGATCTAATGAAGTAAGATAAAATTTGACTTTGATTTGGCAAACTCATTTCCACTATGCCTGACATTGCACTTTAGGAAGCATATTATATTCAGATGGGACAATATATGGTTTGACTTTGATTTGTTGTGTCAAACTGTCAATATAGATAGGACCTTTGGGGTTTTATTAATTTGAAAGTTTGGCACCGGTTAGCCTCAACCATATTCAACAAAACTTGCAATTCTTAACGATACATTGAAATAAACAGTGACATATATTAAAAACAGAACGAAATTACTGGAGACTGATCTCAAAATGTTTCCCCTTTAGAGTATCTATCAGAACGGTAAAAAAAAAAAAACTGTCAAGTATCTTCTTGATTCTCCATCTCCCTTGTTATCTGCAAACATGCCACCAAACCAAGCTTCAGAAGACCGGTTCCCAAATTACAAGAACATGGTTAAAATTCAACTTTAAAAAATGCAATTCCCAAATGATCTCTAATCAACATCATCCAAATTTCTTCTATTATGCATCATATTCCATTAACATACCAAATGCAATGTTCGTAACCAAATCACAAGTCTAGATTACCAAGCCAAAAAACAATCATAGGAACAAATGTTTGAAAACTTATCCCACTAATCAGTTTAGTCATTACATGCATCTAGCTCAAACCAATCTTAAACAGTAGGAAACTCATATATTTATCATCTAAGATAGATTATGGAACAAATTTATGCATGTTTCGAAGCCTTAAATCCAAACAAAAGAAAATGGCAAAGAGAATTTACCTAAGTGGCCCCGACGATGATGTTGTTGATCGGAATAAAGATGAGCTTGACGAAGAAGCCGACGAATCCCATCACTACGAACCCAATGGCTGTACGAACCGCCACTTTCGTGAATTCTACAAACAAAACCAACACACAATAACAAATTCAAACACGGATCTCTCCATTTCAAAGTCATACAAAGCACACACAGATCTTCCCAATCCGCAATTGAAAAAAAAACAATAGATCCAGCAGATCAAACGACGAAAACACACAGATCTACCATAACTATCTGAAGACACGAATCTCAGACTCAAAAAAGGAAATCAAACGCAAAATCTAATTGACCAATCTCGTTGAATCCCTGGGAATAAGAAGGAAGGTAAATTACCTTTGCGATCTGGCTTGTGGCAACGCTTAACGAGGCGAATACTGTCCTTGGCAAAGTCTCTGAGAGGATCGACGACGGAATCAATGGCGTCCATGGCGAGTTTTTTTTTTTTTTTTTGTGTTTGAATAAACGAATTGGGAATCGTGTGAGGAAGAGGAAGAGGAAGGAGAGGCTTAATAGAGAGAGAGAGAGAGAGAGTAAGCGTCACATGGATATGGAAGAGCCAATCAGAAATCGAGCTACAATGAAGCTGTGCCATGTCAGCAAAGTCAAATTTTGGTTTTTGGTCAAAGTCAGCAAAGTCAAATCTATATTGGGTTTGTATTTTGGCCCAAACCTATTGAAACGATAATTGTAGCTGCTTGTTATGATTTCCAGCACTAGGATTCGAACATCCGTGCGTGATTTTGTGATTTTACATCATTTTAATTCTTTGATCCAAAATAAACTTTCAAATTTTGACTCCTGTTACACCCATGTTTCATCCATAACTTAAATCCGATATATATATATATATATATATATTTTTTTTTTTTTTTTGTCAACAACTCCATATATTAAATCACATTTTGTCGGTAGAAATATCCCGCAATCAGGTATTTTCTACCGACTCGTCGAGATCTACATAGAAAAATAAAATGTTACGTGCTCGTGCCGCTTTTGCAAGGACATCGGCACGGTCATTACAAGAACGAGAAATATAGGCTAATTGAAATGAAATAAAATGATCTTTAAGTTCTTCGAAGTAATCTAGCTTAGACTGGAAAGCTGGCCAATCTATCGGATCATCGGTCATCGTCAATAGGTTTGAGCAATCCGTCTCAAATCGGGCCCGAAGTATACGTTTTTGAATAAGGCACTCAATCGCCCAGAGGAGTCCCTCGAACTCTGCATGTAAAGCTGAAAAACTTCTTCGGTATCCCTGCTTGTCGGTGTGTGTTTGACCTGTTGTGTCTGTGAGACACCATCCGAGGCTGCTAGTGGGCCCTTGATTTGCCCACGATGCGTCCACTTGGCAGATCATGATATGTGGATGCTCGGATAAGATGATATCTCTAGTCTTTGTGGTATGTCCTTCCTCCCCATTGTCTTCTTCTCTAGTCAAGTTCCCACATCGCCAACTTTCTTCCTCTAGCTGGGCTACTTGGAGCGTAGTCGCGGCTGGTACATTTTTTCCATTGAAATGTCTTCATTATTTATGTATAATTATTTAGTTTGAGGTATCAAACTGTAACTGTTTGAAACATTTGCAGAATTGTGCAGGGAAAGAAAAATGAAAAAGCAGACAAGGAAACTATATTTTCACGATTTAACAGGTATGGTATTTTCATTGAGACTGCGTATACATACTTTACATATCAACTTTATGTCATATGCTTTTGATGGAGAGGGACAACAAAAAAAGTAAATATATTGTAAAGTTTTAGTATGCTTTTATTAGACTAGTAAGTAAAGAAAAAGAACTATTAGAAAGTCTAATAGCGGTGACGATGATTAAAATTAATCAGTAGCCGTGAGTGAATGAATTGGGAGAATATTAGGCACATTCCAGTTTCTGAGAGCAAAACTTTGTTGAATCGATAGTTTGTCGCTACGAATGGATGGAGAAGAACTCACCGAGCAGGAGACTGCCTTGTACGACCGCCAGATTAGGGTTTGGGGCGCTAATGCTCAAATAAGGTACCTCATATCAGACTAAATCTATTTTGGGATTTAAGTTGATTTTTTTTTTCATTTTTAGTTCCTTATTAGTGTAGGCTTTAGATTTTGCTAATTGATTGACATAAGTTTACTCTTCCATTCATAGGTTGCTATTTTTTATATGATTTATATAATGTTTGGACTTGGCCCTATTTGATTTATTTTGGGGTTGGTGTTTTGCTTACAGACTGACCAAATCTCATATCTTGGTATCTGGAATAAAAGGGACCGTTGCTGAGGTACCTCTAACTTTATACAATTTGTCCCCGGGATTTCATGATTCTCGATTAGTTAATTGATCCAATCATATTTTACTTAGGAATGCATTATCTTGCTACATTATATGGCTTTTGTTTCCATTTGGCGCGTAGTTTTGCAAGAACATAGTGCTGGCAGGAGTTGGGAGTGTGACATTAATGGATGATGGTTTAGTGAAGGAAGACGCCTTGAATGCAAACTTCTTGATTCCTCCTGATTATGTTGCTTATAAGGGCAAAACCATGACCGAAGTTTGTTGTGATTCTCTCAAAGACTTCAACCCTATGGTCCATGTTTCGGTAGAGAAAGGTTTCCCTCTTAAACCTCTCCTTTAAAGTTATAATAACATTAACACTATAACTAACTTTGATTCTCTATATCATATTTTAAAATCTTTTAGGTGATTTGTCAACACTTGGCGCTGATTTTTTTGAGAAGTTTGATGTTGTGGTTATAGGCTACGGTTCTCGTGCTACCAACGTATATCGATCACAAACTTTTATTTAGTTTCCACTTGCTTTCATCTTTGGTTGCTCCATGCATCAACGTAAGTGGTTTGCTTTATTTTTGGCAGAAAGCTGTTAATGAAAAATGTCGGAAGCTGTCGAAACGAGTGGCATTCTATACAGTCGATTGTAGAAATTCATGTGCTGAAATCTTTGTCGACCTTTAAAATTTCAAATACACAAAGGTACTTACATGATTTGATCGTTGCATTTTATTGTCGATTATACATTGTTTTGATGCTTTGTATAGCTTATAATTTTTTTTTTTTCCATTCTTATGATTTTACACATTGTTGAACATTTACACTACTCCATCACAACCTCTGTAAGTGTGTTGTTTTTCTTGGCATTTTTTCACAGAAAAAGCTTGAAGAGACATTGGAATGCGAACTAAATTTTCCAAGTTTTCATGTACAATTTTAATTAAATTTTTCTTCTTTGAATATATAGTAGTTTTATCAACACTAGAAGTGATAGCAATTGTCTTTGTTGGTTAACTAACACAGGAAGCTATAACAGTACCTTGGAAACTAATTCCGCGGAAAACATCAAACCTTTATTTCGCCATGAGAGGTGAGTACTAGTTACTAGAGCGAATAATTGAATTCTTGGTCACTTCTGACAACAATTGAATTTACAAACAAGAAACACTATAGTTCACTAATGTTTGGTGTTCTCATGAGATTTTTCAGTAATAGAAATGTTTGAGGAGACGGAAGGACGTAAACCTGGAGAGTGTTCACTGCTCGATCTAGCCAGAGTCTTGGAACTAAAACAAAATCTCTGTGAGGCAAACGTAAGCATTTCTGTTTTGTTTTGTTTTCGATTGAATTGAAATACCACTAAGCTCACTAGAAAAATGGATAAGTAAAACCTTTATAAATTTAACGTCGGGACTAAGATATTTTATGTAATATAGCAAAGTATTAATTTATCAAGAGATTCTTGGATCGAAAACTTATTTTGAGACCGGATAATTCTATTTATTTACCGAAGTATTAATTTATGGAGGATTAATTTGTAGATGTTATACTGTATTGTGACAGGCTGTAAGCGAAAGCCATGAACTAGATAGTTTCTTGGAGAGACTTATCACTGATAATACCGAATTCCCACCAGCTTGTGCTATTATAGGAGGAGTACTAGCACAGGTTCTCTCTTGGACTCCCTTTGCATTTAAATCTCTTTTCATGGGAAATTTGTAATATTGTTTCACAAGAGAGATCATTTTGGTGTCGCAGGAGGTGATCAAAGCGGTATCGGGCAAAGGAGAGCCATTAAAGAACTTCTTCTACTTTGATGCTCAAGATGGGAAAGGTGTGATCGAAGACATTGCCATTTAACCTCCAATTAGTGACTATTTCCAATAAAAAGTCGATAAATTAATATTTGAAAAAATTGATAAATCGATAAATTTCTATGTTTATATCTCAATCTTTCGTTTAATTCGCATTTAAATTTTGAAGGTAATGTGCAAAGTTTATGGAATTTAAGTGGTGATTCATGATTTTTATTTTTTTTTTAAATTTAAAAGATGTGGTCAGTTATGATATCTTTGGTAGAATCATTTTTTTCAGTTACTGATATTTGAATTGTCAAATTTGAAATTTCAGCTTTTATCTTACAAGATCTCGCCCTATTAAAAAGCGAAATCGTGTTTTCATACTTATCAATAAATTTAGAAGTGTTAAAAAACCAATTAGAAAATGGAAAAAAGAGAAGAAATCCCACACGAGCGATTGAAACAACAGCTGAGTGAGCTTGAGCAAGAATGGACCGCAATGAAAATATGTAAAAGCTTATCTGCAGTTTCATGGATCACTGTGGAAGAAGCTCTTGGGTTTGTGGACAACTCGCCTAGAAAACTAATGCTCTCACTCCAACAGGAACATGCCTATTCAGAGGCAGATACGTCATTTAGAAGAAAACTCTTCCACGAGTTTGAATCTGATGATGATGATGATTTTGATGATGAGAGGAAAGCGACGTCGTTTTGTCCTTCGTCTTGTGTGTCGTCGAATGAGATGAGAGTGAGAGATGGTAAGAAGACGAGAGGAAGAAGTGTTCTCTCTAATATTGTGGTGATGCTTTTGTTATTGGTTTTGTTAATTGTGTTGATCAACGACTCTGAGTATTTTTTCATGGATAGAGAACAAATGGATACTTTGGTTCCTACTTAGGTTCTTTATTCTTTTCTGAAAATGTTCATGAAATTCAATAAAGCGAATAATTTCACTTTATTAAAATCACCTTTCCTCAAATTTTTCTTTTTTAACTAAGAATGTAGATATTCATTTAAAATAATTGGTTTAGGATCACAAATTGTTTTTTGAACAATAGGTAAATATGAAATGGTCCCATGGCGGATAAAAAACATAAAAGTATAATCAATCAGTTCTCTTTCGGGACATTGAGTTGTGAATCATCTAACGCTAAAAAAGAAGCGATACATATCATGAAAACTCGGTAAAACAATTAAAACGAACAGCCAGAGAAGATAAACAACTTGCACAACTGAGTAACAATGACCGCAATCATCCGGCAGTCCAAAAGTTAGGCCTTCAAACTTAGGTCTAGGTGCTAAGAAACCAAACGATACGCGGTCTTCCTCAACGTATGAGTATGTAGCATGAGACTACTATGCTAGCCGAAAAGACAAATGCGCAAAGAAATACCAAAACCACTTCTCCGAATGTCGGGTTGGCTAATGCTTAACTAAGCGGCAATCGAATTTATGATCTTACTAGGTTCTCTAAAAATGAAGATATCGCTACACCACCTAGCCCGAAACGAAACTAATCTAGCCTCACTAGTAGAAATCAAATATCTAAACCAAGAAACCATCCCCGAACCTAATGCCACCCACAAACCAAGAAAACAAACAAGTATAAGGCCAGGTCCGAGAGACTTGACGGGATCTAAACCGAAGGCAAAAATGAATTACTTTCTTATTTAATTCATCAAGGTTTCGTGATATTTCATTTTGTATATAAAAAAATTTAAAAGTGATGAGACAATAATTTTGTTTTAAGTTTTTAATAAAAAAAATCGTGCGGATGCATAACTTTTTGTGGAAATTCATGACACTTCAAAATCGTGCATCATCTTGCTTGAGACTAAGGAAATAAAAATGATTAACTAGTCTAGTAGTAATAAGAAAATGTAAGGCTAAGAGAATTAGAAAAATGTTAAATTTATCGATTATGTCCGGTAATGATACATTTGTGTTCCTCACTTACGAGAAGCAAAATATCTAATCAACAAGCATAAATAAAGTTGTCAACAAAGCTTGGGTTGGCAAAAAAAGATAATAAAGAACTTCGTAAAAAATACTAGTACGTATAAAAGAGTAAACAATTTCGTAAAAAAATTAAACCAATAACAGAATCCCACCGACCTCCTCACTTGTTAGGTCGGCACCATGTCGACGCTTAGAATCTGCTACTTTATTCTCTACTCTCGCCACGTGTCCATAAACTCGAGACAAAACCAAAATAAATTTAACTGAACCGTTGAAACAAACCAAACCGAATCCAATAACCGAACATCAAAAGAGTGTGAACCAACCAAACCGTACAATTCTCTCTTCTATAAATTAAAGCTCTTCGCTGCAGATCTCTCTTGTCTTCTTCTTGCAGAGAAAATTAAAAGAGCCTCGAAAATTTCCCAGACTTGTCTCTCTCACTCTCTAAAAAAAAGAAAAAAAAATGACCAAATTCTGGACTTTTCTCACTGCTCTTCACTCAGTTGCTGGGTAAATTACTCTTCTTCTTCTCCATTGTAACAATTATTCACATTTTTCCGTTTTCTAACTTGTGATTGGTATGTGCAGGCCTATGACGATGTTGGTGTACCCATTGTAAGTTATCGATTATTAAAAAAATTTTTTTGGATCTATGGATTCTGGTCAGAATTTAGAAAATAAAGGAAAAAAAAATGTGTTTATTGTAATGACAGGTATGCATCGGTGATAGCAATGGAGAGTTCAACGAAAGTAGACGATGAACAGTGGCTTGCGTATTGGATAATATACTCGTTTCTGACATTGATTGAGCTGATTCTTCAATCGGCTTTGGAGTGGATTCCGATTTGGTATACGGTGAAGCTTGTCTTCGTGGCTTGGTTGGTTTTGCCTCAGTTCCAAGGAGCTGCTTTTCTCTATAACCGTTTGGTTAGAGAGCAGATTTTCAAGAAACATGGTTTATTCCGGTCTAAGCATACCAACAAGCAAAACTTCCTCCACTCTGTTTTCCCCAACAAGGTGAATCTCTCTTTTTTTCTTTTTTAATTGGGTCAAAGGAAGATTTTTATTTTAATTAGGCATTTAAATGTGAACTTAGTACACGTAAGAGTGTGTAATTTCTAGGAGAATTTACTAATCTGTTTGTTAATTGATTTTGCTTTTGGTAATGTAGGAGGAACACAAGGCTCACTGAGTGGAAAAGATGAGTAGACATGACATGACTAGTATTATTGTGGTGGTGGACCTACCTTGTCTAATCTACTACTATTACTTTTGCTTTTTGTTTTTAATTTAGAAGTGTTTTCTTCTTCTTCTTTTATTGCTTTAGCTTCCACGCGTATTTCCATTCCGGAACTCATGTGTGCTTTTATTCTACCGACTTCTAATGTTCTGAGTTATGACAATTATTTCTATGGGTATCAAATTGCAACAATTAATTTTTCGTATGAGGCTGGGGTTAAAATTGATGAATATAAGAGGAGGGACCGTGGGACTCTATCGAAAACGAACAAATATCAGTTGAGATGAATGAAGATATCTCATCATATTATTGAAAATGAAAACAGTTGATACACAACTGAAAGTATTATCCAAGAGACCAAAACAAAGATATATTCATGCTTTTAGAGATTTCTTGAAATAGTTCATTAGAGTATTATTGTGCAAGAAAATAAAAAGATCAAGAAGCACTCCAAATACCAAATGAGAATTTTCAAGTTCAAAATGATTACTTGATTCCTATATTGGTATTCTACATATATGAATCTACTTTTGATATATAATTACATGGGCTTTATGGATTTATATTGGGCTTTAATACTACAAATTTTGTGTAAATGGAACATTTATGCCAAGTTTGAAAACACAAATGTAGATGACGTGTCAAGAACATGAGTAGTTGAAGCAACGTCACTATGATAACGACGGATGATACTATTCACCATGAAGGATAGACATTAGTCTGAGATCTAATAAGGTCTATATTTCGAGAGTATCACATGATTTTTAGATAGACCATTATCTTGGATTATGACCTACCTTTCCCATTTCCCCATTTGTTTTCAGTATTGTAGGAACGAAAGTTCCATTTGCATCTAATTGAAGAGAACCAAAAATAAATAAAAGGCATCTTCAATTTGCCTAAAACATTATCTTTGTCTTCTTGTGATTACAAATCTCTTCTCTCTAAAGATGGACCGCATCAACCTGGTATTAGAGCACTCTATCATCATTTTTTTTGCTCACGCAATCTTTTTCAAAATTATGTTACGAAGATCCAAACAAAAATATATTCAAATAAAAGCCCATTTAAAATTTATAGCATATATGCCCATACTTCTACTGAACCAGGCCTGTTTCCATGTAACAACAAACCAAAGTTGGTAATAACCCCTATATTGGGTTGACTTGGTAGAGAGATTATTCCGTTGCTATATATGTGTGGTTTGATGTCAGGAGGTTTCAATCTACAGTTATCTTCTTCCTCGTCTTCTTTATTTTGAAAAGAGAGAAGCTTGTGTGCTTGTTTATTAAGGTCAACTAAAGAAGTCATTTTCACACCCAAAAAAAAAACACCAAAGAAGTTTGAGATTCATTCAACAGAACAAAAATGACAAAACGAAATATAAATGTTGAGGAGAGCATGGGAAGGTTGAGAAAGCAGACCAAAAGCCCTGCAAAACTCTGTTGTATCAATGACACATTGTGCTGTCTGTCACACAAAAAAGAAATGTATTGCATTTATTGCCCATTCCCAAACAAAATACACAACTACTAACAAAAATACAGGATAATAATATTCACTAATAAGGGCTTAATACATTACCGGGTAAATATTGAATGGTATAAAAATTAAATAAACATAAAACTATATAAAACTTGCTTTAGAGGCTTTTAGACTTTAGACGTATGTTAATGGCTTTTTAGAAAATTGCTTTGATTTAGTCCCAGTTTTTCAACGAAAATAAGTTATAGGGCTTGGTTATTAATTTGTTTCAAATGATGAACATCGAACTAAATTGTGTATATATATTTAAATATTTTTGTCATCAATTATATTGTGTGTATCTGTAATTTGAAATCGGAGAAATGGGAGGAAATGGGTACAAAAACATCATCATCGGAACATAAATGCAATTAAAGGCCTATAACTAACCTGTTGCTATAAGCCTATAACTAAGTCTCTCTCCTTTTTCTCTAACTTCTCTCTAAAACAAGGAAAAAAGAGTTTTACATCTTCATCTATCACCGGCGACCGGCTTCGGTCGGCGTCGTGTTTTCGTTTTTTTTTATATCTATCGGTTTCCGACTACGATCAGATTTTTTGTATGTTTAGTTTCTTCTTCAATCGGAAAAATAATCTTCGGCTTGTCCGATTTCTCTTTCGGCTTTGTCTGATTCTCTTTCGGCTTTGACCGATCTCTTTTTGGGCTATGACCGACTTTTATTTAGTTTAGTTTGTTTCTTTCACCTTTCGTATGTTAAGTTTAGATCCCTTAATCACTCGTTTTCAATTCTTCTTTTCGTTTGGGCATCACTAGAATGGGCATAAATCTTTACTCACCGTATGGATTTTAAGAGTAAAGTGTCTCGTTTCAAGAACTGAATCAACGGTAGTCGAATTGCTGGTCTTTTGATTTCGAGATTTCCCTATTTATTAATTTAAACGACAAAGGAAATTGATTCGTGGTGTTATGGTTGTTAGCGAAAGGTGTTAAATTTATTTCGAAGATGATTCCAAGGAAAAATTTATAGATGATCAGAGTTGGAATCTACGGCGGTGGAGCTCCGGTAAGATAGAAATTCGACCAGTGAAGCTTTTCGTCTTCATCGTTGTACACAGGGTCGGCCCGAGGCTCCATGATGCCTAACCCAAATCTCAAAACTGATGCCCTTAATAAATATATTTTTTAAAAACATTATATAAAACACGTTCAACATGGTTCGAACCCGACAAAAGAAGAAATAATTACTAGAACTTCAACCACTACACCAAAGAAACATCACTATTAATGATACCCCAAAATAATTTATAAAATCTGATACCTAATGCCTTTGCTTCTTGGGCTTCACCTCAGGGCCGGGTCTGGATGTACGCGTGTCCCTACATGCAATGGTTTTTAATGTTTTATATTTGTCGGTGTAACACGTGTAAAAGATCTCTTCGAAATAATCATGTATACAATATTGTAATATATCCTTTTATGGGTTCTAATGAAAGTTGTTTGCCGGCAAAAAAAAAAAAAAATTAAGGGCCGTGTAAAAGAGACTCGTGTGCTTCTGATTTCTCCCACGTGAGGATGTGACAATTTTTTAGGATAATTGTAAATTTGTAATTATTACCCAATCTTCTTTAATCCATCTAATGGAGTATATTAAAGCCAATCATTCCCCATCCAAAGTTCATGTTTTGAAATTTACAATTGTACCCTTATATTGTTTCAGTCTTATACTGTTATCTACCAACTGTCTCAAAAATCGTACCACCACCCATTTCTGGTTGGACACGAGCACGATCCTCACAATAATTATTCCTCAAGTTTATAACGGTTTTTTTTTGTTATTTAAATCAAATGTGAGTCCAATTTACATGCTACCGCATACTCCTTCCGTTTCATAATGTAAGCTGTTTTAGGATTTTTGTTTTGTTTCATAATGTAAATTGTTTTGACAATACTAAGAACTTTTAACTTTATCGAATACTGTGTGACCAATAGTATTTTGCAGTATTTTTTTATAATTGGTTAAACTATTTTTAATATATGTTTTAAATGCTACTTTTTAGATTAAAAGTACTTTCTTAATATTCGGCGATTTTCGCTAAAACATCTTATATTATGAAACGGAGGGAGTGTATGTTATGCTGACATATATATCATACATAATGTATGTATAGATATCTATATAATACATGTACTTATTATGTAAACTTATACTTTCCTAGTAAATAAACTGGTATACACTTTCCATTATCCTTTTCTCGTTCAATGCATTTTTCAAATTTCCATTTCCATTTTGCTATTTTAAGTTTTGAATCTATAGACTATAGTACTAAAATACATATACGTTATGGTGACATATGTATGTGTAGATATTTATATAATACATGTAGATATGTAAAATAATACTAATATTTTCTTAGTAAATAAGCTGGTAATGGTATACACTTTCCACTATCCTTTTCTCGTTCGATGCATTTTTAAAATTTCCGTTTCCATTTTGCTATTTAAAGTTTTGAATCTATAGACTATAGTAATAAATACATATGTATCTCAATTTTGAAATTTGTTGGCATCAAATTGTGCGCATGAAAATGGCTCTAACAAAATCATACTAATAAAACGTGACAAAATTATAATAAGAATCTATAGATAGACGATATTGTTAAAGATGATAAGTACTTGGACTATAAATACAGGTCCAGACGAGAAACCCAAAAATCACTTTTTACTCTCTCTCTCTCTCTTATTCTCTGTAACTCCCTTCGTCTTCTTCTACCTCGAGACACCACCACTCGCAGAAGTAGAATTCCGACGAAGATAAAAGGTGAGCGAGTCTCTTTCTGCAAACCGTACGGATATTTTCGTTTTACACACAGTACACGCATCTCTGTATATTATACGAATTTGTTGAATTTTTTTTTCTCTATTATGTGAATCCTACTTTTTGATTTTGTCTCTTTTCTCTATACACTACGCTCCATTTTTCTCTTTCTTCTCCGTTAGATCAGTGTGTTTTCTATCTTTTTTTCCATTTTTGTCGCTTTTATCGTTCGCTGAATCGATTCGTCTCCTTCGTCTGCAACTTTTGTTTTTTTTTTGGTAAACGGTATTTGTTCTTCCATGAAGTTTCCGGCGATGATGATGAATCTCGCCGTCGTTTTCTCTGGTTTTTAGGTTTCAGTCGTCTCTCTCTCTCTCTCTTTCGCAGCAGATTTTCTTATTTTAGTCAAAGGAATTTCAAAAATTTGTTCCAACAGATACGCAAAAAGCAGCGAAACGTCGATTTTTACTGTTGATGATATGATTGATATGGAAAACTCATTCGTTTCTCTTTCCTCTCTGTTTCCTGTACAGATTTTCCGGTATTAGTCACATCAACGCAAAGCGATACAGAGACAAATCAAACTTTTTAGGTTTCCGACGTCTATAGAAATGAGCCGGCGGCGACTTCTCTTATCGGCGACACTGTTCTCATACTTGCTTTACGTATCCTCCGGTTCGTAAATCAAAACTAATTTCTCTTTCATTTTTTTTTTTTTTTTTGAGTGTATATTAACAATGGTGTGGAAATCTCACAGCATTAGAGGTTGGAGATGATTTGGATTTGAAGGAAGTAGTAACATGGAGTTCTTCGCATAGGAAAATGCTTCTTCTCTCTCATGGTAAGGGGATTTTTGGACTGTTCCACACTTTCTCTCATACCAAATCGGTGATTGAGTTGAGTCCTTTTGTGTTGATTTTTCCTTTAATTGTCTTGTTGCTTCCCAATTTGTGCTAAAAAGAAAAAAGAAAAATCCTCGTGAAATGGGGATTTGTTTCTGCACATCTCTTCCTGATACGTTGCGTCGTCAGTCTTTTGCACGTCTGTGTTTTCTTGCCCCCCTCTCTTGTTTCTTTCTTCCTTATACCTTTGTGGACCCATTTGCCTCAGGACTTGTCTAGACAAGAGTGATTTTCGTTATTGATTCATTCATTACCTTCAAAAAAATTCATTTGAATTAGTAAAATTTAGAATTTGTTTGTTGATGATTGTTGACTGTTTGACTCGAGAGGAAAGAGAGCAATGGTAAAACAGCTATTAGTACAATTACTGGAAATAGAGTTAAAAAAGGAAGTCTTTTTTGGCATTTTCAAATTGCTAACAATCAAAAACAGAGACTTTTAGTTTTCCATGACTAATATTATCTTTGTGTGTTTTTGTGCTTTGTAGAGACGAGAGTAGAGCCGGAGAGGATTGGGGAGAAGTGCAAGAGATCGGATATAGTGGTGAACCAAGCAGCGACGCAAGCAATGCCAAACGGAATACCGGGTTACATGGTAGAAGTAACGAACCAGTGTATGTCCGGGTGCAATATATCGAGGATACATGTTAGCTGTGGATGGTTTAGCTCGGCTACTCTGATAAACCCCAGAGTGTTCAAGCGTCTACACTACAACGACTGTCTCGTCAACAATGGGAAGCCTCTGGCTTACGGATCAACTCTCTCTTTTCACTATGCCAACACTTTCCCTTACCCTCTCTCTGTCTCCTTCGTCTATTGTCCTTGAGTAAAGGGGTCCTGAAGATGGCTCTTGTTTTGGTCTGGTCTCTTTAGGATTATAGAGTAGGAACAGAAAAAATATTCATACCTTACCATCCCAATCTTTTGCTTCTTTTTAATTCTCTTGGGATGTTTTTTGAGCAACATCAATAGATAAAAGAATATATCAAACTTGTTTTTTCCTTTATAAAGTGCATACAGCAAGCGTATTGGCTCAGGTTGATCCAAGACCATCAGAGAAAACAAGAGAATTGGTTTTTAGAACGAGGTGTTCATTGGTCTGGTCAAGAAATATATTTCTGCCTTCTTAGACCTGATCCGGATTCTCAAAGATGATCAAATCTGATTTGGGTTTAATGCCAATTTTGCTCCTTGAATATGATTCTCACATTTCTATTTCAACAGACGCACGAAACAATAACCCCATTTTGGCTAATGCTTATAAGTCTTGCTCAAAAGCACAACTTTTTTTTGCAATAGATACATAATTATCTTGATCACACTTAATCCTTTAGAGCTAGTTACCTATACAACTTCCGTTTATTACAGTACATTGGGACGCAGATGTAATGAAGTATACCAGACATTGTGAACACAAACAAATGTAAGAGAGAAGGGTACTTGAAAAGAATCTAATCATTTTTCTACACAATCAAAGCTTGCATTTCGAGGTTATAACTCCACAACAGCTTGAAGGGGAAGCCTTACTTTAATTTACCTTTCTTTTGTTTTTCGTTTTCTTCTGTACCTGAAGAATTGAGACGGTGTCTGTATGTGGTGTGATACGTGCCTTGCGCGCCCCTTTACAAAATGGTGCACGTGCAGATGACCGTCTTGGGTGCTTTATCAACCTTCTTCTCTGTTCAATCAAACCAATGCTCAAGTGTTAGTTACAATTCTTCTACATGGATTCAAGAAAACAGTAGCCTTAAGGGATTCAATATACTCAAAACTGAAATCACAAACTAAACTCTATCAAATTTTGTGTAAAATATCATGGAGACAAGATCTTATGAATTGGAAAAACATTTGAGTGGGGCTAAGTAGAAGAAGCACCCATGGATAACAAAAATAAATCAACCCTCATGGCACGCCTCTGTTAGAGTTTTCGAAGTGATTCTGCTTTACTTTACACTGAATTGTAGAATAAAGAACAAACTAGAAACCTAGGGATGAATTTCTAGCGCATCCCCTACTCTCCCAAGTCCCAAGCCAAACAAACCACTTATACTCAACACTACTAAGCATCTAATACTGATCTCAGTCATTGACTAACTTGCTGATGTGCCATGTGTACTAGATTTAACAGTCTTATGAACTAGTATCAACCTCAGACGCATAATTAGCGGTAACCGATATTACAACAAGTAAAGTTGAGTCAAATTACACAAGATAAATCACACAAGACTGGAAAAAGATTACCTGTTTTGGTTTTAGCTAAGGATGGCTGTACAACAACATGCATCACAATGACTCCACCAGTAATCTCTCCAAAAGGGGTTTTACACTGTCCCACAGTCTTGCTATTCTCCAAGATCTTCCCCGAGCTTATCAGCTTGATTTCGTTTATTCCCTTCGGTACAACTGTTTTGCCTGTAACGAAACCATGATTTGTTTTCCTCAATGAAATCAACCATGCTTAACACTTCAAGTAGACTAAATTATCCAAGACTAGTAAAGCATCTACAGCTCTAAATCGCTCTAAAATTCGCAGATTGGTGGAAAAAGGGACAACGATCACGGAATATTGAGAATTGAAAACCCTAAGAAACGACGAACCTTTGGGCCAATCAGAGACGACTCTCTGTTTCAAAAAATCGACCGTAGAAGCCGCCGAATACCGAAACGGCCCGATATCGGAGCCATCGTAAAGCCTGAATTTGATATCTATTGACTCCTCCTCCGGCATATCCGTTGACTTCTCTCCGACCTCCGATTACCACAAAAATCAAGCTCCGATTCTGAAAAACGAGGCTTTTTTCAGATCTGAAATAGTTCGAATCTGCAAAAACAGTAAACAAAAGCGAGAATCAGAAGTCGCTTCGAGAAAACGAAAACGAAGGAATATGCTATATATATATACGAGAATCGGAGCAGAAATCAATACCAGAAGAGTAGCTCCTGGATTTAGGATTTGGGATCTTTGAGAAGGTGGGAAAAAAGCGAAAAGGAGGAAGAAGAAAGCTCCAAGAGTCACCAAATATCCAACTTCCTTCTCCAAGCCGACTGTTTTCACTTTTTTTTTTTTTTTTTTTCCTCTTTTCGTCGTCACTTCTACTTCTTCTCATTTTTTTGTTCGACGTTTTCAACTTTTCATCTTTATTCAAAACGGTGACGTTTTTTGCTCCATCTGGAATTTTACCCATGTAATGTAACTGTTCCCACCAGATTTTTCTTTCAAGAATAATAATTCGTTTCGATTCAGCTTTGTCAGTATTGTGCTGTTAGTGATTATAATTCTCTTCCAGATAAAGTCCAAATTTCTTACCAGTCTATGCCAATTATTAATTTTCTCAACTTATAGAAAATAATTGAGGAATTGTTGTTCTTTCTAATGAAATTCATATGCCATTTTTCTATTGTTTACATAAGTTCGAGTTTCTCATCTTTGACAAATGACAATAAGAGAGAAATTACAATTTTTTTTAAAAAATGTTAAAATATAAATATTTTATCACGAAGAGAAAATGAAAAGGGTTAATTGGCCAAATAGCATAAATTTAAATAATTATTAGAGTAATAGCCATGTAATAAAATTAATTTAGAGAATAACCAAAAGCAAATGTGTTTTTACGGTTTTAGGCTTCACACATAACCAATTCTTGAGCATGTGAGACAACATGTGTGTCAGTAAGGACATCTTTATTGCAGATCCCTTGGAGTCTAATGTGATTTTAAAATTATTAAAACACACACTCTCTCTTCCTTTTACTCAACTTTATACATTCTCTTTTATCCTTTTACTCAATTTTTATTAATTTTATATTTAAACACACTCTTTTACTTTTAAACACACTCTCCAAAAGATCCAATATTAGATCACTCTCTCTCCCTTTTACTCAACTTTTATTAATTTTATATTTAAACACACTCTCTTTCTTCCTTTTACTTAAATTTTATATTTCAATATACCCCACAAAAACGCTCTCTTTCTTCCTTTTACTCAAATTTTAATAATTTTAAAATCACATTAGACCCCAAGGGATCTGCAATAAAGATGCCCTAAGAATATGTACATTGTAGACCTCTTAGGGTCTAATGTGTTGTTTTTATAATATAAAATTATTAAAATGGTTGTAAAAGGAAAAAAGAGAGTGTTTTTGTGGGGTATATTAAAATATAAAATTAATAAAAATTGAGTAAAGAGAGTTGAGAGTGTCTAAAAGGAAGAAAAAGTGTCTAAAATTGGATATTTTTAAGAGTGTTTTTAAAAGGAAGAGAGAGTGTTTAAATATAAAATTAATAAAAGTTGAATAAAAGGATGAAAGAGAAGGTATAAAGTTGAGTAAAAGGAAGAGAGAGTGTGTGTTTTAATAATTTTATATGGCCTTAAGATACGATGGTGTCTACAATGTACATGCTCTAACGGTATAAATATCCATAATACACATTATATAGAGACTAGTCAACGTAATAGTATTTTTGGCTACTAACTGAATTATAATTTTTTTTTTGCGTCATTTTTGCCAATTTCCCAAATGAAAATAGGGTAAGTTTCATATCCGTAAAATAATAGCAAACTAAAAAAATGTAGAAAGAGAGATGTTTGTGATCGGTTTTGTAAATGTGTTTTACAATGTACAATTTCATTTGATTATATAGAAATAAAAATATAAGTTATTGTGCATGCGTGGTGATGTTGGGCGATGTTGGATTCCAAATAAACTTTCTCAACTCTAATAAACTTTCTTGATGTTGGTCTCATTCCAATGTATTCGTTTAAGAGACAAAAATAATCTTGCCAAACGATTAACGAACAAAAATATCAAGATGTCCTAGGATGCATTGCATTTGCATAGGTTACAAGAATGATTTTTCTCAATTTTAATATCCCCTTGTTAGAACTTTCTTGATGCATTTAACATTTTTGAAGTAGGAGATTGGTCTTGCTTGGATCATGCAACTTTTAAAACCCTACCATCCTGAAACGTGCTTAAAAGTTGACTCTCTATATGCAATTTGAACCTTAAACTTGAGATCAAGTATATGGTTTTACATACACCTTCAGGTTTCCTTATCCTTTTTTGCTACGTACTGTTGTTAACCGAATAACCGTTCTCACATTTATAGTGGTCCACACCTTGATCACTCTAACCTTTTTTTAGTCCTCATTGGCTTGCTAGAGGGAGACCTCTTCTTGATAATCTTTGCATATATACAATCTTGTAAGAAGGGAATGACAAGGATTGACAAGGATGGTATTCAATTAGGCTAGTCACATGCGTTTAAAGAAAACAACTAGATTGAGTATGCAATTGAGGAGAAGAAATAGTGAATGTTAAAAAATTAAGAAAACAAAGCCAAGATTTTGAGAAAAGAAGAAGAAATGCTTGAACTGAGAACGAATAAGAGAACTCTAGGAAGAAAAAAGGAAGGACTAGCTGTAAGTTATGTGATGAGAAAATTCATTTGTTTCAAAAATATAAATCAAAGAACGTTGGTCTAATGGAAAGTAAAATAAAAGAGTTTGATCATAAATCGAAACTTCTTAAAATTTGAGAAGAGAAATGAAAATAAAGTGTGGTTGAATGAGGAAAATGACCAAATCTTGCTAATAAGAGCATTTTGATTTGTTCTTGGGAGAATGAAAGTGGAAAACACATGTAGACAGATATATTCCTGCTTTTATGATGTGTTTGCATTCCGTGTTTTCGAAGTGTGTTGGGCATTCTATTACATTCTTTCGTTTTGTTTTTGTTTGCTAAAATTATATTGAATTTTTGTAGTTGTGCATCGTATTTGTGTTTTCATGATATATAAATAAGTAAATTCATATATAACCATATGCAAAATTCTTCTACTGATATGACTGATATATACTACGTACCTAGTGCATATATTATTAGAATGCAAACTCTCAGTTTTTCTTTCATCTTATTCTTTCATCATATCTCTTAGGTACGACCAAAATATTTAAAAGAAAATACATTAGTACTCTTAATTCCTGATAGAGAATTTGAGTAATGCGTCACTTCTTCTCCCATACAGCACAGTCACTGCCTGTGTAAGCTAAAGCATAACTAGAAGGAACGAGAATGCCCAAATCTACCCTTGGCCCAATCTTCATGATAACCTTATCATCAACCACAGCCAAGTAGAGATCCTTCTCGGCCGCTTTGATGGCAACAGAGCTTGTGTTGCTAATGCTATTTCTCTTCCTTATCTCCACCAGCTTCTTTATACTCTCCTTTAGATCCCCTTCCATGTAATGATCATAGAACTGCCACAATAAAATCACATCAATGTTGCATGACACAGTTTGGAGAAATACATGGGGATCCTTATTTTTTATATATAAATACTAAAAGTTTATGGGCCTAGACTCTCTACATCCCTCCGTACCGAAGACCAGAACATTTTATATGGTCTCCTTCCAATTATATATACACTTAGATCTTTCTACCAAAACCAACTTAAAATGATAAACAAACCCAATATTAAAAGTGCATAGAGGGAGTTTTTGAACAGTGTTGACTTACAATGGAAGGAGTCCCCGGATGGGTAAGAATGTAAACGTATCCAAGCAAGATTTTATCAGAAGGAAAAGGCCATGCATTCGGTCTATAAGTGTCGTGGTTATCTACGAAAGTGACTGCGTTCCCAGGGTGAGTTCCGATCAAACCAGCCGGCTTTCCTTGAGAGTCCTTTAGTCTCCAAAGCTCACCTTTAACTGCAGCCTGTAAGATCCCTTTGGTTGTGAAATCAAAAGCCGACAAGACGCCACCACCTGCCCCCTCGATCCAGTTTCCGAGCGCCGACCGATGCGCATCCTGATTATACTCTGGTTTCCCGTCTCCTCCGTACTTCATATCGTCCCATTTCTCACCCACAGCGAAATCCGGTGAAGTATTCTGTGTATTGAGAAACAAAGGATTAAGAGGAATCTACTAGCCTTGGCCTAAAACCTCTTAGTATTAAAAAAAAAAAAAACTCCCTCACTACATGGTTTATTAGCATTAAAAAAAACAAAAAAAAAAAAAAAAAAGTGAGAATCCGTCCTTTCATAATTAGTTCTCATTTTTTCTTTTAATTACGTAACTTATACTATATATTAAAAATATTAGTATTTGATTGGTAAGATATTCTCCACCGTTGGAGCTGCTCTTAGAAATCAACGTAAAGTGGTCATGTTCATACCTGTAACGTATATTTTGGTGATGGAAGGTGCATAGCCTCGAACGAAATCGAATCTCCAACCGTGGAATCCGATTTCAGATTTGAGCCAATTCATCCATTCGGTCAACTCTCTTTGAATTCCCTCGGGTTAAGGTGATCGATGTCCGGCGCCGGTTTATAACCTTCTCCGGTATCGGGGTTTCCAGTACCGGCATAGTCAGTGTCACCACGACAGATGTGGGACGGATCCCAATCTAGACGACCATCAGATGTCCCACCTTCGAAGAAACAATATCCACATATATTGTCTTTCCTCGCAGCTGTTCTATGGTTAATCACAATATCAGCCACAGATTTTATTCCTTTTTCATTCAAAGCCGCGATTAATGATTTCAGGTCCGCTTGTGAACCGTATTTGGAGCTGTCCAAATCGTATAGCTTCCCCGGTAAGTAACCTGATGAAAATCAAGATGGGTTAGTTGAATAAAATTTGTGTGACGAGTTCACTAGAATAAGTAAATTTGTCTTTGTCGCTTATGTGAATTTGGATAAGTGTTGGTGGTAATCTATGACTTCCATCATATAGTCCAAATAATGTGAACGCACATTACTTATAATGTGAACGCATATTTTTTTATAGTGTTTACAAAAAAGAAGAAGAATGGACCTTCGGGAGAAACGGATTGGGAAGGAGGAGGAAGCCAAATATGAGTGATTCCAGCTTTGCTAATGTCGTCGATGGAGTTGTGGAGGGATTTATAGAATCCTCCTTCCTTCTTCCATGACTCCCAATTGAAACCCTGTCCCAATTCGATTAGCAACACTGTATAAGAGAGTACCATATTTGTTTCTACTAGAAATTATACGCACCTGAAACAAAACGGTGGATAACGTCAAGGTCGGGAAGACGAGGAAAAGAATAAGAGAGAAGACTACTGATTCTCCGAGAGAAGTCATGTGGTCTTCTTTGAATAGTCTGATTGTGTGATTGGCATCTCCTTTGTGCTTTTTATAAATAAAAATTTGGCCAGCCTTGTATAGTAACGTATCCCCAAAGATATGCCTAGGCACATTTTTGTTTTTTTTTTTTTTTTTTGGTTTTCTCGAAAGGAAAATTAGCAAAGATAACACTAAAAAAAATTATAATTAAAAATCTAGCTAAAAACTTAAATCCAATGGCCATAATATTGCCATACATGTCAGGATGTCACTTTTGGTTAATTTTTGAATTATAATTTTTTTCTTTGTTATTAAGCAAATTAACCCTTTGCGAAAATGGAAAAATTGACATGAATGACAACAGATATTCATTGGATATATAACCATACTTTTTTTTGTCGTCGGATATATAACAATATTAAGTGACATTAAGTCATACTTATGATATTTGTTACTTTTTCATACTATTGTTTCTAGGGAAAATTGGATTTTTAGGCCAATTTTTTTTTGATTGGTGATCTACATCTTTATTTTTTTAGATTAGTGACATATACTTTAGTTGGAATTATAATCTTATAATAACCTTAAATTAATTAACTGTATGATTTGTTTTCAAAATATAAGATTTGTTTCCTTAATTGTAGGATTTGAAAATTGATTTTCAAATTTTATTATGATTTTATTTTATAATTAAATTTTGGATTTATTTTCATTTTATTCTGAAAATTCATTTATTTGTTAAAACACTAATTGAAACTTTTTAAGATTTATATCAAAGAAAAAAAAATATTTTCCTTAATATTTAAAAATTTTAAAAATTTCAATTTAATAATTTATTATTGGGAATGTAATCTAACTGAATATTTGATTTCCTTAAATGAAAGATTTGATATTCTAAATTTTTAGAATTTCAAAATTAATTTTAGAATTGGTTTCTTCAAATTTTTCAGAAAATAGAACAAACTGAAGAATACATATTCTACATTTTTGATATATCATGGTTTTTACCCGTTTTTAACCATGATATAAGTCGGTTTTGTATAGTATATTTTGTATTTGTGTGTCTTTTGTAGTGTTTTGCAGGAAAATGGTCGTTTGGTGCATTTTGGACAATTATCGAGCATTTTGGAGCTTTAAAGATCAAAGTGGAATCAAGTTGCAGCGTCCCCGTCGATCGACATTAAACGTGTGTCGATCGACACCTGAAGAGACGAAGCAAAGAAGATTTTCACCAGTAGCCAACGCGTCGATCGACACTCCCATCCCTGTCGATCGACAGAGGATCTTTAAAAGCAGAGGATATTTGCACAGACACCACCGTGTCGATCGACACACCTTTAGTGTCGATCGACGGCGGACCTGCAGACCTAATTTTGGGCACTTCTATAAATAGTTTTGTTTTGTTTTCATTGTAAAATATCTAGAAAACTTGTAAAAACTAGATCTATTCTCGTTTTGAGACTTAGAGAGAGAGAGAGAGAGAGAGAGAGAGAGAGAGAGAGAGAGAGAGAGAGAGAGAGAGAGAGAGAGAGAGAGAGAGAGAGAGAGAGAGAGAGAGAGAGAGATTTTGAAGATCTTGGAGGGAGATCTTCATGTTCTTCACCTAGTGACACCATTTGTATCTTCTAAACTCTAACTCTTTTATGAAATTCTATTCAGTTATTATGATTTCTTCATCTATTTCTGAGTAAATTACTTGTTAGGACATGGAGATTTCAAGGGTTTTGATGAGAAATCAATAAAATCGAAGATCTGTTGAGGTTATCCGTTAGTTCTTCGTTTAGACTGTTCTCAATGCTTGAATCTAGCTTGATCACCTAGAATCTTGATTTTAGGATTGTTGGTTAGCCACGACAGTGGGATTAATAACCTGAATCTAGTCTAAATGGGCAAGGTTACCTATTCGCAAAGAATATTTGGCTTAGGGATTTTGTGAACATATCGAACTCGTGCTAAATGCGTGTTTAGATTCGATGATTCATGAGGGTCTAAATATATATAGCCTTCGTAACGACAGTTAGTTGGTTATACTTTCGTGTTTGAGTTCTAGAACGGTGCGTGATAGAACTTTGACAGTTGTGATAATCTTTGATTCATTGCCTATAAGAATTTCCATGGTCTAACTCTCGTCTCTTCGAGAGCAATGTAAATTAAAACCATCCTTTTCACTTGTTTCATAGTTCCATCTTTTGTTTACTTGTAAAAAGCATCGCTCTAGCTTAAGAATGGATCATTGCAATCCTAGTGTATCAATCAAACCTCTCTGTGGATACGATAACCCTTTGTGCTACAACGTACATAGGGGTTTTTGATGGCCCCGGCCATGTGTAAAAACGCCTGACATCAAAATGGCGCCGTTGCCGGGGAGGTTTTTGTATTGATCATTAGGATTTTGGTTCTTCTTAAGGCTAGAGTTTTATTTTTATTCCCTTTTGTTGCTAATCTTTTCACTTTTGTTCTAGAAGGAAGTGACAAGTATGAAGCAACCGTCAAGCTAGTGACGTTAAACGCGCCATTGGGGACCTCCCCAAACCTATCCATAGTCAAGCTAATGACTTAAAATGAGCGCTTAATGGGAGTCAACCCATTTACTTTTCAATTTCGTACTTTTGTTTTGATTTTTTTTTAGTTGAAATTTCGAATACTAAGCGAACTTGAATTTTTATTTAAGGAATGCAATGAGTTGTTCCCGTTGATCGTTTGTTGAATGTCAGTAGATGCAGGTTTGGACAACTTCGGACTTCGAACCAGACACTTTGCGAGAAGTCGACAGATGCGAAGTTTGGACAGAGCCTCATATGTCGATCGACACCTAATTCCTGTCGATCGACACGAAGGTCTCTAGAGAAACCTTCTGCGGCTTTAAAATACTCTGTCGATCGACGCAGAATACATTCTGTCGATCGACAGGGACGTTTTAAAGATTTCAACAACTCAACGGTCTAAGGCAGAACATGGTATGTCGATCGACAGAAGTTCCTGTCGATCGACAGGACCCCAAAAAAAAAAAATGGTAAATTTTGTATTTCTTTGATCAAGTTCGCATTTCATTTGATTTATTTTACCAATCTCGAGCTTGATAACACTGGGGACAGTGTTGGTTAAGTCTGGGGGAGGAAGTTACTAACGGGTTTCTTTTTGTTTTGATTTTTGACTCAAATTTTTGGTTAAAATTTTTTTTTGTTTTATTGAGTCAAAATTAGTAGAACATCCCTTCTTTTGGTCTTTTTCATCATGTGACCATTCTTCCAGGATCAACTTCAGAGTTAAAACTAATGAAAAATCCTAGGATAGACCAATTGACTAGAGAAGTCCGCTACTTCCAGTATAATCCGCCAAGTCAGAGCTATTGCACGACTCTCTTTTGGATCGATGTCCATTGAGCTTGACTTCTCATTCATACCTGATAAATTCAACCGTCTGTTGATAATAATGGTACTCCTCTCCCCATATAAAAAGAAAAATAAATATATATATACATATATATAAAATATTACTAGGATTGGGGTGAAATGATAGTTCTCGAGTACAAGATAAGGAATAAATCCAATGAATCTGTACTCGAGATGATCACCCAGCTCATAAGCAGCAGTCTGAGTCCCTTAAAAAGGATGTTGAGGACGAGCAATCTCACGAGCCTGTCTCCTCACAAGGAACAATCGTAGTGAGTCACGAACCTGTCTCCTCACAAGGAACAACATTAGTGAAATATGCACTGCTTCGAGTTTAACAATCGCAAAAAAAAAAAAAAAAAAAAAATGTATATATATGTAAATATAGAACGAAATAAGTCTGGGGGAGAGGTAGATTACCAAGTGTTGTTTAGGTTGATTTATCGCGGTATAGTATGGGAATGAGTCTAGAAGGTTCATGGCTTTGAGAACATTGAGATCAAGCGATGAAGACTAACGGATTATGCTGCGAAGTGGTGGATGGATTTGGAAGGTTGTGTGTGTCTGCGGAGAAGTACATGGTGGTCTGATTCTGGTTGGTTTTGGAAAGGTCAATTCGCTGCATCAAAAGAAGGTATGTTCTATGTTTTCAAACCTCTTTCACATTCTTGGTGTATGTTTTGCTTGAGGCCAAGCAAATGCTAAGTCTGGGGGCGTGATATATCATGGTTTTTACCCATTTTTAACCATGATATAAGTCGGTTTTGTATAGTATATTTTGTATTTGTGTGTCTTTTGTAGTGTTTTGCAGGAAAATGGTCGTTTGGTGCATTTTGGACAATTATCGAGCATTTTGGAGCTTTAAAGATCAAAGTGGAATCAAGTTGCAGCGTCCCCGTCGATCGACATTAAACTTGTGTCAATCGACACCTGAAGAGACGAAGCAAAGAAGATTTTCACCAGTAGCCAACGCGTCGATCGACACTCCCATCCCTGTCGATCGACAGAGGATCTTTAAAAGCAGAGGATATTTGCACAGACACCACCGTGTCGATCGACACACCTTTAGTGTCGATCGACGGCGGACCTGCAGACCTAATTTTGGGCACTTCTATAAATAGTTTTGTTTTGTTTTCATTGTAAAATATCTAGAAAACTTGTAAAAACTAGATCTATTCTCGTTTTGAGACTTAGAGAGAGAGAGAGAGAGAGAGAGAGAGAGAGAGAGAGAGAGAGAGAGAGAGAGAGAGAGAGAGAGAGAGAGAGAGAGAGAGAGAGAGAGAGAGAGAGAGAGAGAGAGAGAGAGAGATTTTGAAGATCTTGGAGGGAGATCTTCATGTTCTTCACCTAGTGACACCATTTGTATCTTCTAAACTCTAACTCTTTTATGAAATTCTATTCAGTTATTATGATTTCTTCATCTATTTCTGAGTAAATTACTTGTTAGGACATGGAGATTTCATGGGTTTTGATGAGAAATCAATAAAATCGAAGATCTGTTGAGGTTATCCGTTAGTTCTTCGTTTAGACTGTTCTCAATGCTTGAATCTAGCTTGATCACCTAGAATCTTGATTTTAGGATTGTTGGTTAGCCACGACAGTGGGATTAATAACCTGAATCTAGTCTAAATGGGCAAGGTTACCTATTCGCAAAGAATATTTGGCTTAGGGATTTTGTGAACATATCGAACTCGTGCTAAATGCGTGTTTAGATTCGATGATTCATGAGGGTCTAAATATATATAGCCTTCGTAACGACAGTTAGTTGGTTATACTTTCGTGTTTGAGTTCTAGAACGGTGCGTGATAGAACTTTGACAGTTGTGATAATCTTTGATTCATTGCCTATAAGAATTTCCATGGTCTAACTCTCGTCTCTTCGAGAGCAATGTAAATTAAAACCATCCTTTTCACTTGTTTCATAGTTCCATCTTTTGTTTACTTGTAAAAAGCATCGCTCTAGCTTAAGAATGGATCATTGCAATCCTAGTGTATCAATCAAACCTCTCTGTGGATACGATAACCCTTTGTGCTACAACGTACATAGGGGTTTTTGATGGCCCCGGCCATGTGTAAAAACGCCTGACATCAATTTTGTAGAACGTAGAGCAAAGTAAAAATTACATATTTTGAAATTTGATTCTAAAATTTTTAGAATATTAATGTTTCTCTAAATTTCTTAGAACATAGACCAATGTGCAGATGACGTATTCTGATATTTTATCCTAAATCGTTTGGAATGTGCGTGTGCTCTAAATTTTTAGAACAAAGAGCAAAGTTAAAAATATAAATTCTAAAAGGTGCAAAACATGTACAACCGGTAGATTACATTTTTTAAAACTTTTTAGAACATGTATAGACAACAAAATGTACATTCTGTACAAAATAGATTAAATTTAGAAATTCAAATTTTAATCTATTGGTTACAAATTAAAATTTTCACTTTTGATAAAAAATCTTATTATTTCATTTGTTACATGTTTAAAGAAAAAAAGTTTGAAAAAACTAATTATTTATTTTAAAAAAAATTGTAGAAAAATTTGGCAATGTCAAAAAAAGGTTTAGATGGACAAATTTAAATTTAGAAGACCTTTTAATCCAATTTTCTCTTGTTTCTTTTGATAAAGCACAATTCAAACTACGTTATGCGTAAAAATTGTGTGTGTTTTTTTTTTAAATTATGATCATTAAATTCGATCATATTAAGAGATAAAATTTAAAAGTAAAAAGAGATGAGGTAATATTAAAAAGATGATGTGTTATCGTTAAGGTTACATCACAACAAGAAGTTATCACAACTTCCAACTTGTTGTGCACAAAAATTGAGAGTATAACGGATAACTCACGTTTGAGTTAGTTACCATGGTTATGTTCTTTTGTGCGTGTGGTCCATTATAGCCGATTTTCTAATTCTCCTTTCAACATGTGGGTTCTTGTTGAGACTGATTCATAACACCACAGTCTCTACGCCTTCAAATACGTGATCGAAGTTCTTTTATTCAGTTATAGCCCAAAAACCAACAAAAGTTTTGAATTAATAAGATGATTGATTATAAGAGACTAAAGTTTCCAATGGTGATATAAGGTCTGTCAATGCGGAATGGGCGTAATCTGATTGTTGAAGTGCGGCTTATGCTGGAAAAATATATCATACAAAATTAACACATGAACTACGTAATATCAATTTTAGTAAAGAATTTACAAAATAAGATACATGAATAAAATTTATATCATTTGAAATTGTTCTCCATAGAAAATTAAGAATACATATAAAAAATCATAAAATAGTACAAGTAAATATTAATATTTTCAATTTTTATATGAATTATCTCTCAAAAAAGAATTTTTGAAATTTAACTACTAGATTTACTTTAGATTTAGATCATCCATCCCGAATCAAAAGAGATGTGAAGACAAAAAAGCACTGGAAGATGCGTATGGGATCGACGAAGGTCGGGCTGGAGGTTGCAGCGCCGGAGAACTGGCCGGAACCATGAGGAGCGGTGGAGTGTAACGGTCATATTTTTGAAAAAATCATCCGTTCTCTCTCCCCTAATTTTTTAGTTACATATAATCTCTTTATTAAATATGTAACCGAGCATTTATCATGTAATAACTTAAAAGCTTTTATCAAAGTAATAAAATTTATTAGCTTTTATAAGCTAGCTCGAGTGTCAAATTGAAAAGGCTTATGAACTTAGACAATTATAAAGAACAACTTTTCTTTATTAGATTTAAAAACTCTCTCAAAACTAAATCTTTCTTCTTTCTAAGTTATGATGATGTGATATGAAACAACTCTCTATTATCACTTGTTTATATAGAACTAAGTAACTTGTTCTCCAAGCCTCGTTAACTTGTTCTCCAAGCCTCGGTAGCTTCATCTCCAAGTCACGGTAGCTTGCTCTCTAAGTCACCGTAGCTTGCTCTCCAAGTCACCGTAGCTTGCTCCCCAAGTCTTGGTACTCCCCCGTAATTCCAACTTGAACTCCGGAAAGTTTGATCTCTTGAACTCCGACTAGACTTCTCATTTCTTTGAACTTGATCCTTCCTAATGGCTTGGTGAGGATGTCCGCCTTCTGCTCCGCTCCTGGTACATGTTCCACTTCGACTTGACCATCCACCACACACTCACGAATAAAATGATATTTCGAAAGTATGTGCTTGCTTCTTCCATGAAACACCCGATTCTTGGTTAAAGCTATGGCCGATTTGTTGTCTATCCTTAGTATGACCTTCTCGTCATCGCTAAGAATCTCTCTCAACACTTCCTTGAGCCATATAGCTTGCTTTGCGACTTCCGTAGCTAGCATAAACTCGGCCTCGCATGAAGACAATGCAACGGTTGGTTGCTTTTGTGATGTCCAAGTAATTGGTGATGCGCCATAGTAGAAAATGTGTCCTGAGATGCTTTTTCCATCATCAACATCGATATTGTAACTGCTATCACTATATCCAACAATCCTCCTTGATCCGTTTCTCTTGAAGTGCAAGCCAAAATCAGTAGTCCCTCTTACATACCTTAAAATTTGCTTGATAGCTTGTCCATGAGACTCTCTCGAACTTTGCATATACCGACTTAGCACTCCAACATCATATGATAGATCTAGTCTAGTGTGGAGGATATCTTAGACAACCGATCATTCTTTTATACTCTGTGGCATCATGCTCTGTCTTGTTTTCAGCCTTTGAAGCTTTAAATCCGACTCCATTGGAACATGAGTTAAGTTACATGCCTCTATATTTGTATTGGCAAGAATTCCTTTGGCATATCCTTCTTGTTTTATCCTTATGCCATCCTCTCCTTGATACTTTAATACCAAGGTAATATGTTAACCTTCCAAGATCTGACATCTCGAACGTCTTTGACATATCTTCTTTGACTTGTTTGATGATTTTAAGTGATGTCCCCGTCACAAATAAATCATCAACATAGATGGCCACAATCAAGACATCCTTCTCCTCTTCTTTAGGGTACACCGATGGCTCCTTTAAACACTTCTTAAAGCTTATCTCCTTTAGTATTAGATCGAGTTTAATATTCCATGCTCTTGGGGCTTGGCATAGTCCGTATAGAGCCTTGTGAAGTTTATACACTCGATTTTCTTCTCCCTTTTTAACAAAGCCTTTGGGTTGACTCACGTTAACTGTCTCCATTAATATCCGATTTCTTCTCTCAACAACTCCATTTTGTTGAGGCATATATGGAGCAGTTAAGTGACTAGAGACTCCTTTCTCTTCACAAAACCGATTGAATTCAGCTGAAGTGAATTCTCCTCCTCTATTGGTGCGAAAGGTCTTCACGGATAAACCGGTTTGTTTCAACACATACTCCTTAAATCTTTTGAACCGATCAAATGCTTCACTTTTCTCCTTCAGCAAGATAGTCCACATGTACCTTGAAAAATCATCAATTAGTACAAGGACATATCTGTTGTTTGCTGATGTTGGTGGTGATATTGGTCTGCACAAATCTCCATGGATTAGTTCCAATGCTTGAGACGCTCGGAACGTGGCTTTAGGCGGGAATGAATTTCTTGTTTGTTTCCCGGCTAGACATGCATTGCATACACTATTCTCGTGTAGAACTTGCGGCATTCCGATGACCATCTCCTTCTTGACCATATTATTCATGACACCAACACTCACATGTCCTAGCCGACCATGCCAGGTCTATTTATCATCATATTGTACATGAAGACACTTAGGAAAAATGATTTCCATTGGTGTTTTATAGAGGCGATTTGATGACCTGATGACTCGTACCAGCAATCTTCTGTTAGGGTCTCTTAGTGTCAAGGTTTCTCCCTTCATGTGTACTTCGCACCCATTCTCCGTTGCTTGTTCAAGGCTTATTATGTTATGCTTCAAGTCGGGTATGTAATAGATATCTTTGAGAGCTCTTTCTTCTCCGGTCTTGCCTACAAAGATAATCGTACCTTTCCCAACAATATCAACATACGAGCCATCACCAAACCTCACTTTCCCTTTGTTTTTCTCATCTAAGCTTGAGAAGAACTCCTTTCTTCCAGTCATATGATTGCTTGCTCCATTGTCCAAGTACCAAATATTTGTTTCGTCTTTGTTGGTACCATAGTTCTTAGAAAACACTTTGTCTTCATTCAATAACACCACCTGATGAACATAAAGAGCATCAGCCTCCTGCGTCTCATTTAAATTCATCTCTTGGTGTCTTGTTACTTTCTCGGGACACGTTGATACATAATGACCAACTTTGTCACATCTCTAACAAATTATCTTGGACATATCTTTCTTTGGCTTATGGTCTCCGGTTTCTCCTCCTTGAGATTGCTAATTGGATCTTCCTCGACCCCTGCCTCTACTGGAACCATCACCGCTGTTACTTCCTCTGCTATAACCACCACGGTTAAAACCTCCTCTGTTGTAACCTCCTTTGTTATAGCTTCATCTGTTTTCTCCTCGAAAATTTCCAAAAGCTCCACCTCTTGAGCTTCCGTAACCTCTTGAAAACATAAGTTTTCCTTGATCCTCACTTTGACCTTCTTCCCCTACACGTTCTTCATATGCCTTTAACCTCCCAACTATATCTTCAAATCTTGTTGTATTGAGATCCAAGACTTGCTCAAGGGATGCTACGATATGAATGAACTTTCCTTGTGGGAGACCCTTTAAGAACTTCTTCACCAACTTTGATTCTTCGATGGTTTCTCCCAAAGAAGCTGATTGTGATGCAAGTCCTGATATCTTGCCAGCAAAATCAGAGTCAGTGCTGCTCATTGTTAACTTGTCGAGTTCTGTCATTAAGGTCTGCAGTCGCGTTTCTCTTACACGGTCTGCTCCAAGATGATGCGCTTTGATAGCCTCTCACACGTTCTTTGAAGATGTTTATTCTCCGATCTGCAAAATTAACGTTTCGGGGATTGACTGAAACAATAGTGTTGTTGCCACATTATTTTTCTTCTGATCGGTGGAACATGGATCTAGTGTTTCCCAAACTTCGCAAACTCTCAACGTAATCTTCATACGCATTGCCCAAACTGTGTGGTTTGTTGCTGTGAGCATGGGACAATGAATAGATGCTGCGCCAACGTCTTTTGGTCGCGGCTGTTGTTGGGGCTGGGGATTGTCTTCACCGGCCATGCTTGCTTACGATAATCACTTAAGACAGTTCTTGATCGATTCTTCGACTTAAGGCTCGCACTGGTCTTGATCGGGTCTTCGACTTAAGACACCGCTCTGATACTAATTCAAATTGAAAAGGCTTATGAACTTAGAAAATTATAAAGAACAAATTTTCTTTATTAGATTTAGAAACTGTCTCAAAACTAAATCTTTCTTCTTTCTAAGTTATGATGATGTGATGAAGTGATATGAAACAACTCTCTATTATCACTTGTTTTTATAGAACTAAGTAAGTTGTTCTCCAAGCCTCGTTAACTTGTTATCCAAGCCTCGGTAGCTTCATCTCCAAATTTTGGTAGCTTGCTCTCTAAGTCACCGTAGCTCCTCTCTAAGTCACCGTAACTTGCTCCCCAAGTCTTGGAATTATCCAACAGAATGGTCCAAGTGTTATGTTTCCAAACGGCCGTGAGCTCTTCTCCCTCTTAACAAAGTTTCCACCAACATGAGAAGTAGATTGAAGGAATAAAATTGTTTTCTTTCTAAACCTAGAAAACGGGTTTTAGCAAAAGAAAAACAAATACACAAAAAACCTATAAAGGATTTTTGTTCCTCATTTTATTTAGCCTTTGAGGTTAAAGTCAATGGAGAAAATAGATTACATGTTACTGTATTGCAAAGGTTCTTTAAATGACAATTGAAAGAAACTATCAATCAAAGTCTCATTAAAACACACACACACACAAAATTACTAAAAACATTTATACATTAGCTAACTACGAGACATTTGTTACCATCAATAACAAAATAAAACATTTTGAAAAATTTAAGCAATTTTTGAGCAATGTAGAAATGTTACCATTAATAACGTGCACAATACATATTTCAGTATATCTTTGTATTTACTATTAACACATGCATCTATGAAACTTCAAAATGTTTGCTTCAACAAATATTCATCAAGAACGAGATCATTATGTTTTGCGATCTCTTATGTTTTGCACATATTTTCCACACTATGTATTGCACATCAGGAACAAGATCATCTACCTCTCTACCTTCTCAATTCTCTTTGTAGGAATTTCTTCAGGTTTTACCGGATTAATCTCTATTAATCAACCTAGTCACAATTCCAAAAGCCTAGGATCTAGGGTTTGTAAACGATAAATCTGCAAGAACGGATCTCGAATATACCTGGAGTTTTGCAGCGGAGTTTTGATCAGGGATTCGAGATTTTGAGCACCTCAAACGCTGTGCCTCTACTGCTAGTCCACACGCACACAAATTGGAATCCGCCGGGATGCTAGTGCCGGTAGATCGGATCTCTCAGGGAGTTTTTGTGTTTCTGGTGGCTGCCAAAAGTTTTTTCACTAAAACCTTATCCTCCAGGTCGTGCCTTATAACTCCTTATATAGGCCCTGAAGAAAACCTAATTGATCCTGAACCGATTCAGAATCAATTAAGTCATTAAACCGAAATCACTATTTCGGTTAGTGGCCCGTGTCGATCGACACAACACATGTGTGTCGATCGACACACTATTTAAAACACGAAAATAATGTGCATCAAATACACATCATTTAGATCATTACATTAATGATCATTCCCACATAAAGTGAATCCAATTTGCTTAGGTGTGTGACCCTGTAGGATCATATAATACTAGCAATGAGTTCATAACTCATAGATCATCATTGGTTTCTAGCAAAACATCATGACCATCTAGTATCATATGAATGTCTAATCTCGACAGTACAACTATCACTAGAGTAAATACAAGTGTGATTTCAGGACATTCCCAACAATCTCCCACTTGTACTGGAATCATCTATTCCTATAATCCCTTCGTCTCTATATCTCGATATGGCATAAGGCAAGATCCGTGTCATCCTTATTCAACCAATATCATGTTCATCGAACTCCGATTTATACTGACAAGACAAACGACTGACATTCAGCTCGTTCGAGTGCGGCCACACATTCCTCAGTATCAAATCTTCGATGGGCCATGAGATATTTATCTCCTGTTTTACAGGAGGGACAAATCCCATCTTGTTCCATCTCTGTTCCTTCACACACTTCATGATACGCCCAATCAATGCCTTTATAGTCACCTGTTATGGATAACGTTTGACAAAGTCAAAGTGGACCAATTCATATGCAAGGAATCATGATGAACTCAGGTCTAAGGACTATACTCTATAGTCGTAATGAGAACCTCTTATGACACTTAAATATCTTGTAGAGTTCTCATTAGCGGGTCATGTCCGATCATATGTTCTCTAACATATATCTATGTGATTGACTTTAATACTCCTATTAATGACTCCATGAAACTTAGTCATCAGTCACCTCACATGCTAGTCTCACGCGGTTGTTAGTGTCCCACTTTAACAACCTCGACCAGGGACAAATATAATCTATGTCATTTAATTCTCATAGGGTTTCATGATCAAGTCCTCAACTTGATGACCTATAGAATGTCATAAATTATTTTTGGGACTATCATTTAAACACATTTAAGTAATACTGAAATCAAATTTCATTAAAATAATCAAAGTATGATTACATGAACATTAAAACATAACTTAAAACAAGATAACTCCCACTAAATTAAGATCACATCTTAATTTCCTTAAGTCCTATAGCAGCAGTATTACTCTCATGCTTAGGTCGTGGGAGGGGCTTGGTCAGAGGATCAACGACATTCTCATCCGTTGGAACTCTGCTGATCTTCACGTCTCCTCTATCAATTATATCACGAATCAAGTGATATCTCCTCTCTATGTGTTTGGATTTCTGGTGTGATCTTGGTTCCTTCGCCTGAGCAATTGCTCCATTGTTATCACAATACAATGCTACAGGCTCTAAGATACTAGGAACCACACCAAGTTCAGAAATGAACTTCTTGATCCAAACAGCTTCCTTTGCTGCTTCCGAAGCAGCGATGTATTCAGCCTCAGTAGTGGAATCAGCTACAGTGCTCTGCTTGGAACTTTTCCAACTGACTGCACCGCCATTTAGACAAAAGACATAACCAGACTGAGACCGGAAATCGTCTTTATCCGTCTGAAAACTTGCATCAGTGAATCCACTTATGACCAGCTCATCATTTCCTCCATACACCAAGAACTTATCCTTAGTATTTCTCAAATACTTGAGGATATTCTTGACTGTTGTCCAGTGACACTCACCTGGATCAGATTGGTATCTACTCGTCATGCTTAAGGCACAAACAACATCTGGACGAGTACAGAGCATTGCATACATAATAGATCCTACTGCAAAAGCATAAGGAATTCTATTCATTCGCTCCCGCTCAGCTTGTGTCGAGGGACACTGCTTCTTGCTAAGAGTAACGCCATGTAACATAGGCGTGAAACCTTTCTTGGAATCCTGCATATTGAATCTGTGCAAGACTTTATCTATATAAGTATCTTGACACAATCCAATAAGCCTATTCAATCTATCTCTATAGATTCTTATTCCAAGAATGTACGCGGCTTCACCCATGTCTTTCATGGAAAAACAACTTCCAAGCCAAGTCTTGACAGACTGAAGCAATGGAACATCATTTCCGAGAAAAAGTATGTCGTCTACATACAATACGAGAAATGCAACTCCGCTCCCCCTAGTCTTTTTGTATACACATGGTTCCTCTTCGTTCTTGATGAAGTCAAACCTTTTGACTGCTTCGTCAAAACAAAGATTCTAACTCCGTGATGCTTGCTTCAATCCATAAATGGATTGATGAAGCTTGCATACTTTCCCAGCATTCTTAGGATCTGTGAAACCTTTAGGTTGTGTCATGTACACATCCTCTTCCAGAATTCCGTTAAGGAAAGCTGTTTTCACATCCATCTGCCATATCTCATAATCATAATAAGCGGCAGTTGCTAGGAGTATCTGAATGGATTTAAGCATAGCGACTGGGGAATAGGTCTCATCATAGTCAATACCATGAATTTGTTTAAAACCTTTAGCCACTAATCTAGCTTTGAATATCTGGATATTCCCATCCACGTCAATCTTCTTCTTGAAGATCCATTTACACTCAATGGGTTTTACACCATCGGGTAAATCTACCAAGGACCATACTTGGTTTTCTGACATGGATCCCATTTTGGATCTAGCGGCTCCAAGCCACTTTTCGGAGTCTGGGCCCAACATTGCTTCTTCAAAATTCGCAGGCTCAATACTGTCAATGATCAACAGGTCATGACAATCGTTCACGAGAAATCCATAGTATCTCTCGGGTTCGTGACGAATCCTTCCGGAACTCCTTGTTGTTCCACCTGCTGCTCTTCCTCATTAGGTTGAGCAGGCTCCTGTGATTCTCGAACGAGTAGTACTTTACTCCCACTATTCTTCTTATGAAGAAACTCTCTTTCAAGGAAAGTACAATCCCGAGCAACAAACACTTTGTTCTCAGAACGGTTGTAGAAGTAGTACGCCTTGGTTTCCTTAGGATAACCAACGAAAAAGCACTTATCAGATTTGGGTGCGAGCTTATCGGATATTAAACGTTTTACATAAGCCTCACAACCCTAAATTTTCAGAAAAGACAAACTTGGAACATTTCCAGTCTACATCTCATGTGGTGTCTTTGCAACTGATTTTGATGGGACTCTGTTTAGTGTAAACGTAGACGTTTCTAGAGCGTATCCCCAAAAGGATAATGGAAGGTCTGTGTGACTCATCATTGATCGAACCATATCTAATAGGGTCCGATTCCTCCTCTCGGAAACTCTATTCCATTGGGGTGTTCCAGGAGGAGTGAGCTGTGAAACAATTCCACACTCTCTCAGATGATCACTGAACTCTTGACTTAAGTATTCTCCACCACGATCAGATCGAAGAGCTTTAATACTTTTGCCAAGTTGGTTCTGTACTTCATTCTGGAATTCCTTAAATTTCTCAAAGGATTCTGACTTGTGTCTCATTAGATAGACATAGCCATACCTACTGAAATCATCAGTAAAGGTAATGAAGTAGTTATAGTTTCCTCTAGCACTTGTGCTCATCGGGCCGCATACATCTGTATGTATAAGGCCCAATAAGTCGCTGGCCCGTTTATTTGGTTTGTTGAAAGGAGCCTTTGCCATTTTGCCCATCAAACAAGATTCACATTTCTCACATGATTCATAATCAAATGAGCCCAAAATCTCATTACTATGGAGCTTCTGTATGCGTTTCTCGTTTATGTGACCCAAACGACAGTGCTAGAGAAAAGTTGGGTTTTCGTCATTTGACTTAAACCGCTTAGTATTTATGTTATAGACGGGCATTGATTAGTTTAAAATATAAAGCCCATTCTCTAATGGGCCGCTACCATAAAACATACCATCGCGATTAAAAAAACAACATTTATTCTTAATAGAAAAAACAAATCCTTCTAAATCCAAATAGGAAATTGAAATGATGTTTCTGTTTATCGCAGGTACATAGTAGCAATTATGCAAATCTAAAACCAAGCTCGAAGGCAAAGACAAATGATAAGTGCCCCCGGCCAACGCAGCAACCCTTGCTCCATTCCTGACTCGCAGCTCCACTTGCCCTTTTTCCAGCGTCTTACTGTTGCTTAGTGCCTGCATATTAGTACAAATATGAGCACCACAACCGGTATCCAATACCCATGAATTAGAACCTGAAGAAGTAACATTTACTTCAATAACATAAATACTTGGAGAAGTCGTCTCGTACGTCTTCTTCTTGTTCTTTAAACCTTCCAGGAATTTCTTGCAATTTCTTTTCCAATGCCCAGGCTCATTGCAGAAGTGGCACTTATCAGCATCAGAAGGGCCAGCCTTGGACTTAAGAGGAGGCGCAGGTTTGTCCTGGTTCATAACCTAGACAGCCTTGCCCTTTCCTTTGCCCTTGTCGGGTTTCTTAAACTTTTTGCCCCCTTGTACCATAAGCACATTTGGGGTACCCTTCTTTATGTTTGGCTCAGCAGTCTTGAGCATGCCATGTAACTCAGTCAACGTCTTCGTCAAGCTATTCATGTTATAGTTCATAATGAACATATCATAGCTTGGCGGCAGTGACTGCAGTATGATGTCAGTAGCCAACTCTTGGCTAATGGGACAGTCCAGTTTCCCCAAGTTATCAATATAACCCATCATCTTTATGACATGGGGACTTACTGGAGCATCACTTGGTAGCTTACACTCAACTAGAGATTTAACCATCTGGTATCTCTCAGTTCGAGCCTGCTCCTGAAACATCGCTTTCAGGCTAGTGATTATCTCGATGGGCGACGCCACATTCTCATATTGCTTCTGCAAATCTGAATTCATGGTAGCCAGCATCAGACAAGTCATATCGACCACATCATTCGAATGCTTATCCCAAGCATTCTTCTCTGCCTGCGGGGCATTGGTACGGTACTTCTCGGGGAGAACTTTATCAAGGACATAGTCCCTCTTCTCCTGCCTGAGAACAATTCTCAGGTTCCGATACCATTCCAGAAAATTTGATCCATTTAGCTTGTCCTTCTCAAGGACGGATCTCAGGGAGAAAGTGTTGTTTGAGCTAGTCATTGCTGAAACAAAAGAGGTAGAGGGTAAGTTACGATGTTCAATAAAATAGTAAACGTAACAATTAAGAAAACTCGCATTATATTCAAAACTATGTTTCCTCAAAAAAATATAATGATCCAAGATCCATGTTTCACCAAAACCCGAACGAGCCACTGGCTGTCACTCAAATCTTAGCTATATAGGTAAGCAACACTTTGCTAATCATATCTAATATGACTCTTGGTTGTGGATAAAACATCTTATGTTCTAACCACCTGATGTCTCTGGGCCCAGAACTTCTGATAGCCCATTCAAGCAAACCAATCTCTTCCGTTATGTAATAGTTGGTGCCATGCACTGCAAGCCCATCAACTCAATTACCTACTGCCTTACTCATGTAACTGCAGATACCTTGCACTGCAAGCCTATCACGCAATAAAATGAGTCTTGACAGCTGACAAGATCGGGAAGACATCCAGAACACTTAATATTTAGTTGAGGAATTGAACTTTCAATCCTTAACACATATCAGATATGCATTCAGGAACCCAGTCTCATTAAATCAGATTCGGTTATTAGATTTTAGGTTCACTAACCCATAATCTTAGTAGGCTGTCGATCGACACTACCTTAGTGTCGATCGACACTTACCTCTCTGTTATAGTTCTTCGAAAACCGATCAATCCAATTGAGCCGATTTCGATAATCGACAGAACCAATTCAATAACCGGCTAGTGTCGATCGACACAACATTTGTGTCGATCGACATTGATTAAACCAAATTCAATTTTCGATAACCGATCAATCCAATTGAACTGGATCGATAACCGGTCGGTGTCGATCGACACAACATTTGTGTCGATCGACGCCAACCAAACCGCAGCAAACCGAAATTTGCCGGTTTAATCGATCTGTTAACCAAGCGCAATAACCGAATCAATCCAATTGAACTGGTTCATCAATCGCAAGGCAGAGACATACGTGTCGATCGACACGACTAGGTTTTTCATGGGATTTGAACAATTTACGACAAAACGATTTTGCAAAGAAACAATAGATCAAAACGATTACTGTTCAGCCAGATTTCAATGTTAAACCCTAACGCTCTGATACCACTGTAGGAATTTCCTCAGGTTTTACCGGATTAATCTCTATTAATCAACCTAGTCACAATTCCAAAAGCCTTGGATCTAGGGTTTGTAAACGATAAATCTGCAAGAACGGATCTCGAATATACCTGGAGTTTTGCAGCGGAGTTTTGATCAGGGATTCGAGATTTTGAGCACCTCAAACGCTGTGCCTCTACTGCTAGTCCATACGCAAACAAATTGGAATCAGCCGGGATGCTAGTGCCGGTAGATCGGATCTCTCAGGGAGTTTTTGTGTTTCTGGTGGCTGCCAAATTTTTTTTCACTAAAACCTTATCCTCCAGGTCGTGCCTTATAACTCCTTATATAGGCCCTGGAGAAAACCTAATTGATCCTGAACCGATTCAGAATCAATTAAGTCATTAAACCGAAATCACTATTTCGGTTAGTGGCCCGTGTCGATCGACACAACACATGTGTGTCGATCGACACACTATTTAAAACACGAAAATAATGTGCATCAAATACACATCATTTAGATCATTACATTAATGATCATTCCCACATAAAGTGAATCCAATTTGCTTAGGTGTGTGACCCTGTAGGATCATATAATACTAGCAATGAGTTCATAACTCATAGATCATCATTGGTTTCTAGCAAAACATCATGACCACCTAGTATCATATGAATGTCTAATCTCGACAGTACAACTATCACTAAAGTAAAAACAAGTGTGATTTCAGGACATTCTCAACACTCTTCTCATCCTTGAAAGAAGTATCACTTCAATTTTATTCCTGAGAATTTGTTTTTTGTCATTTTTTTTTGTTTTCAACTTTTGTGTAATGGAGGTATACATGATGGAAATGTATATAGTGTTACATAAACATATATAGACGATGGTGAATATATGGGAATGCCTTAAATGTGGGTCGATCTTGATCGGACTACTTTGGGGTGGGATTATGTTAACTTTTTCTTTAACCTTGATTTACTTGGGTCAAAAGAGTATTTTGGGTCTAATAATCGTGTAAATAGCATTAGGAACGTAATCTTTCACATGAAAGCTTGTAGACTTATTTCTCTCAGTCTCTATTTTTAGAGCCTTGTAAACAACATTAATGTCCCACATCGGTTTGGTTAAAGATTCTTGCCTAGTATATAATGTGTGGCAATCCTCCTCCTAAGACGCTAGCTTTTGGGAATGAGTTAGACCCATAACAAACAAAAGGTCTTAAACTTCTTCTTTTTTTGCTTTCTTTCTTTCTTTTTAAATTTTATTTTCAATATATGTTTTCATGCTGAGAGAATAAATGTTATTTGTACATCGATCTTTTCATTTAACTTGCTTTTCGTTTTGTTTTTTAATTAACATCATACTCGCGTGTTTAAGGTATGTAATTACTTTCTTTCACGAGCTTAACTCTATCATACCATTTTATTATTCTAAAAAAATAATTACACACAAATTTGTCAAAAATAAAGTTTAAAATTTACCCAAACCATTGATTCTTTGATGAGGATTCTTAGTTGGAATTTTGATGGTGCCGACAACTGTTTGACAATAATAGCTACTTAATGGTGAATTGCAACATGTTCTTTATATGGCAATTGAAAGAAACCATTTCAAGAAAAGGTAGATGGATACAATGTCGACTAGATCGTAGTTTTGGGAATGAGAAGTGGTTTCAAATATTCCCAAGAGCAAAAGTGGAATATATGCATCTATGGGCCTCAGACCACAGGCCTATAAGAACCAGTTTTGCTCTAGAGGAAGCGGAATCAAGTCGGGGAAGATTTTATTTCGATAAAAGACTCATGAAAAAAGAAGGATTTGAAGAAGTGGTGCGACGTGGTTGGGGAAGTGCAGATGGTGAGAATACTTCGGTTTTGGATCGGATCGCTAACTGTCGAAGAGAAATCGCTAGATGGAAACGGTCATCGGATGTCAATTCTCGGGATAAGATTACCAAACTACATGCGATTTTAGAACAAGAATATGCCAAGAGCAGACCGGAACAGCGGCGAATTAGAAATTGGAAGCAAGAGCTCGCACTAGCATACAGGGAAGAGGAGTTGTTTTGGAGGCAAAAAAGTAGAGAACAATGGTTAAAAGCTGGGGATTTGAATACCAATTTCTTCCACAACTGTGTCAAAGGTAAGAGAATCCAAAACAAAATCTTGATGTTGCTGGATAAAGACAACAAGGAAAACTTCGCAGAAGGTTCAAAGGGTTCAACTGCAGTGGACTATTTCACAGAGCTCTTCAGGAGCTTCAATCCCTTTGATTCGGAATCTCTTCTTCATGGGTTAGAAAAACGGGTATCGCCGGCAGTCAATGATGCTCTTACTGCACCGGTTTCGTTGGAGGAAATTAAACGAGCTGCATTCGCAGTAAAAGGAAGTAGTGCACCCGGGGAGGATGGGTTAACTGGGATTTTCTATCAAAAATATTGGTCTATAGTAGGCCCGTCTCTATCGGCAGAAATTCATAGATTTTTTGAAACGACAATTTTACCAGACGGCTGGAACCACACGCAATTATGCCTTCTTCCTAAGATCGTGAACCCAACAGAGATGAAAGATATGAGACCAATAAGTCTATGCCCGGTTCAGTACAAAATTGTTTCCAAGATCCTTTGTGACCAGCTTAAGTCTTTTATTCCTGCAATAGTCTCGAAAACTCAAGGGGCATTTGTATCTGGTCGATTAATCTCGGACAACATCATCATCGCACACGAGATGGTTCATGGGCTCATGACCAACAATCTAGTTTCGGATGGTTTCATGGCGGTCAAAACGGATATGTCAAAGGCATACGACCGAGTCAAATGGAACTTTCTAGAAACTTTAATGGAAAAACTTGGTTTTGATAGAAGATGGATAAGTTGGATTGTGTCTTGTGTTACCACGGTCTCATATTCTGTTCTTCTCAATGGTAGATCACACGGGTTCATTAAGCCGGAACGTGGTATTCGTCAAGGAGATCCTTTGTCCCCGTTCTTGTTTATTATTTGTGCCGAAGCACTTGTTCACTGTCTCAATAGCGCTGAAGCTTCCGGGAAATTAACTGGCATCCGCTTATCGAGTACGGGTCCTTCAGTTCATCATCTCCTTTCCGCGGACGATAGTTTGCTGATGTGTAAAGCTACAACAGAGGAGGCGTTAGAACTTTCGAATTGTTTAAAAAGCTATGGATTAGCATCCGGCCAAGAGATTAACAAAAACAAATCGTCTATAATCTTTGGTAAGAAAGTGGGAGAGTCCATTCAAGAGAATGTTAAGATTGCATTGGGAATTGATAAAGTGGGTGGTGAAGGCACTTATTTAGGCCTCCCAGAATGTTTTAGCGGCTCAAAACGCAATCTCCTGAGCTTTATTAGAGAGAAACTTCAGGGACGTCTCAATGGTTGGTTTGCGAAATCTCTCTCTCAAGGAGGGAAAGAAGTGCTTTTAAAATCAGTCGGGATGGCTCTCCCAATCTACGCCATGTCTTGCTTTAAGTTACCAATAGATGTGTGCAAGAAGTTAACTAGTGCGATGATAGAATTCTGGTGGAGTAGTAGTGCCGACAAGAAGAAAAAAATTCCTTGGGTTGCTTGGCAAAAGCTATGTCAACCAAAAGAGGATGGAGGAATGGGGTTTCGAGACATACCATGGTTCAATCAATCTCTTCTCGGAAAACAAGCATTTCGTCTCTGGAATAATCCAGAATCTCTCTTGGGCAATATACTCAAACACCGACATTTTAAAAACTCCTCCATCTTGAGTAGTGTATTGGGAAAACAACCGTCTTATGCTTGGAAGAGTATACTCCATGGAAGAGATCTTGTGAAACAAGGCTTGTTACACATCATAGGCAATGGTGAAGATACAAAGGTATGGCTGGACAATTGGATCCTGGACCAAGTACCCAAAGCTCCCCATTATCAACAAACAGCTACGGTAGACCTAACATTAAGAGTATGCGACCTCTTTGACCCGTACACAGGATTTTGGGATGAGATAAAGGTTCGTCAATTGTTCGCAGAAGAGGACATCTCTAGAATCTTAAACACCAAGTTCAACTTAGGCAAAGCAGATTTGTTGGAATGGAGTTTCTCAAAAGATGGAGTCTACACTTCACAAAGTGGTTACAAGTTCCTGGAGGTCAACCACAAGGTGAACTCTGGTTCATATCAAGAGACCCCTCCGCTTGAAAAAGCACTTTGGAACAAAGTATGGAAGGTTAAAACATCCCCTAAACTCAAACACTTCTTGTGGAAAGCTTTATCCGGAGCATTGGCAGTTAAAGACCGTCTAAAATCTCGGGGATTACCTTTAGACTCTACTTGCCGTGCTTGCTCGGCAAGTGTACCGGAAACAATTTCTCATGTCTTATTCGCTTGTCCGACAGCCAAAGAAACTTGGGAATTATCAAACCTACCGATTCCTGAGTCCGGTTTCTCGCCCTCATCCGTGTTTCTCAATATCCATCATCTTATGGCAGTTTACAACAAGACTAATATTGCACAGTCCTTCAGTCGCAGTTTCCCATGGATTCTATGGCACCTATGGAAGGCTCGCAATGCTCAGATTTTTGAAAATACAAGGTATGATGCGCCCGCCATCCTGTCAAAAGCTCTAGAAGATGCAAAAATCTAGTTAGATTTGAATGTGCCAGGTTCATCACTGGTATCGTCGCGGCCTCAACTGGGACAGCACCAACAACCTAGAATGGCTTGGTCCAAACCTTCCCCCAACACAGTAAAGTGTAATGTGGGGGCTGTATGGTGTCAAGATAACCGAGATGGTGGTGTTTCATGGATAACTCGGGATTCCAATGGTAACCCTCTGTTTCATAGCCGGAGATCTTATGGGAATTTATCATCACAATTGGAAGTAGAACTGAGGGGGCTCATTTGGGCAATTGAAGCATCGGCGGGCATTCGTCTGCATCGAGTGATATTTGAATCTCACTTTACCCAAGCTCGAGAAGCTCTGCTCAATCCATCCTCATTCTCAAGGTATAGCACATTAATATCACGTATTCTATTTAAGCTGCAAAGCTTTGAATTCTGGTGCCTTGCATATTCTCCGGTAAGTTGTAACCAAGTGGCTCAGTCCATAGCGAAGAGCGTCATATCTGGTGATCGGCGGCAGTCCTATATAGCACGCGATGGTCCTCTTTGGCTTCAGCATTCAATCACATCGGAATCTAATGTGGTTGAAAGGAGAGAATAGAGTCACGATGTAGCTTTCTTCCTGAAATGCCTGGTGGCATTATTGTTGTCTCAAGCTTTGTTTTGTTGGTTTCCTTTTCACGAATCCTTTGAACTTTGTGATCTGTTTCATCCTTCTGGTTTAATGAATTTCTAAAAGCGTTAAAAAAAAGAAGAAAAGTCTCATTAAAACACACACACACGAAATCACTAAAAACATTTCTACATTAGCTAACTAATATAAGTAAACAAGGAAATGCATAAAATAGGGGGAAAAACAAGAAAATACAAAGTTTAATAGATAATAATAACAATATACAACTTTCTTAAGTTATAGTGGAACATATATAAATATTTCCTACTTTTAGCAAAGAACGTTTAGAAATAATTAAGCAGTAAAACAAATCACGCAGTCACACATGATCGATGTTGAGCAGGTTGAAACTCAAATCAATGAAAAAGAAGACAATGGAATACAATTCAAAATAACCAATAAGTATTGAAATGGTTATTAGAACTCGAGGAAGACATGGAAAAGAAAACGATAAAAAAAATATATTGGAAAAGGGTTTCTAGTTTTTTTTTTTTAAGTTAGTTTATGTTGTCGACCAATCAAAAGCGAAGATGTTTGATTTTGGTTGGGGAAAACAGATTACATAACAATTGACCTGACTACATAAAATCTTTTCTTTTTTAAGTTGGAGCGAGTTACAGATTAATGGTGGGTGGAATTACGGTCTATTTCTTCTTCATTTGAGTGTTGTTATAGGGGTTTTTATGGATAGTGTTTGAGTCTCATAGATAAATATATTTCAGTATATCTTTGTATTTACTATTAACACATGCATCTATGAAACTTCAAAATGTTTGCTTCAACAAATATTCATCAAGAACGAGATCATTATGTTTTGGGATCTCTTATGTTTTGCACATATTTTCCACACTATGTATTGCACATCAGGAACAAGATCATCTACCTCTCTACCTTCTCAATTCTCTTCTCATCCTTGAAAGAAGTGTCACTTCAATTTTGTTCCTGAGAAATTTTGTTTTTTTGTCACTTTTTTTTTTGTTTTCAACTTTTGTGTAATGGAGGTATATATGATGGAAATGTATATAGTGTTACATACACATATATAGACGATGGTGAATATATGGAAATGCCTTAAAACGTGAGTTGATCTTAATCAGATTATTTTGGGGTGGGATTTTGTTAAGTTTTTTTTTTAACCTTGATTTACTTGGATCAAAAGAGTATTTTGGGTTTATTAATATGAGGAAGAAGAGAAACTCTGTTTTTCCTCATAGAAATCCCCTATATATTATTAGGGAAGTGATTTTGGAGAAAATGCTTATGTGTCATCTCCACAATTATTTTCACCAAAAGAATTGTGACATGGCCTAATTTTATTATGACATGACTACTCAATAAATTACTACCACCAATTCTTTTATGACATATATGTTTAAGTTTTAAAGTTAATATTTTTGTTAAGTTTTTTCAAAATTTTAATATTTAAGTTTTAAGTTTTTTAAAATTTTTAAATTATCCCCTATATATTATTAGGGAAGTGACTTTGGAAAAAATGCTTATGTGTCATCTCCACAATCATTTTCACCAAAAGAATTGTGACATGGCCTAATTTTATTATGACATGGCTACTCAATAAATTACTACCACCAATTCTTTTATGACATATATGTTTTTGTGAAGTTTTTTCAAAATTTTAATATTTATGTTTTAAGTTTTTTAAAAATTTTAAATTATAACAAATCCTTAAAATATAGCTTCTTCACATAAAATAGATTAACTAAATTATATCGATGAACCAAAATGCAATTGTTATATAGAAAACAATTAAATAAAAATTTGATTTGGAAACATTATTTGTATGATTTAAAAAAAATGAGTGAAAGTTGAAATTATCATATGAAAACTCAAAAATTCTTTATATAGATTCATAAAATATACGAGTATGTACAACTTATTTTAAGTAAATAATTTCAATGGTTTTTTTAATGTTTTGTTGAAAGTTTATGTATCTTGATTATATTTAAAGTATATGTATTATATGCGTAGGTCTTTTATAAAGATTACAAAATATAAATACGAATTATTTGCAGATATTTAGTTAGAAAGAGTGCAAAACGAAATTTGTTTTAGCATGTTCTAAGACTTATGACCGGTTGTGGAGATCTTTTGTTGTTATTATTGTCTGTTTTTCTTACAAGGTCTTACACTTTATTTTTAAAAATTATAAAAAAAACAGGATTTATACCAAATCTACATCTAGAATAAACACTATTCACAACTTTTAGCTATAAAGCAACAATTTTCTGATTTATTTCATACTTTAAATTTTTAAAATATTTAATCCGCGTATTACGCGGGGAATCATCTAGTAAAGTGACAAAAAAAAGTTTTTTGGGTTTAATAATCGTGTAAATAGCATTAGGAACGTAATCTTTCACATGAATGATTGTAAACTTATTTCTCTCATTTTCTATTTTTAGCGCTTCCTAAATAAAAGGTCTTAAAGTTCTTCTTTTTTTCTTTCTTTCTTTCTTTTTAAATTTGATTTTCAATATATGTTTTTCATGATGAGAGAATAAATATTTTTTGTACATCGATCCCTTCATTTAACTTGCTTTTCGTTTTGTTTTTTAACCAACTTGTGTGTAAGGTACGTAATTACTTGATTTCACGAGCTTAACTCTATCATACCATTATATTATTCTAAAAAGATAAATACATACAAATTTATCAAAAATAAAGTTAAAAAATCACCCAAACCATTGATTCTTTGATGAGGATTCTTAGACACCTCCATCGAAATCTTTTAAAAGGGTATGCAATCAATTTTTTTAAAAAAATATTAGAGAAGCAAGAGAGAGAAGAAGAGACCGGCCCTTAAGACCATCTCCATTAGAGAAACTAAAATTTGTTTCTTAGACATTTTTTTAATATAAATGTTGCATAATTGAAATTTAAAAATTTTACCAAGAACTTTTGATTATGTTATCCTCCATTGGTGAAACTTCATTTGGGTTTCTTAATTTTTTTAAAAAACAATTTATTTTAAACAATTTATTTTAAACATGCTATATTTTACTAAATACAAAATACATAACATTTCATTAAAATGAACATACATACATTACATAAAAACATTAGTGCAAATAAGAAATCACAAGTTCTAGTATATTCCAAATTTATTCTGGAATCAAACTCATAAAATGGACCAAAACCAAAACAATGACTTCACTCTTGAGTTGGTGCGTTCTGATTGAGCTCGGCAAATCGCATACCAACACGCATTGTATGCTTGAGGAACTTCTCAGCACACTTCATAACACAAGTCTCCTCTTGTTTCTGAAGTGTTTGCGCGCAAAGCCATCAACTCAGTCCACAAAACACCTCTCGACCCCGAATTGTACATCCTGAAGCGGATTAACCACAAGAAGCAAAAGTTACTACAGTCTACAACCTAGAACAGAGAACTCAAAAGCATCATAACATTACTTCAATATCAAACAACAAGCACAGATTCAAGCTAGTTGCTAATGATGATTACTTTATAACTAATCAACAACTTATGGACAAAAATTGAAATTGGTTCATAAGTGATTCCCAATTCGCCAATTTGTTTGAACTTTTCAGTATTCAGTAAAAAAAAAACCAAAACACAAATGAGAATCATAAACATTCAAACAAGCAAATCATAATCATAAACCTCCAGATCTCTCCGTTAATTCCAATCAACTAAAAGTCTCATATCGTACTCCAACAATTGCACATGGAGTTTTGGGTCCCTTTTATAACTCAATCATAAATCAAACCCATAACAAATCAAGTTAGCATCAACAACAACAAAATTGATTTAGCGTACCTTGAGATAAATGAATAAGTGATTCAACAGACTTGAAAATCTAATAGTCTTGGGACAAGTGATCCAAGCGAATTCGAATTGGTCTTGTTCTAATCGGCCAGAAATTCCTGGAGCTTCTTTGAGCTTGAGAACTCAATTTGGAAAAAACCAGTAAACCGATTGGTGACATTTAGAATCGAAGTTGACGGTGAAGCCGATTCCAATCTTCCGATTTGGTTGGTCCAGCGACGGATTCTGATCTTCAGAGCCAAATTTTCTGCCGACCATATCGGAAGTGAGAAACACACGAGAGAGAGAAAGAGTCGCCACATTGATTTTTTTTGTTTTTTTATTTTGTTTTGGTTAAAAATACCCCAACCACTCTCTTGCCGACAAGTGTTCGACTCTTAGAAAAACAAAAACATCTTACATAAGAAACGTTTCTTCTAAATTAGGCCAATTATCTTGAATTTTGATTTATTTTTGGCATAAGAAACTACTTAAGAAACACTGAAAACGGCCCAATGGAGATGCTCTAAGTTCCTTGTTTTACAAACGTATTTTACTTTTTAAGAAACACTCTGCTACGTGTCATCTTTTAATAGGTTGATTGTTATTAGTATTTAAACAATTAATCAAATTAAAGAAAAATTAATAAAATAATATATTAGAAAATCTCAATGAGTTTTTGACCGATGAGGCCATGAGGGTGCTCTTAGCTGGAACTTTCATGGTATCGGCAACTGTTTCGCAATGCCGAGTCATTTTTTTATGGGCTCAGGGGAGAATAAAAAAATTTGAGCCTTTTTAAAGAAACAAACAAAGTTTAGGGCCCTTTTTGATATATATATATTTTTTTTAAAAGACCATTTTTCTTAAAATCTTTTGTATATTTTGGCATGGCCCCATGAATAGGCCCTACTCGCCACCTCCTAGAGCCGACCCTGGTTATTCGGGTTGAATCCAAACAATCTAGAATTTAGGTTTTGAAGCAAATAAACTCAAGAATTCAAGAAATGAAGAAAACATATGAAAATTATGGTATCGATAAAATTGTGGATACCTTTCTAAGAGAATTACATTTAGTATTTATACAAACATGAATCGTTCAAACAAACCCTTAGAAAAGATATGAAAAAACTCATAATTCTAGGTGATTTTTCATTATTCGAACTAATCTTTTCCTTTTTAGTTGGATACTACAAGGTCGGGTGATATTGATCCTGAGCTGAGCTCGCTAACTTGGGCTGAGTGACCTGAGTCAATTCCTATCCGAAGCTCCGAGTCTATTTAGGTATAGGTTGATCATTGATAAACGGTGCTAAACCCGGTAGTATCATTTACGATGCTAACAACCAGAAGATACTCATTCGTTGAGAAAGATTTGGATAAAAAAACATGCGTGGTTTCGAGACAACCAGGAAATGCTCCATGTTAAACTTGAACAAGTCGCCGAGTACATGGCTGTTTTGAGTGATATTTGGATATTGAGCCATATTTTTGTGAAGCAGAACTGGTAACATTAGGTAATCAAGCGTTCACTTTTTTTGTTATCAGTTTGTGGTGTTAACAAGACAAAATTTAGCTTGCTGCCTATGTATTTTGCAAGTTTAAGTTGAGTAGACTTTTGGGTATGCAAAGTTATAAAAGAAGCAGACCTAAGTTTTTACACAATATTCTCATATATTCTCGACTTATTCTCCAAGTATTCCAAGGTCGGCAATCTGAGATAGATCCGGCCTTTAGTCTTCTCAATGGGCCTCCATGAGCCCTTCCGGCCCATCTTTAAATTGATATCCGGGTCAGTTCGATCATGGATCTTGTCATGGTAACGGGTGCTAAACCCAGTACCACCAGTAGATAAATTATTTCTCTTTGTTGTGGCATTAGTTACTTGCAAGTTTAGTGGGAACTCTTGGAAGAGAGATACAAATATGTTATTATTGAATAGAATGAGTATTGAAAGGAATTTTGATGCCAATAGTTGTAGGTATACATTCTTAATGAGAAGTTGCGAAAATGAGGCACCAATATATGCATATTATATTTGATGATAATCTGTGTGCTCGAGTGTTTAGACTCCCTTCTATTAATTTTAATATGAAATTAGATTTTACTGATGAAAAACAAATGAGCAGGAGTTTTGCTGAGTAGCGCAGTAGATTTGAGCAGATGAAGCTATAGAACAACCTTTATTGAGTACAAAGGAATTGGTTCTTTGGATTGTTGCCTATGTTTTGTGGTTAAATTAGGATATAAGTTAAGAGAGGAGTGACTAGAGGAAACATAAGAGACACCCATGACTAATTTCCAAACCAATGATCATGTATTTGAAGCAGACTAAGTTGATTTACGGGATTTAATAATTTAACTGTATAAAAAGGCCAAACACATAGTCAAATTTTAATTGTCAAACATTGTTAGCCCAAATTTTCAATACAAGGAAACTCAAATGTAACGTTTTTCCTAGATGAAACCGGAATTGTGGGAAACGCATGGAAACGTGACAATATGAGAGATCCTCTTTGGAGAGTAGACAAAAAGCGACAACGACTTTGACAAATGGTGGTTGGATTATTTAATTGGAACGAAGATTATTATTAAAACGAAGAAAAATTCAAAGAAGGCATGCAAATTGCATTTTATCAATTTGTCAAAGTTAGATGGCTAAGGGAGCGCGTGGTGAGCACGAAGCAGGTAACAAGAAAGTTGAACAGCTCCTCATCTTCTTCTCCACCAACTAACCTCTCCTCCACCTTTTCATTATTCTCTCCAAAAACTCTCTCTCTCATTTTTTCAAATCAAACCCCATTGTATCGTTCCTCACACACGCCTCGATTCGCTTTTTCCATTTCATCGTCCTCGTCTCCAATCTCTCATCCGTAAGTTTGATTTTCTTCTCTTTCTCTCTCTCTAAATCCTTTTGCGGAATTTGGTTTTGTGATCTTATCGTATATGCTAGATCTGATTTTGATTTAGTCGTTTAGATACTCTTTTGGTCACTGTGCGTTAGATTTTTGTGGAGCTAGTGCTCATAGATTCATTACCTTTACTTATTCTGAAAACTGGGTTTTTGTAATTGACACCATTACTTTCGTTCTGGGTTTGTTCCTGATTTTGGTGGGTTGATTTGGTTTTTCTCGATTCTGACCTATTAGAGATTTTGACGAGTTTCTGTGTGGTTTATACAATAGATGGACTCAACTGTGAATGAGATTTTTGGTAAAGTTGTATATCAAAGCTTGAATTGGAGAATTTTCTTATCCTCATTTGGCTTGCTTTATTAGTTTTCATCTCCATATTTAGTTTTAGTGTTGAGTCTCATTCTAGCTTGCCATATTCGTTATAGTTTTGTGCTTGTGAAGGCACATATCTGATGATTCTTTATTTGTTGTTGTTCAGGTTCAACAAGAATGGATTCTTGTCCTGGAGGCGTTAACGAGAATTCAATGGCGTCGAACTTGGACATTCTCCGATGCCCGTTCTTGAGGAACATCAATGAGCCTACTAGTCTCTCCTTCTCTTCGTCCATGCCATTTCCCATGCCTGTGAGTAACCGTGTTCACGTAATGGTTCACTCTATTGTCATTTCTTGCAATGACGTGATTCTCATTGTCGAGTGAACTTATAAATTCTTTCAGGTACGAGCAGGAAAAGGACCGATATTTGAGGATGGACCCAATTTTGACACAGCATTTAGGCTTTTCCATGGACAAGATGGAGTTGTCCCGCTTTCTGATAGTGCTCGAGCTGACGCGAAGAAGCCCGTGCTTTCCTCTCCTGTATTCCATCCACTTGCTGCAAAGGCGGCAACAATTAGTCTTTCGTCATTTGGACCTGGAGGACCTTTTGGGTTTGATGCATTCTCTGAGATGTTTAAAAACAAAAAGAAAAACTCTAACTCGTCCAAAAAGAGCGATAAGGTAAAGGCTTTACGCTGTTCTTGCTCAACAAGTTCTTTGAATCGATGTGCATAGTTAAAGGAAATGGTTAAGCTTAGATCATTGCTTACTTGTTGTGTCTGTTTCAGGGAGGAAACCACAAATCTATGAGCGACGAATGGCTTAAAACAGGAAATTGTCCTATTGCAAAATCATATCGAGCTGTAAGTGGCGTGGTACCGCTCGTGGCAAAGATACTGAAGCCTCCTCAAGGAATGAATTTGAAGTGCCCTCAAGCAATAGTCACAGCTCGAGCAGCGTTATCGAAAACAGCTTTCGCCAAGAACCTCCGTCCACAACCTTTACCATCCAAAGTACTAGTGATCGGGATGCTGGGCATGGCGCTAAACATGCCTCTAGGGATTTGGAGAGAGCACACTGAGAAATATTCGGCATCTTGGTTTGTAGCGCTTCACGCAGCTGTTCCATTCATAGGAATACTTAGGAAGTCGGTGTTGATGCCTAAGACAGCTATGGTATTCACGATAGCAGCGTCGGTTTTGGGACAGGTGATTGGCTCAAGAGCAGAGAGGCTCAGGCTTAAATCAGTAGCTGAGAAGAAGCTAACATTGGAGGGGACAAATCCGTCTAGCATTGAAGCGAACCAGATGCAATTTGTGGGAGTTTCATCGGATGGAAGGTGCGGCGATAAAGTGGCGATGAAGTGGAATCCCATGATGCTTGACGTTGCAAGTCCTGTGTCTTCCGGAGCAGCTAATGTTGTCTGCTAAAATGATTTTGGTAAATCTTGCAAGATTTCAATATATATACCTAATTGTTTTCTTTTTGTTTTTTTTTGTTTGGCGATTGTATTTAAAAGTTCTAAATGTTTGAGAAAAACAAGAATAAAAGCCATTTTTATGAACTGTGAATTGTATTCTGAATGTAAAAGACTCGGATTCGTTGAGTGGAAAATAAAGAAAAGTTGGAAAAGTTGGGATGAAGAAAGTGAGAAGTGTTGCAAACTGTGATTGCCCATTGCAAGGTTTTTTTTCATTGTTCGGAAGAAACAATTTGTCAAAAGAAAGGCTCAAGTGTTTTGGGGGTTATCACGCAAGACAAACAGATGTAACACAATATTACACAAAACCGTAAGAAAAAACATATATTAACTATCATATGTACCATTCCTAAAAGTGTAATTGTACAAGAAAACTATATTAGAACACAAATAAATTAGGTTGGTATATATATCACATTATTTTGATACGCTATAACAATTTTTGATAACTCTCTTTTGTATCAACTTTGTTTTCAGAAAGTTGAGTTTGTTTCTTATCCCAAAGTTTACAATGTATTTAAGATAATTATGAAAATGACGAAGGAAAATCAGATGAGAATTTGCACTTTGAACGTGATAATTAACGTATAATCACAAGATATTTACTTCGACGAGATTCTTTATAAATCATCAAATGGAACATTACTTTTGACTAATGAAACATTTTTCTTATATTGTTTTTCAAATAATTGACTCTTTCTATATTACAATTTTCTTGAATACAAGATCCAATGTTTTTGCATGCATTTCTTTTTAGAATTACTATGTAATTCATAAAATCTTCAAATTTTGTAAATGGGTACTTAGTTTGATGACAGAATCCAAGTAACTTTACGAAATAACCAAAGAAACTAACATTTACAAAAAAAACACAAAATATGCAGGAAATAAGTCTCTTTCTTAAAAGAATTACAAAGTACTAACAAAATGTATGTAATCAAATTTTTTATACCTCATTAGAAAATAACTGTTAATGGATGTAGATAAAAATAGTATCTATTATTTTACATCTTCAAATGAGTCCTAGAAAAGAAAAGAATCAGTCAAATGATATATATACTACACTAAGGAAATGAGATATGGAGACAATTGATATGGCTTATAATAATTATTAATTTTATCATGTTTTCATATAGAAATAAAAAAAATGGGATCATTAAAATCTGTGACCTTTGTAATTATCATGTAGAGTACAGATAAATAAAGAATGTTAACAGAGCTAGATTACTGTAATTATGGACAAAATAACAAAAAAACACCTAAGAAAAACTAATAATAAATCACGTGTAGACAAAGATTTGTAACCAAATTCAAAGTATTCAAACAGAAAGTACCCATCTGTTTAGGCAGAAGATTCGATCATCCCACGTCAAATAATATTTGTTTTGCGATCTCACCCACAAACTAATTCCCTATAAAAGCTTCTTACAATATCTTCCTCTCTCTATCTCTTTTTTTTTCAGCTCATTTCTTTTCTCTTTCTCTTGTCTCCGTGGATTTTTGGGATCACAACAACAAGAATATCTTTGTCTTTCCCTTTTGCTCTTCTCTTAATTTGTAGTAATTAATAAGGAAAGTAAAACTTTCGAAGAACAATGATGGGAGACAATGAAGGAAGAAGGCGGCCGTTAATGAATCTTGGGGTCCAAGTGTCCATAAGATTACTAGTCATCGGAACTGCGATGGCCTCGGCGTGGCTCATGCTCACTAACCATGAGGTGGCCTCTGTTTATGGCCTTTCCTTTGAGGCCAAATACAGCTACTCCTCATCTTTTAGGTATTCTATTTTTTCTACAACCAATTAATAGTGACCTAATTAGTGGAATAAAATATGTTGGAATGAGCCATCCATATACAGCATCTCGATGAATTACTAGTTACATGGAAAAGTACCCAAAAGAAAAACTATTACACGTTCTAGTGCAAATTAAAATAATGAAAAGTGATCAAATCTTAAAAAAAGAAACAGAAATACTCTTCTAGGTTATTTGTAGGAGAATATACATGTCGAATAATACCATTCGTAATATTTTTCATATTCCATTTGGAAATTTCTTTGTTTATCTTTCTCATTGATTTATCTCATGTTTAGCAATGATAGGTGATACAAAAATGTTACTTTTTCGTATGTCATATATAAGATATCGAGTGATGTCTATATGAACGTTTTTTTGGTTTGATGTGTGTGGCAGGTATTTGGTGTACGCAGATATAGCAGTATGCGCCGCGACATTGTTTACGTTGTTATGGTCGTGTCTTGCAGTCCGCAGAACGGGACTTGTTTTCGCACTCTTCTTCTTTGATTTGGTAATTATTCAATCTATCACTTGATACATATATAAGAAGATTTTTAAAAAAAAAATCATTTGGATTAGCATCTCGCCATATGATTATATATATGAAAGTTTTTTGAGATGGGTTTAATTGATGTAGCTTGTGACGCTAACAGCAATATCGGCTTTCTCTGCGGCCATGTCGGAGGGTTACATCGGTAAGTACGGTAACTCACACGCTGGTTGGCTTCCGATTTGCCGTTACGTGCATGGCTACTGCACACGTGTCACTCTCTCACTCGCTGTGTCCTTCGCCTCTTTCATCCTCTTGTTCCTCCTTACCGTCTTAACTGCCTCCGCTGCTCGTCATTTCTGATTATTTATATTTATATAACACAGATCCTGCTACTCCAAGATTATTCAATCTTTATAATTTGGTTGGATTTCACAAATTATATAAACAAATTGTATGATTCTATGTATTTATCATTTAGACTTCTCATGTTCGTTGTTTTGCTTTGTTTTGATTTGTTTTAGAGTACATACAAGAAACAACAAACTATTTGAACAAAAAATAATTAGAGAATACTTGAAGGTTAAAAAACAAATAATCTTGGTTTGGAGAAATGAGCATAATACTAAATTACTTCAAGATGGATACACAAAAAAATTTCATATCCCACGGCACGTTTGATCTTTATGTCTATTCGGAGAAAATTTATGTGGATACGACGACTAGAAGATCGTTTTATTTATATCGATGTATCATAAACAAATACGTGACACTTTTGATTCACTCCTTAAAACAACATTGATTTGCTGGAATGGAATAGGAGATTTCGAAAAGCAAACATAAGAAAACAAGTTTAGAATTACATCTGGAAATGACAATACGGGACATAATTTGTTGTTTGGTTAGCTATGTGCAGTGAGATTGATCTCCCTAACAAAAAAAAAAGAGGAATTTTACCCGTAAAAACCCTTTTCTAGCTTTTAGTAAGATAACAAATAAATGCAAGCGAAAGACTTCATCATCAATGAATCTCTCTATGAGAATTTCACCTATATAGGAGAGGGATTCATCTAAAAGCATCTCCAATGCACACTTCATTTTTTGAAATTTGTGTGTATTCTTGGTAAAAGTTCAAAATAATTTGTAAACGCGAAAACCAAATGGGCCCGTTGAAATGGTTTACGTATTGGTTTGGGCCTGTCCTAATTGCCAAGTTTGACCATATAAATTTGTAATCGTGGGACCCATAGGAACATGTGCCGAAGATAGGCCTGAATCCGCAAGATCAAACGTCAACCACAAAAAGTGCTCTGCTTCTCGTAAAACGACGCCGTATCAAATTCTGCTTGTTTGCTTCCTTTTCGACATAAAAGTTTCCTCTTCCTTATCCAACTAGAGTTAGCAGTAGGAGAAGCCATTTTTATCATTGTTGTCTCTGAGCTTACATCTCCTTCAATGGCTTCCCTATCAACCACTTCTCTCAGCTTCAAAGCTCCTTCCACCAGAGTTTCTCAGGTCACTTCACAAATTCTTTTTCTTAAAACCCATTATATAATCTCTTGTTTGTCATTTTAGAAATAACCAACTGTTTTAACTACAAATGGATAATTCGTTTGAACTGTTTTCCAATTATGTTCAAAAAGCCATCATATAACGGCCTTTTTTTTGTTGTTGAAATAAATTTTAAATTATATTCAAACAAAACAAATACAGTTTTACATGAACTGCATTCATTCATTGATATTTCAAATGATAATTTAAAAAACTAACTATCAGGTGTTGAGGAAAGCGTCGAGTTTTCAATCTATTGCCTTTGGTCGTTTCCAGTCTTGTAAGAGCATTCGTCTACAAATCAGTTGCGCAGTAAGTAAAGATTTTCTTGTAACAAACACAAACTATATATATATAGGAGAAATACAATAAGGTGATTGTAATCTTGTGTGTTGTGTTGAGTGTATAGGCAAAAGCAGAGACGGTGCAGAAAGTGAGTGACATTGTAAAGGAACAATTGGCTTTGTCTGCGGACACTCCGCTCACTGCTGAATCAAAGTTCTCTGCTCTTGGTGCTGATTCTCTCGACACTGTAAGTTATACAATCTCTCTCTGTTTCGTCTTTACAATAATAACTCATTGATTTCGAAATCTATGTTTCTTATCGTAACACTAATCTAGCTTTCATTATGATTTCTACTTAAAGATGCACTTGTTGTAAAAACGATTTTTTTAAAAAAAAAATTGTATACATTCAATTCAAAAAAAAATTACTCATTGATTCTAATCATTATTAGACTACTTGTTAATGTTCTCGGATGCAGGTGGAGATAGTGATGGCATTGGAAGAAAAGTTCAACATAAGTGTGGAGGAATCTGATGCTCAGAACATTACGACGATTCAAGAGGCTGCTGATTTGATAGAAGACCTTGTTCAGAAGAAACCCGCTGCTGAAAGTAACTGAACCGGTACATCGAAAACCCGCTTATTATCTATCTTGTCGCCTTTTCTTGGTTCCGGAGCAATTTTATTTTGGTATATTAGTAGACCCTTTTGTTTTGTTTGGCTTTTCTTTTTGGAAAGCTTAAGATTGGATGTTGACGACAAGACAAGTATTGTGTACGTTGAGATTGATTCTTTGCCGTGATTGGTCTTTTTTTTATGACGAATATATAAATGTGTTTTGTGTTACTACCATTAGATATGAGCATTTTCTATTTCCAGTTATGATATAGCTTTTGTTAGTACCCACCCCTACATGCTTCAAAATGAGAACTCATCTCTCGGGTAACGGTTATAAAAGCCTAGGTGTGTCAAACAAATATCGAAAGTCTAGTCTAGTCAAATGAGGTTCGGATACGTAACAACAATACCTAGAATATACATGAATTTAATTTCCACTCGGCTGGTCTTTTTGGATATTCTTTTGTATTTTCATATGAGAATTCACTTGTGGTAAATGTTATTGATTAACAATTCTCCGTTCCATGTTTATCGTAATCAAATAGTTTGTAATGCACTTAAACTGCTAATTCATTAGAAACTTTACCATAAAAACAAGTATAAAGAAAAAAATACAGCACGCATTTACTCCTCTTGATGAGTTCATGATTTGTGATCTTTGAGATGCTGTAAACGGTGAGCTAACATCTTCAATATAGCAGTTAGAAGTACATTTGTAAATATATTTATGATTGTATGATGGCGTACATTCAGAGGCGATTCTAGAATGCTCAATCACTATTAAGGTCTGGTGCAGTTTGTCAAAAATTGGTGTTTTATTTATATAAAAAAAATTTTTGGCCCCAAAACAATTAGTTTTGGCTCTAAAAAAATTTCAAAAAAGTTTTGGGCTCTATGCTGTTGCTCCTCTTGCACATGTGATTGTCATTTTTTTGGTAGAAATAGGTGAAGAATTTTGATCATATATGACCTCATATAACAGTATTTCAATGTATCATTTTCTTAACACTTTCACAATCTTAAAATCTTGTTTATCTATAAATTAACTCAAAAATGTAACCATAAACAATTATTAAAGTAAATATATTTAACTGAAAATGGATTGAGGAGAGGAAAAAAAAAAAACAATAAACTAATGGGTCCCACGTTCTCTCAACTTCCTCTCCCGCCACCATTCGGTCCACGCCTATGGCGTTTACATTTTCTCCCTCTCCTCAAACCAAAATTCTTGTTGACTCCGTCTCCTACATTAGGTTTCACCAAAAATCTCTGACCTTAAAAAGCTCTTTCTCCATGTTTGTATATTACTCCGAACAATTTCTCTGTATATAACCGGAAAACATGGCGCGGAGGCGGCGGGATATGCTGGATAGCGGCGGACCAGGCAGCTCCGCTTCTTCTTCACCGGCGATGTCTCCGTCGCATCGTCACGGAGGAGGAATCCCTGGACGAAGCACTCTTCGGAAGCAAAACGCCGCCGAGCTACTCGCTAAGGTCATGGATAAGCGTGACTACGACTATGATTACGACGATGACGCCGGAGACGAAGATCTGTACCAAGTACCTCTTCGGCCTCCCTCTCAGACTAGACGACGAGATGATAACCGCACTGGTAAGGTTTTGGTCAATCGAAAAGAGAATCCGGCGCCGAACCCGACCCGGGTCCTAATTCCGCCTAAATTTGACGACGAATCCGATGGTGATGAAATCTCAGCCGTCGATTTGCTCCCGAATCGGAAGGGAAGGGGTCCGAAAGAAGCTCCAGTGGTTAAACCCAAACCCTCTGCACAATCGCTGCCTAAATTTGATGATGAATCCGACGGTAATGAAATGCCAGCCGTTGATCTGCCCCGGATTCAAAAGGGTAGGGTTCGGAAAGAATCTCCGGTGGTGAAACGCCCTGCACTTCCGGTTCCTAAATTTGACGATGAATCCGACGGTGATGAAATCCCAGCCGTCTATTTGCCCCGAAATCGGAAGGGACCGGGTCTGAAAGAAGCTCCGGTGGTGAGACCCGTTGTACTTCCGCCGCCGCCTAAATTTGACGATGAATCCGACGGTGATGAAATCGCAGCAGCCGATTTGCCTCGGAATCGGAAGGGACCGGGTCTGAAAGAAGCTCCAGTGGTGAAACCCGTCGCACTTCCGCCGCCTACATTTGACGATGAACTCGATGGTGATGGAATTACTGCCGATTTGGCCCGGAATCGGCAGGGAAGGGTTCCGAAAGAAGCTCCGGTGGTGAAACACGTCGCACTTCCGCCGGCGGCTAAATTTGACGATGAATCGGACAGTGATGAAATCGCAGCAGTCGATTTGCTGCGGAATCAGAAGGGACCGGGTCTGAAAGAAACTCCGGTGATGAGACGCGTCGCAATTCCGCCGCCTACATTTGACGATGACGACGGTGATACTGCAGAGTTGCCCCAGACTCCAGTGGAGATTTCTCAAAAGAATGGAAGAGGACCACTCAAGGTTAGAGTTCCGGTATATTCGCGTCGGAATCCGATGGTGGATTTCGAGCAGAACGGAGACAATGTTCAATTTGATGTGCCTGCAAAACAATCAGAGGCTCAAATGAAGTATAAGAAAAGGTAAAAGTTTTGAGTTTACACAAATTTGGCTCTCAAGTCTCAGATTCCGTTGTATTTGACGACATTACTGGGAACGAACGACTAGTTTCAGGTTTCGCCCTGCAGAGATTTTATCGACGAATCAGCACGAAGATGATCGAGAAGCTTCGGCCCTGCGTGATGAAGTATGGTTACTCATGTTGACGGATTTGGGTTTATACTATTTGTGTTAAAACTTTATTTTGAAGCCAAACTCATTATTATTGCAGCTAGATATGCTTCAAGAAGAAAATGATAACATACTGCAAAAGGTCAGTGTGACATTTCTAGGGTCTATTTTGTGTTTTGCTACCTTTTTGCACTTGATGTGTATATACTTGAGATACATATGCAGCTTCAACGCGCTGAAGAAAGGCGCGTAGCAGCAGAAGAAAGGGCTAAAGAGCTCGAGAAACAGGTGTTTATGATTTCCATTACAGTTCATTTTTCCGCACATGTCCGGTTTATATACAATATTGATGGTTACATTTTAAGCTTGGTATGATGTGCAATAGATTGCTTCCCTAGGTGAAGGAGCAAACTTTGACGTCAAGCTCTTGAAGAGGTTTGGTTTTCTTATCTTGATTATATTAGCCTTCATTCACATAATTGGGTTTTCACGAAATTTGCGCTGATCCCTCCAGGAAAGAAGCAGCATTGCGTCAAAGAGAGGTTTGTAATGCATTCATACTTTAATGGACCTTGTTTCATTTTCACTATGCAATATTCATACTTTTAAGTTTCCGAAAGGAATAAACATAAATCTATTGCAGGCAGTATTAAGGTCTGCTGAACAGAAAAGAGAGGGAAGACACAAAGAAACTGATTCCCTTCGTACAGAATTTCAGGTACAATGCTCTGGTAAACCAATGCTTGTCTACTCAAATTAGTATAAAACATTATAGTCTGCTCTAGACTTTATTATATGAACCATTTTCGACTTGACAAGGGAATGAATGATCATCTCTTCTCTGTTGTGTTATGATCAGAGCTTGAAAGATGAAGCAGAGAAAGCCGTTGAACAGCTCCAGGAGGCCGAAGCTGAAACAAAGTCTCTTCGGATAATGATACATAGAACGATGTTGACTCAAGAAGAAATGGTTTGCTTAAAAAACTAGACATTTCTGTGATTACGATTAATTTCCATACACAGTCTTTTTTGTTTTGTTTAACTATATATGTTTGACCAACCTTGTAGGAGGAAGTTGTTCTAAAGAGATGCTGGCTTGCTCGCTACTGGGAACTAGCTGTTCAACATGGTAACAAATTCATCTCTTCTAAAGATAAAATTGTTCCATTTCTCTGTTGTGTATTCACCTGCAATGATCTCATTCTAGTGCCGAGTGTTCAAAAGTTTTTTAGTAAATTTCACAAATTGGTCCTGACTTGATTAAAGCATATGATTCTCATTCATTCAGTGCTTGATCAATAATATTGCTTGCAAACCTCATTTGGAAATGCTTACTTATGCTTACTTATGCTCCTCAATTGGTTACTCTTAGAAATATGCAAAGATATAGCCACATCAAGACATGGACACTGGTCGGCTTTAGCTCCTCTTCCTTCTGAAGTCGTCCTTTCCGCTGCCCAAAAGCCTGAAGACTCTTGGCAAACAGGTCTCTTTTCGAGTTTCTTTCCGGATTAGACATTTTTATTTAAGGATTCTAAATTAAATGGTAACATCACATCTGGCAGGTGGTAGCGATCGCACTTGGAGCAAAGTCGTCAGTAAATTCAGTGACGCAACAGGAGAAGGAAACATAGAGAGTATGCTTGCTGTTGAAACGGGTTTGCGAGAGATAGCATCGTTGAAGGTTTAGTGCCCATATTTTTTCTAATCTGAATTTGATGTTTGTTGACCAGAAATAAGTATCTCATACATATGTTTCCCTACACCTCATAGGTAGAGGATGCTTTAATGCTTGCAATTTCCCGGTATAGACAAACAAATGTGGTTCGACAAGCCGTCACTGGTAAAAAAAAAAAAGTATTATATATACTGACCATTTGGAAATTATACAACAGACGCTTATGTGATTTTAATATCCAGGTCCAATGGTGCAAGGGGAGTCTAAGTTCTCCGAAGCATTTGGTAAGTTACGTTTTAATTTGTTAAGTTGTGATGCTTTATATGGACAGTAATGAATTGTTCCTTTGAATTTCTGAATGCAGAGTTGAGCGAAGAGGAGCAACAGGATATTTTATTTAAAGAGGTAAGAGTAGAACCAGCAAAGGAATTTACATGCCAGGATCATGACTGATATTTCATTGACTGACATAAATATATCAATGGTTCTAGGCGTGGCTGCTGTATTTTTGGAAAAGAGGGAAAATCCATGAAGTGGAAAGTGATATAGCGGAAGAGCGTCTTCAGTTCTGGATCAACCGTCTGGGGCAACAGCCATCTTCACATGATGCAGTTGATGGTAAGTCCCTTTAAGACTCGAAATCAGTGTGCATATGTTGTTATTTATGGAGACTCTGATTATTTGCAGTGGAAAGAGGAATGAGGGAGCTAAGGAAGCTTGGAATCGAACAACAATTGTGGGAAAAATCTCGAACAGAACTCATCCACTCAACTTTTCTTTCTGCTTCTGACTACAATGACGAATGACAACACCTCTAATCTCTTCTCTGCCTCCTCTATTTCCTACATTTCCCCACACACACACACACACATACCATACGCAAAGATTATCAAAATCATTCTCTCTTTCTCCGCCATTCAGTACTGATTGTCGTGAAGTGAAACAGAAGAATCCTTTGGGCTTCCATTTTTTTTACTTGTATGACACTCTTCATTACCTCTAAATCTTAACAACACCCTTTTTATACCCAAATGAGTGGAGTTAGTATTATGTTCAAGATACTTTACACAAAGATTACAAGCGGAGAAGTTTGCCAAGTAATAGAAGAAAGACAATAAATGAGAATACAAAAGAAAGAAAAGAGCCGTTAACAGGAAGAGAAAAGCTTGGGCAAAAAATCTAGACCCGAAAACCCGAACTTGGAACCGACAAACAAAACCCGGTTTGGATCGGGTTATGTTATTGGCCTTATGGCTTTTTTATCCCTCTGGATCTCACACTCTTCTACCCACGATTATTGGTTTGGTTCTGGTTCGTACCCGATTGGAACCAAACCAAAATTGTTCTAGTACTTTATGGATCCTAAACTCATTTACCCGAAAAATTCGGAACCGAACCAAATATCCGAATGTCTTGCGCCTACCAGCCTAAAGAAAATATAACAAATTATCATAGAAAGAATGAAGGTGAGAGAAATTTCCAAAAACATGAAAAATATGGGGTAATTTCCAAATTTCATAAATCTTTTTTATCTAGTTTGTGAATCCGATTGAAGAACAAAAGATTTAAAGAAAATAACTCTTTCTTTTATTGCTTAAGAAAACTAACTCAAAAACTTAAGCTTCTCTTTGTCTCACAATCGACTTAGGTTTTCCACAACTCAGTAAAACCCTTTTATATAGAGACTTAAAACATTAACCTAATCCTAATAGGAAATATAACATTTTAGATAAATCCTAAAAATAACTTTCCTAATTCCATAACTCGGTAGGATTAGTAGCTTGCTCCTCAAGCTATTTCAAGCTTAAACCAACATTCTCCCCCTTAAGCTTGAAATCTTCTTCCGCCAAATCATGAACTCCGATGAACTCTCTCATTTCCTTAAACTTGGTTCTCCCAAGAGCTTTTGTTAGGATATCCACCTTTTGCTCATTCCCGGGAACATGTTCAACTTCTATTAGACCTTTCTCAACACATTCTCTCAAGAAATGATACCTAGAAAGAATGTGTTTACTCCGACCATGAAATACCGGGTTCTTAGCAAGAGCAATCGCCGATTTATTGTCTATCTGAATAACAACCTTCTCACACAATGATCCAGTGACCTCTCCAAGTAATTCTTGAAGCCATATTGCTTGTCTAGCAGCCTCGGTACCCGCCATGAACTCAGCTTCACACGATGATAGAGCTACCATATCTTGTTTGTAAGAGACCAAGTTATAGGACTTCCTCCAAGATAGAATAAATGGCCTGCCGTGCTCTTACCATCATCGGGACTTGGATTGTAATTGCTATCGCTATAGCCTATTAGTTGTGTTACTCTTGACGTTGGCTTCCCAAACTTTAGCCCAAGTGTGACCGTTTCTTTCAAATATCTCAAACACTGTTTCATTGCCGCTCCATGAGATTCCTTCGGATTTTGCATAAAACGACTCAACACACCAACACAATGAGACAAATCTGGTCTCGTATAAAGCAAGTAACGCAAACAGCCAACATTCCTCCTGTAAGTCGTAGCATCAATGTCTTTCTCCTTCGGCGATTTTGACAATTGTAGACCAGCCTCCATCGGTGTGTGTACCAAGTTACACTCAAGCATACCAGCTTCCTCTAAGATCTTAAGAGCATACCGACTTTGACTCAAGGTTATCCCCTCCTCGTGTTGACACACTTCAATCCCAAGATAGTAGTTTAGCCTTCTGAGATCACTCATCTCAAATTTTGATTCCATCTCTCTCTTGAAATCAACAATGATCTTCTCACTTGATCCTGAAACAAACAAGTCATCGACATATACTGCAACAAGGAGTGTATCTTGTTTTACCCGCTTTTGATAGACAGACGGTTCTTTGGAGCATCTTTCGAATTGTAGACCCTTAAGAATCTGATTTAATTTATCATTCCATGCCCTCGAAGCTTGCCTCAACCCGTACAAAGCTTTATTAAGTTTATAGACTTTGTCCTCGCTTCCTTTCACCACGAACCCCTCTGGTTGTGTAACATACACGGTTTCTTTCAACTCTCCATGAAGAAACGCCATTTTCACATCAAGATGATGTATTTCCCAACCACTATAAGCCGATAGATTGATGAGAAGTTGAATTGTTTCCATTCGAGCTACCGGAGCGAACACTTCATCAAAATCCACTCCATGTCTTTGCACATATCCTTTAGCAACAATCCTTGCTTTGTACTTGTTGATGCTACCATCAGAATTTCTTTTCAACTTGAAAACCCATTTTAAACCTATCGGTTTTGCTCCGAGTGGAAGATCAACGAGATTCCAAGTCGAATTCTTCGCAATAGAGACCATCTCGTCTTCACACGCAAGTGTCCAGTTTCTTGAGTCCTTTGCTTCACCAAAATCTCTAGGCTCATTGTTTAAGCACATCAACAACCTTTCCCCTTCTTCCTCAGCAAGGTAAAGCTCATAATCATTTAGATACTTTGGCTTATGCGTCTCTCTGCTTGTTCTTCTCAATACAGGTTCACTCTCTTCTCCACTAGTTTCTATTTCTTCTTCTGGTGTACTCCCCCCAATCGCATCATCCTCATCGGTTCCACTCTCATTCTCGGTCTTCACCGGAACAAGCTCTGTTTTGTGCTTGTTCTCTGCTTTGTGTTCTGTTCCGATGCGCCTTTGATCACCAAGATCGATCCCATGATTCCCAAACTCCTCAAAGCCGATTACAAACTCATCATCTCGACTTCCTTCTTGATTATTTCGGGTCCAGTTCCAGCCTTTCGCTTCGTCAAACACTACGTCTCGACTCACTATCACTTTTCGTGTTTGTGGATCATATAAACGGTAGGCCTTAGATCCCGGTTCTGTGCCCAAATGAACCAGCCGACGTGAACAATCATCAAGCTTCTTTAGATGAGGGGCTTCAACTTTGGCATATGCCCTACATCCAAAAATCCGAAGGTGTCCGATGCTTGGTTTCTTGGAGCGATACACTTCGTATGGAGTTCTATCCTTTAATGCCCTTGTAGCAACTCTATTCAGAAGGTACGTAGAATGTCGTATTGCCTCTCCCCACAGATAATTTGGCATATTCATATGCTTCAAAATACTTATGGTCATCTCCAACAGAGTTCTATTCCTTCTTTCAACAACTCCATTTTGTTGCGGAGTGTATGGAGTCGTAAGATGTCGCTTTATTCCTGCACTATCACAAAACAAATTGAACTCACCAGAAATAGATTCTCCTCCTCTGTCAGTTCTGAACGTTTGAATTTTCTCCCCTGACTCCTGCTCTACCATAGCTTTGAACTTCTTAAATTTTTCGAATGCATCACTCTTCTCCTTTAACAAAACTGTCCACATGTATCTCGAGTGATCGTCAATAAGAACGAAGACATATTTCTTTCCAGCCGTTGTGCTTGGGCTTATGGGTTCGCACAAGTCACCATGGACGAGTTCAAGCACTTTTACTGCACGATAAAGTGTGGCTTGGGGAAACACCCTTCTGGTTTGCATCCCGAGCAAGCATGAGTCGCATATCTCTCCTTCGAACTTGACATGAGGCATTTCGATCACAAGTTCTCTTTGTAGCATGTTCTTGATCGTCTCGTTATTTATGTGCCCCAACCGAGCATGCCACATGGCCGAGACGCTTGATTTCATTAAGCCGCAACGTGCTGTATCCTTTAGCTCCATACGCACCTTGTACAATCTATTCCTTGATCTAATTGCCTTGGCCAGTAGCTTCCCGTCTCGATCATACATTGTCAAGACTTCTCCTTTCATTCTTACTTCACATCCAACTTCGGTAGCTTGTCCAAGACTAATTATATTGCTTTTCAAGTCCGGGATAAAGTAGACTTCGGACATCTTTCTTTGTTCTCCATTCTGATCAATAAACTCAATTGTGCCCTTTCCTTTGATATCTATACGGGAGTCATCGCAAAACCTTACTTTCCCAGTAATTGACTCATTAATGTGAGAGAAATACCGCTTATCTCCACTCATATGGTTACTTGCTCCATTGTCGAGATACCAAACATTGTCATCACGTACACTAGTTTCATACTTGCTTGGCACAACCTTCTTCTCATTCAAGTATACTACCTCATGCATCATAAGCTCATCCGTATTCTCTGTTTCATTATTATCATTCTCTTGTGCCTCTTGCAACTTGAGCAAACGGTCCGGACAATCTGTTAGTGTACATAAGCTTTCCTTCATCCTCTTCTTCTTCTTCCTCGGCAACACGTTCTTCATAGACCTTCAAACGTCCTATGATGTCCTCAAAACTAGTGGTGTTTAGGTCCAAGACTTGCTCAAGCGAGGCCACTATGCGAATATACCTTTTCCGAGGGAGACCATTGAGAAATTTCTTCACTATTCTCGGCTCTTCAATTTCTTCTCCTAATGCGGCAGACTTGGATGCGATTTCAAAAATCTTTCCTGCGAAGTCATCGATTTTATCCGTATCTTTCATCTTAAGCCGATCAAACTTTGCTAGAAGCGTTTGCAACCTTGCCTCTCTAACTCTTTCAGCTCCCATATGTCTTGTTTTCACAGCATCCCACACTTTCATTGTTGTGTCTAGCTCGCCGACTTGTAAGACAAGGGACTCGGGAATCGACTGAAAAATTAAGGCCATAGCTAGGTCATTCTTCTCCTCATCCTTCGTTCCCGGTTCGATAACCTCCCAAGTCTTGTGCACCTTAAGCGTGATTCTCATCTTCATGGCTCATACTGTGTAATTGCTTGAGTTTAACATAGGACACTTGATAGAGGCATTTCCTCCTCCCTCTTTTACCTTCCCCTGCGAAACCTCTGTTTCTTCGCCTGCCATTGTTTCGCTCTGTTATTTGCACATCAACGTTTCAGTCCCTTGAGATCTCTCGTACCGCTCTGATACCAAATCTAGTTTGTGAATCCGATTGAAGAACAAAAGATTTAAAGAAAATAACTCTTTCTTTTATTGCTTAAGAAAACTAACTCAAAAACTTAAGCTTCTCTTTGTCTCACAATCGACTTAATTTTTCCACAACTCGGTAAAACCCTTTTTTATAGAGACTTAAAACATTAACCTAATCCTAATAGGAAATATAACATTTTAGATAACTCCTAAAAATAACTTTCCTAATTCCATAACTCGGTAGGATTAGTAGTTTGTTCCTCAAGTTATTTCAAGCTTAAACCAACATTTTAGATTACCAAACCCAACCTACCTGCCCAAGTCTCACAAGTAGAGAAACAAAATTATGGGCAATGATACAGAAACGTGACGGTGAGTAACCGGCACAATGGTAGGCCCCACGGAAATCGTAAAATGGATCGTCCTCCTCCTATCCTATCCCTGCAAGGATAACGTTACTACTCAAACTCTCACTGAAAACTCAGAAAACAGAGTAGCCCAACTTCCACAATGCCGTTTTCTCCTTCCTTATTATCATCATCTTCCTCCGTCTCTCAATTCCTCCCCAGATTCCCAGATTCCTCTAGGCTCAATGTCTCTTCACGAACCAAACCCTCCGTCATCGTCGCCACCTCCGTCGTCGATCTAGCCACCGTCGACAGTACAACTCTCGCCGTCGTCGGAGGCGGCTCCGTCGCAGCTCTCGCCGCGATGGTTTCCTTAACCGATCCCGAGAGAAGACGGCGATTGCAGGCGGAGGAAGTCGGCGGCGGCGACAAAGAGGTCGTGAGAGAGTATTTCAACAGTACCGGATTCGAACGGTGGAGGAAAATCTACGGCGAAACCGACGAAGTCAATCGCGTTCAAAAGGATATACGACTCGGTCACGCTAAGACGGTGGAGAACGCGATGCTTATGCTTAAAGATGAAGGATCTTTGGCCGGTGTTACGGTTTGCGACGCCGGATGCGGAACCGGTTCTCTCTCGATTCCGCTTGCGAAAGAAGGCGCAATCGTCTCTGCTAGCGATATCTCTGCAGCTATGGTTGCCGAAGCTGAAATGAAGGTGACCTCTAATCCTTGTTGTTCCAATTTGAGTCCTGCTTGATGCTAGATTCTTGTAATTGTAAGCTTAGATAGGAATATGTCCATAATCAAGTATGCGGAGAATCGAAATAAGTATCATTCGACATAGAGTTTTATTATTTCCGAGGTTCTGAGCCAAAATTCGTAATCCCCCAGACCGGAAATCACATGTTGTAATATTAGTTCCGTCCCAAGCGTCACTCGATCATGTGACCTCTAGGCTTTGACATAGAATTGCTAAGGAACTAACCAATTTGGGACTATTTTTCGAATATGTGTATAGGCGAAGCAGCAATTACCATCAGGGAATGTACCAAGATTTGAAGTGAATGATTTAGAGAGTTTAACTGGGAAGTATGATACAGTGGTATGCCTTGACGTTTTGATACATTACCCTCAGAACAAAGCGGATGGAATGATTGCACACCTCGCTTCTTTAGCGGAGAATAGAGTGATTCTGAGTTTTGCGCCGAAGACGTTTTACTATGATATCTTAAAGAGAATTGGAGAGCTTTTTCCGGGGCCTTCGAAGGCTACGAGGGCTTATCTGCACTCAGAGGCGGATGTAGAACAAGCGTTGCGTAAAGTCGGTTGGAAGATCAGGAAGCGAGGACTTACTACCACTCAGTTCTACTTTTCGAGGCTTATCGAAGCTGTTCCAATGTAGACCAGTTGAAAACTAGGTCAGTTTTTGGAAAACTATTCTTATTCTTCCCTGTTATGTGTTGCATGTTTTGTAGCAATGTGGCATTGACATGTATAATCACATATTTGTACATCCACAGAGCATTTGACTTGTTCTCGGGATCAAAAAAGTTAAAATACTTTTTTCAAAAAACATGGAATCAATACATATTTTGTTTCTACACAACATGGAATCAGTAACATAGAATGGATTTTGTTCAGACTCCTCTGTAACTTGGGCAAGCCATCAATATTGAAGCCTCACCGTGTCGATAATATGTAGAAAATGAAGCTGAAATTGAGATGCATCTTTTATCAATGTCAAATCTGAAACCACATCACTTTTCTTACATTATTAAACAATTTTCCCTGCAAGTTATCCAGCTCGGATCGGCCTGACGACTGGATCCCGAAACGTATTTCGCTTAATTTTCAAAAAGTCTTTGAGAAAATAAAGACTAAAAAGTGTTATTCTATATACGATTAGTAAATAAAGACCAAGTACTTAAACAGCTATACTTTCCATAGACTAATTCTATCCCCACAAGATTAGTCGTTGACATTTGAAGAAATCATAACATTTATCGCTCCCTTTTCGTTTCCTGTTTTAGTTTCTCTTTAAACATTCAGATTCAGGTTATGGAGAGACAAGTGAGTTTTGATGTGACGGACTATAATCCCGACGAAGATAAGTGGAGTACTGATGTAGTAAACCACAACGAATCGATGAGTGGACCATCGTCTCCGAACCGTGAGATGAAAACTCGTGAGGACCAAACCGAGGAGTACGTATACCTCACGCTAGACATTTTTGGGGACAGTGTGTCCGTAGTCAGCGTGAAGCCGGATATTGATGCAGAGGCAATGCTGGAAAAGCCGAACCAGTCTGAGGTGAATCCACCGCAAAGACGGAAGTTTGAGGCATCTGAGGCCTTGAGAGGGGTGAATATGTTCATCAGTATGACAAACGCTAGCTGGATCGCCGTAGAGAAGCGGTTTCATAAGTTGAGGGGAAAAACTAATGGATTTTTGTTTCGGTCCAAATTTGGTGAATGCATAGGTAAAAATCGAGGATGAAGTTAAAATATCAAGTGATTTCAATTTAAAAAGAATATTTGACAATGCAGGGATAAACTCAAAGGAATTCGCCTTGGAGTTATTCGATATGTTGGCTAGACGATGGAGAATAACAGGGGAAGCTCTTAATCAGACTGCGCTACGCAAATTTTGGTGCCAAATAACTGATCAAAGCTTTGATTCTAGGTTCAAGATATTCTTTGAAATGTAAGGCGTTTTTTTCAGTCTTCAACAAATTCTTTGGGAATGAGATGACAGTAAAGGTTAAAAGAAAGGTTTTGCAAAACGCAGGGCAGATAAAGATGGCGATGGTAGACTAACAGAAGACGAAGTTAGAGAGGTTAGAAAAAGAGACTTGTAGTGTCTATTAGGAAATAATATCCACTGCCAATTGGTTTTGAGTTGGAAGTCTTTAATCTAACAATGTAAACTTCTCTCCGGAGATTTTTTATTTTATTTCTGCTCTATGTTTTTTATGTTTCATGTATACATGCAGTTTATTAGGCTTACTGCATCTGCAAACAATCAAGCCATCACTCAAAAAATGGCAAATCAATATGCAGCACTGATCATGGAAGAGCTTGATTCAGATAAAATGGGATACATCATTGTAAGTTGTATTAAAAAAAGAAAAAGGTTGTACTAATAATATCTCAATTTCACATTACATTTCGTATAAGTAATTTTGTTGTTGTTGTGACTTTTTTTAACAGATGGAGATTCTTGAGTTGCTGCTTCTTGATGTGGAAACACTTTGTGAAGTAACAAGGACTGAGGAGACAAGGCAGCTTACAAAGAGATGGTGTAATGTTGTTGGAGAACTCTCAACTTCCTGTCTGATTCCTTTCTTGAAGAAATGAGGATGGACGGAGCAGACATGATTGGTCGATTCTCAAGCATACTTCACTTGAGAAGAAATAGGCCACAACAAGACACATGGACAGCATCTAATCTTTCAAACTGTATGATTCTCAAAGTCATAGCCTTGTATTATTTTCTATGCATTTCAATAGAATACCCTTTCTCAAAAAAAACAAGACACATGGACAATCCAAACCTATAGCTCTGTATTTTTTTTCCAAGTAAACAAGGTAAGACAATCCATTTCATGAAAATGTTTTGCATTCTGTATTGTGTATTGTATCTAGGGGTGAGATTATTATCCGAGATCCGAGATCCGATCCGGGATCCGCTCCGAAAATCCGGATATCCAGGGGGCCGGATATCCGGATCCGGATATCCAGGGGGTCGGATATCCGGATCCGGATCCGAACTTATTCAATAAATTAAAAATATTTTTTTTATTAATATTTTTTAATTAAAAAAATAAATTATACATAATAAAATAAATTTAAAATCATTTTCTTAATATTTTATTTATTTATAATAAAATTATAATAATTTTACAAAAAAATAAAAATTTAAAATTATTTTAATACTTTTTAATTTTTTTTAATGTTTTTACGGATCCAGATCCGGATCCGGATATCTGCGGATATGCTAATATTTGGAGGATATCCGATCCGGATAGTAAAACTACGGATCGGGATCCGGATATCCTAAAAAAAAAAGGATATTCGGATCCGGCCCACCCCTAATTGTATCACTGAGTGAAGCTTTTTATGTAATTATTGTAAATGCTCAACAAACTAAGTAGTATTTCAGTGATCTAATATACAAAGACCAAGTGTGACACTATAAATCTTTGAGAAAAGTATAAAGCTAGGATAAGAGATGTGATTTTGTTATGTTTTTGAATGTAAGAAAGTAAACGATTAAGCAAATGAACAATTTAAACTTAAGATTTAAAAGAATTGAGCATTATGAAATTCACGTGGATTCAAACATGTATAATTAGATAAATCATTAGGGAAAGCATTAATAATCATCCTAGAACTAAAATTACGAATTCAGATTGACACACTATTGTAGTATCATTGAGATGACTACATACAAAGTCACACGTTGACTATAGACATTTCTAGCAACCTAAAGATGATGTTAGGGGGTTTTGTGAACATATCAAACTTTATTATAATGCATTTTTAATCTTTTTAATCAAAACGACAGTTTATGATTGTAGATTGGTAGACTGTTTTTCTCCCACGGTTGCCGTGTTCATCCCACAAAGACAATGCTTCTTTCTAGTTTTCTAAACCGCCTTTCCCTGTTTAATTTTATATTTTGTACATAAAGTATTTTGCTTATCAATAAATTGGATATTTTAACACACAAAAATAAAAAGTAAAAAGATATAGAAAAGATGATGTTAATCTTGAGTTTGAACACTCAAACTGAAATTAGAAAAAAAAAGAAGGAAAAATACACCACCAATTCAATTTTGAAACACAAACATAACACTAAAGAAAACAAAGAAAAAACAACTAAACAAACATAACATACTACTCCACAATGATTTCATTGTCTTGTTGGCCATCACACTTTATCCGCATTGTCGGCATAAGCTCTATTGTCCTTAGAAGTTCTCTTTGTGGAAGGAGAATCTAGTGCTCGTCTTGTGAGTGAATTCCAAAGCTAGATGCCTTAACTCCTTTGTTAATGCCGGTGCTCCACAATAGAACAATCCTGCACGTTTATATAGACAATTTCATTTCGTATGTTTCTCTTGTTTATAGTTATAAATTGCACCTCAAGATTATAGTCTAGAACTCCGTTTCTGTAAGCTGCATCAATGTTTTTCAATGTGTAAAATTCATGATCTAAGTATGGCGCTATAATTAGAATATCATGCAAGTTGATGGAAGCATGCTTAGAACAAGGGTCGATATATAGAGTTTAATCATGCTAGGTATGTACGTAATCCTACTATAAAGAATCAAGAGAGCGAGAGAACTTACCAACATTGGAGTCAGGATGATCAGTGGCTATTTGTTTGTAGACGTTTTTCCAATTAGGTTTGGCAAAGTGAGACATGACCCTTGTCCCAGAGACAATGTCCAAACCATGTTTAGAATGGTTTAGAGACTGAAGCATATGTATGAGCGCGGAACGAGCATCACCTTCTTCATATACGCTGGTGCAATAGTTATGTAGTTCTATGATTTTACTTTTGTCCCGTTCTGCAATCTCGTTCATGATGTTCTTGAACCAATCATACGAGCCTTGCTCCCTCGTGACCCAGTAGAAGTAAGCCCTCTGCGTCTTGAAGCTTTCTTTCTTACCTTGTTGCTCTTGTTGTGATCCATTCTCCATATTGTTGATTTGAGCCTCTTCTTTAGCCTTCATATTGTTGATAATGTCCTTGATAATGCTGATCATCGGCGTGGCCCCGATCCCAAGGCCAACAAGGAGAACCACCTCGTATTTCTTGTAGTCTTGTGCTGGTGCACCGTACGGACCATCAATCATGATTTTGGGGAAGCTGTGAAAGAAGGATCATTGACATTTCATAAGTAACTAGAACAGGGCAACATGAAAAAAAAGGGAAAATTAGATTTTTAGGTCAAAAAATCTAAGATTTGGTGATCTACACCTTTATTTTTCTTTGTTGGTGACATACACTTTAGTTGAAATTAAAATCCCCAAATACCCCTTAAATTCATTAATTGAATGATTTGTTTCCAAAATATTAGATTTTTTTCCTTAATTGTAAGATTGTATTATGATTTTAATTTAGAATTAAATTTCAGAATTATTTCAATTGTACTATGAAAATTAATTTATTTGTTAATACCATTAATTGAAATTTTTTGAAATTTATATCAAAATAAAATATATAAATATATTCAATAATTTTCGAAATATTTAAATATTTTCTTTCCTTAATTTTCGGAAAATATATTTAATAATTTTCGAAAAAAAAAATTATTTTATTTTTGGAAAATATATTTAATAATTTTCGAAAAATATATTGAATATTTGATTTCCTTAACTGAAATATTTGATTTCCTAAATTTTTGGAATTTGAAAAATAATTTTAGAATTGGTATTCTAAATTTTCCAGAACATAGAACAAACTGAAGAATCCATATTCTATATTTTGTAGAACGTAGAGTAAAGTAAAGATTACGTATTCTGGAATTTGATTCTAAAAATTTTAGAATATTAGTGGTTCTCTAAATTTTTAGAACATAGACCAATGTGCAGATGACATATTCTGAAAATTTTCTCCTAAATCGTTTAAAATGTGCATGTTCACTAAATTTTTAGAACGAAGAACAAATTTTAAAATACATATTCTAAAAGTTTTAGAACATGTACAATCGATAGATTACATTTTCTAAATTTTTAGGAACATGTATAGCCTGAAAAATGTACATTGTGTACAAAATAGATTAAATTTAGAAATCCAAATTTTAATGTAATGGTTAGAAATTAAAATTTTCACTTTTGATAAAAAGTCTTATTATTTCATTTTTTACATGTTTGAAATTTTTTTTTTGAGAAAACTCATTATTTATATAAAAAGGGTAATTGTGGAAAAAATTAGTAATGTCAAATAAAGGTGTATATGACCAAATTTAGATTTAGAAAACTTTTTAAATCAATTTTCCCAAAAAATAACGTTATATACATACATACTAGAAAATTACCCGCGTTATACGCGAGATAAAATGATTATCGAATAAAATCAATAGTTTTAGTTAAAAAAAATATTATGAAGAATAATTATACATAACCTAAGACTTAATTTATATATTTGAATTTTGCGATTATTTTGCATACAAATGCGTTTCACCCATGAAATAATTAAACCAACGAAATTCATTAATAATTATATTTTTACTTGTACGATGGTGCATTTATGAAAAATTAAAAATATCTACTTGTCAAACAAAACAACACATGTAAAAACATATTTTTACATGCTCACATATTTTCAAAAGATAATAAATAGTTTTATTTTATTTAATCAATTTTTTTTTTGGTATATATGTTAAATTTTTGTTCACATTTAATTCTATGATTTAAATCTATAATTTTGAAATATTTTAATTTTGGCAAGTTGAAAATTTCTAAATATTTTAATTTTGGCAAGTTTAGGAAGATTCAAATGTGTTTGGTAATTAGAGTTATAGTAATCAAAATAAGTATATTTGGAATTAAATGTGTTTGGCAATGAGTATAAGATCATTAAATAAATAAATAAAAATAAAAGAGAAAAATTGTGGGGATGACACCTAAACAAAGTGCTCCCAAAATACTCCTCAAATAATATATAGGATGTTTTGCTTTTTGTTTTATTCATTTAATTGCACATAGAAAGTGGATAAGATGTGATATGTTAACGTTATTATACTACTCATACACGAAATGAGAACTTACAACGGTATGTAAAATTTGGATATATATTTGTATTTTTTGTTTTGTATGTAATAAGAAAATCAATAATGTTATAGAAGTTTCATGAGACAAACATTTTTTTGTTTGTTTAATAAGTCACGAGAAAACCTTATAATAGAATTTTGCAAATATACATGTCAACATTAAAAATATGCTATCTTTAGCAAGTATTTAATTAAGTAGCTAAGCACTTAATTTGACAAATCAAATACTACGTTTGAAACAATCAAAAGTAGTTCTGAACTCACTCGCCTTTCGGTGTAGTTATATATTTTTTTCAAGGTATGTTTTTTTTTTGGGATCAAATTTCAAGGTATGTTGTAAATCGTTTCTATATACAATGGTTACTTACTCAGGATTATTTGCATCCGGTAACGTATCTCCGGCCGGAGGTAGAACAGACACCTGAGACATAACCAAACATGCTTTCACAAACTATCTTTCCTCGTATTTAAATTATGGTAAAAAAAAAAAAAAAATTGGGAGACTAAGAAGTAATCCGACCTCGGAGAAAAGTTTTTTAAGAGCCTTCGTCCAATCTCCCAATGATTTTATATGAACGCTCAAATAGTCGTCTTGTGGCGCGGAAGTTATTGAAAATGGATGCCTGCAAAGATATATTTTTTTTATCATATGAATAGTTAGTGAAATGTGTTTAGGTTTTTTTGACTCCCAAGAGTGATTCTTGCGTACCATTCAAATGGTGAGACCTTTGGGCAGTTTACAAACATGTATTGACCGCTCTTATATTTGAAGTTTTTAGGCCTCGACATGTGCAAAGTCAATACATTTCCAGGATACACCGCGACCTTAATAACTTTGACCGTTCTAATGCTTGATCTGAATGCCCGTATTAATCTCTCACATGCATAGAGAGCTACTGGAATTGCCAGGTACATCCACGTCTGTATAAAATAACCTCGAGTTAGTTACATTTTTCAACGCTTAAATTGCGATTGAAAATTTTAAACATCGTTCGAAGTACTCACCGTTTTCTTGTACCACTCCTTGGTAAGATATATGTAGTATCCATGAAGAATAAGGAGAATATAGACTATAACGAACAAATGGTGAGTGTACCAGAAGGCATTGAAACTAGCGAGTTTCTTTAGTAGACCAGGAAGCTTTTTTTCTAGCTTCCCTCGTCTGAACCAAGGCATAGCTAGTGTGAAAGCAATAAACATCAAGAGAACCATTACAATTCCCGTTATCCCTGCCTTTGACTTCACAAAATGCATGTAATTCTTGGGTTGCTCTTCTCCGAAGAATTTTTGTAGAGGCACGTATGTCTCTGGAGTTGCGGCTACTAGCCGTGGAAAATCGCATGCCAAGTGGGTCACCGAGTGTATGCCTACTCCTATCGTGATTCCCAGCGCTATAACCTGTAGTTTTTAGCGTCAACTCACTATGATTTTTTAGCATTTAAAAAAAACTTAATAGTTAGATAAATGTTGAACAGAAGTTTAGACCTACTTTCGAAACGTAAGAAAAAATAGATTATTTACCACTTGAAACGTCTATATACGCATATTTTTTGAGCATGTACTAAAAGGTGTAACGTGAATTTTGAAGCTAAACTTGATCTAAGTGAAAAGAGTGGGTGAGATTCGATCAAAATCTTTCACAAAAATCTCCAACCCTTCACTAAACTGAGAATTGATTAAAAAAAGGTTAGTTTTCTTTATAACAACAGGTGATCTGGAATTTTCACCACCTGACTAATCTTGTATGATGTTTATAACAACCGAGTAGTCCATTGACCGGATATTCTAATGGGTCTACGTGGCGCCATTTTGACTTGCAAAAAAAATGTTCGGATTTGCTATTTTACCTTATGGAAGTTGAGGTTGTCGTCAAAAGGGACAAAACCACCAAGCCTAGTCTTATTTCTAAGCCAAGTGATGGTATTTCTGCATACGGGTAACAAAATCAAGGCCATATTTAGTTTCAACGTTTCTGCTGAAGCTTTGGCCATGCATACACAATGCCCTAGAACTTGATACACTTCTCTATGCTTGTACTGAATATACTTGTATGTGAAGAGAATGGCCATAATCATGAGCCATAGCGCAATCACCCAAATTCTTTGCCAGCTATCTAGCACGAAAAATCGTAGTCCACGATACCATCTTCGGAATGGGTTAGGGTCAAACGTAGGTTTAAGCCTCTCGCTTATCGTGTGGCTCAACTTCTTTCTTTCTTCACTATTATTTGTGATTATAGATTGTGTTTCTGCTTGCAGAAGTAATGTCTTAAGGCTGTCCATCTGTTCAAATTCATAATAAAGTTACATATATCACTTATTATGGAAAAATGTCATTTTGAAGATCGTAAGTAAATAAACTTTACCATAATGTATCCCATATTATCTGGGTCAAGGACTTCCATTATCATTGCAGCATATTCATCTGCCCTCTTTTGGATAGTTGATAGATTGTTCGCAGTCGAACTGAGATTGATAATCTGTGAAACATAACAAAGACAGAGCAAAGTTCAACAAACCAAACGTTTTTTCATATTTTTATAGAAGATTATTAAAACGTTTTGAGTGTTTTACTGCCTTTGGTTTCAACTTTTTACTTCTTTTTTTCTTTTTCAACTTTCAAGTTAATTGCAGCTATTTTTCTAATTAAGTTGCAACTTTTACCATATTGTCGATTTGATTACAACTTTTCATAAATAAGAGTAGAATAATATGAAAAGGTGTTCCTTTTTATTTATTTATAAATAAATTGAATTTTTTTTAAGAATTGTTTCACATGTAAACATACATATTAATAATGATATAAAGACTTTTTACCTCTTTAACTTCGTCTTCGGATAGTCTACCATTGCCATCTTTATCCATCCTGCATTATACATTACCTTTGGCTCAACTTAACATTCATTACCATAAGTAACATGTCAAAAGACAAAAAAGTAAAACTAAAGACCCAAATTGGTATAAAAAAAATATATTTACATGTCGAAGAAAGTCTTAAGCCTGGAATCGAAGCTTTGATCATTTATTTGTTCCCAAAATTCCTTTAACCGCTCCTTGTCGATCACATCCCCTCTCATACTCCTTTTTCTGGCTAATGCGTCGAACAACTCCAAGGAAAATTCCTTTGAGTTCATACCTACAATTTCAGTATTCCTTTTTTATTACATCCAAATCTTTTCGAAACTGAAATTTTGCATTCTTTTATTGGTCGAAATTGTTTGCATTCATTACTCGATAAAACAATATAATTTTTTTTCCTAAAAACAATAAAATTCGACACTGAAACAATAGTATTTACCTATGCATTCACCGAATTTGGACCGAAGCAGTAATCCATCAGTAGTGGCCGTGATCTTATCAAACCTTTTTTCCACAGCGGTCCAGCCAGCACCACCATCAGTCTTACTGATGAACTTGAGCCCTTTCAAGGCCTGTCCGGTCGTTGAATTCGACCGGTCCAACCGAGGTGCCTTACTCTCTCCAGAGACCGATGTCAAGCGCTTGAGCTGATTTGAAACAGAGGCAAGCCGCTTCACCAGACCATTCCGTGTTTGCACCGTTGGCTTTGGATTCTCCTTCACGTTCAATGCCTCTTCCGCCCTGTCCCCACCGTTTTCCATCGCTCTGCATATATTCAACGGGAAACATAAGTGGGGAAAATGAAATGATGATTAATCACAAAAAATATTTCTTGCATCTCAAGCCAATGATATTACCTAGAGAAATGAGAGAGACGATATTTGAGAAAATACTTTTTAGTTCATACTCCCTTGAAAACTTTTTCCCTCAATCTCTGAAACTCTTGGGATTTTAATAGGAGAAGATCAAAGATATTCGTATTATGCGTTTTTTATTATTGTCATGTATATATTTAAATGCGCCTATCACTAACCAACGACGAGTAAATTAAGTTAATTCCAACATGCGGAAACATAAGCTAAACAGATACAAAGAAATGAGAGACGTGGGCCTACCTGGGCCCACTATTTACTACTATTTTATGGGTAAACTATTGATTAATTAAAGACCAAATACCAAAATTCATCGACAACTACCACGGTGACAGCCGTATATATACACCCCAACAAGTAATATTTAAACCCTTAAACAAGATTTTCTATCTTATAATATTATAAATAAATCATTTATTACTAACAAGACCAATCCCCACGTTCATACCCAAAAGTAAAACACCAACGTCCAACAAATATCATTTTTCAAATAATTATAAAAACCGGCACCAGATAGTTTCATGGTTGGAAACATTGTGGTCAACTATAAAATCACAATTGCTTCTGAATTTGGTAGATCAAATCAATTATACGATAACCAAAGTTGGCTGAGAAATTGTTGATATTTGATTGGTAAATGGTGGATGGATAGAACTTCGACATGTCTAAGGGCTAATTCATCGAGATACTTTTAGCAAAAAAAAAAAAAACTCATCGAACCGAATTTTATAAAGGGAAAATTTGAGGGATGGAGAGATAAAGACATCATGCATGCAGGGCCGTGTCTAATGAGTTATACACATTCGCCTTAGGGCCCCAAATAATATATAAATTTTAGGGGCCCCAAATTACCAAGAGTTATAATATATAAATGAGATAATTACTCAAATGACTTCCAAAAGTTTACTAATTACTAGAATAACTCTCATAAGATGGGGAAGTAGGAAAGGTCTTTTAAACCTTGAAGTAATTTTATAATTACATAAATGCCATTATAAAAAAAAATTAGGGTTTTTAAAAAAATACAAAACCGCGACTTCTCTCTTCTCTTCTCTCTTCTCTTCGAAACGGCGACTTCTCCGGCGATCTTCCTCGTCTTCTCCGGCGACTCCAACGGTAAGTTTTCGGATTCTCTTAACTTCTCTTTTCTTCCTTTCTCTTTTCTTCTTTTCATATATAGATATGAATCAATTTCCGGGTTTCAGGGTTTGTTCGTATTCGATTTCCGGGTTTGTTCGTGTTCGATTTCCGGGTTTGTTCTTGTTCTTGTGCACTTTTAGAAAGTTTCGGTGCATTCTACAACGTGTAATTGACAATTTCGGTTTCTTTTCGGTGGTAGAGAGAGTTTTGTAAAAATCTTTGATGATAGATTTACTTTTCTTTGATGGTAGATTTATTTTGCTTTGATGGTAGATTTGTTCTTGTTCGATTTCCGGGTTTGTTCATGTTCGATTTCCGGGTTTGTTCTTGTTCTCGTGCACTTTAAGAAAGTTTCGGTGCATTCTACAACATGTAATTGACAATTCTGGTTTCGTTTCGGTGGTAGAGAGAGTTTTGTAAAAATCTTTGATGGTAGATTTATTTTTCTTTGATGGTAGATTTATTTTTCTTGACGGTAGATTTATTTTTCTTTGATGGTAGATTTATTCTGGTGGATGTGGAGGCTTCGGAGCGAAGGACTCCGGTGACGCCGCGAAGACAAAAGCGAGCTCCGGCGACCGATTCCGGCAGTTATTTTTCTTTGATGGTAGATTTATTCTCTGTTAATAGTATGATAGTTTTTCTTTGATAGTAGATTTATTTTTCTTTTATGGTAGATTTATTCTCTGTTCAATGGTATGGTAGATTTATTTTTCTTTGATGGTAGATTTCTTTTTCTTTGATGCTAGATTTGTTTTTCTTTGATGGTAGATTTATTTTTCTTTGTTGGTAGATTTATTCTGGTGAACCTGGAGGCTGCGGAGGTGGTGGCGAAAGAGACGGAGGTCGTGGATCTGTCCAGTCATGGTAGATTTATTGTTTTGTAATGGTAGATTTATTTTTTGTTTAATGGTATGATAGATTTATTTTTCTTTGATGGTAGATTATTCTAGTTTGATGGTAGATTTGTTTTCCTTTGCTGGTAGATTTATTCTAAGTTCAATGTAATGAATTGACTTTTGTATATACTCTAAAAATTTGCTCTCTATATAATCTGTGTCCAAATGTCTTTAACATCAATTACCGTAACATTAAAACAGAAAACAAGTTAAAATTGAAAACTAAAAAGACATACATAATCATAATACACATATTTAAGCTTCACTAATGGTGCGATTATGATCATACTGACGACAATTAGAACACTTGTATTCTTTCCTACGCTGGTACCGCTCCATCTCAGTCTCCAGTGCACTTTTTATCCAAAGAACCTAAGTCAGATAATAACTCTACCACCACAGTGTTATTTGAATAACTTAAGTCATATAACTAGTCTACCACAACATTGTTGTTTGAAGAACCTAGGTCAGATAACAAGTCTACCGTAACTATGTTGTTTGAATAATCAAAGTCAGATAACAAGTCTACCACTACATTTTTCTTTAAAGAACCTAAGTTAGATGACAAGTCTACCACAACTATATGACAAGCTTCGTCGGATAATAAGTCTACCATAACTATATGACAAGCTTCGTCGGATAATAAGTTTACCATAACTATATGACAAGCTTCGTTGGATAATAAGTCTACCATAACTATATGACTAGCTTCGTAGGATAACAAGTCTACCACAACTATATGACAAGCTTCGTCGGATAATAAGTCTACCATCATAATAAACAAGCTAATAAATCTACCGTAAGGTTAAAAAAAAAAAAATCTATCATCCGAAAAACAAATCTACCGTAACGTTAAAAAAGAAAACAAATCTACCATAACAACTATGTAATAAGTCTACCATAACAAGTCAAATAACCATCGTCGGATAATAAGTCTACCATCACAATCAACAAATCTACCGCAACGTTTAAGTAGAAAACAAATCTACCATCCGAAAAACAAATCTACCATCCGAAAAACAAATTTACCGTAACGTTAGAAAAGAAAACAAATCTACCGCTGGGTTTAGTACGGTGTGTCTAGTAAACTGAGAAAAGTTTGTATAAGTCTACCGTCATAAATAATAAATCTACCACTCATAACAACTCTACCACTATAATCAACTATAATAAATCTACCACTATAATCAACTATAATAAATCTACCACTACATTAACAAGTCTACCGATCACGAAATTAAATCTACCACGCCAAATTAACTCTACCGTCAAAGAAAATAAATCTACCATTCTACGGAAATAAATCTACCAATCACCTAATAAGTCTACTGCTCCAAAATAAATCTACCATTGAAAATAATAAATCTACCATTCACTCTAATAAGTGTACCATTCAGAAATAAATCTACCGTTAAGTGGATACAATAAGTCTACCGCTCGTAAATAAATCTACCGTTCAAAAAATAAGTCTACCGTTCAAAAAACAAGTCTACCGTTCATAAATAAATCTACCGTAACGGAACGGTAGACTTATTTTTTTAGGCGGGAACTTTTCCCGGCTAAAATTTCAGATTCATTAATGGCAGTCTCGTAAATACATTTTTTTGTTATCAAAGAAATAGGGGTAAAATGGTCCGAAATTCCAAAAAACGTAATTAAATATTTTGAGAGTCATTTTAGTCAAAAATCAACTTTTGAAGGTTATTCTAGTAAACTTCCCTATATAAATTTTAGGGCCCTTAAATTACCAAAAGTTGGTAGTAGTCTAATGGTTTAAATCAATCACATATGTAATCTACGGATCCGAGTTTGAAACTCCAAATATGCACAATTTTTTCCTTTTTTTTTTGGTTTTATTGTTGGTTTATTTATTAACCCATTTAACTTAACCCTAAGATTCTAATTATTTTTTCCTCACAGCCGAGCAATCAAACAAATCTGCAAAAAAAATCAAACAAACTACCGAACAATCAACAAACCTGAAAAAAATGGCAACAAAAAAATTGAAATCAATTTTGACTTCGCTATTCATCGTCTTCATTGAAATCAAATTTTAGCATTAAAACGTTTTTTTGTTGATTTTATATTTTATTATCTTTGTTTTTGTTTTAAGTAATTTATATTGTTTAAAACTATTAAATTTTTTTTTTTGAAAAAAACTCATTTTTTTAACTCGCCTTGAGTCTCTACAAGTTTAGGAACGGCACTGCATGCATGTCGTGTCGTGGTAGAACTGCTATACAGATTCACGGTAACCAAACTCAATGTATTTCTTTAAGAAAACGAAATGTATTTTTTTATTTTGCTAAAAGAAAACGGAATTTAGTTCTTAATTCATTTGAAGGTCATTGGCTAAGCCAAAAGAAAATGCCACAGTAAGACCAAGTCAATCAAATTATTTTTGACAGCTATATAAAAAGATTTGATTGAACGTGATTGATTTTAGGGGGAATCTGATTATTATTTAACAAATCATGCAATAATAATCAGATTTTTTTTGAAAAAAAAAAAAAATTCATCTGATTATTATTGCATGATTTGTTAAAGGCAGTGTGATCGAATCAAAATGAGTACGTATTGAAAATCTTGTTGTCCACTCCTTTTTCATGATGACAAAGTAATAGTCTTGATCATTGTGGCAAATAGAGTTTATTTGATGAGGCTGATCGGATCTTTGAGTATGTAAATGAAAAATGTCCACATATTTTACATTTCCATGAACTAAAGAATCGTCCTTATGGCTATGAGAAGCCGAAAAATGAAAGCTTCAAGATTATAGGTCTCAAAAACTTTCAAAATATCTCTTCAATGTAGAGTAGAAATAAAAAAATCAACTTCCCTTTTTTTTTTTTCCAACAAACTCCATATATTAAATCACATTTGGTCGGTAGAAACATTCCGAAATCGGGTACTTTCTACTGACTCATCGAGATCTACATGAGAAAATAAATGGTTACGTGCTCGTGCCGCTTTTGCAAGGGCATCGGCACGATCATTACAAGAGCGAGAAATGTAGGCTAGCTGAAAGGAAATAAAGTGATTTTATAAGTTCTACGAAGTGATCTAGCTCAGACTGGAAAGCTGGCCAATCTATTGGATCGTCGGTCATCTTCAAAAGATTTGAGCAATCCGTCTCAAATCGGGCTCTAAGAACACGTTTCTCGACCAGACACTCCATTGCCCAGAGGAGTCCCTCGAACTCTGCATGTAAGGCTGAAAGGCTCCTTCGGCATCCCTGATTGCCGGTGTGTGTTTGACCTAATGTGTCAGTGAGGCACCATCCGAGACCGCTAGTGGACCCTAGATCTGTCCAAGATGCGTCCACTTGGCAGATCGGAATACTTGGATGCTCGGATTGGAAGTTATCTCCAATCTCTGTAGTATCTCCCTCCTCCTCTTCGTCTTCTTCTCTACTCAAGTTCGCACATCGCCAACTTTCTTCCTCTAACTTGGCTACTTGGAGCGTAGTCGCGGCTGGTACATTCTTCCCATTGAAAAGCTTAATATTCCTAGCCTTCCAAATAAACCAAATAATCCACGGGAATGTATCCCTTTGTGGTTTGGGGAGACCCTTTTCTTTTGCCCTCCAAAATAGGAAATCCATATTTTGGTATAGGGATGTACTCGGGAAATAACCCGGAAGGGACGGATAGTCCGATAAGGCCCACACCTGCAGGGCCGGGGGGCACTCAAAAATCATATGATTAATTGTTTCCTCTGGTGCACCGCATCTTGGACAACTCTTAGACTTTAATCAACATCCCCTTTTATAAGGCAGATAATGTGGTATTCATAGACTTTTACATGCCCGGGTTCAAATCTCGAGTACACAGCTCCTGAACCAATCCGGGTTTGGATCTTCGGGTCTAGATAAATACTTCATACTTTGTCGTTATTGACTTTTGGCAGGCCACTTGTTTGACCGCTGAGTCTGTTACGCTGCATTCTGACTCCTCGTATTATTGCTCCTCCGGATTAGGCGCTGGGGTTCTCCTACAGTCAACTTGCTTATGCTTAATCACCATCCGTGACACTGGTTACTTGTTTTTACCTTATCACGTGTAGAATAAATAGGGTTTTCACCATTTGACTATGAGAGAGATGCGAGAGTGAGAGAAAAAAACTGTTTGGACTTTACCCTTAGATAGTTTTCTTACCTTGTTTGATCTCTTGATAAGAGAGCCCGGGCGCGTTTGCGGTTTTTCGGAGTAATGATACCCCGTTTCTTCTTCATCCTTATCCCGAATTCTTTAGTTTCCATCAACATGGCCTTGTCATTTAAAGTTAACTAGCCCCAGATCTTTCTTCTGGACAGTTTCTGTCCTCGATTAAATCAAACATGAGCCTACTTAAGTTATCATAGAATTAGGTATGATCCAAGAAAGACTTTCGTTAAAAAAAGAGTTTACTCCACCTTTAAAGTAAAGACCCCACCCGACACGTGGTCAATGGAGATACGCTGATTCCAAAAAAATTATTTTATCTCCAACAAATATTATTCTTCTTCATATCAAATTATTTTTCTTTTTATTCTCATCCAAATCATTCAAATGCACTGTCTTAATTTAACTGTGCTATCTTGGATTTTCTCATATGTGAATGTTTGTATAATAATGGACTCTATAAAATTCTACATAGTTAGAGATAAGTCTATATGATGGGAACATCAGATGCAAAGCTAAATAAACAAAAACTAAAAGAGAGAGGACCGGTCTCAACATGCTCCAGGTGCATCAAGGTCATACCACAGTAGAGAGAAAAACGAAAGAAAAATTCCCTTAAATGCCAAATTTTGAAGTTTTGTTTTTAAAAATATTATTAATTTTCAAAAGTTCAAAAGTGCCACAAACACAAAAATTTATTTTTAAAGGTTTAGAATTTAAAATTTTAGGTTTGGGTTAACTATTGTACAATTAATGTATAGTTTTAGAGGGTATGATGTAGGTTTAGGGTATAGAACTTTAGTTTTGAATATTTAAAGTTAATTTTAATTTTGTGGTATTTTGAAACTTTTGAAAAAAGTTATATTTTTGAAACTTTTTAAAATTGGTAGTAATTTGGAAAACAAAACTTAAAGTGTGGTATTTTTGAGAATTGCCCAAAATAAAATTTCTAGTTGTTGACCAAACAAAAAAATTCTAGTCATTATTGCAATAGAAAAATGACAATCTTGGGGCCGTAGTTCAAACATAGTCGTAGCTAGGCCCCTCATAATTCCCCTTTAAATGGGAGGAAGGAGATACTACCGTGACTGGAGATACTACCTGATCTGAACATCCACATATCCCGATCTGCCAAGTGGAGGGCAAATCAAGGGCCCACTAGCGGTCTCAGATGGTTTCTCACTGACACATCATGTCAAACACACACCGGCAAGCAGGGATGCCGAAGAAGTCTATCAGCTTTACACGCAGAGTTTGAGGGACTCCTCTGGGCGATGGATTGTCTTATTCAGAAGCGTATACTTAGGGCCCGATTTGAGACGGATTGCTCAAACCTATTGACGATGACCGACGATCCGATTTCCAGTCTGAGCTAGATCACTTCACGAACTTTGAGAACATTTTATTTCCTTTCAATTAGCTTATATTCCTCGTTCTTGTAATGACCGTGCCGATACCCTTGCAAAAGTGGCACGATCACGTAACCATTTATTTTCCCATATAAATCTCGATGAGTCGGTAGAAAATACCCGATTTCAGGATGTTTCTACCGACCAAATGTGATTTAATATATGGAGTTTGTTGACAAAAAAAAAAAAAAAAAATTCCCCTTTAAATTTCCGTAACTATGATCTGTATTGAAATAGACCGTGACAACATATGAAATTCCAATGGCAGATACTTAGAAGTTGATCATGCATTTTTATCATTGGCAAATTTCTCAAAAACAAACCACACAAAGAACAATACATGATAATTGTTTCATTACACAATATAAAATCCATACAACGAGAACAAGATCAAGGACTGTGACACATACAACGAGAGACCTGTGTCTTTATTACCACGAGAAATATTTTATTAAGGAACTCCAGTCACTGAAGTCATATTTCTGATCGGAAGATGTCTGTTTACTCTGCTCAAGCTTAAGATGCAGCCTTAGCAGCCTCAAGTCTGGCACTAACGGCCTCCCAAGACACAAGATTGTTCATGAATGTCTTTATGTAATCCGGTCTCCGGTTCTGCTCATATACAAAAATATACAACAATCATCAAAACAAAGAAACTTAAAAAAGATACGGTTTCGTTATAACTATGAATAAGCTGTTACCTGGAAGTCGAGATAGTATGCATGCTGTTCGATGTAGCAAAAAGAATAAAAGAAGAGACCAACATAATTGTTAGAAAAATATATTGTATATCAAATACTAGATTTGTTATTATAAGCAACAAAAATGTTTATATTTACCTCCCAAACATCAATGGTAAGCAATGGCTGCAAGAAATGACCACCAAGTTTTTATGTAAGGATTTGTATTAACTTTCGTGTTATCCGAAAACCGCAATCAAGTAAATTCTGTCATAACAAACTTACAAAAGACCCGAGGACAAGGGGATTCACGGCATTCGGGGTTTTCACTACTTTGAGTTTGCCATTTGCATCTGAAAGCAAAGAGATAAAGTAAGGGAGAAATTTAGATAGTTAGGCAAAGAAGCTGTTAAAAACAGCAATCGGTGAACTTACAGGCAAGCCAGGCCCAGCCAGCTCCAAATTGAGTGGCTGCAGCAGCATTGAACTCCTCATAGAACTTTTCGTACGAAGTGAAATCTCTTTCAAGCAAATTGAGAAGCTCTCCTGATGGTTTTCCTCCACCTCCGGGTTTCATTGACTCCCAGAAAAACTCGTGGTTCCAAGCCTACATACGCCATTGGATCAGTTCAACAATCACACACCATTTGAAAAGCTCATATTAAAATGGGTTTTAATATTACCTGAGCTGCGTTGTTGAAAGCAGGGAGGAGATCGCCATTGTTATATGTGTTGAGGATGATGTGGTCTATGGTCTTGCCTTCAAGCTCGGTTCCAAGAACCTGTTTCTTGAGGTTGTCCACATAAGCCCTGTGATGCTTTCCCCAGTGAAACTCCAGAGTTTGTTTGCTCATATGCGGCTCCAAAGCATCCTTTCCAATATTATACCAAAAAAAACATTTACTCAAATCACCCTCACTCAGCATATAACACTTTTAAGCTTTTCCATACTGTGCCCATCCAATAAAAAAGCTAAGGTACACAAACTTCAGACCAATGAACATTTAAATTCAAACTAGGAATGGTTGAATTGTCCGTTAAATTTTTATCAAACTCCATTAAGACGAGTCTCGAATTTTCAAGTAATAATTCATTATATACTGAAACAAAACAAAACAAAACAAAGTTTCTGATGAAGGATTGAAATGTTTTGAAAGAAAATATTATTCCTAAGCTTTTCAACCTAGGTAATATTTCTAAATCAGCAACCACTCAAAATGTTGAATGTTTTGACTAAAGAATATATGAAAACTATGGATCTAAAAACATTACACCAAATAAAAAGTTTCGTAAATTGAATTGATTTCATATAGATGCAATTAAGAGATGTTCAACACCAAAACAAAATGACACTTGCCTAAATATCCAACTTGGTTCGAAGGAACAAGTAAACGAAATCATACCAGAGAGTACGGAGGTGGCTTGAGGACGAAATTTGCAGTAACAGCAGCTGAAGCAGCCATTCTTTTGGGATTGAAGCTGTATTTACACAAAATACCATGGATATGACCAGAAATAAATCAATATACAATACACATAAACAAAACTAAAACGAAATTTCTAGGTAAATCAGCAATATTCGAAACAAAAGGTGGATCAGAGATAGAATCAGAACCTCTAGTTAGGTGAAGAGAGGAGCGAGGAGAACACACGCCAGTAAAATGTGTATGTTTTTGGGTTATATTTTGGGTTTTGTGGTTTAGTATCGTACATGTGGCAGTACATAACGTATCATCTGTACTATCATTATCTCTTTGTAGTACACTTTTTTTCTTAGCTTGATATAGATGGCTCCTATTTTTTGGGTTAATTTGCTAACTAGCCAATAAAAAAATTATAATTAGTAAAGTAGCAAAAATTAGCTCATGTGTCATAATGATGTTCAATAGATTTAGGTAAAATAGTTATGAATTTAGTTATAGATTTTTTTTTGGTTATTACTCCTAATTCCCCTTATTTTTTGTCACTGTGTATCATTATATTTTTCAAAATTAATGCAACTAGATGAGAGTCCGCGCATACGCGCGGGTCGGGTTTCTAACTACTTTTAGATTTGATTTTACTTTAGTTCGGTAGATCTTGTACATCGTAATCAGTTTTGTAATCTCCCAGTTCATTGATGCAGACATTCTACACTATGAAAAACTTCTCTTCTACTAATAGTGGAATATACAAAATTGAAATTTATGTAAATTACTCTTCTAATTATTGGTTAAGGTATAAGAAAAGACAAAGATGAATCTTGTGAGCTCCTAATAAAAAAGAAGTTGAAGTTCATTATCATGCCTATTCTTCTCAAACAGTTTTCATTTATCATCTCGCTTATATGGTTTCCATAAAGAATTTGGTTTGACCATTTCAATTGCTTATTTCTGTATCTTTGTTTTTAGGTGCAAATAAAAAAAAACAATTTCATAAAAATAATGTAAAACTAAGCAAAATATTAAAGATGCATTTTTTGTGTTGTAAAAAGGTTTACGATAGAAAGTGTACGTTTTTGGTCTTGGATTGTCTTTTTTACTTCAGATTTATTACCTTTAGTCTAAAGGTTTTTTGTCTTCATTTTGGCATTTCGCCAATTTTCTTTCAATTCTTGAAACTCTAAAAAAGTTTTGACGGATGCTTATGCATGGGTCGGCTCTTGAATCATATTATTTTTGAATACATTTACAAAAATTGTACGTGTGAGTTTTGCCGTCAACAGATTTTATTTTCTGATTTAATGTTTTAACTTAAATTATGTTTTGCATATTACATTGGGTGTCGTTTGTCTTTGATTTTTTAGTAGCTTTTAAAAAAAGAAATTATATTATATATCTATACTTTGAAAAAAATAACTTCATCTATTTCACTTTTTCGCTATAAATAAATAATCATTACCTGAGTTCTAATATGGTTTTGTTCCTGTAATACCATGTTTAACAATACAATTTAGTTACATTCTTTTGTTTTAATTTTTTTATAGTTTAATTATATTTAAAACCATTTTAAATTATGATATGATTATAACCTTTTGTTTTGGGTTTGCGAACATAATTGTAATAATTGTGTGCATCTATTTAGTCTACATCGCCAATGGAGTTTTTCTATATGTTTCATGGGTTAATAATTGTTATATCGTTTACAATTTAGAAGAACTCTTCCTCCTCTAGCATAAAGTAGGAAGACGTATCTTCACATTCTTTGTTGCAATTAGATCAGAAAAGAAGCTAATGGAACATGTGAAACCACAATCGAGTCCCTCCATCTACATAATTCAAAAAAAATCACAATACGAATACAGTATAGATTGTTCACTCTATAAAAGAAAAAGATACAAACATAGTAAAATGCCTTTTAGTTCATTGAGACAATGAAGTAAATTCAAACCATGTTAGTTTTGGCATGTATGTTGCACAATTCGTAAGGCAATGGAGAAACGACCAGTGGGAGATAATTCAAGAATTGCTAGTAGGTTTTGACACAGAAAGCACATACTACTTTTGGAATTGATCATACACACTTGACATTTTGGAGAACAATAAACTTTAGAAAGCATGTTAACATTTGATTAAATAAAGCAGTTTAACTGCAAAAACACCAGTTCAAAACAATGAGTATAAAAAAAATTCAAGAAAGAAGAGATGAAAACAAATTGCTTCCTCCTGTTGGAACTACAAACCTTTCTTCAGAAAAGTAAAAAGGTTTCGTACTGCAAGTAGCATCACAATTTCGAATTTAGAAAATGGTTTGAAAAACATATGGATACAATTTAAAATCTATACTTTAAAAGACTCTCAACCCAATACAAAAGCTGATAAGAACACTTTTCACTAAATTCTATCGAAAATATAAGAAAATAACAACGCGTTCTCGAAAGTGAAGAACAAATCAGAATAACATACTTTTAGCCGATAGTTTTGAAATTATCACCCACCATCTACACATAAAGGACTGCAGAGATGCTTTACAAACCTTTGAGATCAATTAAAATCCATAGAAACAAACATGAACTATACAAATAATAAATAGTAACCTATGCCTTTGGAAATACTTCCTTCTCTAGAGATTCTGCTATTAGTGGCCATCAAACTTATCAACTATTTTGCGTTTAAGTCTATGAGTGAATAGCTAATATTATCTAGGTATAACACAAGAATAAGAAGACTTAGAATTTGACTTTATAAGACAAAGCATTATTGTCTAAATTTGCTTACCTCATTCATCGCAATGAACCGAAACTCAGCGCTTCTACCAACGAAGAACCTCATCTAGTAGGACACAATCGGAAACAAAACCCACTACTGGATCATAATAAGCCAAGTCAGTCTTATAACATATTCACTTTCATTAGATATTTTGCCAACCACACATGAATTTGCTTTAGAAACCCCAAATCATCCTATCTTGAACAACAAAGTTTCGTAATAAAAATCTCTCATGTGTAAGTATAACACCAAAACCAACCAAAGAATATGAAGAAACAATCATAATAGGAAGAACAACATCACCAAATAGGCATAAGATACGAAACAAATCCACAATTCATTACCGGAACATAGCTCATTATAAATTGGGAGAAGAACGTATGAATATAGCTAAGCAAATCCTAGGTGCAGTTTAAAGAGAAAGATAAGAAATAAACCAAATTTTAAGCCTCTCATATACTTAGGAGGAGCATCGTCTTTGAAAACCTCACTTGCCTCATCATCGGCCATCGATTCATCCACCGATTAGTTGGTTTCATTTTCGGTAGTAGCCAGCGCAGATCAAGCCTTCACAGAATCAAGCATCCGTTTGCTACACTGAAACTTGGGCAACACTCATTCGCCGCATATTCCACGATCATGAGACAAATCTTTTATCTCGTCGCGAACAGCCATTAGAGTCGTGAGGATCACTATCACTGAAATTAAATTTGTTTATCTTACTGCTTAAACCCATATCAAAATCGAATCCAATCCACACATCTCAAATCTGAAACCCCTATTGAGTTCAATTACAATAAATTAATGAAGCAGAAATCTGGTAGATCAGTAACATAGGATTTTATGATTGCAATTTTCCAACGTTTGCTATTAGAAGGAATAGAAGATGAGAACCTTTGAAACGGAGAACACGAATCGGCCAGAATATCTTTTTAATTTTTTCTTTTAAATTTTTTTAATCAAAAAATGAGGTGTCAAGTTTTTTTGTCAACCGAGAGGAAAAAGAAGATGGATGAAGGTTTTTATTGTTTCTTATGCCCTAAGGAGGAAGACGAAGAGGAAACGTTCGAGAATTTTCAGTTTCAGAATTGAATCATACGGAAAAAGGGGAAAAAAAAATAAGGAGCAAAAATAATAAACACGTGTCGAGCAGAGAAAGCGCCACGTGTCCTCTCAATGGAAAAAGTTAGTCTCTTGTTATATAGTAGTTTATATGTGGTTTATTTTGTTGGGACTGTAATTAATTGGAGGGTTCTGCGATATGAGCGATTTTAGGGTTACTGAGGGCGACGGCCGTGATGACTTGATGGAGGAGATCGGAGAGCGAGATAGGCCGTCGGATATCACGGTTTCATGGGGGAAGAAGGTTATGGGAAGTACGGGGGGTGGTTTGCTGCGACCGGAGGAGGTGATTGATGAGGAGTTTGTGTCGTCAAGGGTGAGCTTGAATTTTCCCGATGGGGAAGGAGGAGAGCCAGTGATAACGATAGGGGTACTTGAGCGCGTTGACGGGAGGTCCGTGGAGAATGTTTGGGAGTTATCTAGCGGTTCAAGCATGGTCGGCTGAGTTTGATCCGTCGAAGGATGATATTGAGACAACTCCGGTATGGGTCAGGATATCTAACATTCCTGTGCATTTCTATCATCGATCGATTCTGATGGCAATAGCTAAGGGATTGGGAAAACCGATCAAGGTGGATTTAACAACATCAAACTTGGAACGAGCAAGGTTTGCTCGAGTGTGCATTGAGGTGAATTTGAAGAAGCCATTAAAAGGCACGGTGCTGATTAATGGTGTGAGATATTATGTGGCATATGAGGGTCTCACAAGTATTTGTTCATTGTGTGGGTTATATGGACATTTAGTGCATGGGTGTCCTCAAGGTGCTAAGGAGAAACCTTTAGTCGTTTCTGAAACACAAAAGGTGGCCGGTGCAGTTTCGAATGGGGTTTCTCCGGGAGGTGATGGTTTTATTCCGGCGAGAAATAAAGGAAGGAGATCGGATCCTCGTCAGAATCGAATGGTGTTAACCAAGGTGGGGAAAGGAAACAAACAAGGAAATAATAGTAGCATGATTAGAGCAGAGAATCCGCAGGAGATTAGCCTTTCGAATGCGTTTGGAAGGTTAGAAGAGGATTTGGAAAGCCCTGATATGACGATAGCGAATAAGGAAAATCAAAAGAATTTAATTAACCAGAGTGAATATCGGAGGAGTAATCAACAAGGCAAGGATTTTGTGTTTGGTGGAGAGGGGAGTAAAACAAATAAAGGGCCAAAGTCTGGGCCGAGAGTTACAAAGAATAATGGAGGTATGGGCCTTGGGAAGAATAAGCCCAAGAGCTTGAACAAATTGCAGCCCACACAAGGTCTGATCTATGGACCCAGGATCGAAGAAACAGAGATGTTTGCTCACGGGAAGAGATTGAGAGTAGAATCAGAGACTTTGCGAGGATCAGTTGTGACAATGGCGAGGAGTAGTCCTCGAGCAGGGAATGGTGGAGAACCCATGAATGTGACTACGTCAGAGGCAGGTCCAGTCCCGACGAGTTTAATTACTCCTACTTGCCCACGGGAAGGAATTGGTAATGAGGAGGAAAACATGGTCCGTCATATGACGGAGGATGAGGGCCAAGGCCGTGTAGAATAACGGATTTCCCTGGTAGTTACTACGATCTTTTATCAAGTATTGATGAATTGCTTAATGTGGAATTGCCGGGGGGGGGGTAAATAAACCCAATTTCTGACGTTCGATTCGTTACATTTTGAAGAAGTATCCTACAGATGTTCTTGCAGTTTTTGAGACTCATGCTGGTGGGGAGAAAGCGAGAAAGATATGTGAAGGGCTTGGTTTTGATCATTCTTTCCGTGTGGATGCGCAAGGGCAAAGTGGTGGTATTTGGTTTTTGTGGAGATCAAGGATTGATGATGTTGTGGTGGCTCATTCCTCCGATCAGTTTGTTCATGTCACGGTGGGAGTAGGAGAGGAGATGTGGAATTTAATTGTTGTTTATGCAGCACCATCGGCAAGTCGACGTAGTGGTCTTTGGAGTAGCTTGAGCATGGTTATTCAGAATCTCTCGGGTCCCGTGGTTGTAGGAGGAGACTTTAATACCATTGTTCGGTTGGATGAACGAACGGGTGGTAATGGCTGTCTCTCACAAGAGTCTTTGTTGTTTGGGGAATGGATTAATGAGCTTGCTTTGGTGGATATGGGTTTCCGTGGGAATAGATATACTTGGAGGAGAGGGAAATCGGGACATACTTTCATGGCTAAGCGTTTGGACCGTGTTCTTTGTTGTGCTCATGCTCGGATTAAATGGCAGGAAGCAACTGTGACTCATCTACCTTTTCTAGCGTCTGATCACACTCCTCTATATGTGCAGTTAACGCCAGAGACAGGGACGAATAGGCACCATAGGCCTTTCAGGTTCGAGGCGGCTTGGATGCAGCACTCTGGATTCAAAGAGCTCTTGTTTAACTCGTGGGATAGCTCCATAAACATGCAGATGGCGCTCAGGAATTTATAAGCAGTCTTGCAAAAGTGGAATAAGGAAGTTTTCGGTGATATCCAAGTAAGGAAAGATAAGCTGCTTAAGGAGATTTCAGCGATTCAGAGTCTCATTGACCAGAGCCAAACGGATGATTTGTTGTTAAGTGAAGAGAAGTTATTGAAGGATTTGGATGTAGTATTGGAGCAGGAAGAGATGTTGTGGTATCAAAAGTAGAGGGAGAAATGGGTGGTGTATGGAGATCGGAATTCACGATTTTTCCATACCTCTACTATCATTAAACGGAGGCGGAATAAGGTTATGATGCTGAAGAATGGAAATGGGGCGTGGATTAAGGATTCACAGGAACTTGAAGATTTTGCTTTGAATTATTTTAAGAAGCTCTACTCTCTTGAAGATGTAAGTTCGGTGGGAGGATCTTTACCAATAGAGGGTTTTCCGGTTTTGACTTCGGAGGAGAAGTCGATTTTAGATAAACCAATTTTGGCTACGGAAGTGGAAAATGTAGTGCGTAAAATGGGGAGTATGAAAGCGTCGGGACCAGACGGTTACCAACCGGTTTTCTATCAGAAAAATTGGGAAGTTGTTGGTGATTCGGTGGTTCGATTTGTTCTTGATTTTTTTGCATCGGGGAAGCTACCGGAGAATGCTAATGAGGCGCTGGTTGTTCTGATAGGAAAGGTGGCACAACCGGATTTGATCACTCAGTTCAGACCCATATCGCTTTGTAATGTGATTTTTAAGATGATTACAAAGACAATGGTGGGTCGTTTGAAGAGGGTAATAAAGAATTTGATTGGACCGGCTCAAGCGAGTTTTATTCCGGGAAGATTAAGTTCGGATAACATAGTGATTGTCCAGGAAACTATACATTCGATGAGGCAGAAGAAGGGTAAAAGAGGGTGGATGTTGTTAAAGTTGGATCTAGAGAAGGCCTATGATCGGGTTAGATGGGATTTTCTCAAAGAAACACTCATCGCGACGGGGTTATCACAAAAATGGGTTGACTGGATTTTGGAATGTGTGTCAAATCCTTCGATGCATTTTCTTTGGAATGGAGAAAAAACGGAAGCTTTCAAGCCATTGAGAGGATTACACCAAGGTGATCCGTTGTCTCCATATTTGTTCGTCATGTGCATGGAACAACTATGTCATCAGATTGAGTCGGCTGTTGAAAGCGAGAGTTGGAAGCCCATCAGTTTATCTCAAGGGGGACCGAAGCTTTCACACATATGTTTTGCGGATGATCTTATCTTATTCGCTGAAGCTTCGGTGGAGCAGATTCGAGTTATTCGGCAGGTGTTGGAGAAATTTTGTATGGCATCCGGACAAAAAGTCAGCCTAGATAAATCAAAGATCTTTTTCTCGAATAATGTTTCTCGAGAGTTGAGTGATTTGATTACAAGAGAGAGTGGGATCAAGATGACTTATGATTTGGGAAAATATTTGGGGATACCGGTGCTTCACAAACGAATAAATAAAGACATGTTTGGTAGTGTGGTGGAGAGGGTGACATCATGATTAACAGGTTGGAAGACGCGTATGTTGAGCTTTGCAGGTCGAATCACGCTTACGAAAGCGGTATTATCATCGATTCCAATCCACTCTATGAGTACGATAAAGCTACTAGCGGGAGTACTCACGAAGTTAGACCAATTATCGCAGGATTTCTTGTGGGGAAGTACTTCGGAGAAGCGGAAGCAACATCTCTTATCATGGGATAAAGTTTGTTTGGCAAAGCGTGATGGAGGTTTAGGGATTCGTAAAGCGAGTGAGATGAACAAGGCCCTATTAGGTAAACTAGCGTGGCGCTTACTAAATGATACGACCAGCCTTTGGGCGCAAGTGGTACGAAGTAAGTATCGGATAGGAGAGATTTATGATAATAATTGGACTATGCGACGTAAGGGGTCTAGTACATGGCGGAGCATAGTACTGGGTTTGTGCGAAGTAGTGGCTCATGGGTACAGTTGGGCGATAGGAGATGGTAAAAATATCTTCTTCTTTACGGATAGGTGGTTATCTCCTAGAGCTATTTCAGAAATGGGGAATGGTGTGATCCCGCCTCAGATTTTGTCACTAACAGCAAGAGACGTATGGCTTCCAGGGAGAGGTTGGGATTATGATCTCATCGGTCCATATATCACATATCATCAGAGGTTATCACTTGCTATTGTGGTGATCGATACGGAGACGGGTGCGAGAGACAAGTTAGCATGGGGGGAGACGGAGAATGGTACTTTTACGGTGAGCTCGGCGTATGCAATGATAGTTCGCAGTGAGAGTCCAGTTCAAAGCATGGAGTGTTTCTACAACCGAATATGGAAAGCTAAAGTGCCAGAACGAGTGCGTGTGTTTCTCTGGTTAGTGGGACAACAGGCTCTTATGACGAATCAGGAGCGAAAGAGAAGACATTTGAGTGATGTGGAGATTTGCTCGGTTTGTCATGGGAGTGTGGAAACGATATTACATATCCTAAGGGACTGCCCGGCTATGCGAGGAATATGGCTGAAGTTGGTACCGAGGAGACGCGTTCACATTTTCTTTGAGATGTCATTGCTTGAATGGGTATATGCTAATCTTGGTGAGGGTGAGTATGATGATGAGATCCCGTGGGTTACTATGTTTGCAGTGGCGTGTTGGTGGAGCTGGAAGTGGAGGTGCATGAATGTTTTTGGAGAGAAGGGAACGTGGAAGGATAGAGTGAGATTTTTAATAAATCTTGCTAAGGAAATGTCGGTTGCAGAGAGGCTAAAAGAAGAGAAGAGGGGAGATACAGTGAGGATTGAGCAAATGGTAGCTTGGGAAAGGCCGTTGCAAGGATGGTGTAAGATTAATATGGATGGGGCTTCGCATGGAAATCCGGGGTTGGCAACGGCAGGTGGAGTGATACGTAATGAAGCTGGCGAGTGGATCTGTGGATTTGCGTTGAATATTGGAGTGTGTTCGGCACCGTTGGCAGAACTATGGGGAGTTTACTATGGTTTAGTTCTGGCATGGGAAAAGGAGGTTCGGCAGATCGAATTGGAAGTAGATTCAGAAGTGGTGGTTGGTTTTCTTACGACAGGGATTGGGGATTCCCATCCTCTGTCCTTCCTGGTACGCTTGTGCCATGGCTATTTATCAAAGGACTGGACGGTCCGAATCAGACACGTGTATAGGGAGGCTAATCGTCTAGCTGACGGATTGGCTAACTATGCGTTTAGCTTACCGCTAGGTTTTCATCATTTGTTTTCTGTTCCTTTGGATGTTGAATTGGTTTTTTCGGACGATGTTATCGGGGTTACTTACCCGAGACATGTTCGGTTGTAATAGTTTAGTTTAATTTCTAATAAAAGCTGGGGAGAAATCCCCGGGGTTCCACCAAAAAAAAAATATAGTAGATTATATGTAAAAAACATCATTTACCATATTTCAATCCTTCATTATTAGACCAAATCGAAATTAGTCTCAGTATTTTTTTTTTTCTTTTTGGGTCAAAATCACAAACAGTAGATAGTTAAACAAACTCACACAAAAGGCAAAACAACACAAGATAGTTTTGAGAAACAAAGAACCAAAGTAACAAGAAACAAAGAGACAAGGAACCAACTTAACAAAGTTTTGCGAAACAAGAAAATAAAGAAACAAAGAACCAAAGTAACAAAAAAAATTCTTTGAGGTAAAAGAGTTTTCAGCAACCCTACTTTCCTTCGATTTAAAGCAAAAATTTATCAAGATACACATTCAAAATACGAAAATAATGAAACAAGTTGTGAAACACTAAATTTTTAAAAGAATGACAGGCGTTGTAATGAACCAAGTCTTATAATAGTATTTTTGGTTTCAGTTTGGTTCCGAATATTTTTTATCCAAAATACCTTAAATTATCTGAAAATAGTATATGTTTTTAATAAAATATAAAAATTACTTATATTAATTATTTTTATCTGAACTACCTACTAATAGATAATAATATTTGAACTAACCGAATTAATTGTAAACATAACAAAGAAAAATTGTAAAATATACTCAAATTACACATACATATTTATAGATTAATTTATGTTTCGGATACTTCGGATACCCATTCGGTTTTCGGTTCAGTATCGGTTCGGTTCTGGTTCTTTTGGTTCTAGATATAAAATACCCATAAGATATTCTTTGAAATTCAATTCGGTTTCGGTTTGGATAATTTTGGGTCCGTTTCGGTTCGGTTTTTCGGTTCCGGTTATTTTTGCCCAGCCCTAATGAAAATAATGAGAAAATAATACTGTTGTTTTTATTAGCAATCTTGAAAAATAATGGTATATTTGAACGTGTCTTCTTGTACCACTTAAGAAGATATATCTTTCATAAAAATGCCTATATTATATAGTTTATGATCATCCCCAATATTTCTTCACTCAAAGCTATGTCTTCTGTTCTGAAGTTCGTACTTTCTTTTCTATCCTTTTGATGTAATATTGGTAGTTATAGAGAGAAGGACTTCTCGTATACAGAAAAAGGCTCGTTAGCGCTCAATTGCGGTTCCTGCGATAGCATTTCAACATACTTATTATCAATGCCAATCAATTAACATAACCGTCCTACAAAAATCATTTAACGAATGTATATATATATATATATATATATTAGAATAAGTTATTAGAATTTCTATTGAGGTAAAAAACATATCCATGGTATCAAAACAAGAATAAACTAAAGACTAATTCCAAGTTCACAAAGATTATGGCTAACCTATGAACTTCGAGGTAGTAAGAAATTATATATGTTTTAGAAGAAATTTCTTCTAAATAGGAGAAGGCTTGCAACATCTACGACTACGAGTGAGATTCTAATCCCAACAGTTCTTGATAACTAAGAACTAAAGTAATAGTTAGATGAGTGGATCACCTGTGTTTTTTGAGGGACATTGTCTTCTTCCTCAGGAGAACCAGCGTTTAAGATGAGCAAACCAAGAAGAGTAGCTAGAAAATCTTTATCCACTGCCACAAGCTCTCTACCTTTGGCTTTATCAAAAATCTCATGAACCGTTGATCTCATTGCTTTTAATAAGCTCCCATAAGTCATCCCATGGCCACGTTCTATGGCCTGAATGAAAGCATACGTCATTGCCCCCGTCCACGCACCCCCTGACAGTTGCTGTAGTGCATGCAAGTTTCTTTGTGAGAGTTTTACATGAATATGTTGGTACATTTGCATATGAAAAAGATTAACTACATATTATAACATACTCGGTCTAAAGTTAAAAGACGAATGTTTGGATTTAGTAGAACCCCTACATATACTATCAAAAGTTGTTCGAGATCCATACCGGAGTGTCCGCTGAGGTCTGGTCATCGTCACACCCTGTAAACGAGAAGACTTCCCCACCACTCGTACCTTTCCACATCCCTGATTGAGGCCGATGGTCTTCCCATTCATAGTTTCCAGGGCTATTTAAATTTTAAAAATGAAGAAGAAAAATAGTTGTTTTTTGTTGTTTCATAGTTAATATGATTATAAACTATACACATTAACATCTGGTGATTTGTGTTAGTTCACAGGTTACAGTATTTACAACATATATGAGAAAGTCCCTTTTTTTTAACCTTGACACCTTGTGATACTACATATGTTAATCGGTATTCTTTTGTAAAGATAACTTCTTTTGTGAATTGCAAAGACAATGTCAAAAGAAACCGAAGAAGTTCAATTTATGCTTTTGTGTTTGAATATACAATTTGCAATTTTTTTTTTAAGTACTCGGAGGTTTTGGCACCGTAATCTCCCAGACCCGAAATCACAACAAGTAATATTAGTTTCGTCTCAAGTGCCACTCAAACCGGCAACCTTTAGGTTTTGCGTAGATCTTTACCAGAGCTATTGGCTTTTATAGTAATTTACAAAATTATTTAACGGGAATTTGTTTTTTAGTTTTCAAAATAGTTACGAAAGAATTAAATATTTTCAACAATCGAAGGTTATAAGTATTAGTTAGTACCTGTTGTCCATTCTACAAAGATAGGGCAAGTCCAAGACGGTACCACTATGACAAGCATCGACAATGGCATGGAGCTTGACTCCATAAGGAAGAGGTCGTACGATTGTAGCATTGATCTCGTCGTCCACAATAACACCTGAGGTCAAGTGGTCCATCGGGAGAAGGGTTTCATCGAAGCCATCGATCTCATTGTTAGTGTGGTTAGCCTGGTTGTTGCCATGACCAGAGAAGTGGAAGACGAGGGAATCTCCGGGTTTGCAGCCCAAAACTAACCAATGCATTGCCGTTCTTATGTTGTTCTTCGTCGGCCATCTCTTTGGATCCACTTCATCTTCTACAATATTTAATTTTTAACATTACTTTATTGTTTACACAAATTATGAAATTTTATGACTTTCAGTCCTATATCGGAAGATTAGACAAAGACGATGTAATATATAAGTAATGTCCAACTCTAATTAATATGAAACCTTATGAGAAAGAACCCAAAAACAAATTCGTGCGAGTTTGATCATTTTGACCCAAATCAGACGATATCATACTAATGAAATGAGTTGGACATTGGATTGATTCCAATCTTAAGTTGTTAGAAGATGGTGAAGAAACATATATTAAAGCAATCAACTCTTTAACTAAGACAACCCATCACTAATTTACCGTGAACTAGAATTTGATTTATAGAATTATTTTTTACCCCATAAAAATAATCAAACTATAAAGAGCATATAATGTGAAAGAAACAAAAGATGAAAAGAGGTAAGAATTAAAAGTGAGTGATACCGGTGAGCATTAGAATACTAGATTCGGGGAAATGGAAACGTTTCATCAACATGAACTTCATGCATTTAGCGTCGTTAATACATCCTTTCAATTCGTCCTTTCAATTCTTATAGGTCACCCCAACAATTACCGCCCGCTTCGGTCCATGGACCGGCGGTGGAGGACCTGGCGGCATGTGATTGAATGGAGATGGTGTAGGTTGTGGGTGGATGAAAGGGGATGGCGGGTAGATGAAATGGGATGGTGGACATACAGGAGATGAGTTGGAGAATGGAAGATGGCTCACCGGCGCGTGGGAGTGGAGCTGGGGCTCAGGAGCGATTAATGTGAAGGCGTGACAAACGGAGCAGCGGATTCGGGTGGCACCGGGAGGGAGGTGAAGCGGCGTACGACAGCTAGAGCAGTCTACGAGCAATATCATTATTTGTTTTTCTTCCTAAACCCCTTTCCCCCGATTTGGCTAATTTCCACACAAATGATTGCCTATTCTTGGAGATTAATTTTAACCCTTTTTCCGATTCGACGATCAAGAGCGGGAATATCATATGAGAAGAAAAATGTTGAGTAAGGGAGACGACTATTAGGCTTATATCATATGAAGTCGAGACGACTTGCCAAGACAATCATACACCTAGTCAATTTGCATAGTAGGCCACATATTAAAATTAGGAAGTTGAGAATTTTCGTTGTTTCTTCTCTTCTAAATGCATTTGTTTCCGTGTGGAAACATGGATTTGATAGTTGGAAGGAGCTAATTAGAATTTAGTTGACTTTGCTTGGCTTTTATTTCGAATTAAATTTTACCCACCATACTTGGAATATGAATTTGTTCTTCTTGACCATAGGCATTGTCACATTGACATTTAATGTCGGATATGCGAGACATGATCTCCATCAAACTTGGAGATTTATCTAGATATTTTAAACAAAGTAGGAAATAGAATATGAGTCTAGAATCTAGATTGAAATTCTTAACGACTGTTTTTTTATAGAAAAACAAGTTTGTTCAAAGTATTAATCAAAATCGCTCTTTGTCAAAATTTAAAACATAAAACTGCCAAAGAAACAAAATTGAAGGAAAGAAAAAAAAACTGAAATTGAGAGAACTTTTAATGATGCAATATGTAAAATAGCAAAGCGAGTTTTTCTTCAAACCTTTCAATTAGATTATCTTTCTTAAAAAGTAACTTACAAGAAACTTCTTAATTAGAGAACTTACAAGTCTCTCTCTCAATAATCTAATCTCTCAAAACGGCTTTACAAGGAACTCTCTTTCTCTCTAGCCTATTATTAATCTCACAATGCATAATCTCTAAAGCTAGCATTGACATCTATTTATACACATAGATGTCAATAGTTTTCCAATTCAACGAAACTAACAATTTCCTTTTAGTTAGTAACATATTTTCCTTTTAACTTGATTTTGCCTTTTTGACTTCTCATAGTTTTCCTCTTTGGTCTCTTCTCCTTTTTGAATTGTCGGTTGATACAAAAAGCCAAACTTGATTAATGTGTTTTCATCTTCTAGAATCTTCTGTGACTATCTTTGATATTGCTACACCAACAATCTCTCCCTTTTTTAACTCAATTTGATCTTCCAAGCATCGTTCATATAAGTGATTGTGATCAAATGCACTCCTCATAAAAAGCCATACAAGTGAACTCTTAGCTCCCCCTGACCTTGTGAAAAACACAAACATGTAAACTCCCCCTGAATTCTTGAAATCTTCTCCCCCTGCTTTGGAAACATAATTGAGTTAAAAATATTAACACTCTTTTTCTTTGATCGTGAACCAATGAAACATGAGCCATATCTCACAACCACACTTTGGGCTTTGGTCTCTTAAGGCCCATTTTGCTTTACGATGAAGAGATCTTCGTCTTCGATGGTAACATCCTTTTTCCAAAATACATCCACCGACGATTCTTTTTCCGATTAATCGGACCACCACCGTTTTGGAGTTCCTTCATCGTCTCTCTTGAGTTCTGAAATCAAGCTGCTATTTTTCAAAATAACCTGAAATGATTTCGTATTTTTATCACGAGAAGCTTCTTCTTCGATGCTTGCTACAATATACACAATGGTTGCTTTCCACTGATTTGAGTTTCTTGCAGTTATTGAAGCAAAGAGTTACCAATGAGGTAAGATCTCTGATGCTTGATGGCAATGTCTCAAAATCATGGCTGCTAAGATCTAAATATGTCAACTCGGTGAAATGACTACTTTTTTGCAGTTTTCAAGGCAAACCTCAAGCAAACAGTATCTTCCATGATCTTTATTTGTGTCAGATACTTGCACCAATGATCTGATGAGGTTCCTACAGTTGGTAAGTGTTAGTGTCTGCACCTGAGTTAGCTTTGGCAAGTCCTTGAGTTTGAAGCAGTTCCGAAGCGAAAGAGTTCTCAACCGGGAAAGGCTATTTATAGCTTCTGGTAAGTTCTCAAAATCATTTCCGCTGAGCTCCAGCTTCTCTATGAACTCCAAGCGACAAATCCCATATGGGATTTTCCGGATGTTTAAGTTCACTAGTTTTAGCTTTATCAGGTCAGGAAAATCGGGAAAGCGGTCAAAGGAGAAAGATTCACCGTTTTCTTTGTGGCTAAACCTCATGATACTGAGGGAATTGAATCTGTTGCACTTTGATATGAGCCAAGGTGCCTTATGCAGACTCATTGTCGATGTAACGGGGATCTGTTGCTCAGAATTGAAAGAGACGTATTCAGCATTTCCTCTAAATTTTGAACCGAAGTCAAAACTTATATCTCCCCCAATCGATATGTTTATATAAGTGCATCCATTTTCACTTTTGCGTCTGGGAACTCCAGTCTAATATGTTGCTGCTTTGTAGTTGTAGATCTCCATATAAAAAACCGCAGGGCACTTCTAAGCCCACCACAGTAGGATAGATCAAGCTTCTTTAGGGTAGACCTTTTCCCAAAACACTCTGGAATGCGCTCCAGGCTAGGGCAATGTTTCAGAACTAATTCTTCAAGGCTCGTGATACTTGAAAGATCTGGAAGTTGCTTCAGATACTTAGATCCTGTCACATCTAGTCTCTTCAAATTCTTCAACATCTAAGAAAGATACAACAACAAAACGAAATGGTTGGAAATAATTTTCTTGCAAGGATTTCTGGTTTTCACATCATTGCTGTATCAAAAAGACAAAGACAAGCTTCAGAATCACTAGGAAAGATTACCAGTGTTCCACTCCAGCGTTTTTAAATTACTGTGGCGCAGATTGAGTTCAAGAAGGAAACATGGATCAGAACCACAAGGCAGGGTACTCAACGAAAATGCATCCCAATGGAATAGCCGTAGGCTAGGTGACAATAAATGTTGGTCTGGAATGAGTTCCAGCTTTGACTCTCTGTAATCTACATGCTTGTAGACCTTGAGAAACTTGAGATTATGCATACGGCCAACAACACTGGCCTTCATGGACAAGGCACAAGTCATCTCACACGTGTGTAGGGACATGCATTCAGTTTGTTCTCCTCCCTGATGATAGGAAGACAGAAAAACACATAGCCAGAAACCAGTCAGGTTAGGTTGACTAGATATATTTTCCGGGAAATTGCTTAAATCAAAGAGATATATTTTAAATCATTTTATGCTAGTGGTTGACTAGAGAGATTTTGCTGTGATAAGTCAACGCTAATCGGCTTGAGTCTTCTCCTCATTCTTTATTTCCTCAAATGGTCTCAATCTGTAAATACTTGCTTGGTTAGACAAAAAGAAGTTAATGTCATCTTCTTATTCTTTTCTGTTGGCTGGAAGAGAAGTGGATGTGTTCTTGAGTTTCACTGGTAAGTTAGCTTTTGACATCGATTTCGGATATGATTTGTCTCGGAATGGCATCAAATCTTTTAAATCAGAAAGCTGGAAGGAGAAGAGTTTCCAAACCAATTGATCGAACAACACTCGAGGCTTTGACAGAGTCAAAGTTGCACTTGGGTTTCTTGAAGAGCTCATAGTAATACTCGAGTTTCAAGAGAATTGTTCACTCATACCAATCTTGATCACAAAACACCCTTTGGATATGGAAGAAATCTCTCAACTATTTCCAGAGAGATCCCGAATTTGGAGGACTGCAATATCCAAACATTAGGCTTATGTTTCTCTCTTCTACATCGAGCGACTTCAAAGGTCTTTGTTGAACTCGGAGAGCTGGTTCTACACTAAATTTGTAAAGAGGTTCGAGATTCTTTGGTAATAAGACAGTAGATGAGAGCAGGTTAAATAAGTATGCTATATCGGGAGAGCAGACAATTATGTGTTTCGAGCAGGCTAAACAGGAGGTGATTAGCCCGAGCAGGATAAACTGAAATTGAATTGAATTATTGCCCAAATGTGGTCAAAAAGCATCCCCTTCCCCCAAATGTGATACAAATGTTTATATAGACCTTTTATCTAGGGTTGATGTGCATATGGTTAAAAACTAACCCTATACCTCACAAAAGTAACCCTAGATTAATTGCAAAGTAACTAAGCATAGGTTATATCTTGTCCTTGGGAAATGGGTCTTGGAGCTTGTTGAGCCGAGAGAAGAATTTGCCTTAGGTTAAATCCAGGTGTAATAGTAGACCCCCCCTCCCCCCCAAGTCGATGGATCGAGCATGCCGAGTTTATCGAGGCTGTTGTGCGAGCAGGTCAGAGAGCAAAAAGGCTCGGTCAGTAGTTGTGTTCAGCAGGCAAACCTTGGACTGTTCAACCCGAGGCTTCGGTTGAAACTCATTCTCGGTCTCGTCGAGTTGGGTACGCATGCGGAGGGAGATTCGATTTCGCCATGTCGCCACTATTTCCCGCGCTCAGAGGTAATTAGGGTTTCCTTTTCTAGGAAATGATTCGTTGCCCCGCCATGCGTTGCCTCAATTTCTGCGACCCTTCGTGCTCCTACTATAAAATCGCGTTGTTCCTTCCTCTTATCCTTATTTTCTCTAGCATTTTCTCTCTCCATCTCCTTCGCTCCCAATTCTTTCCCTCGGTTTTTCACCCAAACTTTTTCTCTCTTTCAGAATCATGTCTTCCGAAGATTCTTCCTCTGACCTTGCCTTTAATTCATCAGCACGTAGGACCCGTGGAAGGGTCGATCGAGGAAACACTGCAAGTTTCCCTTCTCTCGCGCCTAGGCCTGCTTCCGGTGACACTGGCTTGGTCCTCGGTTCTCCTTTCCGTGTTGCCTCGGGATCTCACGATGATAGGAGAGGGGTGGCTGCAGTAGATCTTGGCCAGCGTTCTCCTCCATGAGCCTTCCGTCTTAGGCGAGTGGAAGAAAGTGACGACGAGGGTATTTCTATCGAATGCTGGAGCAGGTACGTCCAGTCCAACTCAGGAGAATCCACCGTTATTGGTCTCAGAGGCGGTCCTCCAAGCGAGCCGAAGAAGACAGATTTTGGGCAAGGAATGACCGGGACTGCCTTGGGGGTACGGTTGAGAGAAGAGAGTGCCCCGGTCGTTTCTTCCTGTTCCGTTGGGACAGGTGGTGCTGTCTTGTCTAGACAGTGTTCTGAGGAGGCGAGGCGCTCCTCCGATAGGATGGATTCCTGGGCTCGTGGAAAGAGAGTGGCCGTGGTAATGCTTGAATGTATCCCTTTCATGTTATCCATCGACCAGGCAAAGGTCCCCACGTTCTCGCCCAAGAACTTTATCAAAGAGGAGCAGATTGGCTCAGCGAGTTCGGCTCTGATGCTGATTCGGCGATCCGAATGCGCCGAGTCGATGTTATCTGAATCGTCGACTCTTGTTTTGGCTCCGAGGAATCGAATTCGTCGGAGGAGCTGATGTGCAGATTTACCATAAGCAGGTGTTTCTCAGCTATAAAACATGTTCTGGCCATCTTCTAGTTTCCACGGATGGTGAATACACCGGTTAGAGTCGGGAACTTAACGCATTGGTGATACGTGGACACCACTGCCAGAAGTGAAAATAACCAAGTGGTTCCGATAATTGCATTATATATGGCCGACTTGTCCACGACCATGAACTTTACATTTTGCGAGGTACCGCCCGAATGTACCACCAACTTAATCGTTTCTATCGTCATGGTGGTTACGCCGTCTAAGCCCGTCACTGGCCTAATGTTTGGCTTGATCTTGTCGTCTGAAATATCCATCCTTTAGAGTGTGTCCTTGAAAATCAGATCAACTGAGCTTCCGGTATCGACCAAGACCCAAGCGACTTCGCAGTCGGCGATTTTCAGCTCGACCACGAGGGAATCATTGTGGGGCATCGCGAGATACTTAGTATCCGCTTCGTTAAATATGATCGGCATATCTACCTCGGATCTCTGGAAGCATCCTTGGTCGATTACCGCTTTCTTCTCGTATTGCTTGAGAGGCCTCACCAAGTCGTGGGCCATACTATAGCTTCCCATGATGACCATCACCCTCTTCCTCGGGTCTTGCCTCGTTGTCATTCCCTTATCGGCCTCTTGCCATTTCGGGGGGACCGGGAGGTCAAAATTGTTGTTGGCCTTCAACTCATTCTTGGCTAGGCTTTCTTCGGCCTTCCTTTTTTCTCCGCGGTCGGGCGAGGACACGACTTTGACTGCATCAGTTTGATACTGGGTGAAGAGATGCTCCTTGAGGTGTTGGCATTGCAAGGTCGAGTGGCCATGCATCTGGTGATACTCGCCGTAGGATTGGTTTCCTGAGGGCTCTTTGGCTTCCGAAGGTCGTTGATACTTATTCCACTGCTTTGGAGGGGTGTTCAAACTGGTTCCTACGATGTTAGTCGAGAGTCACCTCTTATAGTCTGGGTCGAAGTGTTGTCGAGGTTCTCGGTAGGAGTCATCAGCAACTTCCTTTGCTTTTACCCGTGTTACTGATGGTTTACTCGGGGAGGCCTTCTTCAGCTGACTAGCCTGACTCTTCTCGAGCCTGATGTATCCCACTGAGTAGTGCATTGCCTCTTTGATAGTCTGGACAGTATCCAGGATCAATTCTTCCTGGAATTTGGATCCAGGCCACATGCCTTATTTGAGAGCAGCGAGTCCTGAGGTGTCCGTGACCGTTACTCGAGACAGCACATCCTTGAACCGATCTATATAGTCGGACAGTGGTTCCCCTTCCCCCTGGACGAGCCCCCATAGGTCTGCGTCCGAGGTTTTGTCTCTGTTGTACAGCGCGTAGTGCTTTAGGAACGCGGTTGACAGTTGTATAAAGGACCCGATCGATCTCGGTTCCAGCCTCGAGAACCGGTCCAAGGCTGGGACGGACAGGTACTCGACGAAGTATTGACAATGGCCAGCGTCACACTCTTCCGATGAGAGATGAACCTGATCCATAGTGATCGAAAAGGCGGTGAGATGCTGCTTCGGGTCTGAGGCTCCTTTGTAAGGTTGGAGAAGGAGCTTCGCCGTACTGCGAATTGGAGTTGCCGTTATCTGCTCGGTGAACGGAGTTCGCTGGGTCTCGGCTAGAACGCGGTTGATTTCCGGGGCTGCGCTAAGGGTACGGTACATCGTTGACTTCATTTCTCGAATCTGGTTCTTGACCTCGTCTAACTCCATGGGCTGAGCGTTTACAGCCCCTCTTCCTTCGGTGGGGCGTTTCCAGAGAGACGCTATCGTTCTCCTGAGGTCCACTCCCTGGCCTAGCCTATTGAAGATCGTGGGAGAAAAGCTGGCGCGTACCGTGGGTGATTCGAACGTCACTCTTGGCTGTGTCCGTGCGCTCGGATCCTGCGGCCCCCTGCGACGCGATCAAGTTTTCGAGGCGGGCACTTATTCGCCGTGCCTCCTCATCATGTCGGTCAAGTCGATTCATCAACAAATCCATGATCTGTCCGTACTCTGCCTGAGGTTCTACGGCTTGAGCTTCCGGTTGGGGGTGACCCTGCCTAACCATGGGAGGCGAACGGACATCCCTAACATGCTCGGAGGTCCGTGGGAGGTCATTTTGATTTGATTCGGTGGGCTCGATTCTGTCTGAGACTATTCTAATGAGATGCTCGACCCCTTGCTGGATGGGGATAGGGTTGACAGGCGACCCTGGTCGCTGGAGGACAGATACCGAGCTTAAAGGTTGTTCGGTCCCGCGAGGGGCGGGAGTCGGGTTGACGGATAGATCCGTTGACAAGGGTTGATCTTACCCGAAGGGAGCGGCTGTCCCTCCCAATGCTTGGTCGGACTGTGATCGAGAATTCACGTCTTTGTTGAGATCTACCATCTTTACGCGTAAAAAGAAATCTTCGAGAATGACCTCTTACCTGGCGCGCCAAATGTTGAACTCGGAAAGCGGGTTCTACACTTAATTTGTAAAGAGGTTTGAGATTCTTTGGTAATAAGACAGTAGATGAGAGCAGGTTAAATAAGTATGCTGTATCGGGAGAGCAGACAATTGTAGGAATGGATCGTCACTTGAAAGCGTTTTATGAATTGTTGTCTTTAGAATCTGACAAACAAGTTGGTACCATTGGCATTTGGGGTAGTGCAGGTGTGGGAAAGACGACGCTTGCAACGTACACTTATGCAGAGATGTCTGTGAAATTTCACACATATATGTTCCTAGAAAACATCGAAAACATGAAAGAAATGCATCTACCGTCATAAAACTTTGGAGAGGAAGAAGATAATCTAACAAATTCAGATCATGAGAGGACTGAAAATAACCCAAGCACGGAATAAACACCAGAAATTTCTCCTTGTAGTTGATGGCGTGAATAGCATTGAACAAGGGAAGTGGATCGCCGAGTATGCCAACTGGTTTGCTCCAGGAAGCAGAGTCATTCTAATTACTCGGGATAAGAGTGTTCTTGAGCACTCTGGAGTGAATCATGTGTATGAAGTTGGGTCTCTAAGATATGATGAAGCTCTTAAACTCTTGTCACGTTTTGCTTTCAAGCAGCCATATCCTCCTCCTGATTTCGAATGTCTCTCAGTTCGTGCAGTCCAGCTTGCAGGGTTTCTTCCGGTGGCTATAAGACTGTTTGATTCGTTTTTAACCGGCAGAAGTAAAGAGGAACGGGAAGTTACACAGCTTAAACTCAGTGCAAAGCAAGGCAAAGATATAATGGAAGTGTGGAAGCTTATGGAAGCATCAGAAGGCAATGATATTGTGGAAGCATCAGAAAGATAAAACCACAATAAATGTTGGATATTCCCTCCATTAGCCCAAACAAATTATGAGAATAATGAAGACAATTCTAGAATTATGGAGAAAATTTTAGAATGCTAAAAAGATTAAGGAGAGTTATGGATAATTCCATAATTATCATGCTAAGTTATATTAGGATGAGAGTTAGAGATAATTCTAGAATATGGTAGAGTATATTTGTAAAAATGTAGAGAGAACTCTAGAATAATCTAGGACTTATGGCACCACTTCTATAAATATGGGTGCTTGGTTTCATTTGTGAAGAAGAGAAGAGAGAAGAGAGAAACCTAAGAAGAGTGTTCACTTACAAACTTCTCTTGTACTAAATCCTTTATAATAATAAAAATAGTTGGTCTTGAAATTCTAGTTGTCTAATTCCTATCTTATTCTCACAAAAGAATATTGGGTATTTTTCCCAACAAGTGGTATCAGAGCAAGGTCGATTTATAACATCGATATCTTGTGTGAATCAAGATGGAGGCTATCATTACCATTGAAGGTGACATATTCAAACTCACGACGGACAACTACTCGTATTAGAAACTGATGATGGAAGATCACCTTTATTGCAAGGATTTGCATGAGCCCATCATCAAGAAGACCAAGCCGGAAAGAAAGGATGATAAGGCATGGGAGCTTATGAATCGAAAAGCGGTCGTAGTAATTCGTAAGTACACCGATCGATCTCTTTTCGAACATGTCACTACCTATACAAATGCTTTTGAATTATGGACAAAACTTGAGTCTATGATTCAAAAGAAAATGCCTCAAAACAAAGCTCTTCTTGCTCGACAGTTGGTAAAGTTGGAGTATAAGAATGGCCAAAACATGATGGAGCACTTGAACAATTTCAAGGGGCTCATAAATCAGCTAAACAAAGTTGACATGAAGATTGAAGACGAGTTACAAGCCCTTCTACTCCTTAGCTCGTTGCCAGAGAGTTGGGACACACTAGTTGTCACTCTCAGCAACTCAACACTGGATGGAAAGCTTACCATGGATACCGTCAGTGATAGTATTCTAAATGAAGAAATCAGAAGGAAAGAACGAGGTTTGAGCACTGAGTCGGAGGCGAACATCATCGATAGACGGGGTAGAGACGAAACACATGAATATAACAAAGGTCCAAGTCGAGTTCAATCTCGAGGACATTTTAAGTCACGCCCAAGAGTGACATGCTACTATTGTGGCAAAGCGAGTCATAAGAAGGAAGAGTGTCGATGTTTCACAAGAGATCAACAAATGGATAATATTAAACCAGATCGGTTTTGTAGGAATTTGACTAGGTTTTACCGGATTAATCTCTATTAATCAACCTAACAGAATTCCGATTGACCTAGGATCTAGGGTTTGTAAACTATGAATCTTACAAGAACGGATCTCGAATATACCTGGAGTTTATGCAGTGGAATTGAATCAGGGATTCGAGATCTATAGCGCTCCAAGTGTTGCGCCTCTACCGTTAGTCCACACGCACACAAACTGGAATCCGCCGGGATGCTAGTACCGTTAATCGGATCTCCTGGGGAATCACCGAGTTCTAAAGAGGTGGCTGCGACTAACAAGATTAGGTCTCAAGGGTCGTGCCTATTATCCTATATATAGGCCCTTGAGAAAACCCTATTAATTCTGAATCGAACCAGAATCAATTGTGTCATTAAACCGAAATCACTATTTCGGTTCTGCCTTCGTCTCGATCGACACAACTCTTTGTGTCGATCGACACACCCTCTAAACTTGTATATAATGTGTATCTTATACACATTACCTAGATCATTACTCTTAATGATCATTCCCACATAAAGCTCATCCAGCTTGCTTAGGTGTGTGACCCTGTAGGATCATATAATACTAGCAATGAGTTCATAACTCATAGATCATCAGAGGTTTCTAGCAAAATGTCATGACCACCTAGTATTATATGAATGTCTAATCTCGACAGTACAACTATCACTAGAGTGGATACAAGTGTGATTTCAGGACATTCCCAACAATCTCCCACTTGTACTGGAATCAACTATTCCCATAATCCCTTCGTCTCTATAGTCCGATATGGCATAAGGCAAGAACCGTGTCATCCTTATTACAGCCATTATCACGTTCATCAAACTCCGATTTATACTGAACAAAAACAAACGACTGACAATCACCTCGTTTGAGCGCGGCCACGCATTTCTCAGTATCAAATCTTCGATGGGCCCTGAGATATTTATCTCCTGTTATATAGGAGGGACAAATCCCATCTTGTTCCATCCCTGTTCCTTCACACACTTCATGATACGCCCAATCAATGCCTTTATAGTCACCTGTTACGGATAACGTTTGACAAAGTCAAAGCGGACCAATTCATATGTAAGAAATCATGATGAACTCAGGTCTAAGGACTATACTCTATAGTCGTAATGGGAAACTCTTATGACACTTATATAACTATCCTGTAGAGTTCCCATTAGCGGGTCATGCCCGATCATATGTTCTCCAACATATATCTATGTGATTGACTTTAATACTCTTATTAATGACTCCATGAAACTTAGTCATCAGTCACCTCACATGCTAGTCTCACGCGGTTGTCAGTGTCCCACTTTAACAACCTCGACCAGGGACAAATATAATCTATGTCATTTATCACTTATAGGGTTTCATGATCAAGTCCTCAACTTGATGACCTATAAAATGCCATAAATTACTTTGGGACTATTATTCAATTATCCAATAATCAAATAATACATGAAACAATTTCATTATGACATAACCAAAGTATGTCAACATGAATATCATAACATAACTAAATCCTTTATAACTCCCACTAGAATTAAGATCACATCTTAATATATCCAATACCTACAGCAGGAGAGTGAAAGTCATGCTTAGGTCGTGGGAGAGGCTGTGGTGATCTGCTTGGAACCCTTTCCAACAAACCGCAGGCTGTGGTGCTTTGCTTGGAACTCTTTCCAACAAACCGCACCGCAGTATGGACACAAGACATAATCAGGTTCCTACCAGAAATTGTCTTTGTCTGTCTAACCACTCTCATCAGAAACCATTACTTCCTCAGTTCACCAAGCTCCTATCCTCAGTATTCCTCAAATACTAGAGAATATTCTTGGTAACTGTCCAGTGACTTTCACTTGAGTCATATTGGTACCTACTCGTCCTGCTCAAAATACAAGCAACATCTGGACGAGTGCAGGTCATGGCATTTATGATAGGTTCCACTGCATACGCCTGGAAATCCTACTCAAACACTTTCTTGCTCAGCCAGTGTCCAGGGACACTGCGTCTTGCCAAGATTAATGCCATTAGACATTGGTATGAAGCCCTTCTTGGAATCATGCATATTGAATCTGTCCAAGACCTTATCACCATAAGAATCTTGACACGATCCAATTAGCCTACCCAATCTATCTCTATAGATTTATATTCCAAGAATTCACACGGCTTCTCCCATGTCTTTCTTTGAAAAATAACTTTCCAAGCCAAGTCTCAAAAAGGCTAAAGCAACGGAACGTTATTTCCGAGAATAAGTATGTCATCTACATACATAATGAGAAATGCAACTACGCTCCCACTAGTCTTCTTGTAAACACACAGTTTCTCTTTGTTCCTGATGAAGTCAAACATTTTGACATCTTTATCAAAACGAAGATTCCAACTCCGTCATGCTTGCTTCATTCCATACATGGATCGATGAAGCTTGCATTCTTTCCCAGCATGATTTGGATCTGTGAAACCTTAGGTTGTGTCATGTACACATCCTTTTCCAGAATTCCATTAAGGAAAAACTGTTTTTCACATCCATCTGCCAAATCTCATCACCATGATCAATGGCAGTTGCTAGTATAATCCGAATGGCTTTAAGCATAGCGAATGGGAACAGGTTTCATCATAGTCAATACCATGATTTGCTTGAAACCTTTAGCCACCAGCTAAGCTTTGAATATCTGGATATTCCCATCTCGGATCTAGCGGCTCCTAGCCACTTTTCGGAGTCCGGGCCCAACACTGCTTCTTCAAAATTTCGCAGGCTCGTTATTGTCAATGATCCACAAGTCATGACAATTGGTCACAAGAAATCCATATTTCTCGTAATCGTTACGAATCCTTTCGGATCTGCGAACTTCATGCACCACAGGTGTAGGTTCTACAATTCCTTGCAGATCCTGCTCTTCCATAACAGGTCGAGTAGTCTCCTGTGATTCTCGAACATCTTCGAGTTGTACTTCACTCCCACTGTTCTTCTTGAAAAGACAATCTTTCTCAAGGAAACATAGTTCTTAGCAACAAACACTTTGTTCTTAGAACGGTTGTAGAAGTAGTAAGCCTTTGGTTTCCTTAGGATAACCATTCGAAGTAGCACTTTATCGAATTTGGGTGCAAGCTTGTTAAACGTTTTACACAAGCCTTATAACCCCAAATTTTTCAGGAAAAACAAATTGGAACATTTCCAGTCCACATCTCATGTGGTGTCTTTTCAATTGATTTTGATGGAACCCTATTTTGTGTAAAATTCTAGAGCGTATCCCTAAAAGAGATAATGGAAGATCATAGTGACTCATCATTGATCGAACTATATCCAATAAAGTCCGTTTCTTCCTCTCGAAAACTCCATTTCATTGGGGCGTTCCATGAGGAGTGACCTGTGGAACAATTCCACACTCTCTCAGATGATCACTTAACTCTTGACTTAAGTATTCTTCTCCACGATCTGATCGAAGAGCTCTAATACTTTTGTCAATTTGATTCTGTACTTCATTCTGGAATTCCTTGAAAAATTTTCAAAAGGGGATTCCTACTTGTGACTCATTAGATAGACATCGCCATGCCCACTCTAGTCACTAGTATCGGTAATGAAGTCTTGAATCTTAATTTTCTCTAGCATTGTTGCCTATCGGGCCGCACACATCTGTATGTATAAAGCCCAATAAGTCATTGGCCCATTCTCTTAGTTTGATAAAATAGGCCTTAATCGTTTTGCCCAATAAGCAGGATTCAAATATCTCACATGATTCACAACCATGTGAGCCCAAAAGCCCATCACTATGGAACTTCTGAATCCTCTGTGGCCCAAACGATAATGCTGGAGAACCGATTTGTGTTTATGTCATAGACAGATATATATATTGGTTTAAGACATAAAACCCATTCTCTAATGGGATGCTACCATATAAAATATCATTTAGATCAAAAGAGCAACATTTGTCTTTTATCAAAATAAAATCATTCAAAATCTTACAAGAAAATGAAATGACATTTTTTGCTCATAGCAATTACATAATAGCAATTATTTAGTTTCTAAAACCAAGTCTGAAGGCGACAACAAATGGAAACTTCCTACAGCTAATGCAGCAACCCTTGCTTCATTCCTGTTGAGTATCTCCAATCATCCCTTCTTCAACGTTCTACTGTTGCTCAGGCCCTGCACATTTAAACAAATATGAGCACCACAACCGGTATCTAATACCCATAAGGTAGAACTTGAAATAACACAAATACCTGAATAAGGAGTGTCACACATCTCCATTATTTCCTTGGAATCTTCCATGTATTTCTTGCATTTTCTCCTCCAATGCCTTGGTTCCCCACAGTAGCTGCAAGCATCATCATCATATGGGCCAGACTTGGGTTTAGTCAGAAACTCAGGCTTATCCTGATTCACAATCTGGGCGGCCTTTCTCTCACCCTTGTTTTTACCAGGTTTCACAAACCTTTTGCCCTTTTTGATATTGAGCTCAGCTGTCTTGAGCATATCATGCAGTTCAGTCAACGTCTTCGTCAAGACATTCTTGATGTAGTACTTGATGAACTCATCATAGCTCGTCGGCAGGGACTGCAAAATGATGTCAGTAGCCAACTCTTGGCTAATAGGACAATCCAGTCTCCTCAGGTTATCAATATAACCCATCATCTTCATGACATGAGGACTTACTGGAGCTTCCTTTGGTAGCTTGCACTCAAACAGAGATTTAACCAACTGGTATCTCTCAGTTCGAGTCTGCTCCTGAAACATCGCTTTCAGGCTAGTGACTATCTCGATAGGCGATTCCACGTTCTCATATTGCCCCTGCAATTCAGAGTTCATGGTATCCCTCATCAGACGGCTCACATCGACCACATCATAATAATGCTTATTCCAAGCATCATATACTGCATGTAAAGCATTGGACCTTAGTTTCTCGGGGAGAGCTTTCTCAAGGACATAGTCCTTTCTCTCTTGCTTGAGAACAATTCTCAAGTTCCGATACCAATCTAGGAAGTTGGATCCATTTAACTTGTCCTTCTCAAGGACGGATCTCAACGAGAAAGAGTTCTGATTAGACATAACTGTAATAAGAAAAGGAAAAATCAGTTATGATATTCAGAAAATGAGAAATCTTAACAATTAAGAAAACTCGCATTATATTCAAAACAATGTTTCCTCAAATGAATATAATGATCCAAGATCCATGTTTCACCAAAACCCGAGCGAGCCACTGGCTGTCACTCAAATCTTAGCTATATAGGTAAGCAACACTTTGCTAATCATATCCAATATGACTCTTGGTTGTGGATAAGACATCTTATGTTTTATCCACCTGATGTCTATGGGCCCAGAACTTCTGATAGCCCATTCAAGCAAACCAATCTCTTCAGTCATGTAATAGTTGATGTCATGCACTGCAAGCCCATCAACACAATTACCTACTGCCTTACTCATGTCACTGCGGACACCTTGCACTGCAAGCCCATCACGCAATGAAACAAGTCTTGACAGCTGACAAGATCGGGAAGACATCCAGAACACTTGATATTTAGTTGAGGAAATAAACTTTTAATCCTTAACACACATCATATATGCATTTAGGAATCCAATTTCATTAAATCTGGTTCGGTTATTAGATTTTAGGTTCACTATCTAAAATACCTACTGCCTCACTCATGTAACTGCAGACACCTTGCACTGCAAGCCTGTCACGCAATGAAATGAGCCTTGACAGTTGACAAGATAGGGAATCGATCGACACTACCTTAGTGTCGATCGACACTTACCTGTCTGTCACAGTTCTTCGAAAACCGATCAATCCAATTGAACCAATTTCGATAACCGACAGAACTAATACAATAACCGATCAGTGTCGATCGACACTACATTAGCATCGATCGACATTGATCAAACCAGATCCAATTCTCGATAACCGGTCAATCCAATTGAACCGGATCGATAACCGGTCAATCTAATTGAACCGGGTTGATTACCGGTCGGTGTCGATCGATACTACATAAGTGTCGATCGATGCCAACCAAACCGCATTAAACCGACATTCTGTTTAATCGATCTGTTAACCGAGCACGATAACCGATTCAATCCAATTGAACTGGTTAACCAATCGCCTGGTCGTGTCGATCGACGCAACTTTTGTGTCGATCGACACCAACTTGATATCGATTAATATATCAAACTGACGGCAATTGAAAGAGCGTGTCGATCGACACAGCACAACGGTGTCGATCGACACCAACCTCTCTGGAAAAATTTTAAATCACGAGTTTAGCCCGTGTCGATTGACACTACCATAGTGTCGATCGACGCTGGCCGAAAACCCTAATATTTCAATTTTGCAAAACGTTTTTGAAGCGGATTTTGATCTATCAAGCATCCTCTAATCAATTCAACTAATTCGATTATATGCTTTAGATTCAGATTAGTTAAACCCTAAGGCTCTGATACCACTGTAGGAATTTGACTAGGTTTTACCGGATTAATCTCTATTAATCAACCTAACAGAATTCCGATTGACCTAGGATCTAGGGTTTGTAAACTATGAATCTTACAAGAACGGATCTCGAATATACCTGGACTTTAAGCAGCGGAATTGAATCAGGGATTCGAGATCTATAGCGCCCCAAGTGTTGCGCCTCTACCGTTAGTCCACACGCACACAAACTGGAATCCGCCGGGATGCTAGTACCGTTAATCGGATCTCCTGGGGAATCACCGAGTTCTAAAGAGGTGGCTGCGACTAACAAGATTAGGTCTCAAGGTCATGCCTATTATCCTATATATAGGCCCTTGAGAAAACCCTATTAATTCTGAATCGAACCAGAATCAATTGTGTCATTAAACCGAAATCACTATTTCGGTTCTGCCTTCGTGTCGATCGACACAACTCTTTGTGTCGATCGACACACCCTCTAAACTTGTATATAATGTGTATCTTATACACATTACCTAGATCATTACTCTTAATGATCATTCCCACATAAAGCTCATCCAGCTTGCTTAGGTGTGTGACCCTGTAGGATCATATAATACTAGCAATGAGTTCATAACTCATAGATCATCAGAGGTTTCTAGCAAAATGTCATGACCACCTAGTATTATATGAATGTCTAATCTCGACAGTACAACTATCACTAGAGTGGATACAAGTGTGATTTCAGGACATTCCCAACAGGTTTAACCCCATGAAGACGCATGATGATAAGACCAGTACTGTTGTGGCAGGTGAGGATGAAGATGTATATCTAGTTGAAGACTGCCATCCTCCAAAAAGCGCCTCAGATGAGACTTTATGGTTTATTGACTCTGGTGCTTCTTTTCACGTCACCCCTCATGGAGACTTCTTCGCAACCTACCAAAGTGGTGACTTTGGTAATGTCCAAATGGGAAATCAAGGAAGAAGAAAAATTGCTGGAAAGGGGGACGTCATCCTTACATCAAACACTGGATGTAAGCTAGTTCTCAAGGATGTGAGACATGTTCCTGACATGCGTCTCAATCTCATATCAACTGGAAAGCTCGATGATGTTGGTCTAGGAAATCACTTTGGTGAAGGCAAGTGGAAGCTGACCAAAGGAAACTTGGTTATGGTTCGAGGAAAGAAAGAAGGGTCATTGTATGTGACACAAACTAAGATTTGCAAGGAGGAGGTAAACGTCGCAAATGCTGACATAGAGTTATCGCATCGAAGGTTTGGCCATATGAGCGAGAAGGGTCTAAATATCCTCGCTCGAAAGAAATCCCTCCCTGATATGCGTGGTATAATACCGTCACCACGATATACTCTTAATGAGTATGTGACCCTCGAGGGTGAGCCTCAAAGCTATGAGGAATTCATAGTTGACACTCATAAGGATGAGTGGATGAAAGCCATACATGATAAAATGGAATCCTTGCATGAAGATTGTTGTTAAGGCATTGGGATCATGACAACTTCGGGCTAAGTTGGGGAGGGGGAGATTTGTTGGATATTCCCTCCATTAGCCCAAACAAATTATGAGAAAAGTGAAGACAATTCTAAAATTATGGAGAAAATTCTAGAATGCTAAAGAAGATTAAGGAGAGTTATAGATAATTCTAGAATTATCATGCTAATTTATATTAGGATGAGAGTTAGAGATAATTCTAGAATATGGTAGAGTATATTTGTAAAAATGTACAGAGAACTCTAGAATAATATAGGACTTAAGGCACCACTTCTATAAATATGGTGCTTGGTTTCATTTGTGAAGAAGAGAAGAGAGAAGAGAGAAACCAAAGAAGAGTGTTCACTTACAAACGTCTCTTGTACTAAATCCTTTCTAATAATAAAAATAGTTGGTCTTGAAATTCTAGTTGTCTAATTCCTATCTTATTCTCACAAAAGAATATTGGGTATTTTCCCAACAATAAAAGTAAGAGGAGTCACCTGTAACATTTTGTTCTGTTTCATCTTTCTCAGGATCCTTGATGATAACATGTTGTAAACGCTAGTATCCAAGACTCCACATCTTCTTGTGTTTCTTGAAACTGTAAGGCTTCTATTGTGACTGTTAGTAGATTATAACGATGATTAGTGTTTTCCTGTACAACTTTTATGGAAAATCAGAGAAGAGAGTACTAGAAACTTGTGATGAGACAAGACAAAGTCACTGTGAAGGCGTCTAAGTGTTGTGTATACTAAAAAGGGAAATATCCAAGACTGCAATTGCAGAAACCAGCATTACATTTCTGCAGTGATTACTCATAATGATTAATGAGGGTTGTTTCTCTTCCAATCATCCATCTATCTCTTATGGAAGAAGCGTGCTCAGAATAGTAAGCATGGTTTTGAAGTTTGTCAAGAAACCTATAGTGGTGGTAAAAGGCTTTCTTATTCAATAAGGTTCAAGGTCAAAGACCTTATATAGTGATTACAATGTAAGATACAATATGACCTAAGAAGTTACGAGTCAATGTATCATAATGGGTTTCGGTATGGTCCAATACCCCCCCTCAAGGTGGAGTGTGGAGGTTACAAACACCCAACTTGGAAAGGAAATCTTCAAATTCTTTACGTCCCAATGCTTTCGTCATAATATCCGCGAGTTGAGATTTGGTATTGACGTGCTTAGTAACGATAACGCCGCGAATAATCTCATCACGAATGAAATGACAATCTTTTCCAACATGTTTCGTTCTAGCATGAAAAACAGGATTAGCGGCGAGATTGATTGCCGAGAGACTATCAGAGTGAAGAGGAATCGGTGAGGTAATGTCAATACCAAGAGTAGGAAGAAGTTCCCGTAACCACAAGAGTTCTTGGACAGTGTCAGCCATCGCCCGATACTCAGCTTCAGTTGAGGAGCGAGACACAACATCGTGCTTCCGTGTTTTCCATGATAAAGGAGAGCCACCGAATTGAATAAACCAACCTGTGAGCGATCGTCGTGTTAAAGGACATGCTGCCCAATCCGCATCACACCAAGCTGAAAGAGTTAATTCTGTATTGGCTCGTAGAAGAATACCCTGACCTGGACTCTGTTTAAGATAACGCACGACACGTAACGCCGCATCCCAATGAGCCGGTTTCGGATCACTCATAAACTGCGAAAGAATGTGAATGACGTATGACATTTCGCGACGTATGGTACCAAGATAAATCAATCGGCCAATGAGACGGCGGTAACGAGAAGGATCAGTCATAGAATCACCCTCCGTAAGAGCAAGCTTGTGATTTTGTTCCAACGGAAACGTGACTGGTTTGACTCCTAATAAACCGGTTTCGGTGATGATATCCAATGCATACTTTCTTTGGCACAAATAAATCCCGGCAGGACTTCTAGCAACCTCAATTCCTAAGAAATACCGTAAAACACCGAGATCATTCATTTTAAAACAATCACTCAGGTAACGTTTAAAATCTTCAATAACTGTCAAAGAACTTCCTGTAATGATCAAGTCGTCGACGTATACTAGGACATGAAGCCGAACATTTGATTTTTCAAGAGTAAAGAGAGTAATCAGAGTAGTTTTGCTCAAAATCGTAGTTCACGAGTGCCGTAGTTAGTTTCGCAAACCAGCAGCGAGGCGCTTGCTTTAAACCGTAAAGAGACTTATGAAGACGACATACTTTGGTCTTGTCGCCGGTTCGAAATCCTGGTGGCAACTGCATATACACTTCCTCATCGAGATCACCATGAAGGAAGGCGTTATGTACGTCCATCTGATGAACAATCCAATCATTAGACGCAACTTGTTGAAGAAAGGCACGAATTGTGACCATTTTAGCAACCGGGGCAAAAGTTTCATTGTAGTCTTCACCCTCAATTTGATTGTTTCCAAGAACCACTAGACGAGCCTTATGTCGCTCAAGCTCTCCGGTAGACTGAAATTTTAGACGAAAGACCCATTTGCAACCGAGTGCTTTCTTACCAGGAGGTAAATCCACTATGGTCCATGTACCAAGTTCATGTAAGGCTATCATTTCATCATCAATAGCAAATCGCCAATTTTCATCTTCAAAAGCTTCTTTCCAAGATTTTGGTTCTCGACCACACGTAATAGCAAAGAGAAAAGTCTGATAGTTTTCAGAGAATTGCAAACTGGAGAGAGTATTATCAATCGGATATGGTGTCGCTGTTGGATACGGTTTATGAAGAAGAGTGGTAACGTAGTCAGCAAGCTTAGTGGGCTTGCTACGTTTCCGAAGCCCACGACCTAACGCTTCAGGTTCGGTCACAATCGGTTGTGTGGAGAGATCAATCAAATGTTCAGGTTGCATTGAAGAAGAAAAAGAAGAATTTGGTGCAGGAGGCAGAGATGTACCAATAGCTCGTCCCGACGATGAAAGAGAAATATCATCTATCAGAAGTGATTCAGGTTCAATAATGGGTGAAGAATCTGCTTGTAGAATTTCAGATTCCGGCAAAGAACATTCTTTTAGTGGAGACAAATTAGCTTGTGGTGGTGTTGATTCATCAATTAATGAAGTAACACCTTTGAGAGAAATATCTTCAAGATCAAATAGACTAGACGAAGGCAATTCAAAAGGAGGCGGTTCGGAAGGAGAAGTTAATTGATCATCAAATGGAAACTCTGTTTCGAAGAAAATGACGTCTCGTGAAACAGAGACAATCTTTGTGTCGATGTTATAAACTTTCCATCCCTTTTTGGCAAAAGGATAACCAAGAAAGATGCATTTGTTGGTGCGACTTGCAAATTTATCACCGCCATGTTTTTGGTTATGAACATAACAAAGGCAACCGAATACTTTGATATGATTCATCGGAGGTGGTCGATTGTATAGTATTTCAAACGGGGTTGGAGTTCGGTTTATTAAGTAACCCGCGGCAAGAGCACAATAACTCCAAAATTCAACCGGGAGATTGGCTTGAAATCGTAATGCCCTTGCGGTGTTCAAGAGATGGCGATGCTTACGTTCGACACAACCGTTTTGTTGTGGAGTTCCGACGCAAGACGTCTCATGGATTATGCCTTTCTCATTGAAAAAGTTAGTTAAGCAGATGAACTCCGATCCGCTATCGCTTCGAATCGTTTTGACCATACTTTTGAATTGCCGCTCAACCAAAGCAATGAAGTTTTTGAGATGACGTGGTGCATCACGTTTTGATGGTAGAAGATAAATCCATACACAGCGAGAATAATCGCCAAGGATAGTAAGAAAATATTTTGAACCGCATATAGAAGTCGTCCGATAAGGTCCCCATAAATCGCAGTGAACTAACTCAAAAACCGTACTTGTTTTATTGCTGCTTAACGGAAAAGAATCTCTTGTTTGTTTTGCACGAATACAAACTTCACAACTCTTAGAATCAAAAATACCATTACTTAAATGAGGAAAACGCAACATCTCCAAAGCTTTAGAAGAAGGGTGACCCAATCTACTATGCCAAAGTGACTTAGACGGTGACTCCAACCTTTTAACCGATGCTGCCACATCAACACCGCGAAAGAAGTATAATCCTTGTAACTGTTCACCCGCCCCAATCAGCATCCGTTTGATGCGATCCTGAACAACACATAATCGATCAGTGATTTGAAAAATACATCCACTATCTCTAGTTAGTTGCGATACGGATATAAGGTGACATTGTAATCCATCTATAAAGAACACGTTTTGGAGTTGAAGTGAAGAACCCATGTTTACTTTTCCATGTTTGTTCGAAGTAGTATATCTTCCATCCGGAAGTTTAATAAGCATAGGTGCCATATCACAGATTTCAGACAAATAATCAACAGTGCCGGTCATATGATTCGATGCTCCAGTATCTATTATCCAAGATTCAAGAAAGTACTTACCAGGATTACCACTTGGAGCCAATTTTCGTTCATTTAACATAGTTGACCAAAGCGTGCCACTGCTGATCACTCAATCCTATAATACCAACACGATCGGCGGAGGTAATAGCATTGGATGCAGAAGGAGACATGCCTCCAAGATGAGAACTAGCGCTGGCAGTGTGCATGTGATTAACTCGAGCTGGTTCTGCACTCTTTCCTTTAGATGGAGTAGGAAGAATTCCAGTCGATGAGGAGTAGTGTGGCTCTCGTGGCAGCATTGAACCTGATCGTGGTCTTGTACGTTCACCCCACCATGGTGGATAGCCGACCTTTTTGAAACAATTTTCAGCAAGATGACCATTTTTACCACACAGCGTACACATCACTGTGCCCGTACGAGTCTCCTGAGCAAACCGTGTTCGTGGTTGGGTTTGAACTGCAAAACTCACACCATTTGCCCTTTCTTCATGCATTCGAGCAAGAGATTTTGACTCTTCATCTTGAGTTAGCACGTTATATGCTTCATCAAGAGAAGGCAGTGGTGTTCGCGATAGCAAGGAAGATTTAACGCTGCCATATAATGATTCATCAAGTCCCATAAGGAATTGATGAAGCTTATCATCCTCACGCTCTTTAGCTATTTCTTCAAGAGTTTTTCCTTGTTGATAGTCGGCCAAGCTTGTCCAAAGCTTTGTAAGCTTTCCATAGTAAGCTTCAATAGCAGAACCGTTTTGACGACAAGTCGCCAATTCAGTTTTAAGTCGTTGAACTCGTTGCCCATTTTTCACCACAAAACGTCGCTGAATTTGAGTCCAGAGACTAGAAGCTTCATCACTATGTGAAAGGGTGGAGCTCAAAGATTCATCTATTGTGAGTTTGATCCAAGACACAACCAATGCGTTGTTAGCACACCAATCTTCGTAGTCTTCAGATTCTGCATCTGGTTGCGGAATAGTACCGTCTGCAAAACCAAATTTCTTTCTCGCTTTCAAAGCCAAACGAATGTTAGCGGACCATTCATCATAGTTAGGCCCGCGGAGAGAAGGTCGAGAAATAATTGTGCCTGGATTGTCTCCTGATGTTAGATCGTAAGGAGAAATTGTTCGTCGTGTCGTTTCAACACGGGGTGTAGGTTTGATTAAAGCCGAAGAGGTTTGACTCTCTATCGCCATTGAGAATAAATTTTCGATAGAATAATCGAGAAATTTTAGGTCAAAGAAAGAATTTAGAAGAAAAAGAAATCTGAAACAAGGTGTATCGGATTTGAGAGAATTTGATAAGAGAGATATTTAGATCAAGAAGCAAGATTGATAACCAGAAAACCTATATTTTAGGTTTAATGCTCTGATACCATGTCAAGTTTCCTACGCATCCAACTCAAAACCAATTGGCAATGAGTGGAGAGGCCCAAGTCCCTTATATATTATTCAAGGTCCCTCCCAACTTTCGATGTGGGACTTATCTTACACACTCTCTAGAGATTAAGGCTTCTTGGTCCATTAACCTCTACAATATCCAATACCCCCCTCGAGATAATGGCTCTTTTGGCCATTAATCTCGCAAGACCATCATTCATCGGGTCGAGGGGCACGGGCCCTTTCTGGGCCGGATTACGAGAGTGTGCGGATCGGGTTCTGATGCCATGTTAAGAAACCTATAGTGGTGGTAAAAGGCTTTCTTATTCAATAAGGTTCAAGGTCAAAGACCTTATATAGTGATTACAACGTAAGATACAATATGACCTAAGAAGTTACGAGTCAATGTATCGTAATGGGCTTCGGTATGGTCCAATAAAGTTAGCTGCTCGATTTTGGTTTACCGCTCTCACACTATATATAGAAACAACAAAGACTAGAACATGGGAAATTCTGAACAAGCATAACATTGTAAGTGCGACCTAACAAGTGCAACAGATTTGGAGTCAGACAAGAATAGCGATCAGAGTGAACTGTCATAAGTGTTGACCTTCATGAAGATGAAACCATAAAAAAGTTTGGTATAAAAAAAATTAATGAGCATTCCGTTGAGGACATAAAAAGAATCTCACAAACTTTCACACGAGGACGAGGACTAAGAAAACAAAAAGAAATTAATGAAGAGAAACCCAATTAATAGGCTTTTTGGTATTTCTTTAAGAACTAGATTTTGACCCACGCCAAGCGTGGAAATATAAATTTCAATTTATTGTATAGTAAAAATACTCCATCCATTCCACAAAACATGATGTTCTACCATTTTCACATTTATTATTAAACAATTAATATTTGACAATAATTACATTAATTCTCTCACAAAACCATTTTTCATAACTATGAACCAATACCATTCAAATCTTTTCATTTAATACTTTTTGGAAACTGTAATTTATTAATATTAACTAATAAAAAAGCTAAAACATCATCTTTTGTGGAACAAATTAAAAAACTAAAACATCATGTTTTATGGAACAGAGAGTGTATTGTTTTGCATCATACATACCAAAAAGATATTAGATAAATAATTATGTCCATAAAAAAATTTAATTGATCGATTTTCGAATCTTGAATGTTGTAATATGATAGGTCTTACGTTTTAAGTGTATACAAAATATATAAAAAAAAAATTGATTTACAATAACAAAACCAAAAAGCGAAATAGTCTTATAATCTATGACAAAAAAATTGTAATTGAGTGATAAATATATCTTTTATTTACAAGAACAAATGTTTTTTAATAACTCTATAAAATGTTTTTAAACACAACTTTATCACTGACCAAAATAATACTACATAAATGAATTAAATTGGCTTGAGTTTTTCAGTATGGTAATGGATTTGGTAAGTATATATTTTTGTCATCAATGCTTCGTATATATTAAAGATATTGAAAATATGTAAAGATTTCCACCATGACAAATTGAAATGTTTTGATAGATTAATTTAATTAATGTGTGTCCTTAAGTTCCTCATTGAATGACACATATGATTAATGATACTTAAGACTCTCTTTGAATGATACATAAGATTTTTAACTTTTAGTGTATCCTCAATTAATATATATAGGATTGTTATAAACTCCAAAATCCTAAACCGGTTGAAAAATCCTTAAGACCATAAAAGATACGGGTTTATCTCACTTCTCGGTTGTACCTATAAAAGTTTGGGGATGAAGTAGAGACAAATGAGAAGCAGAAGATTCACTTCTTCGTTCTGTCTGTCTTTGCGATTCGCTTTACAAGCAGCATCAAGGAAATCTTTACCAAAACATAAAAAGCAAGGGATTCACATGCTATCATTGTGGTATTGTCATGGAGATTCGGTACCTGTAAGAACAAGGAGGTGATAAAATGATTAGTCAATCATTGTATAGACCAATCAAAATCACAATATTTACCTCTTCACATTGTCTGTCTTCAGAATACTCCTCAGAATCAGAATCAACTTCAAGGAAATAGCCTGTCGTTTTGTTATGGTACTTCGGTACATAACTCAGCATCTCAGTTTCTTGGAAGTAATCATTTTGCAACTGTAAGGAAGGAGAAATGTTTTTTACCCAAAAATCGAATCATAGTAAAGACTTTGACCCACAAAAAAAGAAATCATAGTACAAATTAAAATCAGAACACTCACCTCTTCTAATTGTCTGTATGTATTATAGTTTTGGATATCATAGCAGCCATCTAGCGTCTATACATATGAAAGGAAAAAGGTGATAACTGGATTATATAAATCATATCAGAGATGGATCAAGACCAGGAAATTCACCTCTTCAAATTGTCTGGCTTCCGAATCAAGGAAACAGCCTGCCATTGTGGTATGGTGTTCCCATAGCATCTCAGTTTCTTGGAAGTGGTAATTTTGAAGCTGTGCCTATGAAAGGAAGGAACTGACAACAGAACTACGTAAATCATAGCAGAGATGATTTAAGACCAGGAAATTCACCTCTTCAAATTGTCTGTCTTCCAAATCAAAGAAACAGCCTGCCATTGTGAAATGGTATTCCCGTAGCATCTCAGTTTCTTGGAAGTGGTAATTTCGAAGCTGTACCTATGAAAGGAAGGAACTGATAACAGGACTACGTAAATCATAGCAGAGATGATTTAAGACCAGGAAATTCACCTCTTCTTTTACTCTGTCCTTAGAGGCAGCGTGAAGGGAATCACAGCCTGTCATTGTGGTATGGTGATTCGGTAGCATCTTAGGTTCTTGGAGGTGGTCAATTTTCAGTTGTACTTGTACCTATAAAAGGAAGTAAGTGATAACAGGACTACATAAATCATAGCATGCAGAGATGGATCAAGAGCACAAAATGCACCTCTTCTTTTAAGTCTTTAGAAGCAGCTTCAAGAGAATCACAGCCTGTCATTGTGGTATGGTGATTCGGTACATTAGTCAGTGTCTCAGTTTCTTGGAAGTGGTCATTTCGCAGCTGTACCTATAAAAGGAAGGAACTGATAAAATGACTCCTTAAGTCATTTTATAGAGAAATCTAAATAAACCATTCACCTCTTCAAATTGTCTGTATTTATAATCTAAAAAATCAACTTCATGGGAATCACAGCCTGTCATTGTGGTTTGGTGATTCAGTTCAAAACTCAGTATCTCAGTTTCTTGGAAGCACTCAATTTGCGGCTGTACCTATGAAAGGAAGGAGGTGATAACAAGACTACATATATCATAGTAGAGATGGATCTACTTATTTTTTTTTTAATCAAAGTAGAGATGGATCAAGAGAAAAAATCCACCTTTGCGTTCAGTCTGTCTTTGAAATGTTGTACAGAATCAGCTTCAAGAGAATCACAGCAGTGTGCATCGAGAAACTGAAGACTCTGTGGGAGGTTTTCCACTGATTTGAGTTTCTTGCAGTTATTGAGGCAAAGAGTTACCAATGAGGTAAGATCTCTGATGCTTGATGGCAATGTCTCAAAATCATGGCCGCTAATATCTAAATATGTCAACTCGGTGAAATGAGTAAGCTCATCTGACAATGACACTACTTTTTTGCAGTTTTCAAGGCAAACCTCAAGCAAACAGTATCTTCCATGATCTTTATTTGTGTCAGATAGTTTCACCAATGATCTGAGGTTCCTACAGTTGGTAAGTGTCAGTGTCTGCACCTGAGTTAGCTTTGGCAAGTCCTTGAGTTTGAAGCAGTTCCGAAGCGAGAGAGTTCTCAACCAGGAAAGGCTATTCATAGCTTCTGGTAAGCTCTCAAAATCATTTCCACTGAGGTCAAGCTTCTCTATGAACTCCAAGCGACAAATCCCATCTGGGATTTTCGGGACGTTTAAATTCACTAGTTTTAGCTCTTTCAGGTTGGGAAATTCGGGAAAGCGGTCAAAGGTGAGAGGTCTGGAGTTATCTCTGTGGCTGGACCTCGTGATGCTGATGAGGTGATTAAGTTTGTTGAACTCCGAGATATACTGAGGTGTTTGCTGGACCCTTGTCGCCAATGTAATGGGAATCTGCTGCTCGGAGTTGATAGAAATGTATTCAGCATCTCCTTGAAAATATGGAAAAAACACAAATTTTATCTTTCCCTCAATCGATATATTTATAAGGTTGATCATTTTAATATCTAGATCTGGGAACTCCAATCTAATGGGCTGTTGCTCTGTCAGTTTCCATACAACAACATGCAGGGGACTCTTATTTCCACCACAGTAGGATAGCTTTAGCTTCTTTAGGGTAGACCTATTTCCAATACACTCCGGAATTCCCTCCAATCTCGTGCACTGTTCCAAAAACAATTCCTCAAGACTCCTGATACTTGAAATATCAGGAAGTCGTTTAAGATACTTAGATCCCGTAACATCTAGTCTCCTTAAGTTCTTGAACACCTAAGCAAGATACAACAACAAAAGGAAATAGTTGGAAACATTTTCTTACAAGGATTTCTAGATTTCAAGTCATTGCTTTAACAAAAACACAAACACAAGGTCCAAGATCATAAGAAAGGTTACCTGTGTTCCACTCCACAACGTTTCTAGATTGCTGTGACGCAGGTTGAGTTCAACAAGAAAATATGGATCAAGCCTGAAAGGCAAGGTTCTCAATGGAAATGTGTCCCAATGGAGTAACCTTAGGGTACATGTCAGATCATGTGCGTCTTGAGTGAGCTGCAGCTTCGACTCTCTGCAGTCTACATGCTTGTGTACCTTGAGAAACTTGAGATTATGCATACGGTCAACAACACTGGTCTTCATAGACAATGGACAGGTCATCTCACACGTGTGTAGGGACATGAATTCAGTTTGTTCTGTTCCCTGCTGATAGAAACAAATAAGCTACATAACGGAACATAAACATAAACAATGTAGGGTATAGAGAGACAGCATAACTTACTTTTCTGATAGCCAGTGCGTCACAAATTTCCACAGGATCCCCAAGGTATTTCCTAGAGTTACGCATAATTTCTCTTCCCATTTGTTCTACCAGCTTAGGCATGGTTACATACCTATTAGTTGATATCTTGATGAGAGATTTCTCCGCTAAACCTCTAATACCCAGGCTTCTCTCAGGTATGGAACCATCAAGAAGAGAAGTAATACGCTCGAGAGTGTCTCCATTGAAGAGACAGGCAACATGAAGCAATACATTCTGTTGTGGTTTTAATAAGTCCTCATAGCTAGTTTTCAAGATTTCCATTACGTTCTCGTCAAGACTACTTTCAACTGCCCTTAATGCTTCTTCCCACTTCTCAGGAGTTGCAGTCCATCCACGAAGAAATAAGGCGTAGGCTTGAAGAGCAGAAGGAAGCCCGTGAGCAAGCCGAGAAGCTCGGACTGAAAGTTGTTCAAAACCATCAGGAGGCAGAAGTCCTTCTCCGAAAGCATTATGGTTAAACATCTGAAGGGAATCCTCACCATCCAAGCACTTAACCTTGTAAACAGTTTTCACTCCACAGCGATTGAGCAATCCCCTGTCTCGGGTGGTTATGATGATTCGGCTCCCAGGACCAAACCAGCTTGTTTCTTTAGCCAGGGCATGCACTTGCTCCACTTTATCAATACCATCAAGTACAAACAATACCTTGTGGTGCCAAAGTTTGTCTTTTATCATGCGGTATCCAGCTTCCACACTCCAAACTCTAATATCATCGTGAAGGATACTGCAGAGCACTAACTTTTGTAAATGCATTAGATCTTTGCCATGGTCTTTACGAATACTCTTAATGTTCTCGATGAAACAGAGAGCTGTAAAATTAGATGAGATCTGGTCATAAAGACACTTGGCGATGGTAGTTTTGCCAATGCCTCCCATCCCCCAAATTCCTATCATACGAACCTCATCAGATTCCAGATCCAAGAGAGGAATGAGACCTTCCATTTGAGCTTTCATCCCAAAAATATTCTTGGAATCTATCTTCTGCATCAGGGTCACACGTCTTGCAATATCTCTGACAATTTCTTTAACCATTATAGCCTCATCAATGCTACATTGAAAACAAACATAAACGAGTAACAAAAGAATTTTAGTTTTTCAATGTTCATGAGGACTGAGAAAGAGGAGCTTACCAGTTTCTTGAATCCACGCCTGAAAGACTGGCGATTAGGTTAAGAGCTTCTCCCCATTTCGAAACGGTATCCGCCATTTCTGGACTTTGGTACTTTTCTAAAGCGAAGCTTCCTCGCTGATGCCTCACAGCAGAAGGATCTACTTTGTAGAAGACCGGAAATACATCAAGTTTTCCATGCCTCATACGCTCCATTATCAAATGGAGTTCCATCAAGCACCACCTTGAGGTAGCATAGTTCTCCGAGAGAACCACCACAGCAAACCTCGAACTTTCAATGGCTCTGCGGAGTTTGTCAGATATATGATCGCCAATCTCAAGCTTTTGGTCGTCTTTAAAGGTAGCAATGCATTTGCTATCAAGTGCTAAATACAAATGGCTGACGAAGGTTTTTCGGGTGTCTTCCCCTCGGAAGCTAAGAAAGACGTCATACTCCAATACACCAGGTGCAGAGGAGAAAGCCATTGTTGAAAATAAAGCTCGTCAAATTATGGAGACGTGCTCGCCCTTAGGAGAATGCTATCCATATTATCAGGGCTGAAAAGTCAACGCCAAGTGGCATCCATTTCTCCAAGAAGAATTGTTGACAAAGTCAGCTATAAGTGGCCTCCCACTCCGTTGTCACTTCTTTCTGAGGGATCCCCCATTCTTTTTCCCTTGAAAATATCTCATTGATATGAACATCCTAACCATGGTCTCGTATCACTCATTTAGAATTCACAATTAATAAGAACATTTTTCATTGTTGGAACCAAATCAATGTCGTCTTCTTCTTCTTCTATTTCATCTTTGTTGGCTGAAAGGAAGTTGGATGTCTACCTGAGTTGCAGCGGAGAGATGCATTATATCATTGATTTTGACTATTATTTGTCCAGAAATGGAATTACAACTTTTAAATCCAGTAGCTGGAAGGAGAAGAGTTGCAGGGTACTTGATCCACAGAATCTCGAGGCGTTGGCAGAATCGAAAGTTGCTGTTGTCATGACGTCAGAGAAGAAAGCTTATTCTGTAGGGTTCCTACAAGAGCTCGTAACAATACTCCAGTTTCAGGAGGAAAGATCACTCATTGTCATACCAATCTTCTTCACAAACTACCATTTGAATCTGGAAGAAATCTCCCAACACTATCTTGAAATGTATCCGTGGAGGTCACCATTTTGGAGGAAAGCCCTTACCAAACTGAACAACTTAGCCACCCAGTATTCTCTTTCTATGGATCATACAGGGATAAGCAGACTAAGTCGAATCAAGAATATTGCTGATGACATCTGGCTTATGGTTCTCTCTTCAGCATCAAGCAAAGAACTTGTGGGAATGGATCGCCAGATGAAACCGTTTCATGAGTTGTTAGCTTTGGGATCTAGCAAAGAAGTTCGAACCATTGGCATATGGGGTAAGGCAGGTGTGGGTAAAACAACGCTTGCCAGGTACACTTATGAAAAGATATCCGCAAATTTTCAGACACATGTTTTCCTGGAAAATGTCGATCATATGAAAGACAAAATTCTATCAGAAAAACTTGAAGGGGAAGATTTCAGAAATTTAGATCATGAGGGGCATGAAATCACCGAAGCAAGGTGTAAACACCGAAAAGTTCTGCTTATTGCTGATGGTGTGGATAGCATTGAACAAGGGACGTGGATTGTCGAGAACTCTGCCTGGTTTGGCCCAGGAAGCAGAATCGTTGTTATCAGCCAAAACAAGAGCTTACTTGCTGAGTCCGGCGTGAAGCATATGTATGAAGTTGAGTCCCTAAGATATGATGAAGCTCTTGAACTCTTCTCTCAATTTGCTTTCCAGCAGCCATATCATCCTCCTGATTTCGAAAGGCTTGCAGTTCGTGCTGTCCACATTGCAGGGTTTCTTCCTTTCACCCTTAAATTGCTTGGCTTGTATTTAGCTGGCAAAGCTCAATCGGAATGGGAAGGTTTACTGCTTAAACTGAATGCAAAACATGGTAAAGACATAATGGAAGTTTGGAAGATCATGGAAGCATCAGAAGATAAAGATATTGAAGAGGAATCAAAATAGGAGTACGAAGAATCACGTGTACCATTCCCTTTCATCTTTCTATGTTTTCTTGATGACTATATGCATGCGAAATCAAAATATTAGTATCAAACAACTCTTTATGTTATTATGTTCATTGAAACAGTAATGCTTCTATTGTTACTGTTGGTATATCATAACCGTATTTCTCAAGATAGCTTTCGTTTAAAATAAGAGCAAGGAATCAGTGAAACAGGACTGAAATGGAACAACTTCTTAAATGCCACAAAGTCTCTTGCTCAAATCTTAAATGCCATGAGGGAGAAAAGAATTTCATAGATACCATTCATCATACGAAATCAAATTTCCCCCAAATCAATTAATGAATTCACAAGAATCAAAAGTTCAAGATCGAAATCATCTGTTCACAAGAAAGATAGAGAACCTGCACTTCAGCAATTGCGTGGAGTGCTAGTGTGGTCTTGCCATTACTTTCTGGTCCATATATCTGCATTATCGAATTTCAAATCCACGAAAAAACTGAAATAGGATTTGCATTTACTAAATTTCTATGATCACAATTCTGCAATAATTTCTCAGCAAGTTCATACCTCGACTACTCGGGCCCTTTGGAAGGCCTCTGCTTAAGGCAAGATTAAGAGTCAAAACACCACTTGGAAAAGTCTCCCTGCAAGATAGACAATCTACAGAGATTCTCACACTAGTGCTCCACTAGCAGTCCCCAATCTTGTAACACTTCCTTTATGAATTGTTTATGTCATTCATAACTGCATCTGAAGCCTTTTGTTGTAAAAAAAAACCAAGAAAACAAAAGATACTGAGATAAAAAAACTCAAACAACAACAAAGAACAATACAAGAGAGCAACAAGCTAAGAAAAAAAAAAGCTCAATGAGAGAAATGAAACTCCTTTCTTTGCTCCATAGACTAAGACAATGCTCAAACTTCTACTAATAAAACAAGAAAAGCCAATTCTGGAAAATAAGACAAGAATATAAACAGACAAAGAAGGAAATAACCACACAATTTCCGAGCTAATGTGGTCAACTGTGAATAACTTTCCAAAATGTTAAGAATTTAAGCTCAAATTGAATCAACTAAGGCAATAACACAGACAATTTCAGTATAAACAGACAATAACCAAAGCCAATTTCATGAAACAAGACCCAAATCTAATGGTGTTAATGGGAAAAACACAAATTTACAGTAAAAGAAGAAATTTACACGGTCGGGGAAGTGAGAATCAGAATCGGGAGAGAAAGCGGAGCGCCATTGATTCTGTCATCGAATTCAGAACGGACGTTGCTCTGGGAGAGTTTCTTCGCTGCGTAGACGGTGACCGGAGAATAGAAGCGGCGAGAGAAGCAAGAAGAAAGCTTGACTGTCGACTGATTCCGATCGGAGAGAGAAACCCGCATAATTTTTTTTTTTTTGGTTGTTGTTAAAATTAGCAGACCAACCACGGTCTGACACGTAGCCGGTTCTTACCAGTTCTTACTCCTTATTCACACATTAGGAGCCGAATCTTACCAATTTTACACATTAATCATTTTTTTTATTTTAAGCAACTCCTAAAAAAAAAAAAAAAAAAAAAATTCTTTTTTAATCGTCTAGATTTATGAATTACTACAAATTATGAGAACTATTACACGGAAGATTACACAACGGACAATTTATTGTTGTTGTTGATGCTCTTAACCATTATAAATATTACCAACTCAACCACTTATTTATCTACCAGCCGGGCCGATTACTTTGCAAAAGGAGCTTGAGCATGAAGTTATGTATTTTTCTTATGTAAGTAAGATATTTCGGTTTGGGATTACTCGTGAGAGAAGTCATCCAATCTATAATATTTAATTTTAATATGTGGTGATTGTTGATAAAAACAATAAAAAAATCAAGCAAACTTGGAGGGAGGAGAAATTTGCAGAAGACAGAGCATAAGTAAAGATAGTGAAATCCCTCGAATGAAGAGAGATTTGCTTAGGTTTTCTGATCTCTTAAGATTCTTAATACATGTGATATATTTCACAGTCTCTGATGTTTACTGTAACATCCCAAAACCAAAATTTAGATATTTAGTAGGGGTGTCGATCGACACCACTGTTTCGGGTTTGTTACAGTTCAATTTTTAATGTCGATTTTGTTGCGTTTCGGTTTATGAAAAACCCTAGGGTTCGGCTATGAAAGAATTTAGGTCGTTCCTCTATGTTTTAGAGAGGAAAAATCAGTATTTTTGAGAGAAAAAAGATAATTGAGAGAGATTGAGCGTTTTGAGCAAAAAAAAGTTGTTCTTAGGCTCGATTGTTAGTTTGGTCTAGGGATGTTAATACGGGCTACCCGGGCCCGTTTAAGCCCTGCCCGTTTAGAGCCCGCCTGTTTACAGCCCGTTTAGTCGGAGCCCGTTTAGAGCCCATTTAGCCAGAGCCCATTAACACGAAGTCCATTAAACTCAGAACCCGTTTAAGAAGCCCATTTAAATCTGATTCCTATTCTAATCTGTATTGTTTTGAGTTTTGAGTTTACATATGTATAAATGGGCCGTTAGTTATGTATTGTTAGCCCATATGTAAAAAACAGACGAGATTCACACACAAATGTTGAAGTTTTGCAAACCAGAGAGGAAGGAGAAGAGATCCTATAAAGACATAACTCAGATCCTATAAAGACATAACAAATTCAAACACATGAATCTCCTGATCTAGAAGACTCTACTCTTGAGCTACTAGGAGTCTTTTTAGCTTCTTCATCGCCATCCTGTATTATACCTGCAATTCAAATTCAAAATGTAAATTAGTTGAACAAATTACTTATAAGATAATTTGATGATTTAACAAAGTTTAACCTTCAAAATCCGCGAAATCACGTAGCCAATTCCTAGCACAAAGCAAAGCTTGCACATTTTTGGGAAGTAAGCGGTTTCTATATGGCGTTAAGACTCGGGATCCTATACTAAATGCAGACTCAGACGCTACAGTAGTTATAGGAATACTCAACAAATCCCTTGCCATAGAAGCTAAATCTCCAAATCTAGGCCCATTCTCTTTCCAATACTCTAAAACATCTAGATTTGGGAAATTTTTCCTCTCTAGCCTTGCCTCACTTAAATATAAATCTAAGTGTGATTTTGTCTTAGCTACACCAACGTCAACACTTTGTTCCAGCTCAAGAAGATCCTGTCACAGACTCACAGGTCATGAAAAAACGACAAAGATCAGATACATGAATCAAGTTATAACTGAAATGTCAAAAAGAAAGTTTATAATTACTTACAATGTCAAAATCATCAAGTGGTGACTCTGTAACCAGCTCCTGCGGTGTTGGTGTCACTGAAACTGCTGAATAACTTGTAGAAGCCCTAATTTGATAGTCTTCGTAAAGTTTAGTCATATTCCTTCTAAGTTCTTCAACTTTTGACTTGGAAGTACTCGAATCAACCTTCTTATAAGCAACTTCAAGCAGTTCTAGCTTCATTCTAGGATCTAATACTGCTCCCATAGCCAAAATTATACTATACTTCTTCCAATACTTTTCAAATTTAACCTTCATATCTTTGGCCATATTCATCAAATCAATATCATCACAAGAAGCAAACTTCATCAACAACAACTCAATTCTCCAAACTTGAGTAAAATAGATATTCGAAGTAGGATGCTTTGTACCAGAGAAGTGAGTCGTTATAACACTGAACGGTTTCAAAAGTTCTTTAATCTTCTCTCCACGGTTCCATTCTTCTTCAGATGGTAAATGCCTGTCAACAACAGAATATTAACTCAGTAAACACTGATCAAGTTTAAGGTAAATACCTGTCAACAACAGAATATTCGAGTGAGTAAACTTGAGTAATATAACTGATACCTGTAATTTGGATCATATGACTTCATGCTTGCAAACGCTTTCTTGAATCTCAAAGCTCTAACAAGCATAAGGTACGTTGAATTCCATCGAGTTTTAACGTCAAGAGATAAGCCAGCACCATCAGATATTCCTACTCTCTCTACACAAGCAGCAAAGGCTTCTATCCGGGACGGAGCTGCTTTCACGTATCGCACACTCTCTCTGATGTTATGGAGAACATCTTTTGCCAAAGCCAAGCCATCTTTAACTATCAAGTTTAGGATGTGTGCACAACACCTAATGTGTATGAATTTACCCTCACAGAGAAGACCACTTCCACTAATTAGCTGAAGCTTACCTTTTAGAATGTTCACCATAGTACCATTGTTTGTTGCATTATCCAAGGTAATGGAAAAAACCTTCCTCTCTATCTCCCACTCTTTCATACAATCCAGAACACAATTAGCTATTGCTTCACCCGTGTGAGGACTCTTGAGGTCACAAAACGCAAGAATTTTGCTCTGTAATCTCCAATCATCATCTATAAAATGCGCAGTTAGACACAAATATCCCATCATACTTGCATCAGATGTCCACAAGTCACATGTGAAACAAATCCTACCAGAATGCTTTCTAAGTATTTCCTTAAGCTTCAATTTCTCCATCTTATACTTCCTAAACACATCCATTGCTGCTGTTTGCCTACAGATAGGCTGACAATCAGGATTGAGATACAAGTCTCTTTCCCTAACTTTCTTATATTCACAATATCTGAATGGTAGATCATGGTATATTATTACCTCACTCATCATATCTTGGTCTACCTTCTTGTTATAAACAGGCCTATCTTTCTTCTTATTGGGATTTTTGAGACAACTACTTAAATGGCGTCTCAAGTGATTTGTCCCATGTGTAGACGTGTTTATCACTAACTGAGCACCACAATAAACACATTTACCTCTTTCTTTTCCATCTGCTCCTACTCCTACCGACTTAAACTCATTCCAAACATCTGAAGTTAAACGTCTTTTGCGTCTCTTGCGTCTACCTTTAGTTGGTTGCACTAATTGAGTATCACTTTGATCCTCATTCTCTGGATCCTCATCTAAAAATGGATTCTCTGGAATCTCACACTCTTCCAACTCAATGTATTCATCCTGAGCATCTTCTTCATTCATTTCTATATAATGATTATAATCTTCTTTTGCTTGTAATCTTGACAATGCCTCTACAGATTCTGAATCCAACATTCTACTGAAGAGGAAAGCAACTGAAGAGGAAACCACCTACTGAAGAGGAAAGCAGCAGAGAGTCTCATAATCAAAAACCCAAAAGTAGTAATCTTATAATCAAAAACCCAAAAGCATAGAGATCTCATAATCAAAAACCCAGAAGCATAGAGATCTCATAATCAAAAACCCAGCAGGAGAGAGATCTCATACACAAACCCAGAAGTAGAGAGATCTCATAATCAAAAGAGTCCATACCTGATTTGCCGAAGAAACGGAAGAAGAAGACTCGCCGTCGTGTGTTCAATCACTCGGATTCGGAAGAAACGAAAAAGAAGACTCGCCGTCGCCGCCGGAAGAAACGAAGAAGAAAACTCGTGTTCTTCAGGAAGAAACGAAGAAGAAAACTTCTAGGTTTTGTCACTAAAAACATAAAAAAAAAATAAACGGGTTAACCCGTTTTAAAAACCTAAAACCCGTTGAAAACCCGTATTAAACGGGTCAACCCGTTGAAAACCCGTATTAAATATGATCTACTTGGACGGGCTACGGGCTTTGTCTTTATAAACGGGCTAACTAAAGCCCGTGGGCCTTGTACCCGTATTAACATCCCTAGTTTGGTCATAGAAGGATCGTGGTTTGAGTTTTCCTTGACGTTTCTTGCGTGAGAACGGTCACTACAAAAAACAAGCTAAGAGACGTCACTTTTTTGAAGTCATTTTCGTAACCGACGTTAAAAGTTAAAATTGCAAGGGATTTAACGTCGCTTACATAAACGACGTCGACGTCGTTTTATTAAAATCATAGCAAAATCAATTTTACTAAAGTCAAAAGATAGTCGTCTCTGGTGACTCACTTCTCTTCCTCACAAATCATATTTTAGAAAATGTCATTATCCGATCCTATCCGTATTATTATATATATATATCCATCGATATAAATACATGTACATCTAATAATGTTAGTTATTGATTTTTGGTTAGGAATAAACTAGAGAAATTGTACTCGACCAAATCATAAGCACAAACAAAATAATATTATTATGCCGAATCATAAGTTCCAACAAAATTATTTTTTGAGTTTTGAGTTTCTAAATTATTTTTAACGAATTGGATCGCGGATATTAGTGGATTTTTTCGGATATTCGACTTATAACGGATCGGATCAGATCGAAAAATCAAATATCCGTGTTGGCCGGAACGGATCGCGGATACTGGATTTTTCCCGGATATTTGCTCCGTGCCCAGGGCTAAGCCCTAGAACCAACCTTCGAAATACAATTTACGAGGAGCAGAATCGGATTCGAAGTGATGAGCGAAATTGTTCGCAGAGATCAGAAGAATCCGAGTCAAACTGTTGTGAGGTGATATTTGAAATCGAAATATCTTCATTTATGGTGTTTGTTTTTTTCGCTAACTCAGAGCATCGAAAAAACGTCCCATGAGATGGTAACATCCTTTTTCCAAAATACATCCACCGACGATTCTTTTTCCGATTAATCGGACCACCACTGTTTTGGAGTTCCTTCATCGTCTCTCTTGAGTTCTGAAATCAAGCTGCTATTTTTCAAAATAACCTGAAATGATTTCGTATTTTTATCACGAGAAGCTTCTTCTTCGATGCTTGCTACAATATACACAATGGTTGCTTGGGTTATATATACTCATATCGTGCGTTGGTTTTGAATTAGAATTTTGATTTACATGTTGAGTGAGATCGGGTTATACTTCTTTACCGTTGTAAATTTTCATTCGGTTTTGTGAGAATTACCAAAACCTTAATCCTAATCTTAAAAGGAAAACTAACAAAACCAATTGTAAAAAGGAAGACTCAAAACTCTTAAACTAAGAATTCATGAATATGATTATCGTATCATTACTCCCCTCCTCTACTAGGTATGGTTTTTCTCTTCCAACGGTTCGTCTTCTTGATCATCTCCATCCATGACTGGCATTATATAAAAAAGGACTGGAGTACAAACATGCTCTCGTGTGAAGGGCTCATCGCAATTGAAACAAAGTCCTTTTGCTCGTCGTTCTGCCATCTCTGCCCTGGTCAACTTCTTCCAATACTGCTTTTGTTGAGTCTGGTTTGCTTCATTTTGTTGAGGCAGCATATCTTCCATGTCTTTCCCATTGCTCATGGTCATCCTTGGTCTAGCTAGTGGAGCCAAATGTCCTCCGAAAGTTCGTGCTCGTTTGTCGCCATCAATCTTGTACTCATTATCTCGAGCATACTCCATAGCTTCGAAGATCGTTTCTGGTCGGAGATACTCAACTTCCTTCCGTAAGTTGTCAGTTAATCCTGCACAAAACTGCCACAACTGCTGATCACCAGTGAGTCTAGTCTGTCGACCTAGACATTCTTCAAATTGGTTACAGTACTCGTCTACGGTCCCAGTGTGCCGCAAATTACAGAGTTCTCCCACATGATTTACTGCATCAGCTTTTCCAAAACGGCTTTTGCAGATCCTTTTGAACTCTGCCCACCCCAACCGGTGAGTGACTAACCGTCGTAGATTGTTGTTCCAGTGGTACGCTTGTCCCGTCAATACAAACGTTGCTTGTTGGACCTTAGCGTCATCATCTCGAACCTTTTGATCATCAAAATAGTCATCACACTTTTGTAACCATTCCACGGCATTAGTTGTCCCATCATAGGCAGGAAACTCAATCTTTGATGGAGAGGCCACCCATGAACATTGATTGTAACCATTAGCACCTTTAGGTTCGTATCCACTTTCTCGTTCTGTTCCATATAGCTCTCGAAAATATTTAGCCGATGTTTCATCGTTTGCGAGAGCTCCTACAGGCCTGACATTCCAATCACCTCCTCCGTCTTGGCGGCGATGACCTCGCTCTGCCCCCACTGATTGCAGCGGCCATTGGTGTAACGTTCTTCTCACCTATCTCGTTGAGACTTGCAGCACTTGTGGGATGTTCACCCGATAGAGAGCCACGTAACACAAGTTGTTCCTCTCGAAGTTGGGTTAGTGCTCCTTTAGTGTGTTCGCTCAACTCGGTTTGAGATACGGCGGTTGCTTCAAGCGCTTCCTGTTGAGCTTTTGTTCAGCTCTCGAATCGAAGCTTGCATCGGATTAAGTGTTTCAATCATTGTCTTCATCTGCTCCACTAGTAACGCAAGTTGAGCAGCAACTGAATTGGTTTCTTCCATTGGATCGGCTGTCTCTGATACCAAATTGATACGTTCCTCTAGCCACGTAAGTAACTCCGCTTCACAAGCTAATCGTTTAGCTAGAGATCTTGTAAAAGGTGCCGTGATTAGAGAATGAAAAGAATATTTAGCTAAGCTCCCTCTTAACCCAAGTCTCTCTTAGAGAATTAGGTTAATTGTTGGAAGTTCCTTCTTATTGATGTTTTGAGGTTTATAGACCCTCTTACAACCGACTAAACCAAAACTAAATAAGTAAAAATACCAAAACCTTAATCCTAATCTTAAAAGGAAAACTAACAAAACCAGGAAGACTCAAAACTCTTAAACTAAGAATTCATGAATATGATTATCGTATCAGAAACGTTTACAATTATTGTGTAAGTCCGATTTTTAATTGGTTAAAACGGTGTTAGAGTGTGAGTCATCAAAAGGATAGATAAGAGTTTTTCACAACAATAAAAACACCACACAATTCATCACCATTGAATATAGTAAATACCAAATGACCAAGACACAAATGTGACCTACAGAGTATTTTATTTTCATGAGATAACTCAATTCTACCATTGAATATAGTGATACCCAAATGACTAAAACAAGACACGAATGTGATCTACATAGTACTGTATTTTCATAAGATAACTCACTTCTTTTATGTGCTTAAGGGACTGGATACTGACTTTAACCATAGCATCGGATCGGATCTTTGCAACCTTTCTCAGCAGATTGTCTGAGACCCATACGACCACCTTTCGCCAAGTATTGCTGGTGGTAATCCTCTGCTCTGTAGAATTTTGTGGCGGGAAGTATCTCCGTCACAATCTTCTTGTTCAAGATCTTCTCCTGTTTCTCCACCGCTTCACGAGCTATTCGCTCTTGCTCGTCTGTGTAGTAGTAAATCCCCGATCGATACTGCGTTCCCACATCATTCCCCTACAAATTCACAAAACAACTCACACACCAAAATCAGTATCAAGTCTACAGAACCACAACAACAACAACAACAACCTCAAATCGTATATCGGTACAATAAACATATCCTCACGATAAAGAGCAGATTCTAATCAAAACCGAGAAGAATCATATCGAAAATGGCAATATCACTTCTACATAATCCAACATGACAAAGAATATTCTGATTTAGCTGCAGATTCGAATCAAAACCAAGAAGAAGCACATTGAAAATGGCAATATCACTTCCACATAATCCAACATGACAAAGAGAATTCTGATTTAGCTCAAGCCAATTCTAACTAAATCAGGAAGCAATTTAGAGTTCTCTATCAAAGGGCATTTACTAATTGGGAATGTAATTGAAATTGAGCTATCAAGTTTCGATTTTTTTCTCTGGATAAAGCAGTGACCTGGCGATTCAAGGTGGTGGGATCATGGCGATCCCAGAAAACATGGAGTAAGGACTCAAAGCTGCACTCTTTCGGGTCATACTGAACCCGAACAACCTCGTTGTGCCCGGTGGTGCCGGTACAGACATCTTCGTAAGTCGGATTGTGAACAAACCCATGGCTATACCCAACCTCGGTCTTAGTAACACCAGGAACCCTCTGGTAAGCCAATTCCACACCCCAGAAGCAACCGGCGCCGAATTGGGCGAATTGCTGACCTGGAGACGGAGCATCGTCGTCGGGTCCTTGTGCGATTGCGGCGGAGGAAGGGTCGGCTTGAGGGCGAGACCCGAAACCGAGTTTGCTGAAGAGATTGTTCATTGGGGATTTGTAGATGGAGATGGGTCGAGAGGTTTGAGGGAAAGGGCAAATGGGTTTGGTGGGTTTGGATAGAGAGAGTGCGGTTTTAGAGAGAGAACGGAGAGGTTTAGAGAGAGAAACGGCGGATATGAACGGAGGAGAAGCGGTGAGGGCAAGCATTGTCGAAGGGAAGAGAGGTGAGTGACGTGGGGAGATTGGAACTTTACACACCCGATATATGTACCGTGTTAAAATTCCAAAATGGTAAAGAGAAGAAGATTAATACGAAATAGAAGATGATTAGTGTAGTTAAGTACAATTAAAAGCATTATCAATAAATTTAATAATTTATTAATGGTTGCAATTCTCACGAAAAAAAATCGAAGAGTTATGCTCTTTCAAATATACGATTTTTAATATATTTTTGGCTGACGTTTTTTTTTTTAGTTGGTTATAAAATGGGTGAATTTGTTGTATAGCCAAAAAAAAATTATAATTCAAATTCTAACAAAAACCCCTAAATCTAATGGTTGAGATTTGATCACATAAAAATGTTTTGGTTAGAATTTTAATTATAATTTTTTGTGTGTTATTTCACCTAATTTCTCTTATAAAATCATATTTTTTTCAGAAAAAATGCTTTATAGTATTATTTTATTTTTTGGAATAATAAAAATCCTAAAAAATGAATATTTAAGATTTCTACATTTGGGGTAATAGCATTTTTTTCTCTTTATGTTCCTAGCGCATACAATCGAATATCAACCACATTTAATTAGTTAATTTTCCAAGTAATCCTAAAAATGAAATATTTCTGGGTTGTGTTTTTTCCCTAAAAATTCGTTTAATGGTTATTTCTAAAAGTTGCGTGTTTTCGATCGGTATAACCATTTTGTCAAAAAATACGTTTTTATATAAATGTTTTGTAAAAAGTTACATATTTTCGATATAACCGCTTTATCAAGAATTGTGTTATTCATAAATAACATTTTTATGGTTATTTTTCAAGAGTTTTGTTTTTTCGGTAAAAAAAGAAAGGTTTTGCGTATATATTTGTGTTCTTAACTCTTTTCTACGCTTAATATTTTGTTAATCAGGACTCTTAACATTAAAAACAAAAACAAAATTGATTATTTTTAAATTGTTCATCTTATTAATTTTTTATTATTGTAAAAGTTCCAAAAGATTTTTTTGTATAAAGATTATTATTAGTTCTATTGATCGTACCATCAATAATTAATACAATTTTGATTTCTCGGATAGAGTTGTAAACATCCTCAATACAACGACATAAAAACGTCACGGTTATAAAACCGAGGCGCATCTGAAGGGACACTCGTGACATTCTTGTCTAGTGCGACATGTGGCAAAACATTTCCTTAAGCATCTAGGGTTTACAGGTGGTTCTGGCCCTTCTGCCACTATTACCATCCTGCATACAATCACAAATTATGAGTCACACATGATGTGAACATTATTAATTCATGACTTAAAAAGAAATTCTAGATATGTGAAAGTAAGATGCGTACGGTGGGTGAGGGTCATGCTCTGACATGGTTTCCATTCCATTGCATCCCGTTAGATGACATTGTATCGTTATCAATGCCATCATCATTATCATCATACACACTTTTTGCGCCATTCTTTTGAAAATTTGTTCGTTTGATTTGTACTTTAAAACAAAAGTTGATGTTTGATATTAGTATATGCTTTGGTGTGCGTATATATATACAGATGTGGTATGAAGAAATTTGGGTATATCCAAGTATTATTTTTTTGCCATTATAATATATTTACTAGTTTGACTTGACTACAATTAATTTTGTATCATTTGTTTGAATTGTTATCTCTAATATTAATCTTTATATTTATCTTACAGTAATTGGAAACAAAAAAAAAAGACTGAAATATCGCAAACCAATAACATAATTAGTCACTTTCTCATAAAAAGAAATAAATAAGAATTGGAGGAAAAAAATACATACTACTAAATTACTAATACATACTTTAGTCATGCATTTATTTGCATTGTTTCCAACTACTATCTTTATAACATTTTAAAGGTTGTCAACAACCAACTTTCTCTTACAAGACAACACGTGTCACCTCTTTCTCTAAAAAAATTTATTTTAAAAAAATCTTCAAAATGTTTCTTCTGAGTTTCGAACCTCAGCTAACCTCATTAATTTAAGTGGAGAAGAGTCACTAGACTACTGAAGACACTTGTATATATCACAGAAAGAAAGATATATAACTCACTAATAAAATTCTTTCTAAAATTCATTCAGAAAAGTAAGAAACATTTTGAAATGTTAATCTTTATAATATTTTAAAGTTAACAAGCTCTGACAATACGACACGTGTCTTCACATATTTATATAATTAATTAATTATTATTTTTAGTCAAATATGATTAATTACAAAAATTAATACTACTATTAAACTAAATACAATATCTCAAATAAAATTAAATAACAATCCAAAAATAATAGATTTGTTATTTTATGTATTTAACTAATGTATTATAAATATTTAAATAACTAAAGTTTATCGAGTTTAAATTTCTTAGTTTTATATATATTTAATGGTGGTATATATATATTTAGCATACCATATATATAAAGTTACGTTTAATGTTCCTAAAGTACATTACCACCATTTATATTAACTCATATATTATATACAAATCACATAAGTTTATGTAAATTTTTATTTTTATTTTTACTAATACAGTTAATCTCTTTTTTAATATATTATTAAATACATGTAAATATAATATAATATATAAAATGTTATTGATTCATATATAAAATAAAATAGATGATTAAAAAATTCGTTATACCTCATCATAGGCTAATGTATTTCAACATAACATTTTTCGATTAAAAACACATAATCATAGCTAATAAAAGTACATCAGAAATAAAAACTAACTCTTTGTATAGATAAATATAAAAAGGAATTAAAAAAAATGATAAGCAATTAGAATGTAGATGAGGTTTTATAATAGCTAATATAAGTACATCAGAAATAAAAACTAACTATTTGTATGTATAAATACAAAAAAAAAATTTAGAGTAAAAAAATGATAAGTAATTAGAATGTAGAAAGAGGTTTTACAATAAATAATTATTTTACTATAACATTTTAAGCATTGTTTAGATAACATAATTGATTTAGTTGTCAAATTTATGTATTTATATAATTAACAAAGTTGCAAACAAATATATTCAAATAGTAACCACTAATATTGAAAAAGTTGAAAATCACTTTATATTTCAATCTTAATGCAATATAAATAAAAAAAAGTAACTACTTTAATTTTAATTCAATTATTATTAATTTTTTATTAGCAACCAATATAGATTTAAAGAGTTGGTTGTTTTTGTCAAAAATAAATATTAAGATAAAACATATTATTTGTCTTCAGATCTAATAAATTTTAAAACAAAACTCGCGCATCGCGCGAGACATTTTCTAGTAGTTAATATTATAGTGTTTCCAATGTGAGCATTTACTTCCTTTTTTGTGTTAAATATGTGAGCATTTAGTATGTTATCTCTAACAAAATGAGTAGCATGTTAGAGAATAATGTACAATATGAAAGGTTTGAGACAGATTATGTTGATTTGCTCAAGTTTATTGAAGCATCGGAAGATTGGCCGGCGCTCACTATCCTTGCAAGGAGATTCGAAGATCTTCGGGCACAAATCTCTTTCTTCTCTCTATCGTTGATCCCTCGTTCATCAAATGTCCATACTAATTTATTAGCACTGTATGCCCGATTAAGGGGCTTTTTGTTTTCTTATGTAAACAATCTTCTTCCTTTTTGTTTCACCAATCGGAAATTTTTTTAATTAATTAATGTTTGGTTGAAAAAAAAATATGTGAGCATTTGCTAGTTGTACAATATCAAATATTCTAATTTAATTTTCTAAGCTTTCCAAATCACCAATTTTATATATACACTACGTGACTGGCCCCCACCGTGTGCGAGTATGAAATATTTTAGACGACGTTAGTTTTAGTCTTTCCTAGAATATTTATCAAATTATTAAACATTAAATATACATGATTGCTTGTTTTGAAACTTATATGTAAGTAGAAAAAAAATTTCAATGTTCTTTTGAAAGTAGAGATTTTTAGATTTGTAACTTTTTTTTGTATTTGTGTTCAAATAAAACGCAAGCGATGGATAATAATATGTAAATAAATAGTTAGATATAGCGAGAATTTCAAGACATACATAAATACAAAACTTCAAGGAAAAAACACAAAACACAAAAAATGATTTTTTATTTTTCTTCCTAGGTGATTCATCTACGCCTTGTACATACATGAAAATTTTCTAAATTATATAATACATAATTATCTACGCTTTGTTATCAGTCATTCATATTTTTATTTTTATTTTTTCATTTATATAAACACTTTTAAATGTTATAGTGATCTATGTATATGTTGTTTCTTTCGATCTTTGTTTATTTTTCTTCTCGATAGTTTTTAATATTTCTTTCGGTTTTTTCTTCTTTTTCTTTATATTTTTCTTCTGGTTTTCCTTTGTTTTTTTTCCTCGTCTTCATGTTCTTCATCGGTTTATCATTATTTTTCATCAATCACCTTCCATTTTGTTCTTCTACTTAATCTTTTATGATTGTTACTTATGGCGTAAATCACAAGTTTTTTCTTCTTTTCAACCATATTTTATTGTTCGACTTCTTCTTCATTTTTTTCTGATATTGTCTTCGTTTTCATCTTCTTTTCTTCGCTATTCTAATTTTTAATCTTCTTCTTCTTTTATTTATTCATCTCGTCTTTACATTCTTTTTGTCGTTTTCAATATCTATCAAAATCTTATTACGTAATCTTTAAGAAAAACTTATTTATTTGATTAATAACACATTTATCCTGTTAAATTATTGTTATTCATTAAATATTATTTTCATTCAGCAATAATCTTTTTGTTCAATATCTATTCAAATTTTACAATTTTTTATAACAACTAATACATCGTAAGTTACAACGTACAATACCAAAATCATAAATCGTGACTAACTAATATTGACTTCCAACAATAATTTTACAGTAAAGAAAAAAAGTAATAATGTAAGCATATATTTTATTTTAGGTTTTTTTGACATATTTTGATTTTAAATTAGATTTTTTAAGTTTAGAAAGGTAAAAATGAAAAAAAAATTAGACAAAATCACAACAATTAATTAATCGAAGCTTCACTAAACAATTAAAAAATTGAAGCAAAATACAAAATAAAAAGTAATAAGAGTTTTTAAAAAATTATTGGTTGTTATTTTTTCTTTAATCCGAAATCCATATGACAAAAAAATTATGAAATTAGTTGTTAATTTATAAAAAAAGGTTGGGGAATTATTCATGGTTTTATTAGTTTTAATCAATAGGATTATAGTAATTTGTGTTAAAATATAAATTAGATATTTAAGTCATGTCATGATTTCTCCAATACATGTCATCATTGCATATTATAGTTTTTTTAGAGTTAGCCGATGAAATTAAAACACCTAAGCTTTTTCAATAAAACTACTTTACTTTTAATAGTAAGGGGATTTCTTATGCAAACAAACTTTGTTTTTGAAAAATAATTACATGACGTTATATTTCTCACAATGAAACCAACGATTTCAAAATTTGGTCATTCCGTCTTGGTTTATGGAAACAATCATTGTTGGAATCATCTTCTATTAGCCTCCTATGTAATTTTGAACTTTTGATTGACAACATTTCTTTCAATTATCTGCTAAAAAGCAAAAATAGTCATATTTTCGCTAAAGCTAGTTTACTTCCGTGTGAACATATAGATTTGGGCCACTCATATGAAAGGAGAGTACTAAACCCAACATTGCCTATAATATGGGAACCAAAATCCGTAACCCGTAAGCTGAGGAAAATTAGAAGAGTACTAAAATGCAAATGATCTTCCTAATGTGTAGAAGGCATTCCTGGAAGGCCCAACACATATATGAGTATGACTAGCCCAATGGTCCGTTTTGTGTTGCGTTCGGTTCAATGCGAATGCAAAATTCAGAGGAAGGAGACAGAAAAACAAACGTGTCCTCAAACCAACACATCTCTTTTACACATGCAATGGCTGCATGGTGACGCAACTAACACGTGGCTTGCTATTGCATGGTGATGCCATAGACACGTGACTCTCCTTTCCTCTCTTCATATATTTAAACAATTTAACACTCGTAGCTATTCCAAAATATATACACATCCCTTTCTCTTGCATCTCTCATTCAGTCTCTCATTCCCAAGTCAAGAGCAAAGAAATAGGCAAAAATGACGGATACAGCTAGAACCCAGCACGATATCTTGGGCCGAGACCGAGACCAGTACGGCCGAGACCAGTACCCACTAATGAGCCGAGACCGAGACCAGTACGGCCAGTACGGCCAGATGTCCAGCCGAGACTACTCCAAGTCTAGGCAGATTGCTAAAGCTGCTACTGCGGTCACCGCTGGTGGCTCCCTTCTTGTCCTCTCCAGCCTCACCCTTGTTGGAACCGTCATAGCTTTGACGGTCGCGACTCCTCTGCTCGTCATCTTCAGCCCGATCCTCGTGCCGGCCCTCATCACCGTTGCACTGCTCATCACCGGCTTTCTCTCCTCGGGTGGCTTTGGTATTGCCGCCATTACTGTCTTCTCTTGGATCTACAAGTAAGCACTTCCATGTATTTTCTATTTCCATTTGTAAAGTATATGTTTGTGTGCATCATCAGTGACGACTACAACAATGTGTTACTAGCTAGGGGCATTATGTTTACAAATATGTTAGTAAATAGCAATAATGTGAAGGCGGCCAAAAATCCTAAAACTTCAAAATCATAAATAGACATCTGTTGGCTCATTTTATTTTGTATTTCTTAAATTAAAAAAATTTGACAAATTGACCGAAAAGAAAAAGGTTATGTATACATATGTACCAAATGTGCTATCTACATGCATGCATTGGGCCACTAGCTTTCGATGATAATATTCATTTGGATTATAATATAATTAAAACCTAATTTAAAGGCATTAATAGATAGCTTGGCTAATATAAGTACAAAATATGAGCTATCTAGCTTGTTATGTTTGTTTGTAAATGATTCATGTGATGCATGCATGCATGTGCGATGATGAATAGGTACGCGACTGGAGAGCACCCACAAGGGTCAGATAGGCTGGACCAAGCAAGGATGAAGCTTGGCGGAAAAGCTCAGGATTTGAAAGACAGAGCTCAGTACTACGGTCAGCAACACACTGGTGGGGAACATGACCGTACCCGTGTGGGTCAGCATAACGCTTAAACCATGACAGAACCATCGTCACACTCCAATAACTCCCACGCCGGGGAGTCGAGTTTATGAGGAATAAGGTGTTTAGAATTTGATAGAAGGGGATAATAAAAGCCGAAGTGGTGTTTCATTTTGCTATAAATAGTGTTTTAAGTGTTTTTGTTGTCAAATATTGCCATGTTTTGTTTTAATTTGTTTTTCTTTTATTGTAAACGTTGTGTTGTACTTCCCTTGGCCTGTTTGTAAGTGGTTACGTCTATATGAAAGCTTTGTAAGTTTCAGTTTAATATTTCGTTTTCTTAATAATTTTAGTCTTCCTATTGGATGTGCCCGATGGGATATTCATCATCACCAAATAACCCTGAATGGAATTGATCTAATTAATCTAATTCAAACCAAAACAAGGCTGTTGAATCTGAATGGAATTGACTGGTTGGACAGAGCCGTATTGGGGTTGCGCTAAACCGGATTTGAGTTGAACCGTTATGTTACGGTTTTTATAAGTAACGATAAAATCCAATCCAGAGGTTTACCGAAAACCTGGAGATCGGCAAATCAGAGCCTAGAAGGTGAAGGATCATCTCGAAGAACTAAGATTCAGAGATATGGAGAGATATGGAGAAAGATTGATGATCGATAGAAAGAGAGATTGAGAAGATAATTATTTAGGTTTTTGATTAAGTTCTAGAGAGGCTAAAGCCTTATATATAAGGCGATAAGAAAACTAAACCAATTTCTAATTCTAACCAAGGAGATTAATCCGGTTTAGTGATATTCATGTAAACAATACTCCCCTGTTGAGAAGATCTTTGTCCCCAAGGATAAAACGTTGAGTACTTGTCATTGGAAACTTAGAGATAACTGATCGGGAGGATGCTCTTTCCATTGACCAAGAACTTTAGTGCTAAAATTGTGAATCGGCTCGGGTGGCCTTTGCAAGTGAAAGACTCCTTGGATCATTGGTTTATCTAGTAGTAGCTCATTTTCTTCCATTTGCTCGCTGAAAAATACCACAGCTTCCCTTGAAGACACAAGCTCAAAATTCACATCAGTCATAAGCTTCTTTATCTTTTGGAAATCTCCCAATGTTTTATTGGCTTTTGCTAAGAGTTTCGTTATGTCCTCTTTAAGTTTGTTCACTTCAGCCTGGGTAATTAGCCATTCTTCCTTCTGCCTCTTCGAGCCAGCTTCTACCAAGTGTTGCATGAGTTTGCTACCATTCGGTAACCTCTTATACACTGTATACTCATCAACATCAATGTGCTTCAAATAGAATTTTACTTCAGCAAGACTACGCTGCTTCAAGCTTGCATTTAGCATCTCCCTGCCATGATATTTGCATCCCACAAACTCCATAAGAATCCTTTCCAGTAGAACACGACTGTTATAACATGATTCTCTTAAGCTAAAATTCCTTTTTAACCATGAAAATTCCTTAAGTTCCAGATTGTGCAGAATGTTTTCTATCCACCTCTTTTCTTTTCTTTTCTTTGAACACGTCCATCTTTTAAAATCATCCATTGCTCAGTCACATAACCAACATAAACTATGCCACAACTTGAAAGACCAACTTCAGCTAGTACTAAGCATATTGAGGCAGCAGCAAAAGCAACTGAAATGGACTTTATAAGTGCCAACAAACCCTCATATCCCTTTTCAACATTCAGATCAAGAAAGCTACCTTGATTAACCAAGACATACAGCTTTCGTTTCCCATAATGATTGACTTCAAAGTCTATCTCAAGCATGCTCACGTTTAGAAAGAGATAAACGGTTGATGGTAACTTCTTCTCTCTCCGTGGATGCAAATTTTTTGGATCAGACCGGTTGTGCTTAGGGATAAGAGGCTGCTCATCATCGTCCATAGAGTTACCTTCAAAATCTCCAGCCATTTGATCGGGAAGTAGATGATTACCTTGTAACTTATGTGCCAGAGAACCTCTTCGGTACTTGAATCGCCAAGACTTTGGCCACTTCTGCTTCATCTTTCTGGTGCTTAGAGATGTTACATGTTCCACCGTTGAATTTGCTTTCACCGACTCAACAACAATCAGCTCCAACAGAATGCAACCATCATGAACCGATCTTGAACTGAAACTCTCACAAATATATTCTTTAACATGCTTAGCTTCTGGCCCTTTAGAGATTTCTTTTCTAGTATTTGTTACTCATACTGCACTTTTCATCTCTAAACCATGATTAGATAATAGTAACTTCGTAGTTTTATACTCATATGAGTATAATTCTAACCATGTCTTTAAGTCAGCAAAATAACACATGTCTAACTTATCGAGCTCTTTTAACTTGATTCTTTGCCACCATATACTAGACAACCATTGCATTAACCTCATTAATATACCACATTTGTCACATTTCGCTAATCCTGTCCACTTATCATACTCAGTTAATATCCCACCAGGTTCCCACACATGCTTATACCAATATATAAAGGGGTCCATTACCTTTGTTTGCTCACGTTCGTCTTCTAGATAACGGGTCTTGTTACTCCTCTTTATGTCAAAGATCTTGAACTCTGCTGGATCCCAATTCATTACTTGCATTTGAGGTTGTAGAAAATTGTCAAATTGATGGGATTCCCCCATTGAATTAGCCACTTGAGTCTCTATCAAGTTCTTGTCACGCTTTGAAGTTGAGATAATATCAGTTTGTAGAAACATTTCACGTCTCAACTCTATTTTCTGATCAATAGAAGTTGCTTTGGTCTTAACATGATCATCAAAACTATACAAATGCTGTGTAGCCAAGCCATCAGAAGCATCAAATAATGGTTTCCCTTTTATATTTGGTTCTTCTCGGGTTTCAGATTCGAAATCCCATGCGTCCACTACTGATTCTTTGCCTTGAATTGTTTCTGTCACAAACTCAGCAAACAAATCCGGATTTGATTCTTTATCTAGTCTTGATTCAATAAGAGTATTCTGAATTTCATCGCCCAGCAGGTGTTCGATGTTATGCCCGAGAGGAAAATCAAGCTTTTCTTCTACCACAGTTTTGATCGGTCCCTCTTCTTCAACCAAGTCTTTGATGATCATCATCACAATCAATAATGACAATCTGAAATCCTTTGTGCTTCAACTCTTGATGACCAATGGTGTTTTGTTCTTCACAAAATATACACAAACCATTTTCCATTCTCTCATCTATCTCTTCACACGAGTACTTCAGACGTCGGAGCTTCTGTGTGCTCGATTTCATGATTCTGGCTCCGGAGAAGGAAATCATCTGATACCAATGTTACGGTTTTTATAAGTAACGATAAAATCCAATCCAGAGGTTCACCGAGAACCCGGAGATCGGCAAATCAGAGCCTAGAAGGTGAGAAATAATTATTTAGGTTTTTGATTAAGTTCTAGAGAGAGGCTAAAGCCTTACATATAACGTGATAAGAAAACTAAACCATGTAACATAGCTAAACCAATTTCTAATTCTAACCAAGGAGATTAATCCGGTTTAGTGATATTCCTGTAACACGTTAGACTTTGACTCCGTTGGACAAGTTCAAATTTTCTGGATTTCCAGATAAAAGGAATTTGAGGGCTATTTTTTGGGCTCAAGTAGACTCCACTTCAAACTTTAGCATTAACCAAATGTTTTACATCGATCCTCTACTAATGTACATTAGTGCCTTTTAGTGGAAAAAGAATTGAAAAAAAAATTGCAAGAGATCTATACAAAAAAAGCTTATGAAAACAAATAGGAGGTTTTACCATGAATCCAAAAGAAAAAACAAGACGGGTCTGAGAGCACCTTGCCGTTTACATACCCATAAAACGCTACACAGTCTTGACGTTACTACATTCTAGACCTCCACTCCATGATGGCTGTGTAAAGAGTATAGTTGGGCAAAAGTTTCTTGCTGTGTAAAACTAAATCAGTTATCGGCGACGTATCGTGCTCCTGAAGCCACTCCTCTATCGCACGACGGTCATACGTATACCCGTCAGCCGCAACACACGGTTCGTTCATCACATCCTGCATTATAATACGTAAGCATTCACATTTCCATCACAACAATATTGGTTTTAAAACCGAATTACTTCACTTGTAAGTAACCAATGACAATAAAGAACAAGCTACCTGAAGTAATGGGCAGATGAAATGAGTGGGAGGCAGTGTCGGCACGCCGGAAATGGAATTCCTTGCCTTATCAGCTACTTTCTTCAAACTCTCGAGCGCGGGAAGTATCTGATCTTTCAAATCAGGCCTATCTCTCCCGCGTAGCTCGGTACAACACAAAGCCAATGAGGTCAATTCCCGGGTTTCTTCAACCGGCCAGTTACCCGCTTTCTGATCTAAGATCTTAACAAACTCCTCATTACTATCCATCGCACTCTCGACGAAATGTGTCAATGCAATAGCCGGTTTCGCAGTTAGAAGCTGAAGAATAATCATTCCAAACGAATAAACATCTGATTTCGGCGATATCATTCCGGTGCGTTGATATTCCGGATCCATATAGCATAATGTTCCCACGGGGCTTGTTTTTTTGTATACGGTGAATTTAGTCAATAAAGGATCGACCTGAACCATCGTTGATAGTCCGACATCTCCAAGTTTGCTGACAAAGTTGTGATCTAGTAAAATGTTTGCAGGTTTTAAATCACGGTGAATGATCGGTTTAGGCTTTGACTTGTGGAGGAAAACAAGCGCTGCCGCGACTTCCCAAGCGATCCTAAACCGCTCAAACCACGGGAGTGGCGGACTGTTGTTGACCTGGAAAAGCCTATCCTCCAAGCTACCGTTTTCCATGTACTCGTAAACTAAAGCTCCTTGCTCCGGACACGCTCCTAGAAGTAGAACCAAGTGCGGGTGCCGAATCTTGCTTAAGATGTCGAGCTGCCAAATAAACGAAATTCAGAAAACCAAACGGAAATGGCTTAAAACCGAATACTCAAGGCTACTTCATTACCTCTTGTTGGAATTGTTTGGAGAGACCGTTTTCAGCGGAATGCAAAACTTTGACAGCAGCGGTTGTATGATGCAGATTACACTTGTAGACAGCTCCGAAACCTCCCATTCCGATTTTCATCTCGTCCGAGAACGATGACGTGGCAGATACAATTTCTTCCCAAGTGAAATGCTGATATTGAAGCTGCGGAGAACCGAGAGTGCCTTCGAGCTTCTCTTTCTCTTTAGCATCACGAGCGGAATTTCTCTCGGCTTCTCTTCTCTGCGCGATTTCTCTCTCCGCTCTTTCTCTCATGCTCTCTGCTTCTCTCCTCGCCTGCTCAAACATCTGCTTTTCCTTTTCTGCTAACTCTCGAGCTTCGTACTCTTTTAGCTTCAGCTCTTCAAGCTTTATCGCTTCTTCTAAACGACGTTTGTTAAGCTCGCCAAGCTAAAACATTTTCGGGGTTTATCAGAACACAAACCAAAATATTTGAGTACAAATACAAAAGATTTATAATGCATTTACCTTTCGAGAAGCATCAAAGGTTTCGGTTTGCGCCACAGCATACATTTCTTGAACATGTCTAAGCTCAGCTCTCAACTTCTCAATCTCAAAGTTTAGATTTACCTGATTGTCTGTATAAGATTGTTCACTAGGAGCATCAGACATGTTAGAAGCTTGTTGAGAAGCTCGAGAGTGAGGAGTATCGGTCACCATGCCGGTCCAACTAAACTTACTACCAACAATTCCGAATTCGCGGTTGCTAGAAGAAGAACTCATAGCGTCTTTTCTCTCTTCGTAATCTCTAAGCCGAGGAGTCCAACGTGATGTAGTATCCGTACTGCTTCTGTTAATACTCGAAACGTCTTTAACTTCATCCAAAGACATGCATCTTGTTTCATCTGACCCAACAGAACTTGTTTCCATTGGAACGGAATGTTGCAATCTCCTAACCGAAAGGGAAAGAGCACGAGACTGAGGGTCACGTCCACTTGACATTGCTTCTGTTGATCCTAAAAGAGAGACATGGGAAGCAAAATTAGACCTACGCGTTATTTCTTGTAGCATATTCAAAAGAACACATTGATGAGTAAATGAACCTGAGCTAGGACCGGAAGAACCGCTGGAGGAATCAGTTCTTTCGCTACCATCATATCTTATAGTTGCATTTCCATCTGAGTCTGATGGTCGTACGCATGACAATTTTCCTTTTGAAACAACATAGACTGTACAAAAGTTCGGCATTGAGGTTGATATCGCAGAGCACATATCAACTTTCCTGGAGAAAAAACTACGGGACGAGCCTCCAATGACAATTCTCTCTATTGAATACCGAGTGACCTCTTCAGCTATTGCAGCTGCCGCATTATCTGATTCGATCACAAGAACTTCTACTGCAACCTTTCATTAAGGTAAATTAATAAGTTTTTGAAAACTTTGAGACAGAAACACATAAGAGTACACCAAAAGACGATACCTTTCTCTGCTCAAACATTTTAATGAAAGGTTTAAGCTTTTCTTCAGCCTGCCACACTATGTCTTGTCTATATGCAGTTACCACATCATCTCGTACCTCGGAAATAGGGATTGCATTTCCCACTTGAAAAACAGCAAGAAATGGACATCAGGCTTACAATAAAGTCTCGGTTGAAGCAGAAATAGGAGGCTTATTAGGAGCTTACTTGGTGTAGGTACAGAAGTAATCCTTGGATGGATGTGAAGTAGCTTGAAGGAGACATTTCCTTCAGGAGCAAACTTTTCGAGCGCCCATGTAACGACATTTTTGCTTTTCCTGCTCCCGCTAAGAGCTACGACGATTGTTTGCGATGAAGGAATAGGAGGAGGAAGCGCAAGCGCAAGATTGTCTGGTGATGATCTACTCATTGTCTCTTCTTATTGATTTTACCCTGCAAACTCCAACCATTTCAGACCTTAACAAGATCTTGAATCCAAAGGAGGCATACTAATCAAGAGATACTCATATAGCGTTATTAGTCAAATCAAATGTCACAAGAATCTAATTATAAAGGAATTATGTGTTAAGGATCATAAAGCAACACCCAACGACCACATAAAGCTAAACTGTCGAAGGAAATAACTCAAATTTCCAAGAAAAAATGACAACTTTATAGCAATTCTATAAAACATTAACCTAGTTCAAGCAAAAAGGGACCATCTTCAGGGAAATTGAAGGTACCTGGTAAATAAAGGAAGCGACTTTATTCAAACCCAAGAGAGAAATGAGGGAGAAGAGGAAAGCTTTTTGCCTCTTAATTCGAATTTGGGCATTTCCAATTTTACAGAGAAATTGATGGCAGAAAGAAGAAGACCCACGTTCGTGCTGCTAATCTCGGATACAAAATCAAAGGCTTCTTCTTTATAATCAAAGAATCTTGTGGAGAATTTAAAACAAGAATTGAGAATTATTAGAAAATGAGACAAGTTGGTCATGGTTATATCGTCAAAGGATCAGTCTTGGTATATACTGTTTTTGTTCTCGCCGGAGTTTTTTTATAGAATTATCAGAGTGACAGAGAGGAGTGTGTGTTAAAAGAATGAAGTTTGTTCTGCACCCTATAGGCTTGGCTATTATCTTAATCTTGTTTTATCTCTTAATTTTCTATTTAATTCATAGTATTATTAATTACATTCCTCAACGCCATTATTTTAATATTTATATAACTCTTTTCCCGTTAGTTGCACGCATGATCTTATTCTCCATCACGTCTTTTTGTCTCCCCCTTTAAACACATACTACTAGGTTATAAATCGATCATTTTGGAATTTTTATAGACTAGAAAACAAATTGGTACGTCTCGCAGCAGAAGAAGAAAGCTTCCGAAATGAAGACTCAAACCTTTTTTTTAAAAAAAAAATTATTTAACTTTCAATGCAAAATTATATTATGGATTTCGGCCAAAATTTCTCGATTAACCAAAAAAATAATGAAATTTGTATGATTTTTGTTAGTAGAGTTGTGGGCGATAACGTCTCCATCGGAAAAAAATCGGTTGTCAGACTTTTGAGACAAATACTAGTTGTTAACTTCACTCAAATTTTCAGAATTCTGTTTTTTTTTTTCGTTCCATCGATATGTTATGATGCGTTGGTTGCTCATCTTCTACGTTTTTTAGTATCACTTTCTTCTTTTTTTTTTCATCTAAACATCCATTTGTATTGATACTCAAGATTAGACATCCAGATGAACCTTAGAGCATCATCATCCATGTATCTTAGTGAGGTTCTTAAGGAAAAAAAATAAAAAGAGAGTGTTTTTATAAGGTATATTAATATAAAATTAATAAAATTTGAGTAAAGAGAGGAGATAGTGGGTGTGTTTGAATATAAAATTAATAAAAGTTAAGAAAATGATGAAAGAGAGATCTTAAAATAGAGGGATTAGAACTTTTGGAGAGTGGTTTTTGAAAGGAAGAGATAGTGTTTAAATATAAAATTAATAAAAGTTGAGTAAAAAGAAGAAAGAGAGTGTATAAAGTTGAGTAAAAGGAAGAGAGAGTGTGTGTTTTAATAATTTTATATTTAAGAATTTGGTATAAGAACTTAGTAAGACACATGGATGAAGATGGCCTTAGATTCCCAACATATAAAAGAGATCTAAGTTATAAGCTAGTATGATCACATGGGTCCAAAAGACCATTATACACTACTATGTACACCAAAAATTACAAAGAAGCTAAGTGAAGAGGATCATACACTCTCATTAACAAAAAATTCCTTAAGCCATGAAGGAAGACCCCTAGAGACATATGAATTGAGCCTCTTCTGTTTTGTCACACTTAGCCAATGAGAAATTGATAAAGCAAGATATTTGGAATATTTCAAAATATCATTATTTATTATTTAATCATTTATATTTATATTTTAATGTTTTTATCTTCTAGAATATTATAAAGAATATTAGGGTTTTATGTTTTATTATAAATAGATTTCTATGGCTTCATATTGTATTCAGTTTATTGATGAATTATTAATCGAAAGATTTAAAGAGCTTTTAATAACCACTGTGAAGAGTATTCACAAATTCAAGAGCTTTTGCGAAAGTCCTGAGAGGAGGACTCTCAAACCTTATCCCTAGAAGCTTCCGCCTGCATCAGAAATGCTCTTCTATTAGCTTCATTGTTTTCCAAAAAGAATTTCCACCCTTACTGCTTCCAAAGCCTTTTGAATCTCTCCTGATTGAAAACTGAAGGATGACCATGCTTTCGACCTTGATATACATCCCACTAGGTCCCCAAACTGAATGGCAAAGATAACTCTGTCCATTCCATGGAAAGTCATACTATCCACTGCCCATAACACTACTAATAGTTTGGCCTCATCAAAACTTCTCTGTTTAGAGAAACATCTTCTGCTATGCAAGATCACCACGCCCTCATCATCCCTTAGAACCCATATTTTTTAGTATCACTAATCTCATGTTTTCTTAATAAAAAGACCAATTTTTTTGTTTTTTTTGTCGTCCTTAATATTATGTAACATATTACACCATTTTACAACATAAAGAGCAGTTATTTTGCCTAGAAGTTTTGGCTAGATCATCAACACTTCCTATTTACATATGAAAACTTATAGCTATATGAAGCGGCTAAGGAGAATATCACATATATGAGGATTGAGATATCTGCTCCATGTTCGCAGTTGCATTTTGAAGAGAGTCATAAAGAGATTTGGGAAAATGGCATAGAAAACCTCTAAAGTGGCGACCACTAGCACTTTAAACCTCAGTACTTTAGCACTAACACTTTAAACCTTTAAACTCGTAAACTTAACACAATAAATCTTCAAAGTTAAAATATTCGTCACGTTTATTTTTTTAATATTAAAAAAATATTTTAAATAATAAAAAATTAATAAAAAATAATAAAAAATGTTTTAAAAATTAAAAAATGTTTAAAAAAATTAATAAAATTTAATAATTAATAATAAAAATTTAAAAATTAATAAAATTTTTAAAAAAGTTCTAAAATTTTACAAAGTTCGAAAATTTGTTTAAATTTTTTAAAAAGTTCTAAAATTTTTTAAAAATTTTTAAAAAGTTTTTAATTTTTCTAAAAATTTAAAAAAATAACAAATTAAAACAATTAAAGAAAATAAAAAAATAATAATAAATAATACATTTGGTTGAGCATATATGTTTTTGTTAAAAGAGGACCTATTTATATCTGTAGAATTTCCTTAAATCAAAAAATTTCATAAAATTAACGGTTTAAAACTCATTTGGTTGAACATATGTGGCAAAATTTTCGACATGACAAAAACATATATGCATGTATAAAGAGGACCTGTTTATATCTGTATAATTTCCTTAAATCAAAAAAATTTCATAAAATTAACGGTTTAAAACTCATTTGGTTGAACATATATGGCAAAAATTTTGACATGACAAAAACATATATGCTCAACCAAATGAGTTTTAAACCGTTAATTTTATGAAATATTTTTAATTTAAGGAAATTCTACAGATATAAATAGGTCATCTTTTAACAAAAACATATATGCTCAACCAAATGTATTATTTATTAATTTTTTTATTTTTCTTTAATTTTTTAATTTTTAAAATTTTTAAAAAAATTTAGAACTTTTTTATATATTTTTCAAAAAGTTAGAACTTTTTAAAAAATTTTAAACAAATTTTCGAACTTTTTAAAATTTTTTAAAAACATTTAGAACTTTTTAAAAAATTTTATTATTTTTTAAATTTTTATTATTAATTTTTATTTTTTTTATTAATTTTAAACATCTTTTAATTTTTTATTGTTTTTTATTAATTTGTTATTATTTAAAATATTTTTTTAATATTAAAAAAATAAACGTGACGAATATTCTTACTTTGAAGGTTTATTGTGTTAAGTTTACGAGTTTGAAGGTTTAAAGTGTTAGTGCTAAAGTACTAAAGTTTAAAGTGCTAGTGGTCGCCGCCACTTTGGAGGTTTTCTATGCCCTTTTCCCAAAGAGATTTTGCATCACTTTTGAACCAAATATTTTTATAACCCAATTTAGTCATTTCGGCCAATGCCAAAGCTTCAGATTCAAGGAGAGAGACCCAATAGCTTCAATAACAGATTTGCCCTGTAGGATTGGAGTCCCTTCTTTATAGACCAACTAAGCTGCTCCAGCTTAATTCCAAGTTGATCAAATTTTCTTATGTATACATATGTGAAACACTACCTTATCCAATTACCGAATTTTTTTTTAATGAAATGATTATTAGTTGATAAAAGAAAAAAAAAAAAAAAACACCATGAAACGATGCCGTAGAAGCGATGATAACTCATGCGCTTAAAAAAATATTCCACAAGCCGCTAGTGGATTCCGTTCTCATGGCTACACGAATCAGATGCCTTCACGCGTCCTACGGTGTTCGTACGGCGTCTCTCTCGCCGGCGATTTACCAGGTCTCCTCCAATCGTGCACCATTTTTTTTCCTACCGATCGAAAACTATGACCATGCGTTTTCTCCGAACAGAGCGACCGTCCGATTTGAAATTCCGCTTCCTGAAAACTAAGAAAACCAATTTTCCGATGAGAGCTTCTAGGGAGGAGCAATCTTCTTCTCCTTCTTCTTCAAATCGTAACCTAATTGTGATTAACTCCGTAATCACAGTATCATTAGCTATCGCGAATCGGGTTCTCTACAAACTCGCTTTGGTTCCCATGAAGCAGTACCCTTTCTTCTTGGCTCAGTTCATCACTTTCGGGTAATTTCAACGAAACTTAGGAATTGAAGAAACTTAGTAATTGGATGATTTTTTTGCAGCTACGTCTCGATTTATTTCACTATTCTCCACATGAGGTGCCAATTAGGCATTGTGACTCATGAAATGTTGCAAGTACCCAAATGGAGATTCGCAATCATCGGTTTTCTTGAAGCTCTTGGAGTTGCTACTGGAATGGCTGCAGCAGGTATCGAAATCAAACTTAATTAAGGTTACATCATATCATATGAACTGTGATTGGGAGTCTCTCTGTTGCAGCTATGCTTCCTGGACCAGTTATACCGATTTTGAATCAGGTTATCGTCTTGCTCGTTTGTTCTCATCGTTGAGGTGCTGAATTTGGATACTTTCAATGTTTTTGGCAGACGTTTTTGGTGTGGCAGCTTCTTTTTGCTCTTCTGATTTTGGGTAGAAGGTTTTTGATTAACCAAATTGCTGGTTGTTTGCTTGTGGCTATGGGTGTTGTGGTGGCTGTTTCAAGGTATTACTTAATTCTATGTTAGTTGTTTAGATAACTACCTAAACTTTCGATATTACTTATATCGTTTCGTTAAGAGTCTTTGTTTCACGTTGGATGATATATATATATATATATACATAGGAATTAGAAGGTCCTGCTTTATGGCAATCTAGAGAAGCCTGCATAGAATGTGTTATTCATATTTGCAGATCCTGACTGTAACTCATCTACAGTGGATCTGGTGCAGATCATACGCTATCTGGAACCGGTTTCCTATGGCCTGCTGTATTGGTAGCATCTGCTGCTTTTCAAGCTGGTGCATCTATTACAAAGGTGAGGCCGCTCTCTCTTGTGAATTGCAAACATTTCTTTTTCTTGTGATCGCTTTTGCAGCCCTGCCAGAATTTTGGTTGCTAAGTGTTAAATCTGTTAACAGGAATTTGTTTTCAATGATGCTGCAAAGCGTCTTGAGGTATATGGTGCATATTCACTTAAAGTATCCCCTGAATGCGTGTCTTTCATGACTTTTCTGAACTCTGCGCATAACACAACAATGCAGGGAAAGTCACTGGATATATTTGTGGTAAATTCGTTTGGATCCGGATTTCAGGTATGTACTCATTCTTGTCATAGCTTCAAAGAACCTATTCTTTCCATTGAAACATGCTTACTCATTACTTGAAGAGATTGTACAGAAAACATTTGAAAGCTGCTTGTTGTGTCTTTCCTCTGTCACAGAATTATGTGACGGATCTCTGAACTTGTGATTTTGGCAGGCTCTTTTTGTGTTCCTGTTGTTGCCTTTACTCTCAAACTTGAAAGGCATTCCATTTGCCAGCCTTCCATCGCATTTAAAAGCTGGTGCCAGCTGCTTCTTCAACACTGGAGCTAAAGTTTCTGGTCAGAGACCATTCTTTCATCTTAACATGTGTCTTCTGTTTTTACTTTTTCACTGCACAACCTGTTGTGATCGATTGAGCATTTCAGGCTGCGATGGTTCCCCTATACTCCCACTGCTCTATATAACCACCAATCTTGCTTTCAACATCTCATTGCTCCATCTCGTAAAGATATCTTCAGCGATCGTTGCCTCTCTCACTGTGATGCTCTCAGGTCCTTATTCTAATCTCTTCTTCTCACATGGAAAGACACCTTCACTGTCAGCAAATGTACACAAGAGTTTTTATGAGATGCTTTTGTTGTAGTGCCATTATCGGTCTATGTCATGTCAAAACCACTGCCGTATCTACCGGGTGGTACAAGCTTGAGCTCAAATTTCATGGCGGGAAGTATAGTATTGGTTCTAGGTCTTCTTCTATATAACATTCCCACGATTCCGATCAAGCAAGACACCAAGACCAGCTAACACTCTTATCTACATTCACTTCATTCATTGTGAATGTATAATTTAAGCTAATAAGAGTTTTGCCGTTTGGATCAGGGAACACTTCATCGGTCACCAGTTTTACCATTGTTATTAGAGTGTTTTTTTTTTTTTGTTGCTAAAAGTTGTTATTAGAGTTTCAATTGAAATTGATATATCTCACCTAGACATTAAATTCAGATTAGAAATTATTTTGTTTATAGTCTTTTCCGTACGAAATGTCTTCCGAAGTTCAAATTAGTCTTGGAGTTGTCATTCTATTGTGTGTAATATTTGTATTACTATGGTCAAAACTGTTTGTTTTTTTATTTTCTTTCCGTTTTACGCAAGAAAAAACTCGATTTTGGTCCCAAAAAAAAAACTCGATATATATATTTTTTTAGTTTTACCAAAAAAAAAAATTTAAGAATGGGTTGCGGTCTTAAATATATATATAAATTCGTTTGACTTCATATTTTTGTCAGATTTTTCCAAAGCTCATCGAAGTTCTAAGAGCATGTGGTTTTAAATGTGGTTTTAGAGACATGCACATGCTCTAAAACATCCTTATTCGTAACACGATGGTATCTAAATGTGGTGTTTTTATAATATAAAATTATTAAAATGGTTGTAAAAAGAAAAAAGATAGTATTTTTGTGGAGTATATTAAAATATAAAATTAATAAAATTTGAGTAAAGAGAGTAGAGCCTTTGAATGGTAAATAAAATAGAAGAAAAGAAAAGTCTTTTCACAAGAAGAAAAAATTCTACCGGTATGTTAGAGAAGGAAAAATTCTTCTATATTAGTTACTTTTTGACACTTTTCAGAAGAAAACATTTTTCTTCCAATTTCTCTTTGACTGGTACAAATGTGGAAGATTTTTTTTTCCTTCCAATTCTTTTCCTCTATTTATGTTCAACAGTCATAGCAGAGAGTGTTTAAAAGGAAGAAAGTGTTAAAATTAGATTTTTTGGAGAGTGTTTTTAAAAGGAAGAGAGTGTGTTTAAATATAAAATTAATAAAAATTGAGTAAAAAGATGAAAGAGAATGTATAAAGTTGAGTAAAAGGAAGAGAGAATGTATATTTTAATAATTTTATATGGCCTTTAGACACATCGTATTACCAATAAGGATACCCTAATTATACTAAATTTTGTGATGGTTTTTGAAATCCATAACTGCATGTTATTAAAAAACATATAAATTTTGGACACACATTGTCTGGTAAAAATATTTAATGCAATAGAAGAAATAGATTATTTAAGGATTATTTAATGCAATAGAAGAAAAAGAGGATAAGCGTTGTCGTGGAGAAGATGGAGCAGAGCAGGCAAAGTAAAGAAAGTCATTCGAATATATTCTGAGAAAATCCTTAAAAAACATTTATTTAATCCAATAGAAGAAAAAGAGTTAAGGGATAAGCATGTCGTGGAGAAGAAGAAGAAGCAGAGCAGGCAAAGTAAAGAAAGTCATTCGTATATATTCTGAGAAAATCCTTAAAAAGACATTTATTTGCATCTAATCTTATCCGTCTCCACGAAACTATCAAGAACTGTTTCAAGAAAAATCCTAAGTTTACGCAAAACTCCATTATTACTCATTTCATCGACTCGGTAAAGAACAAAAAAAAAAAAAACCAAACTTGATCTAAGTCATGTTCGGGGGAGGAATAGGACTGATGGGTGGCGGCGGAGGGATGTTACGCGCCGCCAGCCGCGCGATGACGAGGACGGGCGTAGCCAACTGCGGAATTCAAGACCCATTTGCTTCATCAACGTCGTCTTCTCCGGCTGTTTCTCACCAGAAACCTGGATCTTCCGGCGGCACTAACAATCTCACGATTTCTTCGGAGTCGTTGAATCTTCCGGTGGCTTCGACCGCCGGATGGAGCGGCGGAGCTTTTTCGTTTGTGAATTCCGGAGGTTATGAGGAGTTTGAGTGGGTTTCGGAAGAAGGAAGCGAAGAAGAAGATTACTCTGTTTTTGGCTCTGTTCCGGTGGCTGCGACCGCCGGATGGAGCGGCGGAGATTTTTCGTTTGTGAATTCCGGAGGTTATGAGGAGTTTGAGTGGGTTTCGGAAGAAGGAAGCGAAGAAGAAGATTACTCTGTTTTTGGCTCTGTTCCTACTCTTGATGAAGTCCAAGATGCTGTTTCTACTCTCCAAGAGTAAAGTCACTCTCTTTTTATTCTCTCCTAGTTTGTATGATTGATAATTATTCAGCAGATTTTACATGTGGATGATAATTTATTGTAACACGAGATTCATGACAAGTGTTTTTGGCTTTTGATAGATTTGTCTCAATTTTCTGATTGTGATGGAATTGTCTTGATTTTATTTTTTGTAATGATTAAGATTACTGTTTTTGTTTACTTCTCTAATTTTCAAAGTTATAAACTTTCCAAAGTTGTTTGCTAGTCCAATTTTATAGATGTTTTTGTTTCTTATGAATTTTATACATTTGTTTTCTTGAAAATGTAGAAATTTGACTATTGGTTCTTGTTTTCTTGAAGGGTTTTCGACAAAAGTTCGTTTGGGTCAGATATGGACTGGATGGAGCCTTCAATGCAACTATGCCATTCAAGAATCTTACAGCCTCATGGTTATGATCAGGTTTATGGAGCTTTTGACTTACTTCGTACAGAACCATCTGTCCAGGTGCTTTGTTTAGTGTTCTTGACTCCTGCAAAAAAAGATGGAAAACTCTTTGATGTTGAACTATGTTTCAAATTTTTATGCAGAGAATGGTAATATCATTGTCATCCGATAAAGCAGTATGGGAGGCGGTAATGAACAACGAGGTGGTACGAGAGATTAGAGATTTGTACAACAATGGCATAAGTGAAGGTATATGGAGACTGAATCAATCTATGCCATATTATTTAACAGTGTTCTCAGGGCACTCATTGCTATTTTTCTAATAACAGGTGAAAAGAGTTTAGATGATGACACTCCCGGGGAGAATAACGCGGCAGTGGATTTTATAAAATGGGTATTTGACAACACAATGGTGAAGGCAACGGAAGTGTTTGAGAAGATAACGAAGGTGCTGACCGAGTTCTTCAATAGCCACAACGGTTATGGTGGTAATAACAAAAAGGGTAAAGATGCTAAGTTCAATAATTGGCTCGAGGAAAAGCTTAGGACTTCGGTCTTGCTCTCCATTGTGGTACTGCTTGTCGTGATGGTGTCTCGAGTAGTGCCGGCTCAAGATTATTAAGGACTCTAGGGCAAAAAAAATTTGATCCTTGTCTCGTGGGAATTCTTTTTGGAGACCAAAAAAGCTAATAGAGGAGCATTTCTCATTGCCCTGAGTGTTGCAAAGGATATGAGATTGAATTCGTACGTCTCATTGGGGTTTCCCCTTTGGCTTAGGGACCTTTTTGTGAATGAGAATGTATGATCCTCATTTTTTAACTTCTTTGCATTTTTTGTTGTAAATATTAATGATAGAATGGTCTTTAGGACCCTCTTGGTATAGGTTGATGCAATGAGTCCCTATTGTGCTTATATGTGACTTTCTTGTTATAATTTTGGGTATTTCACTCTTGGTTATCAATATAATCGTCTTCAGATGCTAAAAAAAAAGATCTTAAAATATTTTTCTATAGAATCAGTTAAATAAAAAAATAAATACATTATAAAAAAATTTCTAGGGTCTTTTTTTATTTATAATTAATTTTATCTAAATTCTATTTTTTAAATTTAAAATCTAAATTTTTTGGCCCTTTAATTCTTGGGACATATGATGGGGACCGGGGCGGTCCTGGTCTCGAGCCTGCAACAAGTCATGAAACAGCTCGAATTCGTCGAAACTACATTTAGTCTTTTGTCTCTTTGAACACTTGCTTGTTTAGCTTTTTTTTTGCAGGTCTTTGTTTTAGTAATCTCAGCTTTTTACTCCATTGTTGACATTGTAGACCATTTACTATCATAAAAAGTCTAAATGTTTCAAAATGTTAAGTTTTCTTTTACAAGCATTGAATTCTATACAACAACGACGCCAAGACGGATTTGTCAGGTCATGGTTTTGTAGATACAATATCTTAAGGGAACTATGTTGCACCATGGATTTGGCCCAAGGCAAAATCCTATTCCCAGCCCATCAAGCAAGAATGTCCAACTCATTTACTTTGCTAACCAAGCTTGGTTACTTTAGATCTTAGTATAGTTACTTTATGCTCATTAAAGGTTACTTTATGAACATATAGTTAAAATGTAACCATAGGTACCATAAGCCCTAATCTCATTGTACTATATATATTTGTACCATCATTTGTGTACAACTAAGTTGAAATACATCATACTTTTGACAAAAAGCTTATTATTCCTTACAAAGTACGCGAGTCCTCTCGGCAACACAAATTTCCCACTCGTTTACTGTTCATCCGAGCGGACTTTTAATTCTCATCAAACACTTTCTCTTCCATTAATCAAAGAATCCCTATAAATTTAGTGTCGATCTCGATTTGAGCATCAACATTTGGCGCGCTAGGTAGGGGTTCACTTGATTTCTTAACATCTTCAAGAGGATATCTTTTTACGCAAAAATGAATCTTAACAAGGGAGCCAACATGGGAACACTCTCCTCGGGAAAAAAGCGCTCAGGGTGCTAACACTCCGGTGGCCCAACGAGCGACCCTTCTTCCTGAGCAGGGAAACCCCAACACTGTAAACACGGAGTACCCCTCCCTCCTTTCCAGCGAGCACAGCCCGCCCGCTGACCCGATCACAGCTCCTAATAGAGTCGAGCGACAAACCGCCGCCTCCTCGGTCTTCAAAAAGATCGAGCGTCCGACCAGTCCTGTATCCGTCTTTCAGTGGATACAAGAGCCAACTGACCTCCGACACATGCTCGGAAGCACAGTGGATCTGAGACAAACACTGGTCGCCCGACCCGACCCCACCCGAGACAACCAGGGTCAAGCAGAAAATCAAAGCGAGCCGGAACCTTAGCTGGATCCCGCTCACCTCCTCGGAGCACTTATGCGTCGTTTCGATGAGCAGGAAAAACGAGCGAGGTTAACAAACCTCAGACTCGACAGCCTGTTCGCATCTCGGGGGCCACTCCCAGAACGAGCCGAGGCGGCCCCGAGACGGGCCACCTTCGAGTCGCCAACAGTCCGAGCGAGCTACTCGCCCTCAATCTTCGGGAGACTCGGTAACACTGCAGACTTACGACAAACCATCGTTGCCCGACAGGGAACTGTCCCTGACCATGAAATGCCTCATACCCAGTACTCCGAGCTTGAGGATATGAGAAACCAGCTTCGGGAAATGAGTTCGAGGATGCACCAAGCCCTCAGCTCAGCCCCAGAAATCGACCGGGTTTCAGCCGAGACACAACGGACCCCCTTTTCTGAAAGAATATCATCTGTTCCGATCAGGCATACCGCCAACCTGAGGCTGCAACCGTATTCCGGGGACTTCGACCCAAAGCAACATCTCACCGCCTTTTCCATCGCAATGAGACGAGTACACTGTTGGGAAAGTCTTGAAATCACACTTATATTCACTCTAGTGATAGTTGTACTGTCGAGATTAGACATTCATATGATACTAGGTGGTCATGATGTTTTGCTAGAAGCCACTAATGATCTATAAGTTATGAACTCATTACTAGTATTATATGATCCTACAGGGTCACACACCTAAGCAAACTGGATAAACTTTATGTGGGAATAATCATTAATGTAATGATTCAAATGATGTGTATTTGATACACATAAGAAACGTGTTTTAAAGAGTGTGTCGATTGACACAAATGAGTCGTGTCGATCGACATGGGCCAATAATCGAAATAGGGATTTCGGTTTAATGACTTAATTTGGACCGGTTTAATTGCTAGACAATTAGGTTTTCTCACGTGTCTTTATATATGATATGAGGCACGAAATTGAGATGAGACTTAGTTGATAGCCACCTCTGAAAACGTAGGATTCCCTGAGAGATCCGATTCCAGGTACTAGCATCCCTGCGGATTCCAGTTTGTGTGCGTGTGGACTATCAGTAGAGGCGCAACACTTGATGCGCTACAGATCTCGATAACCTGACAACCTTCCGCTGCATAATCTCCAGGTATATTCGAGATCCGTTCTTGTAGATTCATTGTTTACAAACCCTAGATCCTAGGCTAAAGAATTGTCACTAGGTTGTTTTAATAGAGATTAAAACTGGTTAAAACCTGATGAAATTCCTATAGTGGTATCAGAGCCTTAGGGTTTAACTTTGAATCACTAGAACGTTATTGAATTAGAGAATTCAGATTGATACATATGATGTATAGGATGCTTGTTAGATCAATTTTTCAGTCGAATCAAAATTGTTATTTTGTTGAAATTGCTCTTCTCGGGTACCAGAATCGTTCGTGTCGATCGACACAATGGTTGTATCGATCGACACTGTCGTCTCTGCCTTGAGAAGTGGTTAACCGGTTCAATTAGATTGAATCGGTTATCTCACTTGGTTAGAAATCAATTAAACCGGCTAATTGCGGTTTGTTGCGATTTGGTTGGCGTCGATCGACACCGAACGGTTATCAATCCGGTTCAATTGGATTGACCGATTATAGAAAATTAAATTTGGTTAGTTAATGTCGATCGACACAAATGTTGTGTCGATCAACACTGACCGGTTATCGGGTCGGTTATCGAAACCGGTTCAATTGGATTGATCGGTTGTCGAAGAACTGTTACAGAGAGGTGAGTGTCGATCGACAGCCTACGAAAATTGTGGGTTAGTGAACCTACAATCAAATAACCAAACCAGATTTAATGAGATTCTAAACCTTCCTGAATGCATATTGGATATGTGTTAGGATCAAATGTTCAGTTCCTCAACTAAAATATCAAGTGTTTTGGATGTCTTCCCGATCTTGTCAGCTGTCAAGACTCGTTTCATTGCGTGATAGGCTTGCAGTGCAAGGTGTCTGCAGTTACATGAGTAAGGCAGTAGGTAATTGAGTTGATGGGCTTGCTGTGCATGACATCAACTATTACATGACTGGAGAGATTGGTTTACTTGAGTGGGCTATCAGAAGTTCTGGGCCCATAGACATCAGGTGGATAAAACATAAGATGTCTTATCCACAACCAAGACTCATATTGGATATGATTAGCAAAGTGTTGCGTACCTATATAGCTAAGATTTGAGTGACAGCCAGTGGCTCGTAATCCCCCTCGAAGAAGTACATCAGCTGGATCGCTTTGATCTTCTTCTGGCATTCATCAAAGCTGGCCTAAACCTCCTCGGTATCAACCTCGATCTTGTACGCCAATATCATGTCGAGCTGCATCTTGATCTGGCTGGCCATGCTGTTAAGACGAGCGCACTCCAGCTGCTCGACACAGTACTTGCGAGCTCGGTCGAGAGAAAACTGCGCTTGCCCGACCAGATCGGTACGGACCCACTCAGCAGCATTCTTGGCACAGGATAGACCATGCTCTCTCCGAGAAAACCGTAGACGAGATACCTGTGTCCGAATGTGCTTGATCAACGCAGTGTTCACCTCTTCGGCTCTTTTGAGGTGCTCCCTAACATCTTCGAACCTCGCCTCCGCCTGTCTCCTCTCTTTCTTCTCCGCCTCGTATTGCTTGGTGACATCCATCAACATCTTTGACTTCCCCTTGGAGTACTTTTTCAAATCCTCGAGCTCCTCGAACCTACAATCAAATATCCAAACCAGATTTAATGAGATTCTAAACCTTCCTGAATGCATATTGGATATGTGTTAGGATTAAATGTTCAGTTCCTCAACTAAAATATCAAGTGTTTTGGATGTCTTCCCGATCTTGTCAGCTGTCAAGACTCGTTTCATTGCGTGATAGGCTTGCAGTGCAAGGTGTCTGCAGTTACATGAGTAAGGCAGTAGGTAATTGAGTTGATGGGCTTGCAGTGCATGACATCAACTATTACATGACTGGAGAGATTGGTTTATTTGAGTGGGCTATCAGAAGTTCTGGGTCCATAGACATCAGGTGGATAAAACATAAGATGTCTTATCCACAACCAAGAGTCATATTGGATATGATTAGCAAAGTGTTGCTTACCTATATAGCTCTCGGTCGCACATCTCATCGAGCCTGGGATTCGGACCCTTCGCACCCCCTTGAATGCAGTTAATATATTTGGTGCACTCCTCGGGATGTTCGATTATATGCTCACCAAAGCCTTTATAACTGTACGAAAAATCTTTAGAAAAATCGGGCTCGTCGCGACTGTGTAGAACGAGCATGTTGTCTTTAGCATCAGTGCAAGGCACGACATCGTGGCCAACGTCCTCCGAGTCGACATTTCGTCTCTCACGATCGGTGCTGGCATTTGCGTTGGAGTCATCCACCGTCGAAACCACAAGGTCTCGTGGGGACTCCTCAGAACTCGGGCGAGCACGCTTATGGGAAAACATGGTAGCAATGTCCTTCCCGGCCCCGTGTTTGACCACGACTGGGGCACTCTTATCCCTTGATCGCTTCTTTGAAGTAGTTCCAGTCGTGTCTGGGGCGGTCGTCTCTTTCTGCACCTTGCTCGGGGCCCCGACCGAGCGGCCTGAAATGGCAGACTTGCCAGCAGATTTGTCCGTTACCAAAGCCACGGACTTGCTCTTTCCTGCACCAGCGAGTTTCTTTGCTCCCGAGGAAGCAGGCGCGCTCAGCTTAGCACCAGCCTTAGGTTTGGGAAGCGGAGGCTGAGCCAGATTCAATTTCGCCATTTTTCCTTGATCTGACTTAAGAGCGATGCGTTTCGAGATGTCGAGACCAAGAGTGGGGTCACCTAGGAAGCAAAAGGTGATGTAGGGGTCAAATCTTCCCTAGAAGAATCGATAAACCTAAAACGACTACGGTATACGTTAAACCGGCCCAATGGTCAAGCCCAGAAGATAGAGGCCCATTAAAGGCCAAACAAGCTACAGTCAAACCGACTTATTTTCCTATAAATAAACATGTACCCACTCACAAATGAGGGATAAAAAATTCTGAACTGAATAAAGACAAAATAGCTCTCAGCTAATAAATAAGAACCCTAATAAGTAATCCATTTGAGTGTTTGAAACCTTAAAGAATCTCTTTTTCATTCGAATCTTCACAAATTCTATTGTGTGAAATTCCAGCTCGCACAATTTGGCGCTAGAAGGACGGGACTCTACTCGCAACACTAGCTTCATACACAAAACAAATACTTAGATGAATTCGCAAGATGTCAATAACAAACCCGCACTCTCCACCGGCCGACGGTGGTTCAGGTCTGAGGGAGTCCGCAAAAAACGGGTAAACCAACAAAAACAGCCAGTCCGCTGTGGAGGCGGAAGCGGACGAATCTGTCCCGACAGGAAACCAGACAGTCACCAATACGGGAACGGCCGACCCGGCCACACCGAATGCTTACAGTCAGCTCAAATCAATGCTCGAGCAGTTGCTCAAGCAGTCGTAGAATCAAGAAACGATCAATAGTAACATGACCACCGAAATCAGAGCCTTGTCGGCAGCTCGTTAGTCTCAAGGATATCTTCAACGCGTTGCGCTTCACATCACCCCGACCACTCTCAGCATCTCACCAGTGGCTTTGCCTTCAGCTCACGGGTCTCGCGGGGATCGTACACCAACGCCTCTCAGAGATGGAGCCATCTCCGTCGCAGGTGGGACTGATGACATTATCGAGATCGCAGACAATCCGGAGAATGGTGAATTCGGAGCCGTACAACCCAGTCGACCGGCCAGTCATATCCAAGGTCGAGATGAGGGCGAGATCGCGGCTAATATGCGATGGACGGAGCAGGCCGAAGCCCCGACCAATCGCAGAACTATTGCTACGCAGCAAAGGGAGATGGACGAGCTTAAAGCCATCAAGCAGCAGACTGCCCGCGACCTCAAAGATATACGATCGCAAGTGCATCGTGCAACCAGCAAAGCACCAGAAATCGAGCGTGTTCTTGAGGAAGCTCGCACTACTCCTTTTACCGAGCGGATAACCAAGGCACGTTAACCCGATCCAGGGAAGATCAAGGTCCCTATTTACGAGGGAAAGGGCGACCCCACGGAACACATTAGAGCATTCTCAATCGCCATTGAGCGAGCTAATTTCCGACTCGACGAACAAGACATGGGTTACTGCCTCCTCTTCGTGGATCACCTCAAGGGGAAAGCTCTCTACTAGTTCACGGGAATGAAGAGATATTCAATCGACAATTTTGCGTAGCTCTCCGAAGCATTCTTGAAGTAATACACCATCTTAATCAAGCGCAGGTCGTCGGAGCCAGACCCTTACACCATGTCGCAGGCAGCTAGCGAACCCTTGGGAATTTTCATCGAACGCTTCAAGACGATGCTTACTCAGGTGAAGGGATCGACGACCAGTTCGCACTGAGTGCGTTAAGGAAAGCCCTGTGGTACGATTCGGATTTCCGAAAAGAAATGACAATTAACGAACCCTCGTCGATTCAAGACGCACTTCATCGCATCAATGGTTTCGCAAAGAGCGAGGATGAAACCAGAGTTCTAGGTTAAAAGTATGGGAAGGCCAGAAATCCTAATCCGCAGGAAGCCCAGACTACAGGAAAGAAGAAGCAGGGCAATTTTGTGCAGCACGAGGGAGGTTTTAAAGGTGCCCATAACTATCAGGTGGACTCGCCCGGCTATGGTCGGGGAAGAGGGTGAAGCCGTGGAAGTGGCACTTCGGGTCGTAGTAATCGCAACACTAGGACGATGAAATCGCAGTACGACGAGTCCGCATATTGCGACTTGCATAAAATGAGTGGACATTCGACGACTAATTGCAGAGTAATCGGTATGCGACTCACAGCGAAGCTGGCCGCCGGCGAGCTTGGAGGAAAAATAAGTGTTAACTATTTCCAACTTGAGCAATTCGACGATGCAAGGGAATGAGATAAGCCATCTTGGGACAATAACAGGAGTAACAAACGAGACAGGCGGAATGATGAGGAGGCCCACCTTGGCAGGCAAAGCGGTGGCGATGACAAAGGCGGCTCGAAGCAATAGGTCTGCAACATGATCATGGGCAGCTCGCGGTATTGCTCGAACACTATCTCATCAATCAAGGCTTATCAAAGGCGAGCAGAGATAGGGGCAAATAAACCCAACCCGTCAAAGTTTACACACGATGTCATCCAGCTTAAAGAGCAGGAGGTCGATGACATTGACAAACCTCACAACGACCCTCTTGTCATCCGACTCTTCATCGCAGGTTGGGTCACATGTCGCATTTTGATTGATACTGGAAGCACAGTGGACATCATTTTCATACACGCTCTTAAACGTATGGAAATCGACCTCGCTCATGTCGAATCCCATCCTAAGCCTTTGACCGGGTTCAATGGCGAGACGACAATGACACTCGGCACGATTAAACTTCCGGTATGTGCGGAACGGGTAACTAAAATAGTAGTGTTCGCAGTATCCAACAACCCGGCAATTTACAACGTGATAATGGGAACCCCTTAGCTCAATTCGATGGGTGCCGTCGCCTCGACATATCATCTCTGCCTTAAATCTCCAACCAAAGCCGGGATAAAAACAATCAGAGGAAGTCAGGCAACGTCGCGATCTTGCTTCATGGCCGCGCACAAACTAAGGAATCAGACGACAACCCCGATCCCGAACGAGAAACGAAAAATGATTAAGACTGACAGAGAGCCCGTCAAGGAGCTCTCGAACGCTTTATAACAATTATAGGTCGCAGAATCCTGTGAAGAAGGAGTGGGTCCGACCTGCGAACCTGTCATATCGTTTTGCATAGACAACAAGTCCCCCAAAAAATATGTGGAGATAGGCGCATCGCTTGACGAAGCGGTCAAGGTCGACCTCATCAAATTCTTTAAGAAGAACGTTGATACTTTCGCCTGGGCGGATGAGAATATGCCCGAGATTAATATCGGTATCATCAATCACGAGTTGAATGTTGATGCGACCTTCAAGCCTATAAAGCAATAGCGAAGGCGACTTGGTCCAGATAGGGCCCAAGTGGTAAATGACGAAGTAGACAGACTCTTGCGAGCAGGTTCAATTTCTGAAGTCAGATATCCCGATTGGCTCACTAATCCAGTCGTCGTGAAGAAGAAGAGTGGTAAGTGGCGAGTCTGTGTAGATTTCAAGGACTTGAATAAGGCGTGTCCCAAGGATAGTTTTCCTCTCCGCATATCGACCGCCTCGTCGAGGCCACCTCTGGGAACAAACTAGTGTTGTTCATGGATGCGTTTTCTGGCTACAATCAAATCTTCATGCACCCTGGCGATCGCGACAAGATGTCTTTCATTACAGATCGCGGAATCTATTGTTACAAGGTCATCCCTTTTGGCCTTAAGAACGATGGGGCTACTTATAAACGGTTGGTGAACAAGATGTTTGCGGACCTCCTCGGCAAGACGATGGAAGTCTACATAGATGATATGCGCGTCAAATCGCAGGAGGAGAAAGATCATGTCGGCCATCTCACAGAATGCTTCGCGGTTACCTTATCAATAGAATGCACCGAGCAGAAGCCCGTTTTCTACGTCAGCAAGTCGTTAACCGATGCGGAAACAAGATACCCGCTAACGGAGAAGTTAGCACTCGCGGTTATTACATCGGCTCGCAAGCTTCGGCCTTATTTCCAATCCCACTCGATCGTAGTTCTCAGTACTTTTCCACTACGAGCTGTTCTCCATAGCCCAACTCAATTCAGGCGACTCACTAAGTGGGCCATCGAATAAAGCGAGTTCGATATTGAATATCGCAGTAGGACGACTATCAAGGCACAAGTGTTGGCCGACTTTCTAATCGAGTTACCGGAAGCGGCAGCCTCGTCAGAAAACGAAGACCCATCCCAAATCTGGCAATTACATGTAGACGGCTCGTCAGCTAAACACGGATTGGGAGTAGGCATTCGACTGTCGTCACCAGACGGAGAATCTCTGGAACAATCATTCCGCCTTAGTTTCAAAGCATCAAAAAATGAGGCAGAGTACGAAGCCTTACTCGCGGGTCTTTGATTGGCTAAAGCACTTAAAATGACAAGGATTGACGCTTTTTGCGACTCTCAACTCGTCATGATTCAATTCAACGGCGAATACACGACATAGGACGAACGCATGGAAGCATACCTCATCCTCGTTAAGACATTAACAGCGGAGTTCGAACTTTTTACCTTGACAAGAATTCAAGGGGCAGAGAACTCACAAGCAGATGCCCTCGCTTCACTCGTCTCATCGACACAGCCAGATAAAGATCTTCAGAGAATCGTTAAGGTTGAGTTCATTGAATAACCGAGTATCGCGATCACTAAGGAAGTCAACGTGCTGACGAGATCTCAAGCCGCGAAGTTGAGAGCGGACTTAACCAGCGACTCGCATACTCATCCCTTGGCGGATCCGATGGACCTCGACCAAACCAAAGTTTTTGTAGAACCAGGTTCGATGGATCTCGACAAGTCTGACACAGTATGGGCGGATGAAACGAAAGATGTAATGGCAGAAAACAACGTTTTCGATCCAAATAATACGACTTTTAACCGCGGTGTTCTCCCCGAATAACTCGAAGAATTGCCGGAAGATGCATACCCATGTAATGAGGGTCCGTATATTCATACTCCCAAACTCGATGTGTACTACGCTAAAAGTTTATTACGACTCGATCAGTTCGTAAATGACTTAATTGTTTTAAAGCGACATCTATATCAACTCATCGTCATTACTGACCATAATGACGACCTATATAACACTTCATCGCGAATTTTACCTATACGTCCATAACGGATAAAGCGCGCTATACAAATTCAGAGTTCATCACTGGAGCGGATGTATTCACGGGAATATGCCTGTAAACCAAGATGTTCGTCTCGCAAAACCCAGTTATACTTAAACACTGGTCGAACTTTGCAAATGTAATCGGGTCAAAGATTATAATCGGGTCAGAGAGTCTGCGGAACTCGTCTGCACTGAATTTTGTTCAAAGTAACGAACTATAACAGGCCTCGTTAAATGAACTCAAACATGCCTCGCTAAAAAGCGGCAAATCTTAAAATGATGAAGTCGCTTAAAAGCGTGCATTAAAATGTCGTTTCGATTAACCAGGCATTTAAAATATCACAACTTGGATAAAACCGTCCAGGCAGCAAAACGAGAAAAGTCTTAAAACCTTAAGCAATACAAAAAACAAATCTTAAAAACACTAAAAACTTGTGGATTAGGCGAACAGCTCGCCTTCTTCAACCTCTTTGTCTTCGGCTGGAGCGGCAATACCAGCCAAACCCGCTACCTCGCCAATCTTGGGATCCTGTTCAGAAGGAGCCGGCTCGCGCAGAGTATCAGTTGGTACAACTTGGTCGGCATTAGCAGTCTTATCAATCTCACCAAACTCGCTATCACTCAGCTCTTCGCTAGCAGCTCGCAAACGCATTCCCAACGAACCGTCGTTGGATCCAGAAGCTACATTAACACCAACAGATTTAGCAACGGTCTCGACTAGAGGAGAAATAACTATATCCCTTACATTAATGGGAACCACGTAATTCACACCTAGCGTTTCCTCAACTCGGCGGCTATTTAAAAAAAAAAGACATCATGGGCAGAGCCCAGCTTAGCCTTGTTCTCGACTAAGAAACCACGTTCGACTTTGGGATCGAAGGGTTCCTCGGCATCTGTTTTTTCCATGTCGTCAAGGAGTTGGAGGTTAGATTCCGCTTGCGAAAGATAGACCATATTCCTAATCGGCTTCTTCATCATTTTGCAAAACAACTCGTTTGCACGAGTCAGTTGAGTTTGAGCCTCAACAGCCGCGATTCGCCTCGCATAAAAAGCAGCCATCTCAAGATCTCTCTCGCGGCTCGAGTTCAGAGCCAACAGCTTTGCCTCTAGTTTGGCAATTTTCTCCTCGGCCTTTTTCTTTTCAAGACCAACCTTTTTGGAGATGCTTGCCCAAGTTCATTTGAGCTGCGACTTGTTTCTTTTCGATCTCCTCCTTCTCCCTGGCCTCGTCGATAAAGGCCTGCCTAGACCTCGCCTCCTGATCATACGCTATGATCATTCTGTGGCAGTGTGCGATAGCCTGCAGAAGGGTTGAAGTATGAGGAAGGAATCAAGATGGAACAGATAGAATAATTGGGATTTACCTTGGCCTGGAGAGATGCGAATTCTTTGAAGAGCTCGCTCTTTATCAACATCTCCAGTATTGGGACGTTGTCACGGGGATATGTGATCTGAGCCATTAAGGCGGCCGCGGTAGAAGGATCGTCATAGAGCTCGACGGACCTTCCGGATCGTGGGATGGCCTCGTTTAAATGCAGAGTCGGCAGCTCTCGACAAGTTTTCTTCGCATCGTCAGCTTTATCTTTGCCTTTATCAGAGGTAGCTGATTCTCGGACTAGCTGGGCTCGTCAGTAATGATAATTGGATGCGAAGGAATGACAGCCAAAGGACCACTCGCATCTACAGTTGCCGCTTCGTCATTTCTTGCAGCAGGAGCATCTTCCTTGGCTACACTTCGTTCAGACGTTTTGACGACAGGAGTAGCCGCTTTTAGATTGGTCTTTTTCTTGGACTTCGCGGCTTGCTTCTTGGCAAGATCGCGGAAAGTTGGACAGTCCGGCATGATAGCAAGGTCTTCAGACTCACTTTGATAAAGACGATCTTCCTCGTCGTATAGAGAAAACTCGCGAGCTCGAATAACCCTTTAAAGGTGGAAGTAGCGAATCCAAAAACACTTTCTGGCCTTAAGCTTTTTGAACAGGTCGTCGATTCCAGGGAAGGGAGTGCCTAGCGGCCTGCGAGCTGTGAAACCAATTGTACAACAAGTTAAGATAAAGCATATAAAGGAGGCAGTTCGCGCGATAACCTTAAAGAGTTCTACCAAGAGTTCCCCACTTCGCCACCGCCGGGTGTTCTACTTCAACAGATGCGGTTGATATCGGTACAAAGAAAAAGAATTTACGCCAAATATGGTCTTTATTTGGGAAGTCGTCAATAATCTTATACTAGGGGCGGCTCACCAGATTATATAACTTCTTGCCGCTCGGGTCGGCGTTCTTACGGAATTCGAGAAAATTATGAAGATGACGAACTCCAATGCGCTCGCCACATTCGGCAGCTCACATCAGAAGTCCTACCAGTAGACGAACTCCCCTTGTATTGATCTGCGCGAGTGCTATGCGATGAACCCATATATACCGCAAAATCGTCGCCGGAATAGGGAGTGTAAGGTAACAAGCCCTATACCAGCATTCATACGCAGTGAATGTGCCGGCAGGTGGGCCTCTAATCTTTCTGCCTCTTATAGAGGATTGTATGCCCAGTTCAATTCTTCGAGTTTCACTTGGAAAGGTGGCTCGGCAGGACTTAGCGACTCGTCACGAAGATGTGGAATCTCAATAACTAGCCTTTGCTCTTTAGCAGCAGGGGTCTCGCCAACCTGCGAAGGTTGCGAGGTGCCCACTCCCTCTTGGAAGTCAGTTCCTGGAGCTCGCATCGGTGAAACAGCCTCCAACGTCTCGCGACTTAGCCTTGAGACGGGGGTGGGATAAGAGAACAAGTCAGCAAGGGGAGAATTGCTTCTAGCTCAGTCTTTTCGACCAGAAGTACTTGCGCCCTCTCGACCCGAAGTATTCTCTTCCTCTCGACCACGGAACTGACCCCAACTTGAACTCGCGTCAACTAGCGACTCGCTATTGGCAGAGTACACCCAGATCAATTTTCCCCTCTCGGGGAGCTCGGCAGATCTCGCAGATACGAATGAATTCATTGACGACATGATTTTTCGGATCAAAAAGGGGATTTTCAGTTTTCCTCTCAAGAATACAGCGGCGATGACAAAGAACACGGCAGCGATGGCGAAGAAAACGGCGGCGACGAAGTGATGGGACGGCTGAAAATCTAACAAAAACGAGAGAAAAGAGAGAGAGAGAAGAAATATCTGTTTTCGGAGAATTGGAAGTTATGAGAGATATCTAAGGAGCATCGCTCTTTATATAGGCGTGTTGATAATCAAGTTTCGAGGTGGGCCTCATTTCAAAATGGGCCGAAGAGTTGGGCTTAGAAGATCATGTTTTCCAGGGGGCTTGCATCAACTTGTGATCCCACGGTTTTTGAATTAGCTTGAAATGCGACCCCGCGAGATCATTTTTAAGATAATTCGTGACTACAAGAATGTGAGTCCCCGAGATTACGCTGACATCGCGATACCTATAAATTTGACCAAGTCACGCCTTCGCGGCCTGTTCGAATCGACTTGTGGTTACTCTTTATCACGTGACAAGTTATAGTCGCAAATTTCCGCCACACCCAGACAATTTGCGGCCTCGCAGCTCTTCGTCAGATCAGCTTGTGGCCTCGCAGCTCTTCATCATATCAGCTCGCGACCCTGCAGCTCTTCATCAGATCAGCTCGCGACCTCGCAGCTCTTCATCAGATTAGCTTGCGACCTCGCAGCACTTTATCAGATCAGCACGCGGCCTCACAACTCTTCGTCAGATCAGCTCGCGGCCTCGCAGCTCTTCATCAGATCAGCTTGCGGCCTCGCAGCTCTTCATCAGATCAGCTCGCGACCTCGCAGCTCTTCATTACATCAGCTCGCGACCTCGCAGCGCTTCATCAGTTAGCACGCGGCCTCGCAGCGCTTCATCAGATCAGCACGCGGCCTCGCTGCTCTTCATCAGATCAGCTCGCGGCCTCGCAGCTCTTCATCAAATCAGCTCGCGGCCTCGCAGCTCTTCGCCAGATCAGCTCGCGACCTCGCAGCTCTCTTCGACAAGTCAGCTCGCATCTTCAAAGCATCTCGCGGTTTACAAGGGCGATCAGCTCGCGACTTCGCAAGATCAGGATCGACTCGTTGATAACGTCGCATCCGACAGCTCGTCGAATTGGGTACAACCATGTCACTTGGGCTCGGCAACATCGGCCAACCATACTAACAGTCCAACGGAAGTCGATTCTTCATTTGAACACCCTTACTTCAATACTTTTTAACTAAACTGTTGAAGTGGGGGGCTAACTGTAGGGGTCAAATCTCCCCTAGAAGAATCGATAAACCTAAAACGACTACGGTATACGTCAAACCGGGCCAATGGTCAAGCCCAGAAGATAGAGGCCCATTAAAGGCCTAACAAGCTACAGTCAAACCGACCTATTTTCCTATAAATAAACATGTGCCCCCTCACAAATGAGAGATCAAAAATTCTGAACTGAATAAAGACAAAACAGCTCTCAGCTAATAAATAAGAACCCTAATTCGTAATCCATCTAAGTGTTTGAAACCCTAAAGAAGCTCTTTTTCATTCGAATATTCACAAATTCTATTGTGTGAAATTCCAGCTCGCACTGGTGAAAACTAAGGAATTAACTCGGATAAGCCAAGCAAGGATGGTCATAAATCGCAGACCAACCTGAAACAATCCGTTTGTACGCCTGACGAATTCGGGTATTAAGGAAGCTTGGCCAATCCTGAGGAGAATATCGCTGCAGTAGACCAACCACGCAGTTAGAAGACTTGTCTGGGAGAGCTCGCGTATAAGTATCTGCAAAAAGAAGGCAAAATCAACGATCAGCCATAGATAAAAGACGAGAGGAAAATCATACCGATCTGCTTGTTCCAGCCGATTCGAATTTCCCCACGATAATTCCCTATCGAATTCTCGTTGATCTCGACGAAGAAATAATTTTCCTGCCAGTTGCCGGCAAGCCTATTTTTGAAGTTGCTCGTCAAAACGAGCCCGCTCTTCATCTTAACTTGAAACCGGCCTGAATCGAAGGTATTCCCACGGGTAATCTCGCAAGCTTCCTCGAGGTTATAGCACGTGACCGCTCGACGAGCCTCATAACTTAATGTCAGGATCGACATCATGTTCCGAAAACTCGCATGGGTCAGCCGAGATATAGAGACCCTGCGACGAGCGCAATACTCCATAATCACTGGGGGAATCGGGAAACCGAGTCCACCTTGATCGAAGAAACATTCGTAAACACACAAGTGACACTTAGGGGGAGCCCACGGTCTGTCGTCCAACCTGGGGGTGACAAAGTTTATCCTCGGCCAATTCCTTTCACCACCGCATGCGACAACACTCTCATATGTGGAGGATGACGGTTTATCATCATGCGGCTCCAACACGATGTGAGGGCAACGACCAGGACCCAAGCCAAAAATGGGAACTTTCTTCAGAGCCTTCAACTGTTCCCTCCGCTTCTCTTTCTTTTGACGATCAGCTTCTTTCTTCCACGCATCCTCGGCCGACTCTTTTTTTGCCCGGGCAGTTTTGAGACTACTCTGCGCTTCGACCTTCTTCTTCTTCAAAATAGTAAGTGGTGTACGATCCTCCTCGGAAGAATCACCGTCTTTATTGGCTGTCCGCCTAGGGCGATGGAGGGACGACGAAGTAGCCCTACCATCGCTCTCCGAATCACTCACGCCAAGCGAGGGTTCGAAAGCAACAGAGGGCGAAACCGAAATAGTGAGTCGATCCACATTCTTCTTACTCTTGCGAATCAACGCCACACTATCGGAACTGGTAGAAGAATCCTCCGATGCCATGAATTTCGAAGAACTCTTTGGATCGATTGTACACTCGGGAAATAAAAGGGTACGGAGAAAGGTAGAACAAGAAAAGAGATCAAGTCGAATAAGAGAAAAATACCTGGTCGGGATCTTCAGAGTACAGAGTAAAGAATAAAGAAAGGGAGGAGATGGCGTTATATATAGGGAACCGCGAAGAAGACGTGGTCAGGAATGAGGCAGAAGTCAAAGAGGCGGTACACCAAAACGTCATATCAACATCGAAACCCTAACTCATCTCGATAACCGCTAAAATGTATAATCATAACCGGAGCGGGAATTGAGGAAGCATGTGCCAGCACAACGATCAGTCGCGCCCACGCGCCGAAACAAGCACACGCGTCTAGATAACCTGGCCGAGTGTGCCAAAGCCTCCGACACAAAACACGAGTCCGACCTTCTTGCTTTCCTGCCTGCTCGTTTATTCTCGACGAACTCGGCAAGCTCGATTCGCCGACTCGGGGGGGGGGGGGGGGGGGCTACTGTTGCACCATGGATTTGGGCCAAGGCAAAATCCTACTCCCAGCCCATCAAGCAAGCAGGCCCAACTCATTTACTTTGCTAACAAAGCTTGGTTACTTTAGATCTTAGTATAGTTACTTTATGCTCATTAAAGGTTACTTTATGAACATATGGTTAAAATGTAATCATAGGTACCATAAGCCCTAATCTCATTGTACTATATATATTTGTACTATCATTTGTGTACAACTATGTTGAAATACATCATACTTTTGACAAAAAGCTTATTATTCCTTACAAAGTACGCGAGTCCTCTCGGCAACACAAATTTCCCACTCGTTTACTTTTCATCCGAGCGGACCTTTAATTCTCATCAAACACTTCCTCTTCCATTAATCAAAGAATCCCCGAACCTAAGATAAATTTAGTGTCAATCTCGATTTGAGCATCAACAAACTACACTACTCTTCACCTAGGTAGCACGAAAGCTTCGTCCGAGGTTCGCTTCCCGCTTCGGAATCGGAATCGGAATCGGAATCGGAAGCTCTCGGAAATTTTTGGAAGCTCGGCTTCCATGTCGCTTCCAAAAAAACCTTTTAAAACATATGTTGGAAGCTCGCGCTTCCGTTTTGAAAATATTGTATTGTAAATAAATATTAGATATGTATTTTGTTATAGAATAAAACAAAACTAAAAGCTAATTTCATATTTCACATTTGTGCACACTAATTTTGGTCTTATATTTATAGTTTAATATTTAATATAACATATGAGATATTATAAGTGACTAATTTGATTAGTTGAATGAAATTATTTTGGACAATATGAGTTTGGTGAATACATCATATAAATTGGAAGCAAAATCATTTGATAGAGTTGAGAAGATTGAGAATGAAAATGTGTATTTTTCAATACTTTTGTTATTGTATGATATTTAATTAAATATATATATGTGTGTATATACGCTTCCAACACATACCCGTTTCCTATATTTTTTAAAAAACTCGCTTCACGCTTCCATACGCTTCCGCTTCCGTGTATCCGCTTCTGATTCCATGCAACGTAGCTCTTCACGTCCTTGTATGTCTAGAACATCCATCACTTGTGTGTTTCCATGTCTGAAGCAGAGTTCAAAAGACACTCGGGGCGGTCAAGCATTACAATTCTATTTAAGAAAATGGTTGACTACTTATATCAATAAAGTGCATTTACATAAATCATCCTCACATATCCGAAGGTAAACTTGTTTAATATGCAACAATTTCAAAATATGTGACCTATTGAAAATATTGTTTCAGTATTATGTGAGTGAAGACTATACTGAAAGATCTTGTGGTTATCTACAGAGTTGGTAAACAAGTCTTTTGAACATCCTCAAATAAAACCGTCTGATGAAGATGGGATCCACAAACCAATAGAGGACATGGCTTCACAAACAGTGATAATCGGGGTGTTACATTTTTGGTAAAAATGAGGCAAAAAATATAGTTGAAATTCTCAAAACTAAAAGTGACCCGCATGATGCGATTTGTTGCAGCCTCTTCATTGAATCAGGGAACACTTCATCGGTCACCAGTTTTGCCGTTGTTAATATTAGAGTTTTTTTTTTTGTTGTTGCTAAAAGTTGTTCTTAGAGTTTCAATTGAAATTGTTATATCTCACCTAGACATGAAATTCAGATTAGAAATTATTTTGTTTATAGTCTTTTCCGTACGAAATGTCTTCTGAAGTTCAAATTAGTCTTGGAGTTGTCATTCTATTGTGTGTAATATTTGTATTACTATGGTCAGCTTATTATGATTGAAAACTGTTTGTTTTTTTATTTTCTTTCCGTTTTACGCAAGGAAAGAAAACTCGATATATATCTAAACCAAAATGGGTCACATCAAAATGGATATTTGAAATGAGCGGTGATATGTATTTTATGAATTTTTTTTTTTAATAATGGGTTGCTGTCTTAAATATATTTAAATTCGTTTGACTTCAACGTAGAATAACTGTAACTTCCCGAGTTGGACGTCAACGTCTGTAACTTTTGTGATGATTTTTGAAATCCTTATAATTGCATGATATTTTGTATTTTAATGCAAAAGTTTAATTCATTTTCTATATTTACTCTTCCAATTTTGTATTATTATTCAGTCTTTTAGTTATACAAATAATAGAGTTATTTTGCGAATGGATTAATTTGCTAACTAATATAAAAAAAAATTATAATTGAAAAACTAACTAAAATGCATCTATGTGGTAAAATCATGGCCATTAAATATAAGGTTTTTTTGTTAGTGTTTCAATTATAATTTTTTTCTCTCCTTTTTTGCGAATCTCAAATACAAAATACTATAAGAATATAACTTTACAAAAAGAAAAGCGTAAAACAAAAATTTTGGACACAATCCATATGGAAAAAATATTAATAAAGATTATTTAATGCAATAGAAGAAAAAGAGTAAAGGGATAAGCATTTCGTGGAGAAGAAGAAGCAGAGCAGGCAAAGTAAGGAAAGTCATTCGTATATATTCTGAGAAAATCCTTTAAAAAAAATATATATATTTGCATTTAATTAATCTTATCCGTCTCCTCGAAATCATCAAAAACTGTTTCAAGACAAATCCTAACTTCACGCAAAACTCCATTATTACTCATTTCATCGACTCGGTAAAGAGCAAAAAAAAATAACCAAACCTGATCTGAGTCATGTTCGGTGGAGGAAGAGGACCGATGGGTGGCGGCGGAGGAATGTTACGCGCCGCCAGCCGTGCGATGACTAGGACCGGCGTAGGCAACGGCGGAATTCAAGACCCATTTGCTTCATCACCGTCGTCTTCGTCGTCTTCTCCGGCTGTTTCTCGCCAGAAACCTGGATCTTCCGGCGGCTCTAACAATCTCACGATTTCTTCGGCGTCGTTGAATCTTCCGGTGGCTGCGACCGCCGGGTGGAGCGGCGGAGCTTTTTCGTTTGTGAATTCCGGCGGTTATGAGGAGTTTGAGTGGGTTTCAGAAGAAGGAAGCGAAGAAGAAGATTACTCTGTTTTTGGCTCTGTTCCTTCTCGTGATGAAGTCCAAGATACTGTTTCTACTCTCCAACAGTAATTCACTCTTTTTTTTCTCTCCTAATTTGTGTGATTGATAATTATTCAGCAGATTTTACATATGGATGATAATTTATTGTAACATGAGATTCATGACAAGTGTTTTTGGCTTTTGATAGATTTGTCTCAATTTTCTGATTGTGATGGAATTGTCTTAATCTTATCTTTTGAAATAAATAAGATTTACTGTTTTTGTTTACTTCTCTAGTTTTCAAAGTTATAAACTTTCCAAAGTTCTTTGCTTCTTAATAGATGTTTAATAGATGTTTTTGTTTCTTATGAATTTTATACATTTGTTTTCTTGTAAATGTAGAATTTTAACTATTGGTTCTTGTTTTCTTGAAGGGTTTTCGACGGTAGTTCGTATTCTCAGTTGGTTAGAGACCGATACGAGTGCAATCCGGGTAATGGTGGTAGAGGAAACCAAATCCCTATAGCTGCAGGAATGGTTCATCATCAAGTTCCTTCGTTTGGGTCGGATATGGACTGGATGGAGCCTTCAATGCAACTATGCCATTCAAGACTCTTACAGCCTCATGGTTATGATCAGGTTTATGGAGCTTTTGACCTACTTCGTACCGAACCATCTGTCCAGGTGCTTTGTTTAGGGTTCTTTGACTCCTGCAAAAAAAAGATGGAAAACTCTTTGATGTTGAACTATGTTTCAAATTTTATGCAGAGAATGGTAATATCATTGTCATCCGATAAAGCAGTATGGGAGGCGGTGATGAACAACGAGGTGGTACGAGAGATTAGGGATTTGTACAATAATGGCATAAGTGAAGGTATATGGAGACTGAATCGATCAGTCTATGCCGTATTATTTGACAGTGTTCTCAGGGCACTCATTGCTATATTTCTAATAACAGGTGAAAAGAGTTCAGATGATGACACTCCCGGGGAGAATAACGCGGCAGTGGATTTCATAAAATGGTTATTTGACAACACAATTGTGAAGGCAACGGAAGTGTTTGAGAAGATAACGAAGGTGATGGCCGAGTTCTTCATTAGGCACGACGGTTATGGTGGTAATAACAAAAAGAGTAAAGATGCTAAGTTCAATAATTGGCTCGAGGAAAAGCTTAGTACTTCGGTCTTGCTCTCCATCGTGGTACTGCTTGTCGTGATGGTGTCTCGAGCCTGCAACAAGTCATGAAACGGCTCAAATTCGTCGAAACTACATTTAGTCTTTTGTCTCTTTGAACACTTGCTTGTTTAGCTTTTTTGTTGCAGGTTTTTGTTTTGGTAATCTCTGCTTTTTAGTCCATTGTTGACATTGTAGACCATTTACTATCATAAGAAGTCTAAATTGTTTCAAAATGTTAAGTTTTCTTTTACAAGCACCGAATTCTATACAACAAAGACGCCAAGACGGATTTGTCAGGTCATGGTTATGTAAATACAATATCTTAAGGGAACTACACTACTCTTCACGTCCTTGAACATCCATCACTTGTGTGTTTCCATGTCTGAAGCAGAGTTCAAAAGAGACTCAACATCCGGAGTTATAGTCGCAAACTTGGTTGGAGAACCAATGCGGGTGCACTTTCTCCCTTTGGTTTCGATCGCTGCCACATCAGTGTGAAACTTCGTTTTTGGACCTGGCGAGACCTGCATATGCATATCGAATTAGTACGAAGGATCTGATTTCAACACAACTTCAGATTAACAATAGGTATCCCAAGGTACATGTTGACTCACGTCGAAGAGGACATCTCCAAGTTTCAACTTGACAGTTCCACTCTTGTATACTAGCATTTTCCCCATGAAACCTTCTGATAAGCCTTTGAAAGGACTGTTTCTCTTTGAGCTATGATCTGATATCGACCTCTTGGCGTTTGTTCCTGTTAATTGCTTCGTTACAGGGAGACCGTCCGGAATCTTGAACAAAACCATCTGTTTCTTGCAGTGTTGCTGCTGCATATTGGTTTAAAAGCTCAGTGTAAATTGTAGGATTGAAGAACTTAAATGTCTCTCAATAACATTTTGCTAACAAGTTCATTTACCGATGTTAGACCGAGTTCTTTTGCTGAGTTGATGGTTCTCTCATCATATTCAGGATGTTTAGCCAACTCTCCAAATTCCTCCTGATCACAGAGTTCTAACAACACAAGAAACGGTTCCGGTTCAGAGATAGAGTGGGAAATGCAGTTATTTACATTGGAATGCAGCGAGCAGTACCTGGATCACCAGAGTTCGGGTTTCGCAAAGGAAGAACAGTAGGATAGTAGGAGTTTTCGTAATCCTGCACAATATTCGAGCGCAACCTTATGTCAAATAATCAAACACAAGAGATATTTCGAAGATAAAATCAATTTCTACTAACCCAAGGTGGAATGTACTCTTCCTTGGTTATTGTAACCAAAGTATGAACCTCTTCTTCATCTTTTGAGGGAGTAGCAGCAGAAGAAACAGTGGGAACAACATCATTAGACGAAGAGGGTTTTACAACCGAACCACGTTCGTCATCTTCTTTAAGAAGAACATCAGTAGACGAAGAGGGTTTTACATCCGAACCACGTTTGTCATCTTCTTTAGGAACCCCAAACGACTTTATTCCAACTGACGACGCGTTTGCTTGGAACGCAACTTCAGCAGAAACTGCAAGATTTCAACTTCAGTGGTTGCTACAATACTCTATAGATACACCACATTCCTCACATATGTGGCTATTGAGCTTAGTTCTCAGATAAAGCGAATACATTTTTTAACGTGGACATTACAATAATACCTTTCGTTACGGTTTTGGGTTTCGCCTGACGAATCTGCAACAACACAAGGTAAAAAAAAGGTTTCAACTTTAAGCATTTGGATGAATCAACTAAGCAGGAAATGAAAATTGGTCTTAAGGTAAAGATCATGAAAGCACACCGTTTTGGTAATCATATGCATTTGGATTTGTTTTGTATAAATAATAATTATAATCGAATGTGTAAGATGAATGTTAAATAATTGAGTGACGGTTATAGATTAATTGATTACTAATAAAAAAAAAAGGAAGGAAATGAAAAATTTGAGAGCAAACATACTCCGATACGTTTAGCTATCTGTTTTGCTGCTTTTCTATTTTCTTCTTCCTCAGCTTCGCTGTGTTCAAAGAAGAGAAAGATGCAAAATCTTTAAGGTGTATGTATAGATGCATAAAGAAAATCGAGAAAAAAATGGACTTTACGCGTTGGAAATTGGGGCGATCGGGCGGAGAGAAGGCGTCGGAGCTCTTGGTTGAAACCTCCGCTGCGGAGAAGGAAGGTCAGTGAAACGGAATTTCGAGATGAGATCTGAGTAAAGGATTTTACCTTCGATTTTCGGGGAGTTTGGGAGCCTGAATCCATGGCGGTCGCCGGAGAGGGAATCGGAAATGGAAAGGAAAAAGAAAAGAAAAAAAAATTAGGGATTTGGAACGAGAGGGGTTTCGAACTCGAGTCCTACGCAGAAATGAAAAGATGGATTTGACAATTGACCTAGAGGGAGCTTTTAATAAATTAGCTTCAAATATTAATTTTATTGAGTACTAATTCTAGTGGTTAATATTTTATTCTCATTGTGTAAGCAATGTTATTTTTTTGTTTACTCAAACAATGATAATGGTGGGAAAAAGTTGATAGAGTGATACTAATTTCCATATTCAATATAGTTTTTCACTTTTTCTCAAGTTTGTTCTAATATAACTCTGTTACATATACATTATTTAATAGCTATATACAGTTTAATAAATTATCTGGGAAAATTTCTCTCTATTGAATAACCTATGTAACGAATCTCGTTTCTTTTGTGTGACATCATAGAGATCTCCGGCTATCTTTTCAAGGCTCCTCTTGCTTACGAACAACTCAGCTAAGTGGCCAGTCAATGATGCTAGTTTCACAATATTGTCTTTCGATTCCAATATTGTGTTGTAATGACTCTTCATTATCACGTTTTATCTATGGATGATATACGGATATGTGTTACTTTTTTACCAAGACTGACCGAGACTAACCAGATAATAATTTATTTATTTTCCAATATTTTACATTGCAAAATGTATATATAACAATTAATATTTAGTTGCATATCTGAACCTTTAAGTTGTATAAGAGAAATAATTATTCTAAATTTTGTAAAGATTGTATGTGTTCTTCACTCTTCTGTAGAATATGGATCCTCAAGCTACTCTCCTTCGCCTGTTAAAATTACCACTTTAACCTTTGTGAATTCCAGATCCAAATCGAATATAAATAAGCAAAAATCAAGCAATGACTTCTCCAATCAAAACCATTCTCTAGTGATCGATTAAACTAGACCGGTCAAATATAATGAAAGGGTTAACTAATTTACCGCAAAGAGAGGAACTAAGAAAAGGTTCTTCTCCATTTCTTCAAAATATATCAATTCTTGTTTGAACATGCTCAACAGTTCTGTCACCTCATATAGGATTATTTCAACCTGCTGATATGTAATCAACAAAACTTAATTAAATTAGTTTCTTATTCCTCTAAAAATATATATATATATATATATATATAATTGAATAGGACAAAATATCTATATAAGCAAAGTGGAATTACTCGTGGGAGAAACTTGATGATGATGTCTTCGATCTCATCCATGACTTCTATTGCTATGACCATTTCTTCATGAATGGAAACCACATCTATCTGTAACTCCCAAAATTATTAATTAAAAAATAAAAGAAAAACAATTGTTATCAGAAGGAAAGAAAGAAAGAAACAAATGAAAAATCTAACCGTGGCACCATGAATTAGTGGTAAACGGACGGACAAAGCGTGTAGTTTTCGAGTTAGCTTACTCAACGCCTCGTAGTTTTTCGCACCCAGTTTCGACCATTCGTTGAGCAAAGGCATTTGGAGGCTGAGAACTTCGAGTAGTTTAATTTCTTGTCGAAGCCTTTGAACTTCAATTAAATTTTCCACTATGTAGTTCCTCATTTTGTATATCCTTAGCCAAACCCAAAACAACTGATCCTGAAATCATAATTCACACAAACAACTTAATAAATATTTCTATATCTACTAATTCAGACTATACAAATTATATTGTCATGATTTTTTTTCAGCTTTTATAAGTCTCAGCGTCAGCAAAAATCTATATCTTGTTAAAGATGGGCTTGTTGTAAAAAATTCTTTTTGGTTCAAATAAATTTTACATTCAATTGAAAGAAAAACAAACAAAATATTGTCACAAATTTGTACCTCAACGTTGATCTTAAGGTTAGTCATAGTGGCTTCAGTTCTTGCGTTAACAAACCTAAACTGAAGTAATCTGTTGTGTAAAACCCTAAACCGGTGATAGTCCTCCTCTTGAACCGGAGATACTTTCTTTTGCGCCTTGAAGTACTTCAAAACGCCGGCCACCACTGCTCCACCTGCGCCGCCTCTCAGCTTGGCCGCGCTTACTGGCGACTCAGGCGGCGTCATGCACATTGTAGACGCCGGAGCTGAGCTGGACAAAGACGTTTTCAACGTCGAAACTCTTCCCGGGGATAACGCCCACGCCGATGGCGAGTTCGCTCCCGATTTTGCCCCCTTGGATGAAGCGTAATTACGAGGACTGCCACGCTCTCGCTGCTCCATGTAACGAGCAAACGCCTCTCTGCTTCTACCATTGCTTATCTCCTGAGATCTTGACGCGCTGTTTCTCGCGGGGATTATCTGTCTGGATTTCGGGTTGGATCCGGTGGGTCTGGAGGATCTTGTTGTGGAATGTGATCTGCTTATCATCACTCTTTTGCTTGTATTGGAAGGGGAAGAAGAAGAAGACGACGATGTAGAAGACGAGAATGAGGCGTTTAAGGACACTGGGAGGGACATTGAGGAGGTTATGCTCCGGCTCCGGTCAATTTTCGGTGATGGAGGCCGGAGTCTACGACTAGTAGTGGTGGTGGTGCTTGCCATTTTCTGTGTGTTACTTTATTTTTTGAAAGTTAAATTATCATGCGAGACTCTTTAATTATACTAAAGCCGGATTTATATGTTTCAAGGAATCATCTAGATTGAAATAACCTTGGTTTGTACAAGTTTATTATATGTAATGTAGGTGGGGTTTAAATGTATAATAATTTGTTTGATAACGCTTGAGAATTCGTAGGAGTTGACAGCACGTAGAGGCAGGGAAAGAACACTTCTGCATGTAAAGTCAGTAATTAAATATTTATGAATTCGAGTGTATTTGATTTTTTCAAAAGAGTCATTTAGCTCTCCATACCAAAATTTTGTAGAATGTCAAAGCTTATGAAGGTCAACTTAAGCTAGAGACACGACTTCTGTTTCTTTTTATTAGCTCTTTATGGTTCGAATTCAAAGACAAAAACGACGGTTGAGAGTTCGTCAATTTGATTTGAAAATAAAATCAGATTATTGTATTTCGATTGAGCAACATGGCAGCTTAACAAAATTAAAAAATAAAAGGTCCAACTCAAAACGGCTCCATGGTATCTAGTCTAGGTTGAATAAAATAAGCCTAAAGAAAATATTTTATGTCTCTTAATCTCAATACTTTTTTAAAAAATGTTAAATTATATTCAAACAAAAAAATCTATTTTACATCAGATGCAACAAAACATTGAATTTGCTTAGTAAAAAAATTTGGAAGCTTCTATGTTCTGGTTGTTGGAACTAAATTTAAATAAACAAATAGGCCATTAATTTGGGTATTTGGTTTATGGAAAATTGAGTTAAAATTTGAATGAGAAATTGATTTGGACCATATTGGAAAAGCCCCAAATGGTGTGGAATGAAGTGTGTATGTAAAAAGTCTCACATCCCGTAGGAAAAAAAATTTCAAGTGGTATATAAGGAGTTTAAGATATCCCTATGATTAAAACATAACACCCACACATAAAGAGATACAAGGATACCACGCGCGCACCACCACCACCACTGAAGGTCCATTAAAGACTATTATTTTTAGAAAAATTTGTATTTTAACCGAATAATTGCAACCCTTCGGTTCATGATAACCGAAAATTGCGTCTCATTTCAGTCGCACCCGGTCCGAACAATTGCGATTCAATTCAATCGCACCCGGTCGGTTCTTTAAAACCAGCGCGCCATCGTCTTCTTCAAACGACTTTTTTCTCTGCAAATTTTTTCTTCTTCAGAAAAACTTCGATCCTCCACAAAGTAAGTCTCGAGAGTATTCATAGATATCTGTTCGTCAGATTACGATTTTGAGTGTTGCGAAATCGTTCTTCCTTACGGTTTTATCCTGGAATTCGTAATCGTATCAAACTGTCTCACTACGGGCGATTTTTCGAATTAAGGAAAAAGAGCAATCTCGACTCCGTATATGTTTTATCATCGAGAATTTCTTCTTCTTCTTAATTCTTATTCAAATTTCATCGAATGTGACCATGGCTTCCTTGAAGTTCGGATCCGTCCTTCGAATACTTAGCACATAGGCATCAATGAAACTCACAAAGTTTCATAAGCATTTTGATACTTGTATTAAATCTGTTTCCAGTGATGATATCGGTATTGATATCATAAAAATAAATTAATTATTTGCAAAAAAAAAAGTTTAATTATGCGATTCCTTACTATTTGTCGACGATTTTAGCGAGACGATTTGGCGGTATAGAAGATTCACCATGCCGCCTACCATTTCATTCTCTCCATATATGTGTGATGCTTGCTTAATGTCAATACCAATTAATACATAATGTCAAAAAGATTGTTATCCGAACGATTTCTCTCCCCGATTGTTTGCCCGAACCGGATCTTCCCACGTTTGGTGGTTGGTGGCCGCGTCTACTAATCACCGATGTCAATTTTTTCTTTCTTTTGTTAAATGGTTGACTAAGACCAATTGACCCAATGTTCTACAAATGCGGGCTATAAGTCATGGGCCGCTAATGGATACTTGTTTCTGTACACATCTCTAGAAACATCAGGAGAAATGTTTCTTCATCTATCCAGAACATTCTCTCTCAATATCTCTATCTAATCATCAAAGCCTTATTTAATTTTACTCTTATATATAACCTCCTCTGTCTCCATTTTCGCTAACACGAAAACAAAAACAAAATCAATACACAGTCTCTGTTTTAACTTTCTCAAAAGCTTTTCCTATTTCTTCCACTAAATGGCATCATCTCTCGCTCTTAAGAGACTTCTATCTTCCTCCGTTGTCCCTCGTTCCCGTTTCCTTCGTCGTCCGGAGGTTACGTCTCGTCTCCTCAACACCAACGCCGTCCAAAGCTACAACGACACCGAAAATGACCGCGGCCTCGATGTAGACCGCCGTGATGATCGGTATCTTTCTCGCCGCCGTGATGATTTCTTCCCAGGTACTCATTCGTCACACAAATTCTCCTCCAAATCTATATGTAGAAAATCAAAACATATTAATAGCAAACTATAAATGAATTATTTTTTTTGTACAACATTCCATAGCTCCAAATAGTAATTACAATTTATATGTAGTTTACAATTTATCATTATTATTTTATAAAAACAGCATAGAAAATGTAAAAGAAATCAATCTTTATGAAATAAAGTAAAAATCTAGAGAATCATTTTTTTTAGAAATTTCTCTCGTGATTATTGACATGGTTCTGATTTGTGTCATTAGATGTGTTTGATCCGTTCTCGCCGACGAGGAGTGTAAGCCAAATGCTGAATCTCATGGATCAGTTGATGGAAAATCCTCTGTTTTCCGCCGCGCCTGCTCGACGCGGTTGGGATATAAAGGAGAAAGAGGATGCACTCTACTTGAGGATGGACATGCCTGGATTAAGTAAAGAAGATGTGAAGCTGGCTTTAGAGCAGGACACTCTGGTGATAAGAGGAGAAGGCAAAGATGGTGGCGAGGAAGGAGGGAGAGGAAACCGGAGATTCACGAGCAGGATTGGATTGCCGGAGAAGATTTATAAGATCGATGAGATTAAGGCGGAGATGAAGGATGGAGTGTTGAAAGTGGTGGTTCCGAAGATGAAAGAGGAGGAACGAAATGATGTACGTGAGATTGAGGTTAACTAAAAACGTTGTCGTTTTGGGATGTTTCCGTTTTGTTGTAGCTTATGACTTGAATAAGGAGGTGTGTGTGTGACTCGACGGTGAGTCCATGTGCCTTAAAAAACTGAAGGAATCTGTCTTATGTTTCTTTTTTGATTTGAGTTGAGCAAGAACAATGGAGACATTCAAGTGTTTAAAGATACTATTTTTATGATATAAAATTATTAAAACACATATTTTTTTTTTTTATTTAACTTTATATTTTTTTTTCATTTTTTTATTTAATTTTTATTAATTTTATATTTAAACACTTTTTTTTTTTTTCCTAACATTCTCAAAAATATCCAATATTAAATTTTTTTTTTTTAAATACACTTATTATTTATTTTTTTTATTTAAATTTTATTAATTTTATATTTTAAAATATCCTATAAAATTTTTTTTTTTTTTTTATTCAAATTTTAATAATTTTATATTTTAAAAACACACCAAAATATTTCCATTGTATATGTTCTAAAGGTCCACAAGTTTAGGATCTATTCCAAATTTCTTGTTTTGCTAAGTCGGTTTATTCAGTCTCAACTTCTGAAGCAAAAAAAAAAAATATATATATATATATTATATATTGAAAAAGTTATTGTGGAAACAAGAATATGCTTTTCATGGATTTTGTGGCAATTTTGGAAACACAAACAATTTGTTTTGTTTTTTTTAGGAAGGGAGGAAATACTTTTGTGGTTTCAGAAACATTTGGCAATATAAAGGAAGAAGTGTTAACCTATGATTATTAGCACAATTTTGTGGAGAGAGAATTTGAGATAAAGAAGGCTTTATAGAACATGTGCATTGTAGATATCTTGGAGTTTAAAATGTGTTTTTATAATATAAAATTATTAAAATGGTTGTAAAAAGAAGAAAAAGAGTATTTTTGTGGGGTATATTGAAATATAAAATTAATAAAATTTGAGTAAAGAGAGTAAATAGTGTCTAAAAAGAAGAAAAAATGTCTAAAATTGGATATTTTGGAGAGTGTTTTTAAAAGGAAGAGAGAATGTTTAAACATAAAATTAATAAAAGTTGAGTAAAATGATGAAAGAGAAGGTATAAAGTTGAATAAAAGAAAGAAAGAATCTGTGTTTTAATAATTTTATATGGTTTTAAGATACGATAGTGTTTTTAAAAGTGTACAATGCACATGCTCAAAGGCCATAATAAATTAATAATGGAGACCCCCTCTAAATTGTGGCTTAAATATATAACTTAGGAAGCTCATGGTCAAAGCACACAAAATTGGTAGATTCGACATGGGTCTTAACTCTTAAGAGATCTATTTGGATTTGGGACAAGGTGTTCCTTCAATGTAAAAAACAGAGGAGAGGTTAACTTGGTTTTTCTCATCAGGCTATAGAAATATATGTTCTCACCGAGTGATACATGGTGTTTTGGCTGTAGAGGACTCGAGTTCAGTAGAAAGAAACTATCACAAGATCTCAAACATGCCTGTGTTTACATATACCAAAGTTCTAAAATCTTTTTAACTTTGAATTTTTGAACTAAGTGGAACTAGAAGTGGAAATATCGATAAAGTATAGAGAAGAGCATCGATTATTGCATAAAACGTAATGAGAGAAGATAGAGTCTAATCTTATGTGGCCAGAGTTGTGCCTTCCATGCATTAGAAATGCATTTTTTGTTTTTTTGGTGGAGTGCATTTGTCTTGGCATTGGATGATATTGTGTAATTAATTTTTTGCGTTAATTTGGCTAATAACACAAAAAAATTAATAATTAATCATATAGCCAAAACTGTTCCATATGGTACAATCACAATCATGTTGTGAATCAAGAGAACGAATGGGGAAGATTGTGTTTATTCATTAATCATAAGATCCTTTATATAGGATTATTACAAGAGAGAAAAGGAAAATTCCTTTTCCTAATGGGAAAAGGAAAGTACATAAAAGGAAAATCCTAATTCAACTAGGATTCATTAAACCGGCCTAAAGACTAAGTGTTAATGGGCCGTAAACGGACCAGAACTAGTTATGACAATCCACTATGATTTATAACACTCCCCCTTGGATGTCATAACTCTAATGGGCTTGTAATACGCTTTGGATGTTGCCTCATTAAAACCTTACCAAGTAAAACCCATTTTGGGACAAAACCGTGGTGAAGGAAAAAGAGTACAACACGTATTACTCCCCCTGTTCTGAACCTCACTGCAAGTCTTTCAAACGACGCATTCCAATCTGATAAGTAAGTTTCTTGAACGTTGAGGTTGGAAGTGACTTGGTGAATAGGTCTGTTGAATTCTCACTTGATCGTACTTGCTGCACTTGAATTTCTCCATCTTTCTGTAGATCGGATGTGAAGAAGAATTTTGGCAGAATGTGCTTCGTCCTATCACCTTTGATGTATCCATCCTTAAGTTGAGCTATACACGCTGCATTGTCCTCGAACAAGACCGTCGATTCCTGCTTACCTTCGGCCATTCCACAATCCACTCTTATGTGCTGGGTCATCAGCCTTAACCAAACACACTCACGACTAGCCTCATGAATTGCCAATATCTCTGAATGATTAGAAGATGTAGCTGCAATGGCCTGCTTCATTGACCGCCAAGATATTGCAGTTCCTCCATGAGTAAACACATAACCTGTCTGGGACCGTGCATTATGAGGATCTGAAAGATAACCTGCATCAGCAAAACCAACTAAACCGTCCTTAGATTGGTTAGTATAAAATAGACCCAAGTCTTTCGTTCCTTGTAGGTAACGAAGAATATGTTTTATCCCGTCCCAGTGCCTTTGGGTCGGACATGAGCTAAATCTTGATAATAAATTCACGGCAAAACATATATCTGGCCTAGTGTGGCTTGCCAGATACATTAAAGCTCCTATGGCACTGAGATATGGCACTTCGGGACCAAGGACTTCTTCAGAGTCTCTCTTAGGACCAAACGGATCCTTTTCTAGATCAAGAGATCTCACCACCATTGGGCTGGACAATGGGTGACATTGATCCATATTAAAACGCTTGAGTACCTTTTCAGTATATGCCATTTGATGCACAAGGATTCCATCATTTATGTACTCAAGTTGCAATCCCAAACAGAACTTAGTTTTGCATAGGTCTTTCATCTCAAATTCTTTCTTGAGGCATTCAACTGTTTGGACGATTTCACCAGGGGTTCCAAGGATGTTCAAATCATCCACGTAAACTGCTATGATAACAAACCCTTTGTTTGCAAACTTTTTTATAAAAATACATGGACTGATGGGATTATTCTTATAGCCTTCTTTGACTAAGTACTCACTCAATCTATTGTACCACATACGCCCACTTTGCTTCAGTCCATAAAGGGATTTGTTCAGCCTTATGCAGTGTTGTTCTCGAGAACCTTTCTTATCTTTGAGCTCAATACCCTCTGGTAATCTCATATAAATCTCATTATCCAGTGGACCATATAAGTATGCAGTTACAACGTCCATTAACCGCATATCCAACTTTTCTCTTATAGCCAGACTTATCAAAAATCTAAAAGTTGTAGCATCCACCACAGGGGAGTATGTCTCCTCATAATCTATTCCTGGTCTCTGTGAGAATCCTTGTGCAACAAGCCGTGCTTTATATCTCACGATTTCACCATGTTCATTTCTTTTCCTCACAAAGACCCATTTATGTCCAACTGGTTTAATCTCATAGGGTGTCCGAATTATTGGACCAAAGACATCCCTTTTCCTTAAAGAATTCAACTCCACGTTTATAGCTTCTTTCCATTTAGTCAAATTTTCACTCTGAGTGCACTCATATATCGACGTGGGTTCTAGATCCTCCATAAGTTCAAGTGCTACCTTAAAAGCAAATATATCATCGATTTCCACACACTTTCTATTCCATTGTATTCCAGACATAACATAATTCATTGAGATCTCATTATTTTCAGGAACGTCAGAACCATGAAACTCGGCGTCCCGAGTCTCATTGCTTGGAACTATCGGTTCAGTTATGTCTGGGGTTCCATCAGATTCCTCAACCACGATTTCAGCACCTTTCTTTCTTTTCCGAGGATTCTTATCTTTGGAACCTATTGGCCGGCCACGTTTTGAGTGTGGTTTAGATTCTGTAGCAACTTGATTGTGTCTCTCTTGAACATCAATTCTAATCGGTGCATTAACAGCTGGTATGTAAGACTTAGTTACTCTTTTCGGGTCAGCAAAGGAATCTGGCAATTGATTAGCTAGCTTTTGTAAATGTATAATCTTTTGGACTTCTAATTCACATTCTTGAGTCCGAGGATCTTGCCATTTTAAGGACGTTTGATTCCATATAATTTCCTTTACCAGTCTGTTATCTCCTCCTAATGTTGGATAGACAGATTCGTCAAAATGACAATCTGCGTACCTGGCCTTAAACAAATCACCCGTGGTTGGCTCAAGATACTTAATGATAGTAGGAGAATCATATCCAACATATATCCCCATCCTCCTTTGAGGTCCCATCTTTGTTCTCTGTGGTGGTGCAATAGGCACATAAACGGAACATCCGAATGTTTTAAGATGGGATATGTCTGGCTCTTGACCCGTTATTAACTGTGATGGGGAATATTTATGTTCACTAGATGGCCTGATACGAATTAGCTCTGCTGCATGTAAAACTGCATGTCCCCAAGCTGAGACCGGGAGTTTTAATCTCATTAGCAACGGTCTAGCAATCAACTGTATGCGTTTAATAAACGATTCAGCTAAACCGTTTTGTGTATGTACATGTGCCACAGAATATTCAACACTTACCCCCATGGACATACAATAATCGTTAAATGCTTGGGACGTAAATTCACCAGCATTGTCAAGACGTATAGTCTTTAAAGGAAAATCTGGAAAGTGTGCTCTTAAACGTATGAGCTGGGCAAGCAATCTTGCAAATGCCACATTTCTAGTTGATAATAGGCAGACATGTGACCATCTCGTGGATGCATCAATAAGGACCATAAAATATCTAAACGTCCCACAAGGTGGGTGTATTGGTCCGCATATGTCTCCTTGAATTCTTTCCAGAAAATTTATCGTTTCCTTAGTTACTTTGATTGGTGATGGCCTAGTAATGAGTTTCCCTAGTGAACATGCTTCACACGTGAGATTCTTTGGGATAACTCTCCTTTCTTTCAAGGTGTGCCCATTAGTACTTGCTAATATCTTTCGCATCATGTTAGCACCGGGATGGCCAAGCCGGTTATGCCAAAAAGTGAAATTCTCAGTAAACTCTTTGTTTACCATAGCATTTGCTTCTATCATTCCGATCTTAGCACAATAAAGGCCCACAGAAATGGCAGGTATAGTCTCTACGACTTTCTTATAGCCATGGACGGTTTCAAAGATTTGAAGGAATTCTTTGTTATTCTCGTCCTTAGTTTCAACATGAAGACCATTCATTCGAATGTCTTTAAAGCTCAATAGACTTCTCTTTGAACTAGGTGAATATAACGCATTAGAAATTTCTAGATGCGTGCCCTTAGGTAATAAAATATGGGCTTGACCGTGGCCTTCAATTAAATTTGCTATACCCGCAATTGTGGTTACATTTGCCTTTTTAAGTGTAAGATCAATGAAGTATCTCTTATCTCTTAATATCGAGTGGCTTGATCCACTATCCACAATGAACACATCCATATCGTTCATACTTCAAAAGAGATAACAATAGATACTTTTAAATAACACTCTTTCATTCCATAAAGTTTAATAGAAAGCAATAACACAAAACCAAAGTAGAAAGTGTAAAACGTAAAACAAGCAAAACACAAAACACCAAAACAGAAAATCAAAATCAATCACTTAAGTATATCTGAGGTTTCAAAATTCATCAAGTCATCTTGCTCATGATCGAAATCTCCTTCATTATCATGCTGGATCATATGAGTTTCTGGATTCTTCCCTTTAAGGCTCTCTTGATAGAGTTCAACCAGATGCTTGGGAGTCCTACATGTCTTAGCCCAATGATTACTCATTCCACATCGATGGCAAACTGATTTTGGGTTTGATTCTCGTGGTTGAGAAGTAATACCACGGTTATTACGATCATAGTCAGTTCGGTATCCGCGTCCTCGTCTTCGCCCGCGGTTAGAATGATCGTTATGGAATCCGTGGCCTCGGCCCTGACCTCGGCCGTATGGATTAAAATGGCCACGGCCACGTCCTTGCCATCTACCCCCACGTCCACGACCACGATGTCTATAATCACTTTGGACGTGGTTAATTTCTTTCTTTTCATCTGTGGCCACATTCGCTTCAGGAAGTGGGGCTTATCCAGGAGGTCTCATCTCACTGTTTCTCATTAGCAGTGTATTATTCTCCTCGGCTAGTAATAGACATGCTATAAGCTTTGAGTATATCTCAAAACCTCTTTCACGGTATTGCTGTTGAAGCAACACGTTATTAGTGTGAAAGGTGGAGAAGGTCTTTTCCAACATGTCTTTCTCAGTTACCTTCTCACCACATAGTCTCAATTGAGAAACTATTCTGAACATAGCCGAGTTATATTCTTCCATGGACTTGAAGTCCTGGAACCTGAGATTCCTCCAATCATAATTGGCCTTTGGTAACAACACCGTTCTATGGTGGTCATATCTTATCTTTAATTCTTTCCAAAGGTCCAAAGGGTTCTCAATGGTTAGGTATTGATCCTTGAGACCCTCAACAAGATGATGACGAATGATCGATATCGTTCTGTATCGATTCCTTTCATTCTCATTATTATCCTCAATGATACATTCGCCAAGTCCTTTAGACTTTAGATTTATCTTAGTATCCAACGCCCACTGTAAGTAATTGTCTCTAGAGAGATTGAGGGCAGCATAATCCAAATTGTTGATTTTCGACATCTTAACCTCCGTGAGTCTTCTAGTTCGCCGTAACCGTTGATAGGCTGTATGAACTTTCTTCTAGTTCGCCGTAACCTTAAAGGCTGTATGAACTATGATTTGAACAGTAACGCCGGATGAACAGTAATCGTCGATGAACAGTAATCGTCGATGAACAGTGCGCGATGAATAGTGCGCGATGAACAGTACGCGATGAACAGTACGATGAATAGTAACGATGAACAGTAATCGCGTTTTTTGTGTTTTTAGGGTTTAGGGAGCAAATCGTGCTGATAACGTGTTGTGAATCAAGAGAACGAATGGGGAAGATTGTGTTTATTCATTAATCATAAGATCCTTTATATAGGATTATTACAAGAGAGAAAAGGAAAGTACATAAAAGGAAAATCCTAATTCAACTAGGATTCATTAAACCGGCCTAAAGACTAAGTGTTAATGGGCCGTAAACGGACCAGAACTAGTTATGACAATCCACTATGATTTATAACAAATCAATAATTTTAGGGTTTTTGGCTCTGTGGTTAATTTTTTTTTTTTTATTAGCCAAATTAACCCTATTTTTTTGGGTCAAAGATATTACGTAATTTTAAGGGTTCCATTTTTGTAAAATTAATTATAATCTAGACGTCTAGTGGTAAAACTATGGTAAGAACTTTTTATTTATTTATATTTTTATTGACACTCTAATAATCATTTGAAACTAAAAGATTACATGTAAAAAATATCTTAATTTTAAATTCGTGCTGAACCCACAAAAGTTTTGGCTCGGTACTATATATGGCATATGGTTTTTTCCTTCTTGGTTACAAATATTTTTACCGACTGTAATGCTTGGTTTCCCTTGGGTTGGGTTTGTATCTGCTTATGCTCCGAAGGACGAGGTTTTGTTTGTTGGGCTTGTGACGATACTTTTTGTAAAGCCTCCTTTTGAAAGGTACATACAGTCGGCCGAAAATAAGGAGAACCAAACCCTACATAGAAAAAGCAAATCACTATTTTCGAATAAAACTCACAAAAACCTAAATCACAAACAAAACCGACGGCGACAGGAAAAAGAGATGGCACCGAAGCAGCCGGAAGATAAGCCTCACATGACCTCTTCAAGCGAAGAGGAAGAAGAGCAATCTGGTTCTTCCGGAGCAGAATCCGAGTCTACTCGTGAAAATTCGAAGAAAGACGAATCTTCCGATGACGAAGCCGATGACCAATCGAAATCCACTCAAACAAGTACCGTGAAGAAGCTCGAAGCTGAGTCCGAAGACGAATCTGATTCCGAATCCGGATCCGGATCCGAACCTATCCAAAAGAAACCGGAGAGCTCTACGGGTAAGCGTTCGTTGAAGCAAACAGAAGATTTCGAGGTTAAGAAGAAGAAATTGAAGACAAGAGATAAAGAAGAAGAAGAAGGAGACGTTAATAAGAAGGTTTCTGGAGACGAAGCGAAACAAATGTTTCAGAGATTGTTCAGCGAGAGCGACGAAATCGCATTGCTTCAAGGTATTATTGATTTCACTTCTACTAAAGGAGACCTTTACAAAGAAATGGATGGTTTTGTTGATTATGTGAAGAAATTGATTAATTTCGATGCGAATAGAAGCCAGTTAGTAACCAAAATCCAGAGATTGAAGAAGAAATTCGCTAACACTGTCAAGAATTCCCTTAAAAAGGGGAAAAGCGAAGACGAGATTATGTTTTCGAAAGATCTTGATCAGAAAGCTTTCGAATTGTCGAGAAAGATTTGGGGAGAGAACGGTGTTCTTGTTTCGAAATCGAGGAAGAAGGTTGATGAAACCCCGAAAAAAGACTTGTTTAAGTTGGTTCCTCACTCGTCCAAGAAGAATCAAGAAACAACGGTGAAGGCGAATGTTGTTCTAGACGCGAGTCTCGAGTTAGCGAATTTCTTCAAGACGGAGAACGTGTCTGTTTTCGGTTTGGATGAATCCGAATTGATTGGTGGTTGGGATATGGTTGCGGACGGATCGAAGAAGAGAGGAATGGAGGAGAAGTTGAAGAAGCTTAAGGCGATGCAGGGGATGCTATGTATGCAGAGGAGTGGACTTGTGGCCGAATCCGCAAAGCTGATTTTCAAAGACAATGCATCATCGTCTTCTGGTATGTAGATGAGAAACATTTGGTGACATTGTTGAGCCTATATTGGTGGTTTTTTGTTTTTGCTATCTAGTATGCATTTTGAGACTTTTAGTTTTTTCCATAGTTTTTTTTTGTTATCCTTTTGCTGAATGCTTACCCTTATTGATTGATTATCTGTATGCCTCTTGTTTGGTTTATGTGAGATTAGCCAGAGAATGGAATGACCCTATAACAAAACTCAGATTTTTAGTTAAAATCAAGACCCACCATAGTGTCTTTGAAATCCCACTAAACTCTAAGCTCATTGTGACACAAATCTTATTTGGATGCAACTATCTTTCCTCATGTTACAAAGGGTAAGGGAATTAAACCAAAGGATAGGGTATTGTACATATTTGTTGCTTTTAAAAACAAGCATAATAAAGTGAAATCTTTTTAGTATCCATTCTAAAAACGGCACAAATCAGGGATGCAATGTTTTTCTGTTACATTTGAAATTTTGTTTTTAAAAATACCATTGATTTTCAAAAACTGTGGTGGCTTGAGCATCAGTTGGATCACAGAGACATTGTCACGACTGCGCTCCTTGTCTAGTCTTGGAGTTGCTGTCGAACAGGAAAAAGCACTGTGCAAATGCACAGACCATTAACCAGGCCTGATCAGGGGCGGACCCACGCCTAGAGAAGTGTGGCACGTGCCACATACTACTTTATAAAAATTATTTGTGCATATATATGAACGATGAAAGTCGATAGCATTTTTGGTTTAAACGTCTAGGTCGTGCCCCACGTCTTCCAAGTTCGAAGACCATCAGATTCAATTTTATTCTTTCAATTTTTAAACACTTTTTTTTCCCGGCAACAGAACGTTTAAACACACTATTCTGTTGTTTTATTATTTTTCATAAACCTTTTTCATTTGCTTTCCTAAAGCTTTTCCTTCTTTTCTATATATAACAGTGTTCTTTTTAATATTAGTCTTAGTTCCCAAGATAACATTATAATTTCTTCACATTCCATTCTCACAATTAATTTTATTCAATATTTCTTTTTCTTCAGTACCTAGAACTATAACGGATACACAATTTTACAAAATATAATTATTATATTCATTATCAAACTTTTTGTTAATATTCTCATGGCGAATATATCACAATTATGAAAAAGTTTTTTTTTTTTATAATATGTGAATTTTGTACCAAAAAACGAAATGATTCCTTACAGTGCTTGGCGTAGCAATCAGTTATCCATTGAACTCAAAAAAAAAACTTTATATCTTTAGTTTATCTTACTAAATATTTCTAAAATAAAACAAAATTCTAATGATTAGTACAATTTTATTTTACAATAAATATATTTTAATTATATTTAATATTTAATATAATGTGCCCCATATTAAATTATATTCTAGATCCGCCACTGGGCCTGATTACCATATTGCAATGTAATGTATCCACATAGAGAAGTCAAAATTGATATAAGGTGCAAAAGCATTCGACCTATAGTGATTTTAAACTATTTTTGTATTTTGTGGTCCAATTTTTGATTTATGGGATCAATTTTGTATGAAACAGACAAAGACAATCAATATCTAATTATCTATGTTTCATATTTTCCCTATAAGAACAAACAAAATCCTAACAAAAGTTTCCTTACTACAACATCCCCTCAAGTTCATTTGCATTTTTTTCTCGAGGTCATATGTATTAATCATCGGGAAAACGGTCATTCTAAACTTGACCTTGACGTTTTGAGCCAAATTAAATACAACCTTTCGTCTGAGCCAATTAAGTTATAAACTCGTGTTGACTAAACAAATTTAGATATAAATTAGTCAACTGTGAATTCCGTTTATTAGAAGTAAATCGCCGTTTACTGTTTCCATTAGAGACAAAACGATTGAGTGTAAGTCTTCTCCTTCGTCGAGCTTAAAAAGCCAAAAATCCCCAATTCTTCTTGTCAAATCCCTAATTTCTCACAACTCTCTCATTTGTCTTCTCCTTCGTCGAGCTCTCTGGAAATCAATTCTTCTTCCTTCTAATCTATCTCGATCGATTGTCCCAAGTAGATTACCAAGATGAACTCAAATTCACAAAAACTGTGTCTGAAACCAAAAGGAATAAGACACGAACGTGGGTTTCCATCAAAGTGTAATTGTGGCAATGATGTTAATTTGTATACGTCGAAGACACAAGAGAATCTTGGTCGTCCTTTTTACCGGTGTGTAACAAAGTTAGATGTAAGCACTTCGTGAATTTTGTTCTCAATAATTTTACTTGTTCTTTGAGAAATCTGATTTTTGTTGTTGTTCTTCTTGTTATACTATTACAAGGATCATCTTTTTAAATGGGTCGAAGAATCGATGCGTGAAGAGCTTGAAGATGCTTTGCCAAAAGTTGGTAACATTGAGACTGATTTGGACAAGGTGAAATCGGAGATTGAAGGTCTAAAAGATGTGATTTATGACTTGAAAGAAGAGGTAATGTGGAGCAAGACCGAAGTGATGAAGTGGAAACTGATCACCAAATCCGTTTGTGTATGTATGTGCCTTGTCTTCATTGTCATTGTCATTGCATATCAACTCTTCTGATTAAAGAACAATGTTGTTTGGAAGAGTTTAAGAGTTTATGTTGTTTGGAAGAGTTTATGAGTTTATGACATTTATGAGTTTAAGACCAAAACTAAAGACCAAAGAATACATTAACTGTTTTGATATAGACTCGATTAGATTGATCAATCTGACCATAGATTGATCAATTTAATTAAGTCTTCCTGTAGCAGCAAAACACTTGAAGTATTCATACCAAATTTCATCAGAAAGAAACAGAAAACATATGTTATGTGGTTTCGAAACAAAAACAGAGACATAGTTTGAAACAAAAACAGAGACATAGTTCAAAACAGAAAATACATAAATTGTTTTGAAGCAAAGAAAGAAACATAGTTAGCAGAGAAAGAGACAGAGTTTAACATTTGAAATCATGTAGGTCTTTGTGATCCTTGTGAGGGTCCGATGTGTGATCCTTGTGAGAATGACACTTGTGATCCTTGTGATGTTGCCATTTGGGATAATACCTGAGTGTTTTCCTGTGATCAAATCAAGCAAAAATATTTCAAATGATACATTGAAACAACAAGTAAAAAAAGATAACAAGAGTGAATCAAAATAAACCTGCATCTTTCTTGGTCTTCCCCTTGGCCTCTTTGCTGGTGGAGGGACAATCGGATGAGAACAACTGAGCTTGTTATGTCCTTCTTGTTTACAGTTTGAACATGTCATTACAAGTTTCAAACTGTGGCTTTCTCCTAGCATGGCTAGATGGTCTACCAGGATTGCCTTTTCTATATCCAGGTGGTAAGACACCTAACCTATTCTGAGGAAGCCACTTTATCTCACTTTCTACAGGTTGAATACTCTCCTTATAGGTGTTTCTCCAAGTTACAGTAGTGTAAAAGTGCGAGACATAATCCATAACATGTTCCTTCTTTGCAGTGATAACACAAGTAGCATGAGGACATGGTATCCCAATCAATTGCCACTTTCCACATCCACATGTTTTCAGATTCATGTCCACACAAAAACAATTATCATGAAGGTCTACCTCATGTCGATCTCCTGTAGCTAAATACCTAATGCAATCCGTAGCCTTAGTTTTAGCATCTTCTATTTCAATGTGGGCACTTTTTGTGAACCTTGTCTTCAACCTATTAGATAACCTATTCCTCTTGACAGTACGACCCATAACTTGTCTCCTAATACTCTCTAACATTTCTAGCAGAGGCTTTCTTCTTGGTTCACGAATGGTTCTATTGAAAAACTCATTCAAATTGTTTAACACATCATTGCAGAAGGAATCAACCCTAAAGTGTGCTCTAAACCATGACTCAGGAGAATGTTTTAGCAGAGAGTCATACGCACCTTTATTAAACCTCATTAGTGCATTCATATATGCAGTGTACTCTCCTTTGGTGTACGCCCTTGCTATTTTCCAGAATATACGCTCTAGTTCTTTGTCTGTGCTATCTCTCTTCTAATTTCCTAGGATGTGTCTAGCACACAGACGATGTTCATCTTGAGGAAGAACATTACGAATTGCTTTCACCAAACCCTGAACAAATAACAACATACATAACTTGGTAAGTTACCATATTTCACACAACATAAGTAACAAGCAAAGAAAGTAAGATGTTAACCTGTTGTTTGTCTGATATTACTGCAACATTACTACCATTACCAAGTCTCAGCTCGTTCCTGATATGCCTTACAAACCAATCCCAATTATCATCATTTTCAATTTCTACAACTGCCCATGCAATAGGAACAATCCTGTTATCTCCATCTCTTCCAACTGCAGCTAATAGGTGTCCTTTTATATCCCACTTTAGAAAAGCACCATCCAATCCTATTATGGGTCTACAATTCATCAACCAAGGGTCTCTTTGTGCTTTAAAGCACACAAATATACGATGAAACCTCTGCTTGCTTCCCACAGTTGGTCCTGGAACTGTCTCAATTTCCAATGTAGTTCCAGGATTAGATTTCCATATCTCTGCTTGATAATCCCAAATCTTTGAGAAATGAGCTTCATGAGTTGCTTCTCTTCTCTTAAACACGACCGTCTTTGCTTTTCGACATTGATCTTCTGTTACAATCATATTGTACCTTCTCTTAACCTCATCAACCATCTCACGAGGAAGAAACTTTGGATTAACTCTCAACCTTTCCTCAAACAAGTCTGCAATTGTTTGTCTCTTCAATAACTTTGTATATCCAGATTGGACACAACAATGCTCATTCACAAAAGTCTTAATCTGGAGCTTGTGTTTTTTCCTCTCATATGAGCAGTAGATTTTCCAAGGACAGTTATCAACTTTGTCAGAACAAACCGCACTACACTTCATTCCATTTGATAAAAAAATCTTGATGTCGTATCCAGTTTTGAGAGAATACCTAAGCAATGCTGACTTGAAATCATAAGAGTCGTTGAATGTTTTATCTAATGCTAGAATAGCATCTGGATCTTCGTCATCTTCCCTACGCACATCTTCCTCTATATCATCTTCATCTTCCTCTGACACCGGATCGGGAATCTTCTCGTCATCCCAAATATCGTCTGCATTATCGCCTTCACTCTCCTCTGCATCCCTCCTAATATCTTCTCCAAATCTAGAAGCAAAGATCGAACTCACTTCTTCTTCAGTCGGTACTGCCTCAGGCGGCTCAGTCTCATCATTCGCATCATCCAAACCGTCATCATCCTCGTGATTTCCATTCTCCTCTAGCTCATCGTCAGCATCATCATCAACGACGGGACAATCATCATCAGGAATTACGGCGGCCGTTACATCTTCATCAATTCTTCTGAGAAATTCTTCGACACTTGCGTTAGATCGACCACGTCGTGCCGCAAGTTTTTTAGGTCTCATCGCTCTGAATAATCGATCGAGATAGAGTAGACAGAAGAAAGAGATTGATTTCAAGTCTGGTCGACGACGAAGAAGAAGAGAGATGAAAGTGTTTTCCGATTTAGGGATTTTAGATTAACATTTGGGGATTTCTGTTTAACTTAAACTCAGTCGTTTTGTCTCTAACGGAAACAGTAAACGGCGATTTACTTCTAATAAACGGAATTCACAGTTGACTAATTTATATCTAAATTTGTTCAGTCAACACTAGTTTATAACTTAATTGGCTCAGACGAAAGGTTTATTTAATTTGGCACAAAACGTCAAGGTCAGGTTTAGAATGACCGTTTTCCCATTAATCATCCCTCCGCAGTGGTGGAGCCACTTGAGAAGGTGAGTGGTCAACCGACCCCTACAAATTTTTGTAAATTTTCAAATTATTAGTGTGTTTAGTAAATAAATGCAGGTAAAATAGTTTATAGATGTAACTAGGTTCGACACCCTAAATTGACCCTTTACATGTTTTATTTTTATAATCACGTTTTTAATTAGACAACTCTTGTATGCTTGTTCATTTAATTTCTTTCAACTAAATATGAGGTATAGAAGTTTCAAAAAAAAAAAAAAATATGAGGTATATTTTCCATATATGATATATAAGTATTTTTACTCCGCTATGTTTTTATCATATATAAATATCATATTAATCCATAATATATTTGACCCCATAAATAAAATTTCTAACTCCGACACTATCCCTCCGGGGTAATCGACATTATCATTGTTTTAGTTCACTGATGTTACAGTGCGTTTCTCATCCCCCAGAAGATGAAACTCCTACCCAAAGCTCCCAATGTTATTCTCCAAAAGTATTCTAAAGCTTAACCCATAAGATCTCTGACCCTGTCCAAAAGATAAGAAATCTAGCCCAAACACTTAATACATATTTTATGAATACTATGGGTAATTTTTAAATACATTTGCTTGTAGACAATTTCTCCCATCTTCCTATGAATTAGAGAAAACTGAATATGGACAACAAAATGAAGTACCGTTCACCAAAGAATGTTCTCATTATTTATTTACAGTTCTTCTGTACATAAATTAAACAATGAATTGAATTTTTGATGTTCTTACGTGGGGGCACTACGACGCCGACTTGCTACTTCACATAAACTAATCTTAAATAGTTCCACATAGTATTTGAAAGGTAAATTTGATATCTTCTTCTTTAGTTTGATTCGTTTTCCAGCTTTTTATTTTATTTTTCTTTCTATTTGCTTGCTTGTGTACATATGGTAAAATTTAATCTTAGAAAATTCGAAGCCAGTAAAGCAAAAGGCCAAGTCCAAAAAATAAATACAGCTAAGGGCCAAAATGAGTTGATCAAGATTAGCAAGCTTGGCCTTCTTTAAGTACGTAGTAGTGCCTTTTCCCCTCCCAGCTTTCTACAACTTGCAGAGAAAGTAGAACCACATAGATACTTTTCTCCTCTCTCACTAAATTTCAAATTGTCAAAGGTGATTCAAATTCTTACTTCATTCTATAGTCTCTATAATTTTGTTATGTTAAGATTTCGAGGTTTCCTTGCCTTACACGTAATATACGATCTCAAATCTTGACTTACTTTCAGGTTTTGGCTCCGCGAGGAGACATGGCGTCGTGGACTTCATCCCAATTCCTGTATGAAGAAACCAAGCCATGTGGAATTCAGTTCCTTGAACGGTTTAAACGTTCAGGAAGACTCTCCTTCAAGCAATACCAAGCCCTTGTCTTTATCTTGACCTTTGTGGCCTATATCGCCTTCCATGCCGCTCGAAAGCCCAATAGCATTGTCAAGGGAACGCTATCCGCGTCAACAGTCAAAGGCGGTTGGGCTCCTTTTGACGGACCCGATGGAACAGCGTTGCTCGGACAGATCGACTTGGCTTTCCTATCTGTCTACGCAGTTGGTATGTTTGTGGCAGGTCACTTGGGAGATCGTTTGGATCTCAGGACGTTTCTGACCATTGGTATGATCGGGACTGGCCTTTTCACCGCCCTCTTCGGGGTTGCCTTTTGGGCTGATTTCCATAGCTTCTACTATTTCTTGGCGGTTCAAGTTATGGCCGGGTGGTTTCAATCGATAGGTTGGCCTTGTGTTGTTGCCGTTCTTGGGAATTGGTTTGACAAAAAGAGGAGAGGTATGATTATGGGTGTTTGGAGCGCTCACACATCGCTCGGTAACATCACAGGGTCTCTCCTCGCGTCCGGGCTACTTAGATATGGGTGGGGTTGGTCATTCCTTGGTCCGGCTTTACTCATGACGTTTCTCGGAATCGTTGTTTACCTTTTCTTGCCTGTAAACCCTCCAACCGTTGAAGCAGAGAGAGATGGGACCGAAATTGACTCAACGATGAGGCTCGGTGACACCATCACAGAAAGCTTCTTGACCTCTAGGATGAGTACCGGATTCGACAGTAGAAACGCAATCGGGTTCTTAGCCGCTTGGAAAATCCCCGGTGTTGCTCCTTTCGCCTTTTGCCTCTTCTTCACCAAATTGGTCTCATACACTTTCCTCTACTGGCTTCCTTTCTACGTCAGCCACAACAGTACGTATTACATTTTGATTCATTTTAAAATGGGCGATTCTCAAAAATCCCACCATTTTTTTAAAAGTTCCAAAAATACCATTTTTGTTCAAAATTCCACGAATACCTCTTTTCAGATTTCGTTACCTTTTGTTATTGCATTTGACATGTATTTTGTCTCAATAATGTAGTGATTGGAGGCGAGTATCTGTCCGAAGAGACATCAGGTAGTTTATCGACGCTCTTCGACGTAGGAGGTGTTGTTGGCGGAATCTTAGCGGGATACGTCTCCGATCAACTCGACGGTAGAGCGATGACCGCAGCAGGATTCATCTACTTAGCGATCCCAGCTCTGTTTCTCTACAGAGTCTACGGACATATCTCTTTGACCATCAATGTGATCCTCATGTTCACATCAGGAGTATTCGTAAACGGACCGTTTGCGCTCATCACAACCGCTGTTTCGGCTGATCTCGGGACGCACAAATCTCTAAAAGGCAATGCTAGAGCTTTGGCTACCGTAACGGCTATTATAGATGGAACGGGATCCGTTGGAGCTGCGATTGGACCGGTGCTTACTGGTTACATCTCTGCGATTAGTTGGGATGCAGTGTTTTACATGTTGATGACTGCAGCTTTTATATCTGGATTGTTGCTTACTAAGCTTATTATTGCAGAAGTTAAGGCTTTGATCTCTGGTGGTTCATCTGATGAAGATGAAGTGCCTAGATTATCTCCATCTTCTAGACCCATTGATGTCCTTATATGAGTTTTTTTTTTTTTTTTTTTTTTTGCTTCTTTAACAATTTCTTTGTTTCTTGTTTCAAAAAGTTGTCTGTAACATGATTAATGTCTTTATTTCTACTGTTTGAATGAAAATAATTTACCAATTGGAAAAATTTAAATCTATTTGAATTGTTTGAGTTTACAATGTCACACACTTAAACCCTAAAAAAAAAAGTAAAAGGAAAAAAAAAGAAGTAAATCTTTCTCTCTGTTTCTGTCAAACGTCGTCTCTGTTTTTGGGTTTGCGATATTTCTGCTCTAATTGTTTGGCCATTGAAACGGTACAGTTGGCAAGTTGCTTGATGTTGGGAACGTTGTAGTTCTGCGCGATGTAGATTCCACACACTGATCCCATGATGAAAGGAAAGCAGCTCCGTATTATTCCCATCTTCTTCTTCTCCGATCGGAAAATTTTGTAGGGCTTTTTTTCAATTGGTGAGATTGATCGGAGAAGATGAGATCTAAACTAAAAAGCGATATATTCTCGAGATTTCTCGAACCAACAAATCGAAAATTAATTAGTGGGCCTATATACATGGGCTATAGTTGGTCCATATGAACTTAGTTCTGTCTGCGAATTTAAATTTTAAGTACAAAATTAAACACCTTAAGGTGATAAACATGCTTTAAAATTTTGGTCTTATTCAAAATCTGTTGGCGTGTCAAAATCAAAGAAATACTTGTTTTAACTTTTTTAGGGTTGATTATCTTTCTTAAGAGGGTTGTTTTGAAAACGTTTCATAGAATAATGTATATAAATAAAGCTATTGGTTTCACCCAAACCTTATACAAGATGTGTTAAATATAAGAATTATTTACACGGATGCATAAATGTCACATGATGTAAGTTGGTACACTATTTTTCAATAGTATGTACACTATTTTTGCAATCTTTTATATCTATACATGTTTCTGTTGTGTTCAAATCAATTAAATTTAAATGTAATTGTTATATATATGTTCTATCACATTTTATCAGGTAAAAATTTGTTTTTATAAACTGGAGTGCCAGCTTTTCGAGACATATAGTTTTGACCTGACTGATAAGACATCCAGACGATTGACCGGTTTTTTCGCTTCTTTCCGACAAAATTCAGAGTTTGACGGTACACTTACCCAACTTCACCGTATCGAAGATTGCGCAGTCGAATAATATCCAAACGGATTGTTTTAGTCCGTTCTTCGTTCTCATGCTATTTCATTTTCATTTGTAAACTCTTATTTTTCGAATTGGGCAATCGATCCTGGAGGGATTTTCTGATTTATATGTTTGGTTGACAAAAAAAAACTTTAATAGTTTTAAATGAATATAAACATAATTGGAATGTAGATAAACAGTAAAATGGTAGAATAATGATGGGATTTTGATTAATTTTTTGTAATGTTGAAAATTAGCATAGATTAAACAATATTTTGTTGACCGTATCACATTTTTTTTCTTTTCATTTATTTGTTTTTTTTTTAATAATACTTTCTTCCTGGAAGAAGCTATCATCAATTTTTGCTCTTTCTACTTTTCCGTCTCTCATCGAGAGAAAATCAAAGAAGAAAGCTCTCGCCGGAGCCACCGTGCTAAATTCAATTCCCAACCGACAAGTTCTCCGATTCAGGTCTTTTTCCGATTCGATCGATTTCAACTCTGATCTCTTCTTCGTATCTGCATTTCCACCGCCGATTCTTCGTTTAATCTTCCCAGCTTCCTTTTTGTCATTGTGTTCTTCGATTTTGTGTATTTCATTCATGTTTCAATCTGGGATCAACTCATCTTGGCTGATTCGAGCCTTTTCGATTGATTCATAGCATTTTTGGCTTCTCTATGCATCCAATTTCACCTGTCGAAAAAATCGGCTATATTTTTTCAAAAAATCATCAATACACGAATATATTAGGGATATGCTCAATCTAGAAGAATCCAGTTTTTGTAGATTCTGCAAAAATCTTCTTTTTGTTTTTCTGATGCTGATGATCGATTTTGTGATTGGTGATTAGGGTTTAATACTGATTCTGATGATGTTGATGTAGGTGGGCATAATGTTAAGGTGATTAAATGAGATTCTGGGGATTAAGCTTAAGTGTGGAAGGCTGTTATAGTTCCTAATGGGGATAAGGTACTTGCCGATTTCGGTTGCTTCAACAGCTCTGAGCTTTGTTGGCCTTCAAGTCTGGACGGAGTTGTCTCTTGATAGACTTAGAGCAGATGGGTTAATAGCAAAGGACATTTCTTTAGGAGACTCTGAGCATGCACTTGAGCTGCTTCTCGGATCTTACTTTACAATTGCTCTGCTGACAAATTTTGTGCTCAATGTGTATATTCTTCTCGTACTTTCTCTCAAGGTAGGAGTGGCATTTTCCTATTAGGATTTTCAATATGATCAGTGATGATTCTTATATTATTTAGCTTTCTTTAAGTTTTCTTAGTTTGGTTACAAGCGATAACATCACAATTAGTGTACACCTACGAATGAAATGCTGTGCATAGGAAGCAAGTGTTCTTAATCTCTAAGAATTAATATCTTGCATGGAAGAAAACTCAAGAAGATATGGCTTCATACTTTTTTTTCTACCATAGTAATGTGCACAGACGTCTAGTATATTGATTGTTTAACTGTTTCTGGAATTGGATTTGGCCTTTTTCTGTAGCTTTAATGTTTTTTCAACATTTTCTGCAGACACTATTTTTTGGAGATTTATATGGAGTTGAAACAAAAAAGTTGGTGGAGCGACTTGCCAATTACATAATTTACAAGGTAGCTTTCCTTACTTTGAAAACTAGACTGCGAGAGACAATATCCTACACTGTGTTTTGCATGAGATATTCTTGGTAGTTTCCGTTACTTGATATATTAATAGCAGCAGGAAAAATAGGTTTTGAGGTTTGATAGAGGTCTTTTTACTCAGATCAGATAGATGATTCTGCTACTTTTTCCTTGTATTTCCTATTGCACTTTGTTTCTCTGTTTAGTGTTTCCCTTATAAATTTATTTGCAGGTATCTGTATGTATTATAGGTGTTAATGGAATAATAAATTAAACTGCCTTTTAATCCTTCTGTCTCTAGGGTACGTTTCTGCCACTGGTGATTCCCCCTACAGTATTTCAGGCTGTACTGTGGACAGTCTGGTTGACTGTTCTATGCACTTTAAAGGTATGGAACACTAGTTGTAGGAAATGCTGGCGATCTTGATTTACCAGACAAGAATTCTGAATATCTTTCCTAGTCACCCTAATGTGTATCTTGTAATGTCATCATGTAGATGTTTCAAGCTTTGGCTAGAGACCGGCTTGAGCGATTAAATGCATCTCCTTCTTCTACACCTTGGACATACTTTCGCGTGTATTCAGTGCTGTTCTTGGTTCTCTCTGTTGATATGTTGTGGTATTTCCTAAACCTTGTGGTATATAATATCAAATTTTTGGTTGCTGCATTTTCTATCTGTTTATGAACTTTAAACTATTAGATTCATGTTTACATTCTAGTCTCTCTGGACTCCATCTAAACTTCCTAAACAAAACTTAGGTAATGTGTATTTTTAAGGAGGTAAAGCAAATTTAACTAAATGGCTGACGCTCATAATTTATTGTGAAAAAACTGGTGCTCCTGACCTGTGGCCTACATTTCACTTTCACTTTCACTTTCACTCTGACCCGAAAAACAGATGGCTGGATTGTCTTCTCAAACACTACTGGTTGTGTTAGAGGATCAGAGTAGAGTCTTTTCTTGATTTACCCTAATCCGCCAGGAACAATTTCCTAAACTTCTTTCACCCTATAGATAAGAGTGCATAGCTTAATTTTTATGTTTATCCTATATGGTGTAAGATGGAATCCTGAAATACATCTATGCATGTAAAATCATTGCTTCATGGTGAAAATTAGCCAAAACTTGTCCTAAGCAAAAATGTGGATGACATAGAGCATGGAAGATGTTGTGTCTGAGTTCATTATGTTTTGAAGACTGCAGTCCAGTTAGGAAATTTGATTCATATCTTTGTAAAATGACATTTTCTGTTCTAGTAGCCAACTTGAATTTTTGTGTCTGGATGATATATTGAGTTAAAGGATTTACTTTTTGTCATCCATTCTTGCAGGATAAAGCTTTCCCTTATGACATACAATGCAATTGGTTCCTCTGTGTATCTGTTGTTGCTTTTTGAGCCATGCAGTATAGCGTTTGAGACCTTGCAGGTACTTAAGTAATAGCACTTGTTGTCTTCGTCCTAGTCATGGTCAACAGAATTATCGACCTGATCAAACTATTTGCAGGCGCTGCTAATTCATGGGTTTCAGCTGCTTGATATGTGGATCAACCACTTAGCAGTCAAGAACTCGGACTGCCAAAGATCTAAGTTTCTTGATTCCATGACAGCAGGTCTTTTCTTTTCTAATGTTATGCTATTTTTAGTAGTAGAAATCGGAATGTAGTCCTGTGGATATTTTGGTCTATTTGAACTCTTTATCTCAAGGTTTACTCTTACCCTTTTGATAGGTTCACTGTTGGAATGGAAGGGACTTCTCAACCGTAACCTTGGTTTCTTCCTGGACATGGCTACTTTAGTAATGGCACTAGGTCATTATTTGCACATCTGGTGGCTGCATGGCATTGCCTTTCATCTCGTGGATATAGTTTTGTTTCTCAACATACGGGTAAGTTTGTTAATTGACTTTCTTTGAACCAGTGTCACTCTCTTGGTTACTTAATATTAGGCACAACATTCAATTTTTGGCAGGCATTGCTAAGTGCAATTTTGAAACGAATAAAAGGATACATTAAACTGAGAATAGCTCTGAGCGCTCTCCATGCTGCCCTTCCTGATGCAACTTCTGAAGAGTTACGGGCATATGATGATGAATGTGCTATATGTCGGGTATGCTTCTGATACAGAGCTATTTTCATATTCCTTAACAGTACCTCTAACTCTTGGATACATTATGAATGACAGGAACCTATGGCTAAGGCTAAAAGGCTTCACTGCAACCACCTTTTCCATCTTGGATGCCTACGATCCTGGTGCGCTTAGCTAGATACAGTGAGCCTCATTGTTTTTATGACTAAAACTGCTGATACTGATGATGTTTTGATGCTGGCAGGTTGGATCAAGGTCTAAATGAAGTGTATTCTTGTCCTACATGTCGTAAGCCTCTTTTTGTTGGTAGAGCTGAAAGGGAGGCAAACCCTCGGGCAGTGGAAGTCTCAAGCGATGAGCAGTTAGCCCGTCAGCTTGAAAGACAAAACAATCCTGGACATGCACTACCCACTGGATTATTTCCTGCTGAGTTGCCAAATTCCGTTGAAAGTGATCCGTCGAGGTTGAATTAATTATTTGTTCATGATTCTCTTATTAACTGCATTAAAGTAATTAGTCGTCCTTTGCACGGGACTCCTTGATTGGTGCTGATACAATAATTTTGATGGCAAGTAATAGCTGGTTTGTAATGACCAGTCTTTGTGCATTCTTGGATTGTACAAGGTCTCACCCTTTTTCTTTCACAATGTAGGAATTTAGGATTGGATCCAAACTGGCTGCAAACATGGTCAGGTCATGTTGTTGATGTCGCTGGTCCCTCTACCGCTTCCAGGACAGTTGGACTGGGGCGGGTTCAGATGATGATGAGGCATCTTGCATCTGTTGGGGAAAGCTATGCTCAAACTGCACTTGACGATGCTGCTTGGAGTCTATGGCCTATGAACCCTTCACAGGCATCTACATCCTCTACAACCGTACCTCCTAGTGCTGGTGGAAGGACGGGTGGTCTGCATCTGAGAACTGTATCAAATGCGACAAATGAAAGCCTGGCAAATATACTAGCTATGGCCGAGACGGTGAGGGAAGTCATGCCTCATGTGCCCGATGAAATTATTTTCCAGGTAAATTTTAGGTGCATATTCGACCATTCATGTTGTAACGGGATACCAAATTGATCAGTTTTAAGATTTCTCGTGACTTGATGCTAGAACATGTTGTGTTTTCAATTGCAGGACTTGCAGAGAACAAACTCTGTTGCTGTAACAGTGAACAATCTTCTCCAAATGTGATGATAGTTTTGTTGTAAAACTACTGAGCACTTCCATTTTCAACCTTAGGTATAGATTAATGGACATATCCTTGTTCTTAAGTCTTACACACCACCAACGATTCCCGAGCTTCATCTGCTGTAAATACATGGCATTGTGCATCACTCTTTGTTATAGAGAAGTAGAGGCTTGCGAAAGAATACGGTTTGGATATTTACACAAGGTGATGATGCCCTGGTGGTCTGGAGATATCTTGTCGCAGTCTGACCGAGGAAGAGTAACCACTCAACGTGGATGCTCTTTTGGCTGCTGCTACCTCCTCTCTTGTATAAGAATGTGTAATTTACAATAAAAAAGTATAGCTTATTGAAGAATCTACTGTAATTTATCCAATAGCCTTGTAGTATATATCAAATGTGTAAACTCATTTTGTTTTTCTCTGGAAAACTTTGAAGTATACTCCTGTTTCCTGTATACCAGCTTTGATAACTTCAAATCTGCAGGTTTTGATGTATTCCCTGGTGATGCACATTTCTTTGCTAGTCACATGAAAACTATATTGTTATTCATGTGACTAAACTAAACTAACAATATATATCAAATTTCTACAAAACTTGGACATAATCAAAATTCACAAATACTGTAATATATAAATCATAGTTTTAACTAATAAAGAATACAAAAAAAAAAAAAAAAGGTCCTAAAATAAGAAATAAGTCCATGGGTGATAGACTGATACTTATCTATATGAAAAAAAAGAAGCGAAAAACTAGTGATTTGTTCCCACATTCTTCTGCACATGTTTCCATGTCGTCTCACATTTCAACGGTCTTTTTTTAATTGAATGCACAGTTAGATGCCCCACCAAATTTAACACCAAATCTCATTTCGGTGCAAAATATGCTCCAATGCCCTACCAAATCCTACACCAAAATGGTGTAACACCAAATTTTATACCAAATTTGGTGTAAAATTTGGTGTTACATCATTTTGGTGTAGAACTTTTTTATTTATAAAAAAGTCCTTCATTTTGTAAATTATTTTCATTTTGATTATATAAAGATCAAAAACAATTAATAGATTATAATATTCGATATATTTAATTATTATTCCAAAATTTATAGAAATATTTTTTGTTGTTGTGGGTACTTAAAATTTAAGTTATAAAATTATAAAAATTTAACATAAAATATAATGACATTGATTGATAATCAATTTCAAACAAACATAAAGTATACAAATGGTGATGCATAAATTATGTTTTGTTATTTTATATGGTGTAATGTATTTTATTATAATATATAAATGTTAACTTTTAGTTAATATTTTGAACTTTTTGAAAATTTTAGTAAAAATAAAATAGTTAGGATCAATTTGCAAAGTTTTAAAATATAGTGTACAATTAACAATCAACAAAGAAGTTAAAAAAAGAATATACTTGGAATATTCTTTTTTGGTGTAAAAAATGGTATAATGCATTGGAGTAAAACCTAACACCATTTTGATGTTACACCATTTTTGTGTAAAACCTAAACCTAACCTAATGCATTGGAGATGCTCTCATATTGTTTTGCTAATGATGTAGTTAACTACGGAAAGAAAAGAATCCGGAATTCAAAGATTTTTCCATACATAGATTTGGACATTAGACAAATAATAATGTATTGTTTCTTTGCGTGCAAAACTACAGATTGTTTCTATGGGGAAAATTAAGCTGAGTTTGTTTCTTTGTTAAAGTAAAGATGCGATGAATAAAATGATAAAAAGTTTCAAAAAAAAAAAAAGGATAAAAAAGTTTTGTTTTTGGGCTATAAAAGTGATAAAAGTTATATGAAAGTTATTGTAAAATTGGGTTTCGTTTTGCAAAATTTTCCTTTTATATACAAATTTATTTATGGAAATCCAAATTCCAATAAAATACATAAAATCAAATATAAAACAAGACAAAAACAACGATTTAAATAAAAATAAAAAACTCATTTTTCCACCACCATTTGGTAAGAAGAAGAAATTCAAAAACCCACACTGACACTTTTTTCTTCGTCTTCTCTACCGTTTCGATTTCTCTCCATAATCATGCCAAATCCGTACAAACACCAAAAAACCAAAACTTTAATAATGGCTCTCTTCTTCTCCTCCTCCTCTCCTTTCTCCGTCTTCCTCTCCTTCCTTCTCTTCTCCGGCGTCTCTCTCGCCGCCGACCCTTTCGTCTCCTACGACTTCAGACTCTCTTACCTCACCGCTTCTCCTCTCGGCGTTCCTCAACAGGTCCTCTCTTTCTCTCCGTTAGGTTTTTTCGATTTTCGGATCTATTGGGGTTTTTGGCGATTCATGGGGGTTGATTTAAACCCTAATCATAGAATCTCAAAAATGTGATTTTGATTGATTTTTTTTTTTGCAGGTTATAGGTGTGAATGAGCAATTTCCAGGACCTTTGCTAAATGCAACTACAAACTACAATGTTGTGGTTAATGTATTCAATCATTTGGATGAGCCATTTCTCTTCACTTGGTGAGACTAAAGAGCCTTGCTTTAATTCTTCTTTCTTTGGTATAATGTGACTAATAATGCTTTGTTGGGGGGTTTGGAATTAGGCCTGGTATTCAAATGCGGCGTAACTCGTGGCAAGACGGTGTTCTTGGCACAAACTGTCCAATTTCTGCTAGATGGAACTTTACTTACCAATTTCAAGTGAAAGATCAAATTGGAAGCTTTGCCTATTCTCCTTCACTTAACTTTCAGAGAGCTTCTGGTGGTTTTGGTCCTATTGTGATTAATAACCGGGATGTTATTCCTATCCCGTTCGCTGAGCCTGACGGTGAAATCATCTTTGTTATTGGTGATTGGTATACACAGGACCATAAAGTATGTAAATCAATCCACTTTGGTGTCTATTGTTTCTATCCAGTTTTAGTTATCATTTCTCATTTAAACACTGTTTGTTTTCAGGCGTTAAGGAAAATACTCGACTCTGGGAAAGAACTTGGGATGCCTGATGGAGTCCTTATCAATGGGAAGGGTCCTTACAAGTATAACACTAGTGTACCTGATGGAATCGAGTACTTAACCGTTCATGTTGAACCAGGTACTTCAAAAGTTTAAATCTGTAATTGTTAGGAGAAATTTAAGAAGATTTGTCTAGTTACTGGTTTGCTATAATGGGGTGTTATATTTTGCAGGGAAAACATACAGAATCCGAGTTCACAATGTCGGGATCTCAACTAGCTTGAACTTTAGGATTCAGAACCACAATTTGCTTTTGGTAGAAACCGAGGGTCACTATACCTCGCAGACGAACTTTACAGATTTTGATATTCATGTAGGACAGTCGTATTCTTTCTTGGTAACCATGGACCAAGATGCTGCAAGTGACTACTACATTGTGGCCAGTGCTAGATTTGTGAATGAAACAGTGTGGCAAAGAGTCACTGGAGTCGCTGTTCTCCATTATTCGAATTCCAAAGGACCTGTTTCTGGTCCTTTACCAGTTCCAAAAACAGACGTTTCTAGCCCCTGGTCAGCAATGAACCAGCCAAGAGCCGTCAGGTCTGGTTTATTTTTAAGATTTGTGGAGAAAAGGCATATAAATGTTCCTTTTCTTGTTGCTACAACTAGATTATGTTTTTTTCATTTGCAGGCAAAACACATCTGCTAGTGGAGCTCGTCCAAATCCGCAAGGATCATTTCACTACGGTCAAATAAACATCACTAACACGTACATCTTGAGAAGCTTGCCTCCAACAACAATTAACGGGTCTCTCCGTGCTACACTTAACGGGATTTCTTTTGTTAATCCAAGCACTCCAGTGAGGCTTGGGGATCGCAATAAGTTGAAAGGATTGTATAAGCTGGACTTCCCTGACAAGCCTTTCGATAGACCTCCTCGTTTAGACAGATCTTTGATCAACGCAACTTACAAGGGCTTTATACAAGTTGTTTTCCAGAACAATGACACTAAGATCCAGAGCTTTCATGTTGATGGCTATTCATTTTTCGTTGTTGGGTAAGAAAAACACAAGCCACCTTGTCATTTGATCTTCTTCCTCTTTAAATATCTATCGAAATCTGGTGTTGATGTACTATGTTTATACAGGATGGACTTTGGTATCTGGTCAGAAGAGAAAAGGGGCTCGTATAACAACTGGGACGCTATCTCAAGAAGCACAATCGAGGTTTGTACATGGCAAGATAGCTCAAATTACTCTGATCTTCAGGTTTGCTTACTAGTTTTCTGTTTGGTTTCCTTGTAGGTGTATCCAGGGGCATGGACAGCTGTACTTATTTCGCTTGATAATGTTGGAGTGTGGAACATCCGAGCAGAGAATCTAGACAGATGGTATCTTGGTGCAGAAACTTATATGAGGATCGTAAACCCTGAGGAAGATGGCAAGACAGAGATGGATCCACCTAGCAATGTCCTTTACTGTGGTGCCCTTAAGAACTTACAGAGGTATGCATCTGAAGCTTCTCTCTCTCTCTCTTATGGTACCTTAGACGATGATAATCTGAACACTCTTCATTTGTGATTGTTCCAGGGAACAACACCACTCAGCTGCAACATCTTTATTAAATGGACACTTGAAGCTACTGTTTAGCATGCTTATGGCCTGTCTCGCTTCCGTTTTCATCTTTTGCTGAACCTTCTATATCTTTGTGAAGTTCTCTAGGCTATAGACCGTAGTAACATTGGATTTTATTTATATGATTTTTCATTCATCTATTGTCCTCATAGTCCATAGATCTTTTCAACTCTGGTTCTTGTATGGTTTTTGGTCACATTGGTTCAAAATCATGTTCTTGCTCGTTGTTACCACTCTTATCAGTTGAAATGAAAAAAGTTTCTTCTTTTTTGTTCTATAAATCAGCAACATCACATTTTCTTCATGTTTCTTTATTTCTCGGATGGGAGTTTTGACTCGATATGTTTTCAATCAGCATAGCGGATGTTTTCAATCAGCATAGCGGATGCTTCCAATATTACTCTTATTTGGTGTAAAAGCAACAGAAGCTATTTGAATTTTAAACCTGTGTTTTGAATATGACAAACTTGTAGTTAGGTGTGACATTTGGCTGTCTTCTGCGATTGTAAATCTTGTCTTCGTTGATGGATACAATTATACAAACAACTGACATCTATTATATTTTTTTCTTCTCATTTGATTGAATAAAAAAGGACCATTGGTCATTCTCTTATTTTAAATGCCAATTTATCTATTTGTGGCTGCGTTTACATGTAATTCTTTAAAACAAACAAGGTTCACGAAACCACAGGAGCATCTTAAACTATTTGTAGGCCTTGTTCAATTTTTTTTTTATTTTTATAAATGTATATTTAATTTATTAAATTTGTTTTTAGAAAAATATAGGTCCCAGTTCATATAGATAGTTAAAACAAATTAAAAGAATTTTGTTTTCAAATCGAGGCCTTTGTTCTATTGCTCCTCTTGAACGTGTTAAAAGACGACTCTGAGGGATAATACACTTCAACTCCATTGATAGAGCATGACACAACTAACTTTCCCGGTTTTCGACTTTCTTTAGTGGCTTCATCTTAAGCTTTCTCTTGTGAGCTCTTTTTTATTCTTATGGGAAACGTTCTTGTTTTGGATATGAGATGGTTTAGACAGTCACAAGTTCTTCTCCCTTGGTGGAGGCAACGTTACAAAACTCTTAGCTTTCTCTTAAGCTTGTGTCTAAACGGCTTTCATTGTTTGAGCATTTTGTACGTCTAATTTAGACACCCGAGTGTCAATGGATTCATACTTGTTGTTGAGATCATTGTACATGTTATGTCTTCTCGTGGGTCTCCTTGTTGTTTTCCTTCAAACCTTCAAGACATTGTTTCATCATCGTTTCAAGTTTACTCTCTTTTTGAAATGGGGCAGTAACTTGAGGGAAAGTGAACGATTGTTTCACTTAATAGACTCTTTTAAGATAAAATAGTTCCAAGACCATCATCAACAATGGATCTTAACTTTCGGTTCTTACCATTCTTTTATTATAAATTTTGCATTTTTTGGTTTTAAGAATCTCATTTAGATCTTCTCCTCCAATGGTAGTCCTATTAAAGGTTCTTAAAAATAAATAACTTCTTCTGCAAAAGACCACTATATTTTTTTTTACCATGAGAAATAACTAAATTCTAAAAAATAATAATTAAAAGACAACTGGAACACATTTTTTTTTTTCTTTTTCTCGACCATCTTTTTCATTAAAACAGGCTAAAAAGCCTATTACAATTGCTGAATTAAGCCATTACAAAACCAATTAAGCCCAAACACATAAATTAAAGAAAACAATTAAGCACATAGCTCGTGTGGCTTAACCGTCTTGATGAAATATTTCTAATCATTACATAATAAAAGTTGTAGCAAAAGAAATAACATAGATTACATTCTTAATTTTCTGATTACAAAGATTATAGGGATCCCAAACACAAACACATATCCGATGAAGACAAACACCCAAAAAAGAGCTCCTTCACTATGTAAAAACGTGCATCCCACTAATGACCAGAGGAAGCACAATGCCGAAAGTGTTCCCAATTCCCCGAGAATGCGAAATCCAGGCAATGCTGTTCGAAAGATGGAATCCAAAATTAGGAAGATGGTGTTGAAGCAGAACCAAGAAGACATGGTAACGAAGTCGAAGAAGTCGAATGAATCAGATGTTTTGTTCGCGGCTATCTTGATTGCCCAGTATAGTAAATAAACCCAAACCACTACAGCCGTATAACTACTTGTCAAAGTTATGACTTTCGTCACCATAGCGTCAAACTCGGCGTCCGTATAATAGCCTAACCAACACGTGAGTCCGAATCTGTCATACCAACGACGAGGAAGAGGTGTAGGTGGAGGAGAGTTCTGTTCTTGTTTTTGTTGAAGATAAGAATCCATGTGGTTCCTAAACTGAAACAAGAAGAAGAGAAGCCAAGGTTAGCGAAAGACCAAAGCCAAAAATACTAAGCCGAGCTGATGGATTTCATCAATTCCCAAATTCGAAGCTCTAAGACCATCTCCATTAGAGAAACACAAAGTTGTTTCTTAAGGAGTTTTTTAATATTAAAGTTGCATAATTGAAATTTAAGAATTTTGCTAAGAACTTTTTATTATGTTATCCTCCATTGGTGGAATTTCCATTTGGGTTTCTTAAATTTTTTTTGAAAAAGATGCAAATGTAGAAAGAAACAAATGAGAAAAAGATGCAAATGTTGAAAGGATGTGTCATGTTATTAACCGTAACCGTAATCTTGTTCCTAATGACATCATCAATAGTTGCTACACGTGAAGATCTAACTTCGATTGAAGTCAAGAGAAAAGTCCGAAGAGATGCCGATCCTATACACAATCATCATCCTCAAATTTTACCAGCACATGAAGTTCCAAGTGGTCAAGATCCTATAAATAACCCTCCTCATCTTTTAACAACACATGAAGTTCCAAGTGGTCAAGATCCTATAAATAACCCTCCTCGTTTACAAAAGCATCGTCATTTGATTGGAATTAGTTGTATAGTATCTAAAGGACATGAGCAAGAGCTCTCCCAAATACAAAAAACACATCAATAACTAAAACAAACACGAAGTTCCTAGAATTGCTACCAATTGGTCTCACGGATCAACTTGAATCTGGAGTTACTTTTGAACTCCAAAGTATTTTTTGGAATATCATCAGGCTTACCAAATCCTAAGTGTTTGGGAATAGAAACAGCTTTTAGTGGAAATCTAGAATGTATTTAAGATATGAACAAGTTTATATTGAACACCAGAGATTGTAAATTAGCTTCTTCACTCTAGTGTTCTGTTTTTATTTAGAAAGAATCCAATTATGATTAACATACATATGATATGACTAACATTGTAACTTATGATTTACCAAAAAACATTGTAACTTTCTCCTAATTTAATCACAAACGATATGGGTTTTGTGGTTCAACACATCAATCTACCCATTATTCCTTCAATTTGACAAACCCCCAAATCCAGGAACCAAATCCCTAAAATTTCAATCGACCAAAACTCAACCCTAAATCAACATGCAATTGGAGCAACTATTACCGAAATTGACCATAATAAGAGAAGCTATGAAGATTACACGCACTACTGACGCCGGAGTCTTCGACGGTGGAGGGAATTTCAGCCGGCGGATCGTCAGTCTTCGACGGAGAATATATTTTCTCTTCTGAACACTCGCCGCTAAATCACCGTGAGGATCGTTTATCTACGATTTGGTCGGAGTGATGTCGGTTTCCGATCACAAACAACAGATGGACATATCGGAGAGACGAGGAAGAGCCAGAGAGAGAGAGAGAGTAGCGACGTTTTATTTTTGTTTTTGTTTTTGTGATTTTTTTTTATTTTCTTTTCACTTTAAAAATACACCCAACAATATGCCAACACCTGTCCACCTCTTAGAAAATCAAAAACATCTTATACAAGAAACAACTCTTATGTTTTAACTCTATTCTTATTTAATTTTGATTTAAATTTCTCTAAGAAACACCTAAGGGCATGTACAATGCACACACTCTTTCTTGTCTAAAGATTTTTAAATTATTAAAACACACACTCTTTCTTTCTTTTACTCAACTTTATACTTTTTTTTTCATCTTTTTACTCAACTTTTATTAATTTTATATTTAAACACTCTCTTTTTCTTTTCTTAACACTCTCAAAAATATCCAATATTAGACATTCTCTCTCTTCTTTTTCCTAAACAGACTCACTATCTACTCTTTTTATTTAAATTTTATTAATTTTATATTTCAATATACCCCACAAAAACACTTTCTTTCTTTCTTTTACAACATTTTAATAATTCTATATTATAAGAACACTCCAATGACTCCAATGCACATGTCCTAAGAAACACTTAAGAAGTGTCGATGGAGATGCTCATAAAGCTCTAATCCCAAATCATCATGAGTTCATCGCTAACTAATGAGTACTTTCTGTATATCATCATAGCATCTAAAGCACAAATTCAACAAGCTAATAAGTGAATTCTAAGCTCAAACAAAATCAAAGCGTGATTTATTCCAAACTCCCCAAAAATCTGAATCAACAATACAAGCGAAAGGGTCAGAGAGCAACAAACCTGAGCTTTATCAGCGAGATGAACAACGAGACAACGAAAGGGTCAGAGAGCAACGGGAAGAGGAGACTCGTAGGTAAAAGACTAAAAAGAGTGAGTAATCGATTCCGATTGCGAAAGAGAGAAGAGGGAGAGACGATTCCGATTGCGATTGCGAAAGAGAGAGACGCTTGTTTTTTTTCTTTTCTTCACAATATACCATTCACCACTCACTCACTGACACATGGCAACTCTTAATTAGATCTAAAAATCCCACCGAATCTAAAAGCATCAGCACCGGTGATACTTTAGAGTATCATAAGATTAAAAAAATAATAAATCTCCTCTCTTTACTCAAAAAACACTATTTTTCTTCATTTTACTCAACTTTTATTAATTTTATATTTAAAAACACTCACTTCCTCCTATTGATACCCTCAAAAGTATCAACTCATTGATACTTTCTCTCCAATAATAACAACAATCTCCTTTTTTACTCAAATTTTATTAATTTTATATTTAAAAACACCTTATCTTTTTACTAAAAAACACTCTATTTCTTTCTATTCCTCAAATTTTAATAATTTTATATTATATGATACCCACAAAATATCACCGCTGATTTACCTTTTTTACATTATTAATCCATTTTTCCTTTAATTTTTTTACTAAAGTGCTGTTGTTGTACATGCTCTTAGATTGGTACTGAGCTCTTGGTTAGGCGTTTTAGTGAAGATATTTGTGATTATGAGAAACAAATTTAGATGAAACCGAAAGTTGTTGTTGAAATGGCTTTGTTTGAATGGTTTGATTAGCTTGGCCCAACTACTCAAATCTAATATAATACACATGTGTATTTTGGCTAAGACCCAATCGAGATGCAAATTGTCCGAATCCATTTAACAATATGCACCGATGCTTGGTTGACTTACTTTGGCGATGATAAATTTTGATCCACCAAAAAAAAAAAAGATGATAAGTTTCATAGGACCTATTTTTGTTATCGCTTTTAAATATTTGTATTGTTCTCCTTGTAGACATCTTTCATTGATGGTAAATGGTTATGCAGTTAATAGACTAGTTACCTTCATCCTTTGAAATTCGATGATTTTTTTCAGCATATTTGAAGTATTCATTTTGTATCAAATTTTCATCATAATGAATTTATTAACATCGAAAATTGATCGACCATATGTACCTTTTCGTACATATCGTTAGATATATAAAGCGAACGGATATTCATTCGTTAGGTTAGTAAAAAAAATGCCGGTGCAACATGCCAAACATGTACACATGAAAACATTATTTGATTTTGGTTACGAAATCAAAGTACATCATTCTTTTTACCAAATGATAAAGCGGACGCAATTAAAAACTAACAATTCATTATTCATATATCGCAACAAAGATTAAATTACTCATTCCTTATTTATATCGTTGATTATAAATTTATAAGGAATGCTTGAATAATATCGAAACAAATATCTGAGAATACTATATATATTACTCCCTTCAAAAACATTTTATTTTATAAAATCACAAAGATGAACCTCTTGATCTTTTTTGCCATTGATTCGAGCTCATTTTTCTATATCTCAGCTTAAACTCTTTTCACTTCTTGCTCTTTCAGATTTTAACTTAATTCATATTCGTATTCCTCTTGTTCAAATATCCGAATTTTGTGTATGATTTTGAAGCTATATTTCTAATAATGTATTACATATTTGGAAATTATAATTGTGCGCAAATACCAACCAGTAACACCTCTGTGTAAATCATGCATCGGAGATCAATTTGCATGTCAATTCTCTATAATGTACATACATCGATCTGTCATACTTAATAATCACAGAAGAAATTAACTAATAATGCTAATCTTAAACTTGAAATAAGATCATGTTTTTCCGAAATAAGAGATCTGGTCCACGTTCATCATATTACATCACGTGCCACTATGCTTAAACATCGGAATGAGCTTTCTACTGTTCTAAACTAGCAATGTTCAATTCCTCGCCCGTCTTTATTTAATAAAACTAAAAGCATGGAATTTGTTTTATGTTTCTGCCACCTACTTGAATCATAAATTTATACCATTTTGTATTCAAAACACTTCCTCATCATATTTTTTTTAAATTACATTTCCTCATCATGATATGATAAGCTTATTTTTAACTTCTCAGTAATCTCGGTGATTCCTTAGGAGATTTAATCGTCAAGTTGTACCCATCTAATGCCGGTTGCATTGTAATTTTAACATGGCCAGGGATGACATATTGATCTATTCCTCCCAAATAGATCGAACTAGAGATCAGGCCCGGTCCTGAGATTTATAAGGTCCAACACGAACTAAAAAATTAGGCCCTGCTATTAAAAAATGTAAAACATAATGTTCGATAAAAAACCACAAATTTTATATATATAAAAAAAATCATGTTATTTTGAAAAAGAAAATTCAAAAATCCTAAAAACCATTAAAATATATTTATTAAGTTAATATATAACTTTTACTTATTTGGTTACATATTAATAATATAGGTCCTATTATAATTAATTTTCTTTCCTATTATGTTATTTTTTTCGATAAAACTAGAAAACATATAGAAAGTGAATAAAAAAAAGAAAAAAAATTAACCTTAAAAATCTGAATTTTTTTGAGGCCCAACACATAGCTATTTTTGGTGTTAATACAGGACCGGGCCTGCTAGAGATACAGGGTTCAACCTCTCTTAGAAAAACCAAGCCAGCATCACTAGATCTTCATCGACTTGATTCAAATCGGAATAGAACTTGCTTAAAAGCTAATGATAGATTTTGGAAGAAACCTTAGAAGTTGAATAGTTTTTCTTAGTTTTATTGATTAGCCAATAGCCTTATTTATACAAGAACATAACTTATTTAGCAAGTTCTTTACATTTACGGAATATGAAACATATCTTATATATACATAAATATTAACTTTCCTAACATTTATTTAAAAATATATTCAAGGGAGATCTCGTAATCCCAAGATCTCCTAATAGCTAATAAAATATCTGACCACGTTATAATGATAATAGAGGTGCTTTGATGATTAAACATATAAAATATCTTTTGGTTGGGTCAACAACAATAAAAAATATATGTTTTTGGCTATATTGAGAAACCTATGAGGGTGCATACATCTACATCTAATCATTTCCTAAATTATTTGAAAGACAATGATAATCAAATATATATATACATAGTGCATAGGTTCACAATTCGCCAAAAGTTTGCATTTTCTATTCTCTCTAAACCTGTAAGACAATAATAATAAACATGTCGCGTTTGATGTTACTCTCTCTAACTCTCATCGGATTCATCAACTCATCAAGCATCCCCAAAATAGCAGCCACTTCACCAGCCACAAACCAAAGCTACGAAACGTACGTGAAAACGGCATGCAATTCCACAACATACCCTATAATGTGCTACAAATCATTGTCTTCCTACTTCTATACCATCAAGTCCGACCCAATCAAACTCTGCATAACGTCGCTTAGCCTTAACGTCAAAGCCGCCAACAACGCCACATCCATCGTCTCTAACCTTCTCAAAAAGGCGAAATTGGCCTCCAGCCCCGACGTACCGCTCCTCAAGGAATGCCTCGAGGAGATGAAGGACACAGTTGATGAGCTCAAGCAATCCATCACCGAGATGAAAAATCTCAGAGGCGGAAGAAAATCTGCTGAGGAATGCTTGACGAACATGAAGACTTGGGTGAGCTCGGCGTTGACCGACGAGGGCACGTGTACGGATGACTTAGAGGAAGGGAATGTGAATGTGGAGACGACGAAGAAGGTGAAGAAGGCCGTTACTGAGCTTTCAAGGACTACAAGCAATACTTTGGCCCTTATTAATAAGTATCCACGTTATTAAGTTATCCCTTATAAGTTATTCAATTCTATTTTCATGTTTGAATGTGAATGTTTACTTCTTTTTTTTTTTTTTTTTTTTTTTGTCAACTGCATGTTTACTTCCTAGTCTTCTTATTTTTCCTTTGAGATCTCAGTTTCGATCTACCTCAATTATAAAAACAAAATTCGTATATTTTCTGTTTATAAATATTTAGCGAGAGCCTAGATAGTACGTGGCCATGTTTGAGATTCATTTTTTTGGAGCTTGAGTTTCTGGTCTGGAATGGAAATCTTTGTTTGGGAGGGATGATTTACGTCTTAAATAAGTATTATTACCAACAACTAATTACGACTGCAGACATAATACTTGTTATTGTGATAAAACTGCATAAAAATCATTAAGTGGTTATATGCTTTGTTCATATTAGTTTTAACATCTATAATTTTTCTTTGACATGCACGTATTTTTACTTAAACCATGAAAATCTCCCTGTTTCTCCTCTGGTTTTGAAGATACTCTATCAGTGGTTTTGGGCCTTATGGAGAATACGAGTATCACGGAGGAGGTTAGAAGAATTATCCCTTGGATCATGTGGAACGTATGTAAAAATCGCAACTAAATTCTGTATGCTAATAAAAACAAACGGCTTTGAGCTGTGTAATTCAACAAGTGTTCAACGAGGCAGCAACCTTATGGCATGAGGTGAATAAGAAAACTGAGGCTTTGAGTAGAGCTTCGGATTGGCCACGATATGGGGCTTTACTGGATCAGATTGATAGTCTTCGTTTGAGATTTATATCTTGTTCTTTCGAGTTTAATGAGTCATTGTATATACAGTGCATATATATATATTGTATGCTTCTCCTTTGATCTCTTCACAAATTCAGCCTCTCTTCTCTGTTTCATTCACTTGTCAAATAATAAACATGTCGCGTTTCATGCTACTGCTCTCTCTAATTACTCTCATCAACTCATCAAGCATCCCTAAAACAGCAGCCACACCATCACCAACCACACACTAAATCTACGAAATGTACGTGAAAAAAGCATGCAATTCGACAGAATACCCTACAACTAATTGTCCCCCTACTCCTCCACCATCAAAACCAACCCAATCAGACTCTGCACAACATCGCTCAACCTCAACGATCAACATCCATCGTCTCTAACCTTCTCAAACAGGCGAAATCGACCTCCAGCCAGGATGTCCAGAGCCTCGACGAACGAGATGAAGGACGCGGTCGACTCGCTCAAGGAATCCTTCACCGAGATGAAGAGTCTCAGAGGCGGAGGAAAATCGGATATTCAGGTCTACTCCCATCACTAACGCAGATGAACATCGAAGATAACTTGAAAGTTGATAAGTTTAAAAGAGTGGACTACAATAATACTCAACATAGCAAACAATTCTATTATAATTCAATATGTGGACCATAGATAATACAATAATATAGCAAGAGACACTCATATCATATGACTTAGAACCATACCAAAAAAAGAGAGAAATGTTTTCAATGCTTGGAAGCAAAGTAATTGATTAGAGCCAAGGCATTGCTCGTCTCTTGCGCCACACGCACAATCTGTGCTCTGATTAACCTTTTCAGCTCCCCATTCATGGCTTTCCCTCCAAACCCATCAAGACACGTGTTTTCGTCTGTCAGAGCCGCGCTTGTCCACGTCCGCACATTGCTCAAACAGAACCAGAAGTCTTGTCCGCTCTCGCTTTCCTCCAAACGCTTCAGTTCCTTCAGCGACTTGCTCAACCTGTCAACAGTATCTCCCATCTCTTCTACACAGTCCAAGACAGCCCCGTGCTGCCTCTTTGTGATTCCGTTGTAGTCAGTCATCTCCGAGACATAGGTTTTAGCTGCCTTCGCTCGGGCCGTGCTAACAGCAAGCGCTGTCTCGGCAAGCTGCCGTGGCCGTTTCTTGATCTCGCTTGCATACGAAGACAGAGAACTAAAGCATAGCTCCGGGTACGTTGTTATCTCACAAGAGGCTTTAACAAACTCTGTATCACCGCTTGATTCCTCCTCAAGATTTCTCGCCATAGCTATTGCTACGGTGAAGACACAGAGAACAAAGAGAATAAGAGAAAGATCTAAACTTTTCGCCATTTTGGATTCAAAACACAAATGGGTCTATAGAAAGTAGGAGTAACAGCAAAAGGGTCCAGGGTTTTATAGAGACGAGGACTAAAGTATGTGTGAATGCAATAGATACATTGATCCTTAAATCCCAAGACACAAAGCATTATTTCTCTTTTACTTCAAAAATGAAAGTTGGTTGAAAGAAACGCTAATAAATGCGAAGCAATGTGAATATCAATAACAGAGGATAAGAGCTGGAGCAGTTTTGTCTTCATTCACACAGTTTTCACATTATCTTATCATTCTTTCTAGACATTTTGATCCAAGCTTTCTAATATATGCAAGTGGTAGGTCCTGATGCACGTGACCAGTGACTAAACCCATGTGCCTAAACCACTGGTCACGAGAAAAGAGCTTATCAATTGAATAATGCAGCGGAAAAATAGGTATAATCTTAGAGAGACATCCCTCAAGAATCTACAGACCAGAACTCACTTGTAACAGCTAGCCAATAAGATGCATTCACACATGTCATGTGAGATTTTCTCTATGATCTAACAAGTCTCATTGCATCACATGGGTCAAAACTCGGACGTACCTTCGAGTAGGACCGGTTTATGTCTCCAATCCTCGAGCCAACATCATCTGCTTTACTCTCTCAACATCCTCCGTTTTATTCGCCTTGCTATAAATTTTCATCAACAGCTCGAAATTGTGTTCGTTATCAGGTTCCAACTCGAATAGACGTTGAGCAGCAACCTCACCGATATTTGTGTTTCCATGGAGGTAACAAGCGTATAACAAAGCTCCCCAAACGGTCGGACCAGCATCAAACCCCATCTCTTTAACAATCATTGAGTAAGCCTTCTCTATCATTCCTGCTCTTCCGTAGAGATTCACCATACATGCGTAATGTTCCATTCTCGGGTTTATCCCGTATTCCTTCGACATCAAAGAGAACAGTCTCTCCCCATCTTCGACCATTCCTGTATTTGCACATAGTGATAGAACCGAAACGAAAGTGATACTGTCAGGTCTAGCATTAGCACGTTGCATCTGCTCAAAATACTTCAAACCGTTTTTAGAATGAGCAGAGATAATAGCATTCCAAGATACAGCATCTCTCTCGAGCATCTGATCGAATATAAAGCACGCTTGACTCAATTGTCCCCGTTTGGAGTAGAGAACAATCAAAGCATTCGCAACGGATAATTCCCATTCCATTCCTCGCCTAATTGCCCATCCATGTAATTGACGTCCATGCTTAAACGACAAACTACGAGCTAGAACACTGGAGATAGCAACCTTATCAGGCTCAATCCCATTTCGAATCATTAAACGGAAAACGTCCAACGCCTCGTGTAACAATCCGTGATGAAGATAACCAGTCAACATGGAATTCCAAGAAACATAGTCTTTGTGAGGAATCATGTCAAAAACATTCCTTCCTTTAACAATATCACCACATTTTGCATACATATCAACAAGAGCATTGAGCACATAGACATCGTATCCGAAACCTTGCTTAACCAAATCACGGTGAATCGATTCTCCGATTTGTATAGACCCAATTCCTCCACAAGCCTTAAGCACGCGTGGGAAAGTGAACCGGTCCGGTTTTACGCCATCTTCAGCCATTTGAAAGTAAAGAGCCATGGCATCTTCGTACTGACCCGATTCCGCGTAGCCTGAGATAAGAGAGTTCCAAGCAAAAGCAGAAGATTCTCTCTTAGACATTTGATCGAACACCTCGTGTGCAACCTCCGCGTAACCACAAGACGCGTATAACCTGACGAGCTTCGATGAAATCCCGTGGTTGTTCCGTAAGAGGTAAGTAGGTATGAGTCGATGAACTCTAACGCCATGGTCAATAGCTTTCAAGGTGTAACAAGTCTCCAATAGAGAAGCGAAAATCTCTGGTTCGTTGATCGTGATGCCTTTTCGAGCTGAGGTTTCGAGGTTGGATACGACGGCGTTTAAGGCTTCGAGATGGGTCTGGTGGATTAATTGTTTTCCGATCAAGATAGGAGTCGAAGATGGTTTGGAGAAAGAAAGGGAAGAGAATCCATTGTTGTCTTGTTTCTGCTTCAACTGTTCGTAGTGTCTAGGTTTCTTTTTTATTGAAGAAGACGATACTGATGGATAATAGAAGATTGGTTTGTGGACTATACTCACCATATCTTGAGTCCGTTTGAGAAATGGATGGAAGGAAGGAGCAGATATTATAAGCATATTTATAAGAAGTTTCAAGTTACATGTTTTTTTTTTTGTTTTTATACCTTGCTACAAAACAAAACGATGCAAATGGAATCAAAACTCAAGAGTAATGAACAAATTTTTGACAAAAGCGTCTTTTGTCAGGAAATATTTTCTACCAAAGGCGACTTTGGATTTACATGCCGACACTCTTTCAATTGCTGCACACAAGATATTGAAGCTGTTAACACAAAACTTGGCATGATTTTGCATTGAAATGAAGAGAGTGTGTATGTGTGTGTATACCTCAAATGAAGAGAAAATAGGTAGGACTTGTTTGAATATGTCATCTACTGTTCCCACTGCATTAATCTGGGCACCAAACATGAAATGAATAAGGCATTTGAATCAAACATTTATCATAAGATACTCCAACTTTCCAGACCCCAAGATATCAATTACTCACGGTGTAGAGTTTTCCTTTATTTTTGTAGTAGTCGATGACAGGACGATTTAAGGCCTCAAAGATTTTCAGACGCTTCTTCATTGTAGTTATATTATCATCAATTCGGCCCTGCAAACAGCAAGGAAACGGTTATAATAGCATTGTTAACTGGAAACTCTGCAGGGGAAGAGTATCATAAAAATAAGGAACCTGGTTACGATTCAACACACGTTCCACCATCTCTTCTTCAGGGCAATCAAAGAACAATACTACATCCGGATCTGCCTTTATCTGGAATAGTATCAAGGCACAATTTCATGTTCCAATCGTATTTCCAAACAAAGGAATGGAAGAACAGACTGAGATGGATACTACACTACTCACAATGTGCTCAAATGCAACACGATTCTCCTCAGTTCGTGGAAACCCATCAATGAGAAACTTGCGACTGTCACTCGATTCCAGCTCTTTCTGAATAAGCTTTACCGTGACTTCCGAGGGTACAATTTTCCCTTCTTTAATCAAGTTCAGAATCATAGCCCTGGAATTGAAAACGCTCTTGTCATAAGATTAGACAAACTTTTTGAGGCATTGGATATATAAAATAACTTGATCATCCTACCCATTTTTAGTGTTGAATGCGATTTCTCTCCTAAGCAAATCTCCAGCACTTAGATGTTGCAATCCAAAGGTCTCAACAATTTTCTCGCATTGCGTACCTTTTCCACTTCCAGGACCTCCTGAAAGGTTGGAAATAAATCCATCAGACTGAATTCAATAGTATTGAACATAATAATGTTGGAATCATGAATGGATCATCATCTTCACAGGAAACTTAAACAGAAACACCTAGATAGAGATTCAACTCCTATATTCCAACAAATTAAACAGCAGATTCGAAAACTTTACCTAGTACAAATGTAATAAATGGAGCTTTCTCTTTCGGTGGTGAAACCCCTTCTTCCTGTGAGATACAGAGTAGAACAAACATTTATACAGGAAAACACACAAATTCACAAATTGATCGAGCTTTTCCTTACCGGTTTAATTATCTCCGTCGTAAAAGATTCTCCAACTTTGAGCCCAAAACCTGCCTTGAATATTGAAATCAGAGTAATCAACTGAGTCAAAACCACAAAATCAAACGATTCCTGGAGAAAAAGTCGATCGGGATTGGGAAACGAAGAGGAGAACGTCGTATCGGACCTGGTTGCGCGTAAGGGAACGGGAAGATGAAGAAATCATCGGAGAAAATAAAGCAACGCGCCTCCACATCTCGTCGTCTTCTTCTTCTTCTTCCTAGTTTCGAGTTTGGATTTTGAGATTGCAGGAAGAGTTTATCGGAAAACGGATCCCGGAGAATAAAAGGTGAAGGAACCAGTGCGCCAAAAATAAATGATTCAACGTATTTTGCCTCACCGTTTTATGTTTTAATTGTTTTATGCGACCTGCCAAAAAAAAATGAATAGGTCAAAAAATGAAGATTGAGGAGCTCAAGTAAAAGGCAACGTGCAGTTTTCCATTTTAAATACCTAACGCTTTGTCGTTTTTGGCCCTCCCAAAACAGTACCCTACTCCAAAATATCTACACTACCACATCTACCATGTGGTCTGTCGCATATCAATCTTCTGTCGTCAAAGATTTTGCCTTCTTCAAATGAAGCTTTAAGAAATTGTAGAATTCAGAAACAATACTAAATGTTCGTTTTAATTGCTTTTTGACTTATCGTTATGATGACATCTATTAACATTTTGCTTTCTGCTGACCAAATTCTTAGTTTTGTTTATTACTGTGGTAAATCTGCTTGGATGTGGTCTTTGGTGCTTGTTCATCGTTATCGACCTTCACTATCCATTCGCAGATCATTGGATTTACCTCCTCTGGGATCTCATCATGGGGACAGTGACCTGCAATTGCAAATGAGACCATAAAGGAGTCAAGAAGAATGATACAGTTACCTTGAAATGTATTGATACAGTTAATTGTAAATATTTTGTTTACCTGCGTTAACTTCCTTAATCATCATAGTTGGACAAACCTCCTTAAATAAGGCCACTTTCTTCTTAGGATCCGAAATGGGATCTTTCATTCCCTAATACATGAGTGAAACTAATGATTATTGGTCCTGTGATCCTTAATCGATGTTTTAAACGAGGATCCAATAAATGCTTGATACCTGTATGACTAGAGTTTTTCCCTCAAACTCTTTCAGGAGATGATTCAAAGGAAGTGAAAGATCAAAGCCAAAGATACTTTCCAGGACCATAACCACACCAGGGTCTCGGGACTATTGTGTTTTTAAGGTAATGTCACTATCATCAATAACTTTTTACTTGTAGATCATGGATCAGTTAATGCAAATAAGATACAAGGAAACAGAAGAAAAGGATACTGCTCTTAGCATTTCAGAAAATCATCAGCTCTCTCAGGTTTCTGCATCGCAAACAGGCACAATGATGAGCATTGATGTTTTGTCATACTCACATAGAAATCTTCATATTACTTACGACTGGATAACAATCCTTTAATAGCTTCTTGACATTGAATTGCAGGAACAAGAGAATAAAACGAGCACCAAGCTGTGCACCAAATGGAACTCGCCTTTCCTGAAAAATTAAACAGTAGGATGTATGAGATAACTAGTTGAATTCAAGAGCCAAAATTTAGAGTCAGTATGAGTATTAAAGCATTCCAATGATACTATACATACTCTAAAGATTGGGAGAGGAGAGTATCCAGGTATCACATTGCCAGCACTGTTAACAAGGACAACGGACTTAACCAAGGCCGGCCAAAGAAAAGCCATTAATGCAACGAAATACCCTGATAAAGGTAAAAAATAAGGACACGATTAGATGAGTATCATAAAACACTTGTGCCCTTTATACACATATAACAGCTAGGTCAGTTCGGGTGAATACCACCAATGGAGTTGCCAACGCAATGTGCTGGTTCACCAACTACTTCAATCATAAAATCCCGCAGCAATTCGGCCCACAACAACTCGGTGTAGATGATACTTGGCTTCTCAGATTTTCCGAAACCCAAGACTGTGATGGTCCATACTCGGTTTCTACTATTAACAATGCTGTCTATGTTGTCACGGTAATGCTCTAGAAAAGCACCAAAGCCATGCACAAGAAGAACAGCAGGGCCATTATTACCCACCACCGTGTACTGAAACAAGAAGTGATTCTTTCTAGATTCAGTAAACCGATAAAAAAAAAATCAAAAAGTGTTATTACAAAAATGACCAATGAAGGCCACTGGGGCTATATGACTAATAACAGAAACCTGAATAAGATAGCCTTTACATCTCCAAATCCTTATAGAGTGGCCATTTTCATCAATTCTCACACTATTTCGAGCCAGGAGTGAATACCACTGCCAAAAAACAAAACAAAAAATCAAATATCTTAGAAAAGAGAGACTAAGAGCACAGAAGAAAACCCGCTGTGACACTTTCTACCTCCATAGAGCACACAGCTTCAGTTGCGGCGGACACTGTAGCAGCTGAATATCCAAATGGAGATAAAAATCCAGCATTCCGTTCTTTTTCGTAGTTGATTGCTTCATAGTGAACTTTTCTTCTGGATACGATACCAAGACAGAGGACCGGTCCAAAAAGTTTGAAAAAAGAAGCTCCAGGCCTAGTCTCGGTATCACGAAGCCTTGCATGAACCCTGTTCAGTAGCAAAATCAATGCTGATCACTCTTCAACAAGAAATCAGATATACACAGTTTCATTATAACTTTCACATTATATGAAGCACAATAGCATCAGATTTAAACATACACACGTACTCTTGCCAATCATCTCGACTTGTACCCTCCGAGTACCTCAGGTATCCTGCTAATGCATTCAGTACAACCTCAGTTCCACCGCCAACAGTATCTCTTTTTCTCGTGACAAAAGCAGAACTGTGCACCTTCTTCCTTAATCTTCCATCAATAACTGGCTCCATACTGCTCTCCTTTGAATTTCCAAGCCTTTCCATTAACAATTTTTCAGCAGATGCATGTGCCATTTCCCTCCGGCTATTATCTTTTCCGCAAGAACTTTCCTTCATATAGTCCTTCAGGTCATCGAGTGTTGGCACAGAACCTGAAGCATGTTTCATTTACCATGTTCCCTAACGTTAAAAGAGTCCAGAATCAGATAATGTACTCAAGTAAATGATTCAGCTAAACGGCTTTTGAAGAAAAGCTTACCCCACTGCAATTCACTTCCTGGAGATGAAAACTTTGCTGCATCAACCGGTAAAGTAAGAGGCATCTTAAGTTTCTTAAACTCTTCCCATGATTGTGGCAGATCTATCAAATTCAAGAGAACCAAAAAACTTCCCATATAAGTAACTCCTTCGCAATCTCAACACAGAAACAGAAATTGCAAGAGAAGCAAATAACATTACTTGGCTCTCGTAAAAAGGAGTCCGCCAAAGAACAATCCTCGGTGTTTCTCCATGGAAAGAAACTTTTTCTAATTTTTTCTTAACATCATCCAAAACCTCACAGAGATGGTATTCCACCTCTTCTTCCACAAACACAAACGGAGCTCGAACCTGTTAACAATGCCAATAAGTGCTTTGAACAAATAGTTTATCTTCCCTGAGAATCAATCAAAATGCTCAATTACAATACCTCTTTAACAACATCTTCAATGACATCTTCTGCATTGCCGTATCTGAGCATAAGATTTGATCCTTGCTTCTTCAATGATTTTCTTAAATCTTCCAATGCAATAATAGCTAGTTCTAGAGAGTCCGTTGTGTATCCTACAGATATTAGATTCCCAATACAATTAGGGATTCTGCTTATGATAATCCATTATAAAACGAAGCAGAGATTAGGGAAATGTAGAATTCGTAGAGCTTACGTGAGAGAATGCAAGAATCGAGGACGTAGAGAGGAACGACGGATCTGAAATTGGAGGCGGCGAGGAAACCAGGATGATCGTCAAGACGAAGGTCATGCTTCAACCACACAACCGCCGCGGAACATTGTTTCGTCGACGGAGACGAACAACATCTGAATCGGTTGATCCGATGATTCCGATGGAAACGAGGGAATGCGAGAGACGCCATGAGGGAAGATCGAAGAGCAGAATCATCATGACTGGTGGATTAGTGCTAGTTTCCATGAAGTTGAAAGCAAATTGTGGTGGAGACGAATCGCTTTTAGTGTGCGGTTACTTCCACACAACGCTCAAAACGACGTCGTACTCTACTTGTTTCAAGTTTTTTTTTTCCCAAAGCCACACTCTTACATGTTTCTGTCAAATCTCTCCTAAATGCTTATGTTGTTACTGTTTGTTCTTTGTAGACATCTTAGAGGTAAGTTATGTGCTTGGTATGGTATCATTGTGTAAATGGTCCTCATGATGGTATTGGTAAATATTGCATATCACAACAAAATGGGATATACCGAACTCAGAGAAAGAACGGTTGTGGCGACATTTCACTATACGGGAATAGGTCCCATGAGAAGGCTCGCGGTGACCACCAAAGAGCATTTCAGATAATGGTGGTTTTATGAAATACAAACGGGTCTTTACAAAGAAACAGCTCTCCATTTGGCCAGCCTTAAGTACACCAACGGTTAGGACCTATTCCAGAGAACATGAATCTCAATGTGCTTGCTCAAGAGACTAACAAGTTAAAATAGCTAATCAGTGCTTCTCTACGGCGGTGGAATTGCTCAGGAGAAGTAACTTTCGGCAACTCACTATAGAATTTTGATAGACGCTTCACCATTCCACGCTAATATTACCGGCTTCAAAAAGACTAAGCACTTGAACAAACTCCTTAGACTACTGGTACCACTCTTGACAATATAAAAAAATTGCTAAACTTTGTAATATATCGATTTTGTTTTCGAACTTTCTCAATGAAATATGGTACCTTTCTGTGAACACATGTAAGATATCGTTTAGCAAGGTAATTTCCCGGCTGTTAACAATAAACCAAATACAACCACACTCCAATAAAATGATCTCTAGAGACATCTCCATCTATCGAGGTGCGCTTTTTTAGAACTTGAAGCACAACTTATTACCTCAAAAATGTTCATGGTAACCGATGACAAAATCCTTCTCTACCCGAAAGAATAATCTCTAGCAGGAATCAAGTTTCTTGGAAGTAAAAATGTCCAGCAAGAATGCAGTAGAGAGTCGAGTTTCCTTCTAACAATTTGGATCATCCAAATGCCCATAAGTTTCATTCCAATGCCTTGAAGCTTCTTCACGTGTTCGCATAACCCAGATATGTTTAGCCGCATCGGCTCTATCTTTTTCGTCAAGAATTTTCTGCAATTTGTCAAAGCTTAAATATATTGGAACATAACCGTCACATCTATATACACTAACAGAGGAAATTGCATCAATATTTAGTGTATTCTTTGAATCATGATTGAAAGAAGTCAGATTTTCAAAACTTCAAGTCATAGTTAATCAAGGTTAGCTAGTCTATTTGATACCGAATATACGATACTATTCTTGAGCATACAAAAGTAATGAAGATGAAGGAATTTACAAACCTCGGCTTCAGAAGCTTTTTTTGTCTTCAATGAAAGGCAATCAAAGAGATCAGAGAACTTCTGAGTACAATCATCAAGTTTTCCAACCCGGTAATACTGCTGCATTTGGTAAAATGGTGCTGCAAAGAGATAATCTCGAGATTAATGGAACCGAAACACAACGTTATATGAGAAGTGAATGCAAAATATTCCAAAGGGGTTTGGTGGGTAAGCTATTTTTTCCTAAAAGGCGAAACATTTTTTCGAATTTCCTGATTGTGTAATCAAGAAAACATTAGTTCCTATTCCAATTTATTTACCAAAATCGTTTCCAGTCCCATCGCCATTGCTGGTTTTGTTGGACCATCTAGACATCCCTTCAACAAAACATACATTGTGGAAAATGGTTTCAGAGTTCTTACAAACACGAATTCCCTTCTTTTTTCTAAAGGCTAAAACTTGGATTAACTAAAGGCTTTCTAGTGTCGTTAACAATATCCGAAAGTCAAAAATTGGGAACAGGAAGAGAACGTTTCGAAGGATGAAACAGAGAATGGAATCGAAGAAGACTTACAGTAGCAGAACCAAAGAGCGTCGAAGCATTTGGTGCAAGTCACACGTCTCCTTACTGGTGAAGAGTCTTCCTTCTCCGAGCTCATCGTGAAACTGCTCTGTGTGGGAAGAAGAAATGGATCTGGTTACAGGTCAGGTGCTCGTATTCGGGTTTAGATTTAGGGTTTTTCCCTACCAAACAATTTTATTTCTCTTCTTTTTCATATAGTACCGAAGTCCCAAAATTCAGAACAAATTATATTATTATCTAAATAACCGAATAATATTATGAGCATATAAGTTATCAATTGGTTTTGAGTCTTTTCCAATACTATAATTAGTTATCATTTCTCTTTTTTGGACAAAACAACCAATTATTTATAGATTTAAAAAGAAATCGATTTAAAATGACACCAATTGATTCTCTTATTTAAACTACAAGCAAAATTATGAAGTGATTCTCAATGGAATAAAAAATTTTAAAGAAATTTTATAATACTTTATAAACCCTTATAATCTGTTTTTAAAACCAACATAGATTTGTTATAAAACTCAAGAACAAAATCAATCAAAATGAAACAAAGCTGATATTTTTAGATGAAATTAACTCAAATCAAATAATAACAATCCAAATCGAATCAAAAACTGAGATTGGTAACATTAATCGAATAAAAACTCAACTATGTAACACAAATAATATAAAACTAGAGAATTAAAAATTACATTTATAAAAAAATGATGAAATTTAATCTAGATCTTGATGTGAGAGAGAGAGAGAGAGAGAGAGATTTCTTCAATTTCATCACCATCATTTTAGAGAGAAAAAAAAAACAGATTTTCGTCGAATAGAGAAATAGGGAAATTTTTTTTTTGATAATTTTGTTTTTTTCCATAAAATGTGGCACGCTTGCAAACAAATTTGAAGGATGACATATTTGAAAAAATATATATTTTCAAGAATGGCATGTTTATAATTAACCCAATTTTTTAATATTATTTAAAAAAACCAAGAAGAAATCTTTGATTAGGTTTATAGTTTCCTTCTTTCTTCCTTAATATTTATTTTGTTTCAAATATAAAACTGAATATTCAAAATAAAAATTTGGTCAATAATTATATATTTAACATTAGATTTTGTAATAATAACGCATTTATAAGACAAGAAAAAGCAAGATTGTATTTTTTAAAAAGGAATTTGGTAATTGTTTTTTTTAATCTTTTTTATTGTAGAAATTTTTTAAAAGACAAAAGGTAAAAAAAGGTTCGAATACTTCCATATAAAATGATAAAAAAAGAAGTTATTTAAGTCAATGATATCCACCAATTTATTATATAATTTCATAACCACTTTTATTTTTTTACAAATATATATATAGACATAGTTTATCTCTGAGAGACTCATTAGCCCAACAAGAAGAAAAAACACATCGATAAATTGGAACGATGAATCATCTCTCATGCTTTTTATTTAGGGTTTTTTGCTCAAATCCCACAGAAATTATGTAATATGACTATAATCATATAAAACTTTTTTTTATTACTGGCATTTTTTAATATCCAGCGTACCATTTTGTTACGTTGTGACAAAAAAAGTAATTACAAAAATGTCATAGCCACGTAAGCAACCACGTAGGAAATCGCTGACGTGTATTAATGAACTCAGCCGTAAAGCGCTACGGATGAGTTATGGTTACGTTGCGGCTGAATTATGGTTAGGTTGCGGATGAGTTAAAAAATGCGGCTGACTTATGAGAGATCGCCTGACTTACAAACATAAATCTAGCTGACTTATGAGATAACGGCTGACTTACGAACATAAATTAGCAGTTAGTTACGGCTGATTTACAGAAATCTGGCTGACTTATGAGATAACGGCTGACTATCGAACACAAGTTACGGCTGAGTTATACAACGGCGGGCTGATTTATGGAAAATTAGTTGAGTTTAAGATAAGAGACGGTTGAGTTATGTTCTTCGGTTGGCTGACTAATGAGAGGTAGTTATGGCTGACTTAAGTAAATCAGCCGTAATTGGTTGGGTTAACAATAACTCAACCTGGTTACGGCTGACTTATTAGCGAAAGATTAATTACTAGAATAGCATTCACTTGACGGCTAATTTATTTGACAATACGGCTGACTTAATATTTCCTAGCCTAGTTACGGCTGATTTATTAGCGAAAGATTAATTACTGAAATACTATTCACGTTACGGCGGACTTACATTATACTTGATGGCTGATTTATTAATGGCTGAGTTATGTGTTTGTTTGGCGGCTTACTTACCGATATTCCATGTCAGCAGTTCTGATTTTTCATGTCATCAGCTCTTATTTTCCATGTCATCAGCTCTTATTTTCCATGTCATCAGCTCTTACAAGGGTTCTTCATCAACGACCTTCTTCTTATTCTTCTTCATCTACCTTTTTCATTATTTTCATTCATCAGAGATCTTATGGATCCGGTAATTATTGTTTCCGGTAACTGGGTTAAGAAACACAGATATGTATTCAACGCCGACGGTAGAGGGTGTAGAGTTGTGCATATGTATTCAATGCCGACGGTAGAGGGTGTATCATCATGTTTGAAGTAACCTTGAAGTCATAATATGGGTTTTGTTTCCTTACTTCATTCTTGTTCGTTTTGCACCACAAGATGTATGGTCTCGTTGGTCTCTTTATTTCAGCAAAACCGTGTTTCCCCTCTTTTCATCTTCACTTTGTACTAAAGATTGACCAAAAGCAAAAATCTGAGGAGAAACATAAATATTCCCAAATTAAACATCTGTTATTTGGAGAGGATCATTTGCCTAGTACGCTTAAACAAGAGCACAACTTACAATAGAAAAATCTCAAGACCATCCTCACCACCCGGTAGACGCGAATTGAGAGACTCCTAAATATTCTTCCCCAATTTCTCACTCACCTGATGTTTGTCCATCACATGCTAGAGCAATGTTCTAAAGGAGTGTTATTCAGATATCCCATCTTATACCATATTGGTTTGCTCCACGTTTGATTTCGACTCATCTACCATAACCTACAAGTACAACGAATGTATAAGAGAAAACTCTTGAAATTGACAATCAAGCAATCGAAAGGAATAAAACTAAAGTGACTGTAAGTACAATAGCTACGAAAATCAAAAGGAAGAATTCAAGGGAATCATTAGTAACATTATATAAAATCTAGTTAGGAACACAACTTTTTTTCCATTAAGCAATTTAAAATGCATTTTGCAAAATCTTTTGAAGAAAGATTAAGGCGATTCCCCAATTTGTCTAAGATAGTAAGACCATATTTGAATGCTTTGATTAGAACCAATAGAAACCCACACCAAAACCTAACGCTCTTTATATGCCTATTTATATAGCATTCTTAACCCAAAACCATATCAACATGAGGAATTATAATACTTCACAAACCTCTAGCCTTATAAGTCCCAAATTTTAAATGAAAATAAACGAATTGAAACACTTGAACTTTTATCTTCCAATTTTCGAGATGCATCTTAAGAGAAGGGTGAACTGTGTGTGTACTGGCCTCGATTGTATCCTGAGACAATTGGATTTTAATCAGCCCATCAAACACATGTTTCTCTTGTTGGCGTATGCAATTGCTTTGATTTGACCTTAAATTTTGTATCGCAATCATCTACGAAGTACAATCAAAGGTTAGATAGATGATGGTGATGAACTCGTAAGGGAACCCAAAGAGAGTCAACAAAATATGTATAGGTGATTGGAGCCACGGAGCAAATTTGTTGGTTGCGGTTTATATAATAGATGAGATTCAAGGAAGAAAGAAGCATGACTGAAGTTTTGCGGTAGATTTTGAAATGCCATTTTTCATAGTAGAGTTTGAAAATTGATTTCTAACAAAAGGTAGGTTTTATAATTGTCCCTTGTTACGACAAAAAAAAAAAAAAAAATAATTGTCCCTTGTTTTTTTAACACGATAATCTACGCAAAATATAAATTGTCTACTCAAAATATAAGCTGAGCATAGTTCCATGAGGTAAGAAATAGCCGGTTTTCTTTCCTGTTGAACTCAGATTGAGATCGACACTAAATTTGTAATAGGTTCGGGGATTCTTTGATAAATGGAAAGAGGAAAGCTTTTGATGAGAATGTAAGAGCCCGCTCGGATGAACAATAACCGAGAGGGAAGTTTGGATTATTGGGAGATTGAACGTGCTCGGCGAAGAATAATATGTTTTTGCCAAAAAGTGTAGTGTATTTCACCCTAGTTGTACACAAATGATGGTACAACTATATATAGTACATTGGGATTAGAGCTTTTGATACATATGGTTACATTTTAACCATATGCTCATAAAGTAACCCTTAATGAGCATAAAGTAACTATACTAGGATTAAAAGTAATCATGTTTAGTTAACGAAGTAATGAGTTAGGCCTTCCTGCTTGATGGGCTGGGAGTAGGATTTTGCCTTTGGCCAAATACATGGTGAAACAGTACCCCTTCCCCCCCCCCCCCCCCCGAGTCGGCGAATCAAGCTTACTGAATTCGTCGGGGATAAGCAAACAGGCAGGAGAGCGAGAAGGTCAGGCTCGTCCTTTCTCCCGAGGGTTTTCCCGCTCGTTCAGACGACTTGGGTATGTTGATACGCGTCCGCGCGTGGATGCGACTGGTCTTGCGTAAGGGGGTATTCCCTCGATTCCCGCCCTAGCAATGAAAATACCTTGCTCGTTTGCCGAGAGATTTGTAGGATTCCAACGCTTTGACTTAACTCCTTGACATGGATCTGATGGCGCTAACGGAATGGTGATCCTCTCAGAGGATAGGGCCCGAGTTCAGGCCAAATACGACGGATTCGTAAGGGAAATCGGGGGGAAGGAGATGATGGATTTTTCTGACCGAGAATATACGTTTACTATGGGCCCATAATCCTCCCGAGTAGCTTCGAATTTGACCATCCATCTTCCCCGCTCGGACCTGAGGAGTATGGGATCAAAGGGACTTGGACAGTTGAGGCCTTCGATAGCTGTCAGTTTGATTCATCCGAGGATGTTGGCGACGGGGCCGGGAATGATCCTTCAGATCATGAAAGCTTCTCCTACGAGCAACGAGCCGCAATGGACGGGGGTGATCCTTCAGACCAGGTCGCCGTTCTAGCTCGGGGCGTACCAGGGCTGTCCGTTGCGCCAAGTGTCAACACGGCGAGGCCGTCTTCTTCCAGGCGGGCGACGGTCGAGTCTGTAGGTCGCGACCTGGCGGTTGGTGGGAGTCCCTGATCTTCCCTCTCGGAAGCGGCCAGTAGCGAGAACGGCCTAGGGAATATTGCACTCGTCAGTGCTCGAACAGCGTTACGGATACGGCTCTCCGTTCTTCTAGTTTCTAGGAATCTTTGAATGTCTTTCTTTTTTGCTTGATGTTTCCTTTCGTTAATGTTTAGCCGTATGTGGCGTATTTGATGTATTTATGACTTTTGTTTTGTCTGGGGGTCGGATCTCTGGGTTATTCTAATCGAAATTCAGAATTTTTTATTTATGCGGTTAAGTTTTTCAGCTTAAGCATTTTGAGAATCTAGGGAGCAGATCCGTAGTTTGATTGGTTTTGATCCGACCGGGCTCGCATGATGGAGTGGTCGGATCGAGTTGTATGTGAGTCGGAACCCGGCTTACGACTAGAGTCCGTCTTGTGGTTAAGCGTGCGAGAAGTGTTCGGCATAAAATTCTTACACGTTCTTAGGGACTCGTGCGAGACTGGGCCCGGCTTTTTGACTTATTCGAAAAAGTTGTGGTCGACTTTCCGAGTTCGGCCTTTAGATTATTTCACTACTGGATCTATGTGACACAGGTGCTTTGATCCTACTCGGGTTTAGCAATGGTGGGCCTCCCGAGTATGACCTATTGATCGAGTACTTGGTCATAGTATCGATGTAAATGACCTCGGAGCTTTTTAGAATTCGAATGGATCGGTGGTAATATCTAGGAGTTTATTTTTGTTTATTATAGCTGGACTTCCGGGGAAGCTGCCTATATACCCGTTAAATAGGGATCAAGCTGAAACGTAGTTCGAGTTACAAAGCGGGAGCCAGATAATTCATCCTCGGATGAGACTCACAAAAGCGAGTAGTAGTACGGAGTACTTAGTTTTTTTTTTTTTTTTTTGAATGGACGGTTTTTAGATGACATTGCGAGGAGGTTCAGATCCTGCAGGCACGTCGAGGCAGTAATGGTAGCGTTTGAGCGTTGTTGCATTCCAGGATCGGTCGAGGGCTACTCTGCTCATTTTTATTAGTCGATATACGCCCAGACGAATGATGTCGTGGGCCTGATACGGACCTTCCCAATTGGCTCAGAGCTTCCCGGCATTTTGCTCCTTAGTGTTCTCGTATACCTTTCGTAATACGAGGTCACCGATGGCAAAAATCCGGCTCCAAACCCGCTTGTTGTAGTATCGGGCCGCCAGTTGTTGGTAGTTTTGGATTCGGAGGAGCGCCGCGTCGCGTTCCTCCTCGACATAATCCAAATTGTCGAGGAGCATTTAGTCATTATGGTCGGGGTTGCCAGGCATGACTTCCCAACGCGAACTATGTACGCAGGCTTCGGCTGAGGCCATCGGCTCGAGTCCGTAGGCGAGTGAGAAAGGCGTCATTTGTGTTGATTCCCGGGGAGTTGTTCGAAGTGACCACAAGACTCTGTCGAGTTCGTCCGCCCAGAGTCCCTTCTTATCGTCAAGGTGCTTTTTGAGCTCGAATATGATGGCCTTGTTCGTGGCTTCGGCCTGCCCATTTCCCTGCGGGTTTCTTGGCGTGGATTTGTTGAAGCGGATAGCCCATTTAGAGCAAAAGTCTTCGAATGTCTTAGAGATGAATTGAGACCCGTTGTCTTCAATGATCTTGTATGGGAGTCCGTGCCGGCATATAAGGAACTTCCAGACAAAGTTTTGAACATCGTTTGCTTGGATCATCGCGTATGCTTCGGCTTCGACCCACTTTATGAAATAATCGGTTATAACGATTACGAGCCGCTTCTGCCTCGACTTTGGGAAGGGGCCGATGATGTCCATATTCTAACGCATAAACGGGTAAGATCGTGGCTGTTGTAAGCGGCTCAGTTGGCGACTTGATCATTGGCCTGTGGCGCTGACATTTCTCGCAACAGCGGACATGGTCGGCACAGTCCGTGAGCATGGTAGGCCACAAATAACCCAGCTTTTTGATTTTTAGGGCGAGCGTGCGAGAGCCCGAGTGGTTTCTACCTCTCTCTTCGTGGGACTCGGTCACTACGGCTTCGATTTCCTCATTGGCGATGCAGCTTAGCAGTGCCCCGGCTGCACTCCATTGGTAGAGTCTATTCTCAATCAGCACATAATGAGCTGCTTTGGTTCGAAGCCCGCGGGCAGCCCATTTGTTGGTCTTTGCCTCGCCTTGTTCGATGTACGCAATGATCTCTTTCCTCCAGTTGAGAGCAGGTTTTGGGACCGTGGGCGAGGTCTTCTGGGGGCTGAGGTCCTTCGTCATCGTCATCGGTGACAGCCATAACCCTGCTGTTACCTCTTGGTAGGGATATGCTAGGATCCGTGATGATCTCCATTGGGATGGTGCGGCTCATTTCGGACCTTGAGCTTGAGGTGAACGTGGCGAGTGCGTCGGCGTCGGCATTTTCCGCTCTGGGGATTTGGGTGATTCTGAAGCTGTCCAAGTTCCAGAGGATAAGGTCCTCGGATGATTTCCTGTATGCCTCCATCCGCTCGCTCTTCGTGTCGTAATCGCCGTTGAGCTTGTTTGTTACGAGTTGGGAGTCGCTGTAGGCGTGGATTCTTCGTGCTCCGACTACTTTGTCTAGTCGTATCCCGGCGATGAGGGCTTCCCATTCGGCTTCGTTGTTGGTGGCGAGGAAATCCAGTCGGAACAATTGTTCGAGAACTTCCCTAGTGGAAGAAGTAAGGTGGATTCCTATTCCCACGCCCTGTCGCGATACAGAGCCGTCGATATAGAGACTCCACTCAGCTTTTCGCGGCTCGAGCATATCCTCATCTGGAGGCAACTTGGTGATGAAATCAGCCAGGACTTGTGACTTGGCGCTGGTCCGGTTCCTGAATTCGATATCATATTCGCTGAGTTCGATTGCCCATTATGCCATACGTTCGGACTGGCTCAGACTGTGCAGAATTGTGCGGAGCGGTTGGGAAGACATGATTGCGATGGTATGAGACTGGAAATACGGGCGTAATTTCTGAGCAGACATGATCATGGCGAGAGCCAATTTTTCTAAGACGGGGTATCGTGATTCAGCGCCTTCGAGGGATTTGCTGACATAGAAAATGGGTTTTTGGTCCCCCCGATCTTCTCGGACGAGAAACCCATTTATGCCCGCGTCCGTTACTAATACGTAAAGGTATAGGGTTTCTCTTGGCTCGGTCTTGGCCAGGATTGGGGGTGTCGTCAGGTATGACTTCAGGTTTTCGAACGCTTTTTCGCAGTCTTCGTCCCAGATGAACTCTTTGTTTCCTCACAAGAGTTGATAGAAAGGTAAACTTTGATCGGTCCAACGGGAGATGAACCGGTTTAGTGCGGCGATTTGATCGGTCAAGCGTTGGACTTCCCTTTTGTTCCTCGGAGAGGAGAGGTCCCTGATCGCCGAAATCTGCTTGGGGTTTGCCTCGATTCCTCATTTGGTTACGATGTAACCGAGGAACTCTCTGGAGGTAACCCCGAAGGTGCATTTTGCTGGGTTCAGCTTCATCCCGTAGAGGTTTAGTATTTTGAAGCAATCTTTGAGATGGCCGACATGGTCGGTTGCCTTCGAGGACTTCACCAGCATGTCATCGATGTAGATCTCCATGGTGTCGTCAGGTATGACTTCAGGTCTTTGAACGCTTTTTCGCAGTCGTCGTCCCAGATGAACTCTTTGTTTCCTTGCAAGAGTTGATAGAAAGGTAAACTTTGATCGGTCCAGCGGGAGATGAACCGGTTTAGTGCGGCGATCTGACCGGTCAAGCGTTGGACTTTCCTTTTATTCCTCGGGGAGGAGAGGTCCCTGATCGCCGAAATCTGCTTGGGGTTACCCTCGATTCCTCGTTTGGTTACAATGTAACCGAGGAACTCTCCGGAGGTAACCCTGAAGGTGCATTTTGCTGGGTTCAGCTTCATCCCGTAGAGGTTTAGTATTTTGAAGCAATCTTTGACATGGCCGACATGGTCGGTTGCCTTCGAGGACTTCACCAGCATGTCATCGATGTAGATCTCCATGGTGTCGCCCAGCTGATTGGCGAACATTTTGTTAACCAAACGTTGGTAGGTCGCTCCCGCGTTCTTTGGGCCAAAGGGCATGACTCGGTAGCAATACGTTCCTCGATTAGTGATAAATGCGGTCTTCTCGCGGTCGTCAGGGTGCATCGCGATCTGATTATAACCCGAAAATGCGTCCATAAACGAGAGCAGCTCATTGCCTGTTGTGGCCTCGACCACTCGATCGATGTGTGGGAGCAGGAAGTTGTCTTTGGGGCATGCCTTGTTTAGATCGGTGAAGTTTACGCAAACTCTCCCCTTGTCATTCTTCTTTTTGACGATGACTGGGTTAGCCAACCATTCGGGGTACTGGACTTCTGCTATAGATCGAGCTTCTAGGAGTTTAGCTACTTCATCGTTTACGGCCCTCGCCCGCTCGGGTCCAAGCTTCCTTCGATTTTGCTTGATTGGCTTGTATGTCGGGTCGACATTGAGTTCTTAGTTTTTGACACCCAGGCTGATGCCCTTCATATCGTCAATTGTTCAGGCAAAAGTGTTGACGTTCTTGGTCAGGAAGTTAATCAGCTCGGCTCGAATAGACGCGTCGAGCTCGGATCCGATGCTTATCCTGCGAGCAGGGTGAGCTTGGTCGATGCTTACTTGGGTCGTAGAATCCCGCTTGGGCTCAGGGGAACTGGCTTCGTCGATGTGATTGACATGGAAATTAGCCATTCAAAGATGCTTCTCGGCGATGAAACACGTACGGGCCATCTTTTGGCTTCCTCGGATAGTGGAGACTCCGGCTGAGGTCAGGAATTTAACGCATTGGTGGTAGACCGAGGCTATCGCCCGGTGGGAGAATAACCAGGGGGTTCCCATGATCGCGTTGTATACAGCTGGTCTTTCTACAACCATAAACTTTGTGTCTCGGGAGGTATCGCCTGAATACACGGTTAACTTGATCGATCCGACTGCCATGGTGGTTATGCCGTCGAAGCTTGTCAAAGGCTGAGAGCCTGTCTTGATCCGATCGACCGGGACCTCCATTTTCTCCAGGGTTTCCTTGAAGATTAGGTTGACGGAACTCCCAGTGTCGACTGGGGCATGACGAGGTGCTCGGTATCGTCCTCGCTGAAGATGATTGACATATTTGTCTTGTTTCTTGCGAGGTGGCTCTGATTGACTCTTGTTCTCTTCTCGTGCTGTTTGAGGGATCTCACAGAACTATGAGTTGAGTCGAACCCTCCTATGATCATTAGGACTCCTCTGGGCTTCCGCGTGTCGGTTGTACTCTCCTCGAAGCATGCTCGATCCGGGAGCGGTGATAGGTCGTCTCCGGGGCTGGTCTGATGCTCGATCCTCTCGAAGACCGAGGAGGCGGCGGTTGGTCGCTCGACTCTATCAGAGGCTGTGGTCGGGTCAGCGGGCAGGTCGTGCTTGCTGGGGACGAGAAAGGGATTATCCGTGTTCACGGGGTTAGGGTTTTCCTGCTCGGGAAAAAGGGTCGCTCGTTGGGCCACCAGAGTATTAGTATTCTGAGCGCTTGTTCCCGACGAGTGCGTTCTCATGCTTGCTTCCTTATTGAGATCCATGGTCGCGTGAGAAGATATCCTCTTGTAGATGCGAGAAATATTCCCCTACCTGGCGTGCCAAATGTTGAACTCAGATTGAGATCGACACTAAATTTGTAATAGGTTCGGGGATTCTTTGATAAATGGAAAGAGAAAAGCTTTTGATGAGAATGTAAGAGCCCGCTCGGATGAACAGTAACCGAGAGGGATGTTTAAATTATTGGGAGATTGAACGTGTTCGGCGAAGAATAATATGTTTTTGCCAAAAAGTGAAGTGTATTTCACCCTAGTTGTACACAAATGATGGTACAACTATATATAGTACATTGAGATTAAGACTTTTGATACATATGGTTACATTTTAACCATATGCTCATAAAGTAATCCTTAATGAGCATAAAGTAACTATACTAAGATTAACAGTAACCAAACTTAGTTAACAAAGTAATGAGTTGGCCCTTCCTGCTTGATGGGAGTAAAATTTTGTCTTGGGCCAAATCCATTGTGCAACATTTCCAGATCCGTTTTACACTGTTTTGATTTGTCTAGAGAATGATCTAGTCTCAGTGAACCACGATTCAAAGCCTTAAAGTCAAACGTTCGATGATTTAGACAATAACGCATGTGCAAATGGACTCTGACAGGCCCGGATTTGAGGAAGGACCAGAAACCAGAGTTTTGTTGGAGTTAGGAATATCACAGTCAAAGTGTTTATGTTTAGTCAACGAGATTAGACTAAAAGAGATTGTCCGTATCTTTATCTTCTTATTATAAAAAGTAAAATGGCATGGTTCAAACGTTACGTTACCTTCTCCGCTTTACAGCCTTTTTCCCCCATTTAAAAATTGAAAATTTTACAATTTATGAAAAAAAAAAGTAATACAAAACCATTTCTATGGTTCTTTAATTAATTTATAAATAAATTAGCCCGGCCCGGAACAATGTTGTCCTTAACCAGATAATTAATTTGATTTTTTTTGTTTCATTATTCAAACCTACAGTTACATTTTCCTAATTTCTCTCTCTTTCTTTTTCGCAATATTAAAATTATGATTTTTATTCCAATATTTTTTTTTTAATTTGTTTTCTCTTTCCATTTCTTGCCAAAACCCTAATTTCACCACACTCGTTAAGAAATTTCTCCCCCAACTTAAACCACCCCCAAGAAAAAAAAAACAAAATTAGATCTTTCTTCTTTGCTTATAATTATGCCAATTTTCTGAAATTTAGATTTCTTCTTCTCTTTTTTCTCTTTCCTAGCTTCTACTGATCTGTTTCACATCATCAAATTCTCCTGCAAAACATCATCATCAATCTTCTCTCATCTCTGAATCTTTCACTTCAAGGGGTTTTGTAGAAAATCAAGCTTGAATCTTTAATCGATCACAAAGATTCGGGAAGGATCTTAAGATATTTTCTGGGTTTTGTCGGAATCCTTACATAAAGAATCACTGATCTATGTCCGGATGGAGGAGAGAGAAGGAACCAACAACAACAGTAACAGTTTCGGCTTGAAGCAACATGAAGCTTCTGATGGTGGTGGTGGTGGTGGTTACCAAATGGACCCACCTCGACCCGAAAACCCTAATCCGTTCTCGGCCCCACCCGCCGCCGCCGCTGAGAATGCGGCGGATCCTCCGTTTAGCTTAACAATGCCGGCGGCGGAGACAGCTGCTTCATCTGAGCTGAAAAAGAAGAGAGGTCGTCCGAGGAAGTATAATCCCGACGGGACTCTCGCCGTCACTCTCTCTCCGATGCCAATCTCCTCCTCTGTTCCTTTGTCGTCGTCGTCGGAGTTTCCGCCACGGAAACGAGGAAGAGGTCGTGGCAAATCTAATCGGTGGCTCAAGAAATCCCAAATGTTCCAATTCGACCGTAGTCCTGGTAATGACTTTAACAAAAGTAGCGGTTTTGTTAGTTATGCGATTCGTATAGATCTCTCCCTCTGCCTATGGTTTGACTTGTTAAATGGTGTTGGAATAAGAAAGAAAATGCAAACCATAAGAGAAATACTAGTTTTTGTGTTTGTTTCATGGATTGTTTTGGGATTAATGTTGTCTTTGATGTTTTTGTTATCTCATTTTGTAACATTTTGGATTTGGTTTTGTATCGATTTTTTCAGTCGAGACAAATTTCGCAGCAGTAGGAACTGCGGATTTTGTTGGTGCGAACTTTACACCTCATGTGCTTACAGTTAACGCCGGAGAGGTATGGTTTTTCTGGTTTTTATAAAGCGGTTTGTTTTCAGCAATTTTGAATCCTTTTAACTGTGGATTTGTGCAGGATGTGACAATGAAGATAATGACATTCTCTCAACAAGGATCGAAAGCTATCTGTATCCTTTCAGCAAACGGTCCCATCTCCAATGTTACTCTTCGTCAATCTATGACATCGGGCGGTACTCTAACTTACGAGGTCCAGATTCTCTCTTCGTCTCTTCTCATGTTTCTCTCTATTCGGTTTTTGTCAAATGTTTTTTGTTGTGTGATCAGGGTCGGTTTGAGATTCTCTCTTTGACGGGTTCGTTTATGCAAAATGACTCTGGAGGAACTCGGAGTAGAGCTGGTGGTATGAGTGTTTGTCTTGCAGGACCAGACGGTCGTGTCTTTGGTGGAGGACTTGCTGGTCTCTTTCTCGCCGCTGGTCCGGTCCAGGTTTGTTCAAATGTCGATACCTTGACTGGTCTCCGAACATGAGAATCTTCTTTGTCTGAAGTCAAATTATATTACAGTTAATGGTAGGGACTTTTATAGCTGGTCAAGAGCCGTCGCAGCTGGATCTAGCGAAAGAAAGACGACAAAGATTCGGAGCTCAACCATCTTCGATCTCTTTTAACATCACAGCGGAAGAACGGAAGGCGAGATTCGAGAGGCTGAACAAGTCAGTTGCGATGCCTGCACCAACTGCTTCATACCCGCATGAAAACACAGCGAACGCGGTTCATACTTACTACACAAACTCGGTTAACCACGCCGCCAAGGATCCTTTCTCTTCCATCCAAGGACAAGGAGGAGGAGTAGGAGAGGTAGGAGAAGAGGATGAAGAAGATGATGAGGAATTAGAAGGTGAAGACGAAGATTTCGGAGGTGATAGCCAATCTGACAACGAGATTCCGAGCTGATCTAATCTTGCAGTTTTCTTTTTCATGGATTTGTTAGGGTGATGGGTTTTCAGATTTTGGTTGATTTGTTAACACATAATGTTTAGAAAGCTGCTATCTTTTAGGTGCTCTCCTATTGTGACTGTTGTAGTATCCATGTTTTAGACAAACACTTGCGATCTCTTTCTAGAAAACTATCACTTTGCTTTTTCAATTTAAATTTTTCAAATACATTGTATATTTTCACCTCACATATTATGTGATATGCACTAGATGACTCACACAAGATGTGGCGGTGGCTGTGACCGAACGGCTAGTTCAGAAACACTTACAGCTTGATCGATACTGCCCAAGATGTGGTAACCAGGACGAACAATAAATCATTATGGTGTCCAGCCTAGGTGAATGGCCAAAAATTCAACCAATGAAGGACGAGTTCAAGGAGCTGCGGAAATCGTTTTCTTGTCTATTGGCCCAAGGAAAACAACGTAAAAGCTAGTCTACTCGATCAAGGAAAACAATAATGTATTCTCAATTATTGGCACTTCGGAGTTTACAAATATACATAATGTAATTAGATGTCAATAAATGAGTGTTTGTGACCAAAGAAAAAAACTAAACAAAAAATCCACCCTGACCCTAGTTATTTTTCAAGCCTCTTTTCTACCAAAACACGAACCAATTCTCTATTTTTCTCATCCTAATTCTCTCTAAGTCTCTATATCTAGAGAAGTCCTTATTTCCTAATCTTTAAAACATGTTTCTACAATTGTTTTTTTCATTCGTCCATTGTCTTAACAACTTTTTTATCAAAAATTTGACCTCCTTTTATTTTTCACATTCTGCTTCTACTTTTGTTTTGGATTGAAATAAGGAAACTGGATACTATCTCGGAGTACAATTTAACAAAGTTCCTTAGGGAAGGAAAATCTAGGCAAGAGGAAGTGATAGATTGTTTGAAATTCTGTGTCTTCCATTTCCTAGGCGGTTGTTTTGGTTAAAATTATGCTCTGTTATCTCCCTGTTTCATAATCTTTTAGAGTTTAAGAAAATTGGTCAAAGATTAACGGTAGAGACGAGAAGAAAATGAGAAGAGAAAGATGGAAAAAAAAAATCACTCGTTAAACTTGATGACATTTTACTCCCAAGAAAATTATATGCTAATTCATTTATAGACACAAAGTGGGTACAAGGTTTTCAGGATCAAATGGATATAGAACTTATGTATAAGAGAGGAATGAGTTATAAGACAAATGGGAAGATTTTATTAAGAAGAACTCACGAAGAGTTACAAAGACTCTCAAACTTATTTCTCACACTTGGCTTGGTCCTCCACTCTTACCAAGCCTTGGTATTTATAATACTAGCCTTAGATATTTTATAAATTATTCAACAAACATCATAACGACTGTGTTGATCTTATTCGCTTCGTAAATTTATTCAACTTGCTTACTCGACACATTTATTCAACACACTTAATAATATTGGTTAGTAACAAGCTTAATAGTATTTATTATTATTTTATTTTTTGGTAAAAATGGTAAATTATTATTTATTATTATAGAGGACAAAACTGAAATTAAAGTCTTGATCAGTCAGCCCTTAACATCTCCAAGCTTTCATCTCTGGTGTAGTTCAAGTAAGCTGTTTCCAACATCTTTAATGAATGACCCGGATTGGGAGACCTATTTAACTCAAAATGCAAGTGTGTCTAATTCAAGCTAAACAAAAAAAATATTTGTTCTTTTTAGAAGTTGGATTGGTTCACGTGTGTTTAACGAGTCTTAAAAAACAAACGGAGAAATTAGTTGGTTCAAAAGCATTACCAATTAGTTTTGAGTTGGAGTCCCATGAAAAACTCAAATTTAATATGAGGCAAAAAAAAAAAAAAAAATGCAAGAAAACATTCGGGAAGTTAGCCTTAAATGATACAAAACATGGAACAGAGAAGAAAATTTTCAGTCTTCTTTTGGGATTCTCGACACCAGCTTCTCATCTGAATTTTTCCTAATTCTAACGTTTGCCTAGAACAAGAGAAGAATCAGAATCAGAATCAGGTGCAATGTTTGCCTTGATACGATACGTTTCCTATATATAACTGATGGCAAAACAATTAAAAAAAACAAAGGAAAAAGGAATAACAAAAATTAATACGAAAACATGAAAATTATGTAAACATTTCGAGATCTATAAATATCATTATAAATTATATTTAGTTTTTTTTCTTCTATTTATCTAGTTCATTGACAATTTATTTTTACAATAAACAAATAATATCCGTAATATATTATTTACTGTGTACCTTATTGTTAAGAAACAAAATGGATAGACTTTGTAAATCTTAAAAGTAAAGAGTTTGTGAAAAAAAAATAAGCAGAAAATATATTTGAATAATTTGTTCTTCTTAGAATGAAAAATAGAAACAACATGTTTGGAATGGAGCAAACATCTATACTATTTTCACAAAACTCTAGTTTTAGATTAAAAAAAAAAAAAAATAGAGCCTAGTCATTGAAGATGGTCTTTCTTCATAACATTTGCTGCGGAGTAGCTGATTCAGAAATTTACTTTTACTTTTAATATACAGAAAATTTTACTTTTTTAACAGCGAGGCGTTTCAGCTTTTCAGTCTTTAAAAGTAGCTGCAATGAAATCGACTCAACTCTGCACTTACAGAGTCATCCATCACTTACAAAATCCTTAAGAAAGATCAAAAGCTTTCTTTTAGAAGAAAAAGTAAATAAAGGTTTTCTTCATTAATGATCAAAATGTTCTGTACAAAGTATATATATAAAGCTCATTAAAATGAAATAAAACCATAATTAAACTCTAGCCTATTAACCGGAGCTTAACCGGGATTGTACTAATCAATCAATCTGAATACTAAACCAATGCTATCTAAAACCTCCCCTCAAGATGGAGCTTCGTAGAGATTAAGAAGACCCATCTTGGAGATTAGAGTCTTGAATTGAGCAGGATAGAGAGGTTTAGTAAGAGCATCAGCTAACTGATGTTCACTCTTGACATGAAGAGTCTTGATAAAACCTGAAGTAACACATTCTCTGATTTTATGACAATCAATATCAAGATACTTGGTACGTTCATGGAATACCGGATTCTTGGCTATATGGATAGCAGCAGTACTGTCACAATAAAGACTAACTGGAGCTGGTTCTGGAAGCATCAAATCCCTGATAACCATAGCTAACCAGATGAGTTCTTTAGTGCCAAAAGACATAGACCTGTACTCAGCTTCAGCAGAACTACAAGCAACAGTAGACTGCTTCTTAGATTTCCAAGAAATCAATGAGTCACCAATGAACATACAATAGCCTGAGACGGAGCATCTAGTCTCAGGGCACACTCCCCAATCAGCATCAGTGAAACCACTAAGAGCAATATCAGGCTGAGACGAATAGAATAATCCAGTGCCTATAGTGCCTTTGAGATATCTCAAAACCTTATGGGCAGCTTGTAGATGAACTTCCCTAGGAGCAGAAGAGAATTGGCAGAGTTTAGTGACAGCAAAAGATATGTCAGGTCTAGTGTGACACAGGTACAACATCTTGCCAATTAATCTCCGATAAACTTCTGGTTCAGTGAGAAAGGGAGTATCATCTTTATGCAGAGAATGACTAGGTTCCATAGGAATGGATGATGGTTTGCAGCCAAGGAAACCAGTGTCAGTCAACAACTCAAGAACATACTTTCTTTGGCAAATGGAAATACCTTGAGAGGATCTGGCAATTTCCAAGCCAAGAAAGTATTGTAAAGGTCCTAAGTCACGTAATTGGAAGTGAGAGTTAAGCTGAGTAATGAGAGAAGGAACCACAGACTCATTACTGCTTGCAATGATAATATCATCAACGTACACTAAAACCACCAGAAAGATGTTGTCAGCAAATCTGGTGAAAAGTGTGTGATCACTGTTGCACTGACTGAATCCTAAACCACACAGAGTAGAGGAGAACTTGAGGAACCATTGACGAGAGGCTTGTTTAAGTCCATAGATAGATTTCTGAAGCTTGCAAACAAGAGGACCCTCAGAAGAATCAAGATCAGAAGATGGATCATATCCTGGAGGTAAACTCATGTATATTTCTTCATCTAAATCACCATTCAAGAAAGCATTAGAAACATCAAGTTGATGTAAACTCCACTTCAATTTAGCTGCAATAGCTAAAACAATCTTCACAGTAGTCATCTTGGCAACAGGAGAGAATGTATCATCATAATCAAAACCCTCCTCTTGTGTATAGCCTTTGGCTACTAATCTGGCTTTGTATCTCTCTATACTTCCATCAGAATTATGTTTAACTTTGTAAACATAACGACAACCAATAGCCTTTTTACCAGGAGGTAAAGGACATATAATCCAAGTGCCAGTCCTTTCCATAGCTTGAAGTTCAACCTCCATCGCATCACACCATACTTTTAATTGCTTAGCCTCAAAATAGTTACGGGGTTCAGTAGTAAGAGTAATATTTTGAATAAAAGAGCAAAAGTTGAAGGAAAATTTGTGATAAGATAGATACTTAGCTATAGGATAAGGAGTGGTGAAGGAAGTATTATTCATATAGTAATCCTGCAAATGAGCTGGGAGTTTGGTAGGTCTGCGAGAAGATACTGTAGAAGGCAGTATAATCTCAGAAGATGTGATCTCTTGATGAGGAGATACATCAGAAGATGATTGTACAGAAGGCAAAGAATCATCAGGAAGTGCAGGAGAAGAAAGATGAGGAAAGAAAGACCGTATATCCTCTGTTAATGTAGAGGATAGGAACGGGAAAATATCCTCATGAAAAATGACATTGCGTGAAATAGAAATGGAATTACTCTCCAAATCCAGAAGTTTATAACCCTTGTAACCAGTAGGGTAACCTAAGAAAACACTAGCTCTGGCCCTAGGTTGGAATTTATGCCTATTCTGACTAGATGTAGACACATAACAAAGACAACCAAAAGTTCTTAAACCAGTGTAATCAGGTACTTTGGAGGTAAGCATCTCATAAGGGGTTTTATTGTCTAGATTAGGTGTGAGAATTCTATTGATAAGAAACACAGCAGTCAAGACACATTCACCCCAAAAATGCAATGGAACATGTGATTGAAACAATAAGGACCTAGCAACATTTAAAATGTGTTGATGTTTTCTTTCCACAACAGAGTTCTGTTGTGGAGTTTCAGGACAAGAATGAAAAGCAGTGATTCCTTTTTCTAAGTACAATTTTGTGAATTTTAACTCTGGAGCATTATCAGATCTAACTGCTTTAACTTTCAAATTATATTGGGTTTCAACCATGGTTATGAAATCAGGAAAAATAGTCAAAACATCAGATTTAGCTTTCAACAAATAAATCCAGGTTGCTCTACTATGATCATCAACAATGGTGAGAAAGTATCTATAACCATCATAAGTAGATTCACTAAAAGGACCCCAAGTGTCATTGTGTAAAAGCTCAAAAGGAACAGTGCATTTCGTAGGATTAGATGGAAAAGCTAAATGCTTCTGTTTAGCTAATGGGCAAATAGAACAATGAGAGTTTTTATTATTTGATTTAGACAGAGGTATTACATTGTGTAAAAGATCAATCCTGTGGGGGTCGAAACCAACACAATTAAACTTGTAAGAGTTCGTGTAGAGGAAAATAGAGATCTCTAGGGTAAGCTAGGGTTCAAGAGATGAATAGTAGACTTTGTTATTGATGTCAAAGCTTTAGTACAAGTTTCGTATGAGAAATTTCGGATCCCCCTTGGGGTGTTTACAAAAGTCTATTTATAGCTTGTCTAAGGCGGCCCCTTCTCCTAAGTCTCCACGGAATTGCTTTACTTGAGTCGGTCGTGTCGAAGTGGGCTGGAAACTGCGTTGGGCTAAGGACGGAATTAATGACCCCGAGGCTAAGGTCGGGCCGTGTGGTGAGGCTGAGGTCGGCCGTAGGCCGAACCCGTGCTTGGCCTAGGAACCGAAGCTACGGTCGGCTCCATGACCGAGGCTGTGCTCGGGCTGCTTGGCGAGGCTGTGCTCGGCACCTGGCCAAGCTCGTGCTCGGTCTAGGACCCGAGACCACGGTCGGCTCCAAACAGGCGAAGCTAAAGTCGGCCCTCCTTGGACCGTGCCTATGCTCGGTTCTTCCTTGGACCGAGCCTGTGCTCGGTTCTTCCTTGGAGAGCACGTGGTCGGCCCGTGCTGGAGAGCACGTGGTCGGCCTCCACTCAGTCCCGTTCCATTTCCACTTCGCTTAAGTTTACTCCGTTGCTACAACATCTGCTCCGCATGAGGACCTAGGTTCTATAATGCTTCCTCCATCAAGGTACCAGGCGCCATTTCTTCAGATGCTTAGACTTGGAATGTTAATGCTAAGCGGGTGAATACCGACCCCAACAAATCCTAGCTGAAGATGGATGACCTAATCTAGCATGCCAAGTAGATAAATCTACAGAAATAGCAGAACAAGATGAAACATTGCTATCTGTAAAAGTGAATGTAGAGTGAACCTGATCAAATTCCAGAATGTATAGATTTGCAGTTTGACTACCCTGACCAAGCATCAATTCCTGAGTAAGATCCTGAATAAAACAAGAAGTGGAAGTGAAACTGATGATTGAAGACAACTGTTTGGTAAGCATACTAACACTAATGAGATTAAAACGAAAAACAGGAATGAACAAGGCCTCAGATAAAATGATTGTATCACTAAGCCTAATAGATCCTATACCAACAATGCTTACAGTATTTCCATTGGGAAGGTTAACAAAGGTATTGACTAAGGGTTGAAAATCCATAAAACTATCCCTAGAATTGGAAACATGATGAGTGGCACCCGAGTCAATAACCCATGAATTTGGAGAGAGTTCCAGTTCAGTAGATTTAGAAGTAAGCATGTCATAATAGGTATTAGGATAGAGAGTAAGGAAAGTACCAGATATTTGGGTAATATTTGGTACAGAGGTTGAAGTAGAAGCTTGAGCAATAGAGACTGATGGTGTGCTACCAGGGAGATGGAGCTTTGAGCTAAGGAAAGAAATAACTTCCTGAATTTGATCCTTATTCATAGTGGTAGACTGGTCTGTTGCTTGAACTACACTTTTATCAATGTCCTGCATCACTGTCAGATTGGTACTGGGAGGAATAGAGGACTGAGGAACCTTAGAAACAGATGAAGAAGGCACTGGAAATGATTTCTTCTTGCCAGAGTATCCAGGAGGATATCCATGGAGTTTGTAACATCTGTCTTTAAGGTGTCCAACCATACCACAGTGACTGCATACATGTCTAGGTCGTTGCTGAAAATTCACAGCATTAACTTGTCCATCCATCTTAGCAACAGACTCAGTAGAATCCTTCACAGAGACTTGAAAAGCAACAGGTGGAACATATCCTTTACTGGTAACTCCTACCAATCGTTGGCTTTGATCTTGATCTAGCATATTGTAGATAGCACTCAAACTAGGACGATTCTTCTTGTTGATAATCTGACCTCGAATATTAGCATAAGAATCATTGAGTCCCATGAGAAATTGAATAATCCTGCTAGTCTCAGCATCTTCTAACAACTCTTCTACCTTACCACACTCGCATGTGCAAATCTTCTGAGATTTTGTGCTAGCCAAGCGTTGCCATAGAGTTTTCAGCTTAGTATAATAGGTAGAAAGCTCCATAGAACCTTGACGCAAACTCAAAATCTCTTGTTCTAGTTGATAAATGTGAGGAAGATTGCTAACATGAAAGCGTTTCATCAAATCAATCCAAATTTCAGCCGCATCATTATAGTAAAGAATACTATCATAGATTTCCTGAGTCACAACATTGAGAAGCCAAGATTTGACCATACTGTTGCAACGATTCCAAATCCTAAAAATTGGATCTGAATCTAGAGGTCTAGGTAAAGATCCATCAATGAAACTCCATTTGTTCTTAGATTCCAGAGCTATAGTCATCGCAACCTTCCAGCTATTATAATTTGTTCCATCTAAGGGGTGCGAGACTAAAGACAGACCTGGATGATCAGCCGCGTGAAGAAAATACAGATTGTGAGAGCTATCGATGGATTCCATGGTCGAAGTCGGTGTTAGAGGCGAATCGCGAGTTACTGGAGCTCCAGTTTGTTTCCGATTGGATCTGACAACTCGAGGAGTCTCATGAATCGGAGATTGAGCTATCGGAGAAGCAACCGGTGATAAAACCGTCGGAGAAGTAGTGCGATTGCGATTTCTCATACCGCGTTTCACCATGATAACGAAACGATGAAGGAAGAAGAAGAATGAAGAAGAACCGAAGGAGATGATCGGAAAATCGAGCTGATTCCGGTGAGAAATCAGTTAGATTCCGGTGTAACGGAAAAAGTTTGTTGGGATTGCTCTGATACCATTTTAGAAGAAAAAGTAAATAAAAGTTTTCTTCATTAATGATCAAAATGTTCTGTACAAAGTATATATACAAAGCTCATTAAAATGAAATAAAACCATAATTAAACTCTAGCCTATTAACCGGAGCTTAACCGGGATTGTACTAATCAATCAATCTGAATACTAAACCAATGCTATCTAAAACTTTCTCCCTCCATATATTCTCCAGCGATTAAAAAATTCTAAAGAATATCAAATGTCTGATAAGAGCAGCATGAGTAGTCCGACGATTTTCTCCGGCGACTTCTCCGACGATGAATGGCAAACCGAAAACTGGCCGGAACTGGAATTCCGTTCACCGGAAGACGAGGCTTGGTACGGCGTAGAAGTATGGAGCTTATGCGACGATTTAGTCGTTAGCTTCAACGGTTTCTCCCACGAGTACGACGAGGTTTATCCGCCGGAAGATTTCAAGAACCCAGAGGAAATCAAAGAGTTCGAGGAGAGGTTTCGAGTAACATCAGTGCAAATGCAAGATCTTGAGTGTCCGATCGTCATCGAAGGCACTAAGGTTTGCGCCACGTGTCCTTCCGACAAAGGAGAAGTGAAATTCTACGACGCGGTTGTTGTTGGTGTTGACAGAACGAAGCATGGTCGGGACGAGGAAGGTAACGAAGTTTGTGGATGCAGTTTTCGACTTTACTGGAAAAGAGGTCCTTGTTTAGGACAAGTTACTTCGGCGAAAGTAGGTGACATTTGTCTGAAATCGGAAGATAATCGAATGAATCCGAAAGTGTGTTCTTTTTTGAAAGAAGCTAAAAGGAAGCTTCTTGGAGGAGAATCTTCTAGTGACCAAGGTAAAAAAAAAATGATAAATTAAAATGTCTTTCTAAATTTGACTTGGTGTTTATAACATTTGTTGTTGGTGGAAATTTGTGAATAGGGGAAGAGACGGGATGGCAAAAGACATTAAGGAAAGTGAGTTCTGCTCTTGGAAAGTACAACATAAGTTCCTCTGTTTCAGAGAATTGAGGTTAGTAAGAAGATGTTTTCAAGATTAAGGTTAGAAAATTAAGGTTAGTAAGAAGATTAAATTTTAGGGTTTTCAAGATTATTTCCTTTAGTAAGAAGATGTTTAGGTTTTGTAAGTTCCTTTGATAGGAGTGTGTTCAAGTATGTAAACCCTTAAAGGGAGACTCTTAGTTAATCAAACTTATGAATCTATTATGTCGAATTATTGATGAACATTGAACACATCAGTGATACCAAAAAGTGAGAAATGTAAAGTCCAAAAACTCTTTGTTGCCTAAATTGAAATGGTTAGGGTGTGGCTAGAGAAGCCGGAGAGTTGGGGCGTTTGGACGGAGAAGGATGGTGTGACGTATGGATTCATTTATTTTTTAACTGTGTTTCGAATATAAGTTTTAAATTTAATATTATAAAACTGGTCAAAAGATTTTGATAAGAGTCAATAGAAAATTGGTCAAAGTATTCTCAGACCGTCACTGATGACAATGTCGTCACCTGATTTTAACATTACCTAGAGTACAAAGAACAATAAAAGACTGATTAGCACAAATGAATCATGGATATAAATAGGAATTTGGTATAAATAAGCAAATTAGTGGATAAACGCTGCCTAAGAAGAAGAAGGAAACGGATAAACTTTTTATTTTTTTTGGAAATAAACAAAAATGGATAAAATTTTGTCTAGTATAAAATCACCTAATAGAAATATATGCTTCTTAGACCCAAAAAAAAAAAAAAAAAAAAAAAAGAAATATATGCTTCAGATTGGTTAAGGTTTTTTATTTATATAAAATATGGTATCCAAGTATGTAATTAGCTTGAAATGATTTCTAGTTTTATTTAGGGTATATCGGGTATTTATCAGTAAGAGGAAGAGAATGAGTCAAGTAAATAGCACTAGACAAAAAATTTGAGAAACACGATTCAACAAGACAATTTGAGAAAACCCAAATGAAAAATATCATATGTTTTTGGCTTTAAGAGTTAGGAGGAAAGATTCAATCTTTGGGCAGCTACAAAACACATCAAAATTCTCCATCTTTGGAAAAGTTTCTATGGAATCAAGAGCGTTGCTTAACATCAATCAGTTCGACATCAAACATCAGCCAAGCGTTAGGAGGAATCGCGCCTTTAGCGCCTTTAGCACCATACCTATGAACCAGACAATATTAACATCCCATCAAAAGATTTAAACACAAAGGTAAAAAATGATTAACCAATATTAAGAAACACATTTGCAAATCATTTACCCCATTGCTGGCGGAATTGTAAGCCTTCTTTTGTCACCAACACGCATGCCTACGGTGTTTAAAAAACACGAGATCAAAACAACATGATGCACCATTTGAACAAAGTGAAGAAGAAACCAGTAAGAAAATAATTTACCAGCAACGCCAACATCCCATCCCTTAATGACTTCTCCAACACCTGCATAACACAACAAACGCACAAGTATCAAGTAACAGTCGCAGACTAAAATCTTCCCAAAGCAATTATTTTTGCGTATAGTTTAAAATACCAACCTAGACGGAACTGGAAAGGTGCTTTTCCGATATTGGAATCGAAAATCTTCCCATTTTTCTGAAGCTTTCCAATGTAGCGGACACTAACCTGCACCAAGAATCAAATGACCTCTGAATATTTGAGAAAACACAGTATGGCTAAGGAACTGCATTGACACACTATGATAGGATTTGTGCCCAAACGTAGCAAACGCCACAAAAGCTAGCTTAAAAGTTTGGGTGGCCGAAGGTCTTAAAAGGCATTTAGTTTGTTCCATTTCTATCCGATGTGGATTCTATAAATTCCCACATTATTATCACATGACCACCTACGAGTATATGCAGTAATCATGTGATATCATATATGCAATTTATGAGTTGCAAACCTTATCTCCCTGAGAAGCTTTCTTTGCGGTTGGTTTGCCCATGTGTAACTCTTCAACAATGAGCCCATTCGGGTAAGTTCGCACTTGAGAAGACTTGGCTTCCTCACTTGCCTTCTTCTTTTCAGTTTTCTTCTCAGCAGATGTAACTGGGGTCTTGTTGCTTTCAGTACTGCAATAATACCATAAAAGCACACAAGAATTTAGATCAGAACAAGGCCTGAAAGAGCCATTCTATTCATGACACAAAGCCTTCTTACTTGTGACCTAATGATATTGAACAATCATTCAAAAGAAAGAGCCCTAGAATTAAGAAATAAGAGCTCTCACATGGTATTGTTTACAGATCCCGGAGCTTCTTCATTAGAGACATTTTTCCCTTTCTTCTTTTCTCTCTGCTTTTTCTTCTTTTTATTCTCGCTTACACTAAAACAAATTTTAGAAAGAAAAAAAACATCATATTGATACAATCCTTGCTAATATAATATATGTTGTACATCTTCAACTCAGTCAAGAGTCAATAGAAGGGTACCTTTCTTGCACAGAAGCCTCGGCCTTCCGTTTTTTGTTGCTAACTTGTTCCTTGTTATTCAAGTCCACAGCTGTCTTATTCTCCGGTTCACGTGCTTCTTTCGAAATAGGAAGACCATCTTCATCTTCACTTTCCAGAACCGAAACAGGAGCAGTCTCTTTGGCAACGATTTGTCTCTTCGCATTCTCATTTTCCTTAGCTTGACTCTTCTTATTGGGACGTTTTGTCTTACTTTCTTTGGCGGATTTCTCTTCATCTTCAATCTCCTCAATTACAACTAGCAAACAGCACAGCAAAAGGCAATTAAATTATGCAGCTTTTGTATATATATATATTAAACACAAGCATAGAAGAGGAGCTACACTTGTACATAAATTCACACTGACAAATACTAGATTGGAAAGCTACTTCATCTTATCAATACCGTTTCAAAATCCACTAGTTATACGACAAACGTGAAGAGTCTAGAACAAAAAAAAAAGCAATCTTACATAGCTAAACCAAAAGTAGTAACTTACTAAGAAGCATTTTTGAAAGAGCTTGCTCCAATACTGACTAATAGAAAAATAAAAAATGTACCTCCACTGTTAGGGACAGAAGAAGAACGGCGATACATATCAAGATGGAAGTCCTCAAGATCATCCATATGATCCTCCTCTTCACTATCATAGTCAGACGACTCTCCCGACTCACTTTCACCGAATTCAATACCATCTCTAATATCGCCGATGTTAATTAAAAACACAAGATATTATTATAATTTGTTCTTCATGTAGCTAATAAACATCAAAAAAAGGATACGAATCATCATCTTCTTCATCATCTTGCTCAAATTCCTCATCATAAACCTCGAAATATCCAGAAAGATGGATACTTCTGTCACCGGTTACCGAAAACTCAACAGATTCGTCCTCATCATCAAACTCAAGATTCAAAGGGCAACATTCGATTTTGTTCGGCAACAACGAACACAATGAAATCGGAGTGTTACCTCCAATCGAACATTGAATCACACTCTTCTCTTTACCCGAACCAGAACCTAGAGTTGCCTAAACAGATAAATCGATACTTAGGAGCTACTACCAAATCAGGTGTGAAATTCCAAAGAAGAAGAGTAATACCTGAGTTACGTGAAGCTTCCCTTGTTCGTTTTGCGGACAAAAAGGTTGAGGTTTCCCAGGTTTCACTTCAACTCCTGCAAATTTTTTAAGAAACACAAATGAGAAACAAGAATCGCAGTTAGGCGAATCCAAGAGAGGGAAACTAACCCCAGAAAACCATTTTCGGCTAGATGCTGATAAATTCGCCTTTGAATTGAAACGGCAAACTCGTTCTAACGACTCAAACCCTAATCGAGGGGTTTATAAAGGGTTTCGAGAAGAATTTACCGTTTGGTCTCACTATTATGGGCCTTTACAAGTTTTTCAATCAGGCCCAAAACCGAAACTATTACAAATCAGTTTTACAAACTTTTACGGTTCGGTTTTAAAAACATTTGTTTTTATAAAGGGTTTCGAGAAGAATTTACCGTTTGGTCTCACTATTATGGGCCTTTACAAGTTTTTCAATCAGGCCCAAAACCGAAACTATTACAAATCAGTTTTACAAACTTTTACGGTTCGGTTTTAAAAACATTTGTTTACACAGCTCCCACATATTGACAGTGAAGTAAATAAGCCAAAAAAAGATTGACCAATGTTGAAGATAAAAAAATTGGTATTTATTTCTTTGGTTTTTCGTAATATCAACCATAAGACAAAGTGCTAGTATTTCCATCGTAACCAAATAAGGTTACGTTTGTATTAAGTAATGGGCTATTCGTTTCATCATCCCGACGCTAAATCTGGATGCAGTTATCATATATTGTTCGTTGTGGTTAAATTATGAAATGCGTTTAGATGCGGAAATTGCATGTAAAATGAAACTCATCCAATATATCCAAAATTTTTAGATGAGTTTGAAAATAGAGTTTAGATGCTCTAAAGTGCGTTCAAGATTACAAAAGTCAAAAATAGCTCATTAAATCAATTATCTTTTTGCCAAAATCATAAAATCATACTTTCTGCCAAAACCAAAAATGCATATTTTTTCACCGAAGCCGTAAACTTATATTTTCTTGTTAAACCCCCAAAATCGTGTTTTCCAATCGAAATTGTAAAATTTTAATTTCTCGCCAAAACTGCAAAAATGCATATCTTTCACCGAAACTACAAATTTATTTTTTCCTATCAAAACTGCAAAATTTTGCTTCCCCTCCAAAACTGCAAAAATTATGTTTTTTGGCAAAACCCGCAAAATTATGTTTCTCCACCAAAACCGCAAAATCTTGTTTTTCTATCAAAACCGCAAAATTATTTTTCCCGCCAAAATCGCAAAATCACTTTTCCCGTCAAAACCTCAAAAAAATTACACTTTTCCGCAAAACCCACAAAATTGTGTTTTTCCGCCAAAACCACAAAAATTTGTTTTTCCGCCAAAACCGGAAATTATTTAATCACAAATATAATTTAATAAAATAGTATTAACACAAAACATATGCTTTTGGTCATTTTACATTAAAGTGCTAAAACATTTAACGAATCATCCAAACACAATATCCGAACGCATAAACCAAAAACACAAACGAACATCATCTGGATGATGCGTCTAGATGATGCATGCGTGAAGATACTACATCTAGAATCCCAAATGAACAGCACCCCAATTGTCTTGATCTTCATCTTCATAGTAGTTGAATGGTAACGGTACTGTTTTGAACGCCCTGAATCCCCCAACATTGTTCAAATGCTCATTCTCCAACCTAATCAATTGGATAAAACAAAGCTAACTACATATAGATCCATGGAACAACATATATAGTAAAACCTCTAGAAATTAATAGCGTCACAACCATAAAATTTTATAAATTTAGCAAAATATTAACTTACCGAAAGATTAATTAGGTGAAAAACTTAATTCTAGACCGGAAAGTTCTATAAATTTACCAAAAATATTAATATATCGGTGCAGTCAGTCTCCGAGCTTACCTGAAGAAGTTCCATATACCTCGGCGTATAATCTCAAGGCAAGCCATAAGCGCGACCATAGTTTCTCTATGTAAGAAAGAGAATTTCAAATCGAGAACTGTTTGCAACCACACAAACCTCAACAAAACATTCAGTACCTGCCAAAATGATGAAACTACACATAATAAACCATCATGTAAAACAAATAAAAAAAAAAATACAAAGGTTGCTCTGTTTTTGTTTGCTCACCATTGCAACATAGTACACGGATTTGTGAGGAACAAGAAGCTTCTCTCTCAAGAAACTATTCTTGCATCCTCTTTGAAGTAATCCCCAGTCAACAACAATGTCCCAGTAAGTTACGTAAAGCGTTGCAACACCCGAGAAAATCCAAGCTGTGATGTTCCAAGTGTTTCCTCTGTTTAGAGTAAAAGCTGTTCTCAAACAAGCAGCAACAATGATCAAGAGATACTTGATTGCATTATACCCATGAATCATTTCTTTTTCTTCGAATATTCTTCGAACGCATTGAAGAAATCTTGACCAATAAGGTATAATGCCTACAATGAAGTAAAATGTTATGAATACATCGTTTGATCTGCAGGTGTTTCGTCGCCTGTGTCTGAAATCTCCAAATCCATAGTAACATATGTAGAACTCTAGACTCCTTACTGCTTGAACCTACACTGATTTTTTTTCTTCTATATTCATAATCATCAATCAAATAAGTAAAGAAACTATTTTTTGAGTATTGAGTTTCTCGAACCTGGCTTGTTAGGTTATCCGCCAAGAAAAAGTCCGGAAGATTCACCTGAAACAATTCATGACATTTTGTCTTAACATTTTGTTTTTGTTTTTGGTTGGATTAGTGAGGCAAAGTACCTTGTAGAGTGGTGCAGCGATGCAGCGGAACAGAATGTAGAGGAAGAAGAATCGGCTTGATCGATACAAAATGTTAAAGGGTAAGAGAACAATGGCAATCACTAGCTGCAAAGAGAAGAAAAACAAATCTCACTAAACACAAGGATTTAGTTGTATTTAAAATAAAAAAAAATTACTAAGAGGTTCTGGGCCAAAACCCATAATCTGCCAGGTAATTTTAGTTGTAGTATTGCAAAGAGAGAGAACATATCAAACTTACGACAAGGAGAAAGAGGGGAATAAGTTCCGTAAATGTTTTGTAGTCTTTTGTTTGAGAATCCATTTCCATGTCAAGATTTAATAGAACCGCACACAAAGAAAGTGTACCAAGGCCAAAACTGAGAAGTAAAACATGTCGGTAATCGAGTTGCGTTCCTTGTTTGAATTCAAAGATAAAGGAGTAATTCACACGATATCGCCTCCAGAAGTAGATATTAGCACCGTACATAATCATGTGCAATACCACAAACCCAAAAAACCTGCCAATGAAATGTATTTGACAAAAATGTTACATGGAGAAAGACTTTGATTGTATTTCGTCATTTTTCAGACCTGTAAAGAGGAAACATTGTTTCCATGTAAGTTCTTTGTCCCGTTGTACCCAAAATCTTACGGGCATGGATGATCAAGGCAAGAGCTACTATGAGAGAAATAGCACAGCCAAAGAAGAAGCCTGAAAAAAGGGAGAAAACAGAACTAAACTGGTGAATTACTTTTAAAAACTCATTTTAAAGATTGGATATTGTAAAATGTTGTACCGCTCGAAAATGTGATTCGATGACGTTCTTTATTCGTTTTTGGTCTTAAGAGGTTCATCCCTCGGTGCCGGTTTGAATTGGCAAAATGTTCAATGAAGGTAGATTCAACTCTTAATATCAGCTTGTTAACCTGCATATGTTTATACTTTATAACTTCAAATAGAAGGGGTTTTTTCGATTTTGTTTCCGATTTTTATAATAGAAAATCTGTGTACTTCGTCGGAGCTGGTGAGGTAAGAGCTATCCACCATTTCCATGTACGTTTTTCCAGCATTTCTTGCCGCAATCTAAAAGAAGAGAGCATATCACATGGACATTATGCCATTATAAAAGCGAAAATAACAAATATTACAACTATACATACTAAAATTGGTGTAAAAAAAAAAACAAATTAATAGACTAATATATAGAATTATTAAACAGGCTTAGTAACAATTATAATTTGTAAAGAAAACACACAAATGTGTCGTTATTTTGTAAAACCGATTACTATGCGATAAATTTTTTGTAGAAATATATAATTTCAAATTAATGTGTCGTTATTTTGTAAAACCGATTACTATGCGATAAGATTTTTGTAGAAATATATAATTTCAAATTTTGAAATTGTCGGAAAGTATGAAATCTCCACATGGTAGTAGGGGGAGGTCCACTTAGTTAATGTATAAAGAAGAAAGAATTAAAGCCTAATCAAAAATGAAGGGAATTAGGTAAATTATGAATAGAAACTACCTTATCATACTTCTTCATGATCTTGGATACCGCTGAAGTGTTCAAGAAGCTGTAATTCTTAAGAACTAAAAGTTTCTGATAAAACTCGATGAATGCTATTTGAAGTCGCTCCTCGACTTTCTTGAGATTATGTCTTGTGAATTCGATCTCTTCAGGCTTATGGTTATTGATGATAGTTTTGATGGTGGACAGAGGCGTTCCGCGCGTTCTGTTCATTCTGATACGCCCAAGAACACTCAATTGCGAATTTGTTCTCTCGTTATTCATTGTTTCATCGTTTCGCATCAGATCGGCTAATGCTTCTCCTGATTAATCAAAGGTGAAAGATCTTAAAACCTTAAATCTTGATAGGCCAAATTAAACCAAACAAACCGAAGTACCACATGACCACAAAACTGAGAGAGTCGGGAAGGTCCTGAGTTCAAGGACCTCAGGACCTTCCGGACTCCAAAAAATAAAACAAAAAATAAAAATAAAACTAAACACAAACTCAACTGTGTTCTCTAGACTTGGATGTATCTGAAGATGATCCAGTCTCAAAAGTAATGGCATTGATATCTACTGAGACTGCATCAGAGAGACAAGGATTCTTCTTCTTCTTCTCCAAAACTCTGTGTCTGAAAGCAATCAAAGCATCCATTTGTTTGGTAAGAGCAAGAGCTTCATTTCTCACTCTCTCCACTTTCAACTTGTAAAAGCTATTGACTTTGTTGAATTCTCCATCTAGGGCTTTAAAGAAAGCAACCTCAGAGTCACCACCTGCTTCCCCCGCCTTCAAAAACGCCGACTCGTAGCTAGTCTCTAGCTCGTTGTCATCGGTCACTGTGTTGACCACAATGTCTTGATTCTCGGAGATGGAGGCCTCGCGATTGTACCGCTTGGTTAGGTTACGTGCGAAGCAAGAAGGTCGGTTCTTGGTGTTGGGATTTGCAATGTTTCGAGAAGTTTGGATGTTTTGGAGAAATGTTTTGAGGTACGCGTAATCTATGTATGCTTCTTGCCATTCAGGGATCATCTGAGACACAAACTCTTTCCCAAACCTCATTCTTCGTTTTCCTTTTTTGTATAAGCTCTCTCTTTCTCTTTTAGCTCGAAGTTTTTACAGTCAAAATCTCTATTAAGAAGATTCTCTCTCGCTGGCTACCACAAAACTGGAAAGAAGACTTTCCTACTTTGGACTTTTGGGGTTTGAGTAATGCTAAAGTTTTTAAACATTTCTAAGAAAAAGTACTAGTTTTGGTAACTCAACTTGATTGATTTAAAGTTTTCTTATTAAGAGAGGTAGACTAGGTCTTAATTTGGAAACAGCCTGGAAAATAAATTGATTTGTTTTTCGTGCTCAATTAAACGATAAGGAAAAAAGGCAATTAAGAATGATTTGGACTAATGAGCCTTCATATTTATTATCGCTTGTGACATGTCAATGTGCTTATCTATAGTCAATACATACACACATTGCGTTGACAAAGGAAAAAAATATTATGTACACACAAGACAAAGGAAAAGAAATGAAGCAGAAGATTTGGTTATTTTGGCCAATCAATGGATGGGCCGTCTCTTCGAGCATGTGCATTGGATTGGAGACATGCATTTTGGATCCAAAAATGAATAAAACTAAAAAAAAAATTAATTAAGACACCTATAAGAAATGTCTCTAATGTATATGGTCTAAGCGCGTAGGCATAGTCATTTTTTATGAGCTTCTCTGTTTTATCTTTTATTGTGTGCCAAATTCTATCTTCTACATTTAATCAAAAAAATACGAAAATGTAGAAATATGCGAGTTATTAGGTATATAGGGCCTAAATGGTAGTATGATTTTAGTTAAATAACAATGTAAGCCTCTTTAAGTATGCAATTTAAAATGGAATTTTCCAATCCAGAACTACCATAAACTTCTTTAAGTAGGATTCTACTTGCGTTTAAATTATGATGCTTTGTGTTCAATTAAGTAAGAAAATGCATTTCAAAAGAAAAATCTAACTAATCATATTAGTAATCTAGATCCCTGACACATAAACCCTCAAATTTCAAAACCAAAAAATTGCGACACACTTGCTTGAAAACAAAAGCTTTCAAATAAATGGAATCATAACTCTTTCTTTTTGGTCAAAAATACATAGCTGAAAAAAAAACTCAATCAGTAATTTAGATTGAAAATTTTAAGTATCCATTCGATAAAAAGATTTCAAATGAAGGAGGTTTGATTCATCTACGATGAGGTAAGAGAGCTTTAAACTATAATTTTGCGCGATTTAAGCAAGTGCCAAATTTAAAACAAAGCTTTATATTTTGTCCAAAAAATCTCTCGTATTTGCATTGATAGTGTAATGTTTAGTTATATTTTCGTGTAAATTAAAATTATCTAATGTATTGTTTGAATTTATGTCGGTCTTGTTGTGTATGGAAATATAAGATTTTGTTCGATTATCATTATTGCATAGTTGAAAACGAATACCATATACGTCAAACAAAAAAAAAAAACGAATACCATATGCTCACTCAAAGAGAGCGTAATCGAAAGCTACGTATGTGAGACATTGTTGACCTCTTCAACTTCAAGAAAACCAAGGGTACTTTCGTAACTTTACATATCCTCAGCGTTGCCGTCTCGATTGATGATGAATTCGCGTGCAGCATTGATTACCCCGGCCCAGATCGTCGTTCAGAAAACGAGATGATTAAAATTTATCGTCACTAATCTCATTAACTAAAAACTTCATTAAACTGCTATAACTAACATTTGTTTATCATCATCCTTCACTATTCTGGTTTTCTTGTGATTCTCGATTTATGAAAAAGACGACAAAGATCAGGTGATTGCGAGTTTGAAGGTTCCTTGATTCTGTTTGTTTTTTGTTCGTTAGCTTGCATTTTGGATCTGACGGTGAATTCGTATTCTTTGAGCTAAATCTGAGTTGGAGATTTACATGATTTTCTGGATTTAGATTGTTGATTTGCGCAAAGAGATCGATTTCTCTGGTTTTGATTATTGATTAGTTAGTGTACTTTTATAGCTTAAGAAATCGATGGTGAAATTTTTGTGTGTGTGTGTTATTCTTACAGATTTAGTGCATTTTGATTCTGAAAAGAAGATGATTCGAACAAATACGCTTAGTTCAGTGGAAGATTTGATGATACTGAAGAAAAGATTTTGATTTAAGACTGCATTTATCTTCAATGGCTTTGGGTTCTCCTAAGGTTTCTATATTTGCTGCTGGGTTTCCTCGGAAAGTGTCTACAGTCGCAATTGCTATCGGCGGATTGGCGTCATTCTTTGTTTTCGGATTGTTGCTTCGTTTTTCGTATCCTGACAGTTCTTCGGTTAGTGGCGTATTTTATGGGGTAGGGACTCCAGAACAAGTTGAGCTCCCTTTATCTTTGAGTAACCATAGCATAAAAGACTTTCACAAGAGTAGCGACATCGACCCTAGGTTGGCATCTGATTCTAACTCAAGCTCGCCTGATACGGTTAACGCAAAGATACCACTGAGTGATAGGAAATTGGAGGTACCTTTGACACAAGAGAAAGAGGATAAGGTTTCTTTGGATACAACTGAGAACACTGACGTTGGATCAAGTGACGGTGAAACCAATGTTTCCAAGGCCGGAGATACGCCAAGTGTAACGTCTCCTCCACATGATGACACTGAACCTGCTTCAGCAGAAACAGGTAGTGTTCTTTTAAACTAGCTAATTTCCATTTATGTACCTTACGTGGAACATCTTGATTTGGTAGCTTAATTTTCTGTAAACTAAGAAATAAACTAGTATGGGAATGTTATACATTGAGTTATACATTGATTTGGTAGCTTAAGTTTCTGATAAAATCTCTGAAGAAGTTCAGTGGCTCCTCTTAGCTACAGGTCTTAACTACTGAATGTAGCAGATTAAATTTGAGCTGTTCGATGTTTTCTAATTTAGTTATTATTTAGTTCCTCAATCAAACCTTTGATTTCTTGTAGAGTGTGATTTGTATCATGGTAGCTGGATTTATGATCCTCGAGGACCTGTGTACACGAACAACTCTTGCCCTGTCATAACGCAGATGCAGAACTGCCAGGGCAATGGAAGACCTGACAAGGGATACGAGAACTGGAGATGGAAACCGTCTGAGTGTGACCTTCCTCGGTTTGATGCTAGGAAATTTCTTGAGCTAATGAAAGGCAAGACACTGGCCTTTATAGGCGATTCGGTAGCTCGTAATCAGATGGAGTCCATGTTGTGCCTTCTTTGGCAGGCAAGTTATTCTTCTATTTCGAGTCATTTGTCTCACAAAGTTCAATTGAAACTTGTACTAAGGATCAACTTCGGGTTTTCAGGTTGAAACACCGGTCAATCGTGGGAGCCGAAAGATGCAGAGATGGTTATTCAAGTCGTCATCGGTAATGATAGCTCGGATTTGGTCATCTTGGCTTGTTCATCAGTTCAACGAAAAATTCGATTATTCTCCAGAAGGTGTAACCAAACTAAACCTGGACCTTCCAGATGAGCGTATAATGGAAGCTATCCCGAATTTCGACGTGGTTGTCCTCTCATCAGGACACTGGTTTGCAAAACAATCTGTCTACATTTTAAAGGACGAGATAGTGGGAGGCCAATTATGGTGGCCAGATAAATCAAAACCCATGAAAGTCAATAACGTCGAAGCATTTGGAATATCAGTTGAAACAATCCTAAAGTCCATGGCTACACATCCGAACTACACCGGTTTGACCATTGTGAGAACATTCTCACCTGATCACTACGAGGGTGGTGCTTGGAACACTGGTGGATCATGCACCGGGAAAGAAGAACCGGTCCTTCCTGGGAAGCTAGTGAAAAACGGGTTCACAGAGATAATGTATGAGAAGCAAGCGACAGGGTTTAACCGAGCAGTGGAAAAAGTCTCGGATAAGTCGAAGCTTAAGTTAAAACTGATGGATATTACCGAAGCTTTTGGGTATCGCCATGATGGTCATCCTGGTCCGTACAGGAATCCAGACCCGAATAAGATCACTAAAAGAGGACCGGATGGACGGCCTCCGCCTCAGGACTGCTTACACTGGTGCATGCCAGGACCCGTCGATACATGGAACGAATTGGTCTTGGAGCTCATAAGGAGAGACTCATCTTCTTGACTTGGTTTGAAACTCATGGCAGATAATTCCACACGAGTTACACTTTACTCTGATTCTTTATAAACCAAATATACACTCACTTGTAGATTTGTATCAGCCACGTTGAGGTAGGATTAGGTTTGTTATTTGTTCCACTCTTCTATTTGGTTCCCTTGTGTCTTGAGATTGGAACTTTGAAGTTATTTTACTCTCATTTCTTTTACTTTTTATGAGTTAAGGTTTATAAGAGTAAAGAAAAAAAGTATGGATTTAAAAACAATTATGTATAGATTTGAGGGACTAATGTGCAAAAAGCATTCCGATGAGTAAATCGGATATCTAACGGACCAACCCAAAAGCATCGTCTTCTTCGAGTGCAAATGGCGTCGTACACGCTCTCCTTTATCCCTTTGACGCTCTCTACTCCTCGGATCTTTGTTTCGGGTCAGAATGGATCTTCTTCTTCTTCTCGGATCCCTATTTCTTCATTGTTAGGTCAAAAGCTTCTTATAGTCACGCAACCGTCGCGTCGCTACTTCGTCCCAAAGCACCGGTGCTCGACGTCGGCAAGCACCGTCTTTAGCGTCCCAACTTCGTGAGTTTTTCGATTTCGTCATGGGTTTAATCTTAGAAATGGAAAGCTTAGGATTGTTGGATTGTTTTTTCAGGCAACGGAAGAATGGTTCTTCCGATAAGCTACCAAAGTGAGTCTCAAATGAAATTAAGTATGAAATTGTAGTTTATAGAGGTTCTAGGTTTGGAAACTTGTTTTTGAGAGGTTTATTCGTTTGGTTTTAGATGGTCTGCGAGAGCGATAAAATCACTTGCAATGGGGGAATTGGAAGCTAGGAAACTCAAGTATCCAAGTACTGGTACTGAAGCTATCCTCATGGGTATTTTAGTCGAAGGTTTGTGATTCTGAGACCTTTGTTTCCTTCAGCTTTGTGTCTTCTAACTTGATTTGTGGTTTCTTTGGGAATCTATATGTTTTCTTGGATATTTATGCTTCATGTGCTTGAATGTTGTACATTTAGTTCTAAGAAATCGTATACAACAATCTCGGCGACGATTGCTTTAGCTCGTCTAGGATAAAACTGAATCCGAGCATATGTATATGCAAGAGTTTTGTTATGGGATAAGATTTTGCTTCTTAGTCATAATAAGCAACCGAAGCTGTATACTTAGTTTTGAGGAATTCGTACAATGTATTGTTTACTTCTTTCAATTATTCCAAAGCCAGTGCTGGTAAATTGTTTGGGACTAAGTGCTTGACTGACGTATGTTAACCTTGTTATTGTTGGGTTTTCATTTCAGGTACTAGCACGGTTGCTAAGTTCCTGAGGGGGAATGGAGTCACGCTTTTTAAGGTGCGTGATGAGACGATAAACCTGCTGGGGAAATCAGACATGTACTTTTTCAGTCCAGAGCATCCTCCTCTAACTGAACCAGCTCGAAAGGCCATTGATTGGGCCATTGATGAGAAGAAGAACTCTGGTGTGTATAAAACAACACCAACTGAATATTTCTAGATCCTATTGTTTTATAGCCAACTGAAACCGTTTGTTCACAGTTGTGGATGGGGAACTGACCACGGCGTACTTACTCCTAGGGATTTGGTCTCAAAAGGGTTCAGCAGGCCGTCAGATTTTGGAGAAGCTCGGGTTTAATGAAGATAAAGCCAAAGAAGTTGCTAAATCGGTAACGTTTTTCGAAACCAAAATTTTATAGGGTAGGAGAGGTTTCTATCAGAGTCACAAGTATTGAGTATTTGTTTGGTGCAGATGAATGAAGATGTAGATTTGAGCTTCAAGAAACAAGGTCAATAGTAGTGCTGGAGTTTATTTCAATCAGGAAAAAACTGTAAACTGTATATGGAGTAGCAAAAGCAACTCCTGATTCAAGACGAATCGATCAATCACAGTAATAGACCTTTCCTTCACTCTATCGAACAAGACAATCACAGGTCTTGATTAGCATTTTCTTGCAGTACTTGTCTGCGGTTAAGTTTTCATTTGTTTGCATCATATAGCTTTGCTGTATCATCACAATTCACAACTCCGATTACAAAATAAAAAAGAGCGATTCGCTTCTCGGGTAGGTTTATGTTACAGGTACAACAACTCGAATCCTCGCCTCTTTGTTCGCTGAGAGTGATTAGTGATATTTTTTTCAGTAAGGAAATTATTAGTATTTCTTTACTTGTGGAATACTAATACTCTAATAGAAGAAAAGGATATATCTAGGATAGGAAAGTTGATAAAGTTTTTTCATAAAATGAAGACTTGTTTATGTATTATGCTATTTACACAAGCAAAACGTCGAACAGCATAAATCCAACAACGAAAAATGTTGACTAAAATTAAATAAAAACCTAATCCAACTTAGATGGTGAAAAACTTGACAGCATCTCGTAGGCATGACCATGGTTACTGTTATTGCGGTTACGATTTTTTAACCTTCGGTTACGGTTAGTATTTTTTGTTAATCTTAACCTTAACTATTTATAAAACGGTTACGGTTAAATACGGTTCGGTTAATACGGTTGTGGTTAGATACGGTTATGAGTATGATACGGTTAATAATACAGTTATAATTATAATATTTTTAAAATTGAAGAAAAGATTATAAGTGAAGATTTAGAAACTTTATATACTTAAAAATCATTCTTTAATATGTTTTGAAGGTGGAATGATACTAAAAATAAATAAACGTTATTTTTATTCGTGGGTGAAACAATAAAAAAACTTACCTAATATTTTAATAAATGAAAATTTTAAAAAACTATTTTTTGGCTCCACTACGACAAATTTAAGATCTAATAGGATTTTTTTAAAAATAATTTTGAACTTAAGATTTGAAGTTTGTGTTTGCAACCAAATAATTTTGTTTGCCTCCAAAATGTTTTGTGCTGTAAACATTCAACATTTATATATTTTTAGTTCGTTCAAAATATGTTAGAATTAAATCTATATTTATTTTATAAAAAAAAGTAGAAACAACTCACGAGTAGATAAATTCTAGACAATTACCATGCAGTTATAGGTACAATTAAAACCATAGGTATATTTAAATCTATTTTAGTTACGGTTACGGTTAAAATTTTAAGGTTTTAACCTTACGGTTAACCGACGGTTTTTATACGGTTACAATTAGTAATGGATACGGTTACAAAAACCGGTTAACCTTAACTATTATAATTTTACGGTTAACGGTTACGGTTTTAAACCTTTTAAAATGGTTACGGTTTAAACGGTACAATTACGGTGCGAAATACGGTTACGATTGTATTTTGGCCATGCCTAGCATCTCGTGTGGTTTATAAAAGAAGTCGGCCCGTTTTCACAAATACAATAAAAGTTGCGTGCCGTTTTCACTTTGCCAAATAATTTAATTATTTAACGTGCACCCAATTAAACCATTCCACATGGTGTTCTTTGATTACATACGTCATTTATTTACAATTTAATTTGCAATACACATATAGACACGTTACTAATTAAATCAGTTAATGTCAATCAAAAGCCAACGCAACAGTAGAGAGCATTTAATGAGACTAACCCGGTTCCTGGTACAATGGTACATGAACACAGATCTAGTTTGATCTGGCTTGGTTTACATTTGAATTCGAATTTTAACTTCAAAAGAAATGTATTTGTTTCGAAACAAATTCAGATTGAAAAAGAACCATTTCTGATTTCGCTCCGGTCTAGATTTGGTTTAACCATCCAGAATTCAGAACAGTAATGTAAACCAATATGTAAAGATTTGATTAATTATCGATTAATGCAAAATTTGTATTTTCCCAACAACATATTCTCAACTTTTCTTTCTCTCTCTCTGTTTATGCCGTCACGAGCAATATTAACGCCGACGCCGGCTCCGGCGAAGCTACCGAACGTAGCTGATAATACTACACGTGTCTTTCCACCGCTCGCGGTGGCCGGAGCCGGCGTTAGTTTCTCACTCTTCATAACTCTCTCCATCTGCTTCTGCAAAATCAACCGGAAGCGTTCGTCACGTGCTCCCACGAGAGACGCTTCCTCGCCGCCACGTGAGTTCTTATATTCGATTCTCCGCCGCGCCACCGGCTCATTCTCGCCGACTAATCGGCTCGGCCAAGGCGGTTTCGGCGCCGTGTACCGCGGAACAATATCTCCGTCTTCCCAAAATGTAGCCGTTAAGGTAATGGATTCGAAATCTCTTCAAGGAGAACGCGAGTTTCAGAACGAACTGTTTTTCGCCTCTAGGCTTGACTCTCCTCATATAGTCCCTGTGATTGGATTCTCACACGACCTAAAACGACGACGTTTGCTTCTCGTTTACGAACTCATGGAAAATGGTAACCTCCATGACGCTTTGATTCACCGGAGATGCCCGGAGCTTATGGACTGGAATCGGAGATTTTCGATTGCGATCAATATCGCAGAAGGGATTGTACATTTGCACGGAGTAGAACCACCTGTGATTCATGGTGATATAAGGCCGAGTAACATTCTCTTGGATCGTCTGTTTTCGGCGAAAATCGCTGATTTCGGTCTTGCGAGGTTGAAATCGGAACAAGTGGAGGTTGTTGTAGCACCGGAGCGTGATGGTGAAGGTTCTGTGGTGGAGGAAGTAGAGAGTGTTAGTGGTTTTGAAGAATTTCACTTTGGTTTGGTTGATCAGTCTCCGAGAAGTGTCGCTAAGGTTCCTGACTCGGTGAAGGAGTATGTGATGCAATGGATTGGTTCAGAAGTGAAGAAGGAGAGACCGAGTAGCGATTGGATTGAGGCAATGGCGGCGAGTAAGAAGCTTGAGAAGAAGAGTAGTGTGGGAGCCTAAACTAGCACAATTAAATTTGTAAGGGTTCGTGAGGAAGCAGAGATTCCTAGGATAACCTAAGATCACAAGAGATGAGAAAAGAGTTTTGTTATTGCTTTGTAAAAGTTTGAGTACAAAGTTGTGAATGAATTTCAGAATGCCTTTAGGGTTTGTACAAGGATGTATATATAGCTTCCTAAGTTGGCTAAGCCTCCTAAGTCTTCGCGGAGTCGGTTGCATCAACGTGGGCTTCGTGTCTGGACCGGGCTTCAGGCTATCTCTATGTCGTTGGGCTGGAGGCTGCGCTGGACCGTTGACGTAATCAGCAGCCGAGGAGAGGACGCGGTCAGTCATTGGGCCGAGGCCGTGGTCGCATGAGGCCGAAGCCGTGCTCGGTCATGAGGCCGAGGCCGTGCTCGGTCATGAGGCCGAGGCCGTGCTCGGTCATGAGGCTGAGGCCGTGAGGCCGAGGCTATGGTCGGCTCCGTCGTGCCGAACCCGTCTTCACTCATGAAGTCTTGTGCGGCCCTCAGCCTTGCCCAGACACCTTCCATGGCTACCTGCTTTGCTCCGCGTTGAGACCTAGGTGCTATTCCGCCTTCTTCATCGAGAGTACGGAGGGCCATTTCTTCAGTCGCCTGACTTTGAATGTTAACGTTGAGTGGGTGAAAACCGACCCCAACAGTTAGCCCCCCAGCTCGGTAGTGTTAGAGATAATAGTACCGAGTTAAAGATGTATTGGGTATCAGCGTTAACGTTTGAAGTCATGGCGTTTGTTGGCATAACCACTCACACAGCAGTAGATGGTGACTTTATACTGGAGGTTTTAAGACTCCGTAAGCGTTCTGAAGGTTTCAAGATTTCCTGCCAACGTTGCTGTTGGGCTTTGCAGAATGGTGCTGTTCTCTAGACACGTCTGTCCGAGAACAAGTACACCCTAAGTTTTACCAGCGTGCATCCTGGGTTTCCGAATGACTCATTCATGGTACATGCCGAACGAAATCATTAGCAACTGCATTTTACCAACGACGCTTGTTGGGTTTCTGAGTGATCAGTTGGGTTCGTCCGCCCCAATACTGAACACTGATACTTATATAGCGCGCTTTGAATCCGATGCTGGATGTCATTGAGTTCATATTCCTGCATCATCACTGTGGCCAGCAGCAATGAATGCAGAACGACTCTACTTGAATGAAGCTTTGATTAGCCCATGAAGGACATAGCTGTTCTCATGATGAGGTTTGTGTCAAGTATTTGAAGTTTCTGGTGATGATGTAGTCAAAGAGTAGAGTACGGGTACCCCACTCCCTCCCACCTTTTAGACGAAGGAGGGAACTGAAATCGTCTAGAGAGATTGAGCTTGTCCGAAGACAAGGCTTTGAAAATACTTACTCCCCCCCCTTAAGGCGGAGGAGATCATGTGGGCTCATCCGGAGATGAGGCTTTGACAGTGTGTGCTTGAATCTTGTCACGAAAGACCGCAAGCTTTCATTCTCACCCTGCTTGTTCGTCCACAGCTCCGCGTTATAGATTTTTCTTTCCACGAAGATGTTGTAATGCTGCACAAACATCTCTAAGAGTTGATGAAAGGTGTGGATTGAGTTCTTCTCCAGCTTGTAGAACCACTGGAGGGCAGGCCCTTTGAGGCTCTCTACGAACAGCTTGCAGTAGCCGATGTCCTTCTCGGCTTCTGTGAAGTTTGCCCTTCCTAAGTCAACTTCGAATTCTATCAGATGGACAGCAGGGTCGGTGGTTCCTTCATAGATTGGAAGCTTGACTTTTCCAGGGTCGGAGATTTGAGCCCTCACGACCCTCTCGGCGAAGGGTGTGTTCCGTGCCCTCTCGAGCACATAAGCGATCCCAAGAGTCTTTGCTGTGCTCTGGTACATCTGTAGTTGGGTAGTTTTTAGGTCAGAGACGACCTTGTCCAACTGGGCTTTCAGCGCAACGACCTCTTCGTCTCGGGAACCTCGTGGAGCCCTGCCCTCCTGTTCCCTCTGGTACATCTCTGCTATGGAGGGCTCTCCTTCTCCGTTAGCCCTGGCGCTGTCGTCAGCAGTGTTTGTTCGGGCAAGTCTCCGAGGAGGAGGTTGATCGTCGTCAGACACCTCTACAGCACGGTCGGGGGTTCCATCGGTGTCTCGTCGTGGCGGTGGTGGAGGCAAGTCTTCTGGATCTGTGCGAGCGGTCCGAGGCGTGTTGATGCGGGATCTCTTGCGTTTTCTTCGTGAAAGCGCCTGCAGCTTGCTTGTCTTTGCCTTGTTGAACTTCTTCTGCTCCTGCGCCTGCTTGATGAGCGTTTCTAGCATCTGCTTGATCTCCGTCATGTCTGCTGGGTTGTTTGCAGTGTTGGGTGCAGGAGCTTCGACGGAGTTCTCCTTCTCCTGGTTGCTCCTGCGAGACGAGGACTCCTCGCTGCTGTTTGACTTGCTGTTGTCGTTGGTCATCCTCCCAGATGTTGTGTAACCTAGCCTTTTTTGTGTCAAAAATTCTCTGTTTCCCTTAGTCGGCGCCAAATGGTGGGAGCCTAAACTAGCACAATTAAATTTATAAGGGTTCGTGAGGAAGCAGAGATTCCTAGGGTAAGCTAAGATCACAAGAGATGAGAAAAGAGTTTTGTTATTGCTTTGTAAAAGTTTGAGTACAAAGTTGTGATTGAATTTCAGAATGCCTTTAGGGTTTGTACAAGGATGTATATATAGCTTCCTAAGTCGGCTAAGCCTCCTAAGTCTTCGCGGAGTCGGTTGCATCAACGTGGGCTTCGTGTCTAGACCGGGCTTCAGGCTATCTCTATGTCGTTGGGCTGGAGGCTGCGCTGGACCGTTGACGTAATCAGCAGCCGAGGAGAGGACGCGGTCAGTCATTGGGCCAAGGCCATGGTCGGTCATGAGGCCGAAGCCGTGCTCGATCATGAGACCGAAGCGGTGCTTTGTCATGAGGCCGAGGCCGTGCTCGGTCATGAGGCCGAGGCCGTGCTCGGTCATGAGGCCGAGGCCGAGGCTGTGGTCGGCTCTGTCATGCCGAACCCGTCTTCACTCGTGAAGTCTTGTGCGACCCTCTGCCTTGCCCAAACACCTTCCATGGCTACCTGCTTTGCTTCGCGTTGAGACCTAGGTGCTATTCTGCCTTCTTCATCGAGAGTACGGAGGGCCATTTCTTCAGTCGCCTGACTTTGAATGTTAACGTTGAGTGGGTGAAAACCGACCCCAACAAGTAGTAAGAGACTAGAATGGTGGCTTTCGCTAGAGGAAGAGAATGAGAAGAAGAAGAAGAAGCGGAGGATGATGATTAGAGAGTGGTGGAAAGATGAGTATCGAAGAGAGCTCGCTAAGAAGAAGAAGAAGAAGAAGAAGACGGTGGAATCCGAGTTTTTTAGTGATGATGGGAGTAGTGTTGTGAGTCAATGTCCGCCTCGTAGTAGTATTAGTAGTATAGATTGGTGGTTAGATGGGTTAAGTGGTGAAAGGTGGTCGAGAGGACGGGGTAATAGCAATGATTCGGTGAGCGGTGAGATAGCTAAGAGTTGCGGGGTCAGTAGCACACCGAGCATGAGAGGAACTGTGTGCTATGTAGCGCCTGAATATTGTAACTTAGACAACAATGTGTCTGAGAAATGTGATGTTTATAGCTTTGGTGTTTTGTTATTAGTAGTGGTTTCTGGGAGGCATCCGTTGGAGATGACGGGATCTGCGAGTGAGATTCAGCGGGCGAACCTCATGTCGTGGGCAAGGAAGTTGGCAATAAGAGGGAGACTTGTTGATCTTGTGGACCAAAAGTTGCAATGTTTGGATCAAGAACAATCAGTGTTGTGCATAACGGTGGCCTTACTGTGTCTGCAAAGATTGCCGATTTCACGACCATCGATGAAAAACGTTTTGGGAATGCTTAAAGGAGAGGTGAGTTTGCCGGAGTTGCCTATTGAATTCTCACCGTCGCCGCCTTTGAAGACAATGAGGAGGCAACGCTGTTGATAAACGTAGGGATCTATTTGGTCTCGTTTAGGTTAGTGTTAGTTTTACACATATCTAGATTTTTTTTGCTTCAATTTGGTGGATAGTTACTAACAATTTCCAAAATACTTAAGTGTGAGATTTTATATCATACTCTCCTTTTAAATTAGATGATATGGTAATATCCATATACTATTGTCAATGTAGTTCGAAAATAGTGTGCTAAGTAATACATCTTAACGTTAAAACCAAAGAAGACAGAAAAGAGACTGTATTTCGAGTTCATCACATTGATATATCTGTTTTACAAACCGTACGGTTCTAATAGTTTTGGTCAAGCCCAAAGAGACTGCAAAACATTACGCATTTATGTGTTGATTTTTCACTTTAATGAAACTGTATTTTTCACACTATAGTAATGTTATTATTATTTTTTTTTTTGCTACAATGTTATTTAGTGGGATATTGTTGCAACCGTAAAATTTGTTTACTTTTGTTTTTGTTTTGAAGAATTAAAGAAAGAGTGTTTCCACTACAAACTGATCGTTCATGATAATATTAGTATCGATCAATATTATTTTGTATCTATTTTTTTAATCATTAATTTAATCAGTATTTAGTTTTGCATGTGGTCGATGATGTTTATCATTGAAAAGTTACAATCAATGGACCTTTTGACAACTCCTATCTTGGAGGGATTTTTTTGGGTCACCATCTGTTTTCCTTCGGGTTATCCGTTTCATCCGCCAAATGTTTATCTTTTGCAATTGCTTGATATCTTTTTGATTGTAAGATAAAACAAACGTACAAAAAGAAAACTTTTGGCGAGTGAAACAGATAATCCGGAAAAAAATAGATTGTAACCAAAAAAATCCCTCTCAAATAGGGGCTGACATTAAATCCATTGATTGCAGCTTTTCAATGGTAAATATCCTCATCTATTGAACAAGATGAGTGCTTAAGGATCATCAACCAAGAATCGCTTAAGTACGAATTATGGGCGGTCCGGTCAAGACATCACCGGAACCGTAAAGTCACGATACGCGGAATACAAGGCCGTGTATCGGATCATCAAGACCGCATCAAAGACGGACGGATGGACGGTCGTTATCGATCCGTGCGATACACGTCACGGATCAGTTTGGGCGACATCGAGGAACGATCAATCCGCGGGAAGAAAGTTACCCGCGGGACAGCGAGTATACGGACCAGCACGAGTCCGCGTATCCGAGAACATTCGGGACGCAGAACGAGAAGACTTGCAGAGCAAGGAAGAACGGATTGGTCACTCGATCCGTAGTACGCGATCTATCGAGATGCGGGAAGAAACCAACCCGCGGATCAGTTTGACATCGAGACGAGGATCCGCATATCCGAGGAACACCCGAGGCGCGGGACGGTTCCACTCGACCCACGGTACGCTTAACACCGAGACGCGTAACACCGAGATGCGGAACACGATGCTCGAGACGCGGATCAGTTCCGAAATGCTTAAGGAGGGAAATCTTACCGTTAGGAAGAAGAGATCACATGTTCTTGAATAAATCAAGAACAAGGACATGTCACTTTCACCTAGAGAACTACTCCTTCCTCATGTCACTTTCACACTCTTTGGGACCACTTTTCCCTCTCTCTTTGATCTGATTCCAACGGTCATATTGGTCTTGGTTTCTCTATTTATAGCTTGGTTTATTCATTGTAAACATTAACACTTAAGAACTTAATAAAAATCTGAGTACAAAGACTCACAACTCTCTCTCCTCTATACTTATACAAAATCAGTTTATATACAATGTAGACTAGTGGAGATTAATGTGTTTAGTGTTTAATTTACTTGAATTAAACCCATTTATTCCACATTCATCATTAATCTCCTTCATAAACACTTAAAGCTCATTTAAGCATTTCTTTGATTCAATCACTTCCAAAGATTGAATCTCTCTTTTATTTGAGCATAGCTCATCAAATTCCAACATGGTATCAGAGCATAAGCTCTTGGGTTAGTAATTTGGAGAATTCGGTTTCTTAAATATGTTAGATTGAATCGTTATAAGGAGGTTTTCATTCTCCTTATGCGCTTATTCTAACACACATTCTAAACACTATTTCTGCTGTGCAAGAAACCTTGAAGCTTTCTTTTTATCATGAAAAAGAAGAAAGCTTGAAGCTTTCAAGAATAAAGAAGAAGAAGCTCTCGGGACAGAAATGGAGGAAGTTCGGGAAAATTCAAAATTCTCTTTTCCCGGTCCTTTCGAAATTCAAATTCTCTCCATCCAAAGATAAATTCTTTGGTTGTTTGTCAAATTCAATGTCTTATTTCCGCTGCATACAAGAAACTCTTTCGAAATCAACCGGAAATCTGAATTCTTCATTTTTCGGGTTTCTTGTCGTTTTCAAAATTTCAAACTCTTTCTTCCAAAAGATAAAATCTTTGGATGTTGTCTCTCTCAAATTGGAGACTTTCTTTCCGCTGCAAATCAATCTTGGTCACCATGTTCATTCGGTGAAGATTTAAAAGAAAGAGAACCGTTGGAAAATTTAAAAGTTTATTTTCCCGGTTTCGTTTGTGTTCTTGATGAGCCTTTGATGCTCTTTGTCCAAGTTAAGCTAATAAGAGAATGAGATGCTTACTTGAGTATTCTTGAAGTGAACCGTTGAGTATTTCCGGTATCACAAACTTATACTTTGTCCGAGATTCTTTAAAATCTTATATTCTCCAAAATCTTCCAAATCTCTCAAATCTCTCTACTCTCTCAAATCTTCGGTTACTTAATCTCTTGTACTATTCTCTCAAAATCAGTTTGTAAACTGAGCCTAAACACTTTCCCTATTTCTAAAAGCTTCAATTTAAATCCGGACCGAAACTCCAAATTTCGTTATTATTTCTTTCCTTTCGGTCCAAGACCTTCCCCTTATTAAAAGCTTACTATATGTGTAAAATTCTATCATTTCTATTCTTGTTAATTTTCGGTGATAGGAATTGAGCACATATAGGCCATTCTTTCTTACGGTCAATCAAGAGGAGAATGAGGAGATTACTTGTCGTTGTGGCCATTTATCTTGAGGCACACGCAAGAGACTTATGGAGAAGTAACCAGCCTTTGGAGCTCAATCTTGAAGTCATTCACGAAGCCAAAGATGCTTCTATTGTGGAGGCGAAGAAGGGTTGAGCAAGCTACTGTTTTGACGTCATTTCGGGAGCTATAAGAGAGTGAGATGCTTCGGATGGTGATTAGGCGTGGCGTTGAGGAAGGTTGCTGTCAACATGAAGTTCAAGGAGCTAAAGAAGAGGAGGAACGATTCTTGGTTATGGTATCAACCGGAGGAACAAAGGAGAGGCCGAGAAGAAAGAAGCAAGACGGACAGTTCAAGTGGCTATAAAAGAGAATGAGATGTTATTTGAACGGTACAGTAAAAGGAGTGAAAGGCATTCCAAGATCAGTTTGGATGGCATCATCTAACTCAAAAATCATCAAAAGGCTACTTCTAAACTCTACTCCTATTTCAATTTATCATAATATTATTCGAATGCTAGTTCCTTCCATTAAGTCTTAATTTGCGCATATCGATATGTCTTTGATATTCCTCATGAAACATACTTAATCTTTTCTTCTTTATCACTTGTGTAAGGGTAAAGAAGATCATGAGAGCCTCAAAGAAGTAAAGATGACTTGGAAAGGATTCAATGCCGAGTAGAAGATGAATAGGAGCAACCGTTCCAAAAGCTATGAATGAGAATGAGAATGCTTATTGAACGGTGACGTGAAGGGTGAAAGAGGCGGCATCAAAATCAGTTTGATTCAATGGCGAATGGAGGAGAACTCGCAAGGTTGGAAGTGCAAGTCACTAGGAACCATAGCTCCACCCGTACCAAAGGGAAGAGAACCGTGGGATGCAAGGCATTTAAAATCACGATGAATCCAAAAGTCCTTTGGGCGTTTTAGTCGAATGGGGGAGAACTCACAAGGTTGAATGTGCAAAGACGCAAGGAACCATAGCTCCACCGGGGCCGGATAGGAGAATCCGAGTCTCTACAAGTCACGGATCAAAGAATCCGAATTTTATCTTCAACAAGATGTCATCTCCAACATCACGGGTCAAAGAACCCAAAGTTTAACAAGACGGTGTGGCAAAGAAGAGGAAACCACAACCGATCATCATCGGATCAAAGAATCCGAGTTTCATCAAGACGGATCAAGAATCCGATCATTAAAGGCTATCTCTAAAACTCCCTATTTAAATTTATTTGCTAGTCCCATTTAATTTGAACTATTGAAATGTTATCTTGGTTGTTATCTATGCTTACTTAAACTTTATGGTAAAATCCGATACTTAGTATTTCTTTGAACCTCTTGATCAAAGGTTTAAAGGAGAACAAGAAGGAGTGTGACCATAAGGAGAATTAAGGAGCTCAAAGATGCAATGATGAGATATGCTTAAAGAAGTTCCCGGGAAGCAATGGAGAAGAAGCTTGGCCGTAGCTAAGTCAAGTGTTTTTTGGCGGTCGTTCAAGCTTAGCCTTTGTTTCACGACGTCTAAGCTTGAGGGGGAGTATTGGAGTTGAAGCCGTTCAAGATATGACCAAGGCCATCAATGCCAAGGTCGGAATTATGTCACGGAGCAAGCCCGAGGAGGAGCCTCGGCCAAGCCCGTGTAAGATGGACCGAAGCCGAACAATGGCAAGGGATCCACGAAGAATGAAGTCCCTTGTTCAAGTCCCCTCATCATTATGTTTGGTACTCTTTTTCCTTAGTAGTGGTTTTGTTCCAAAGGGTTTTCCCTAGTAAGGTTTTAATGAGGCCATCATCTTGTATCTTCCAAGTTCACACTTCACATTGTTGTGTATGAACTTGAGGGGGTGTATTGAACAAGATGAGTGCTTAAGGATCATCAACCAAGGATCGCTTAAGTACGAATTATGGGCGGCCCGGTCAAGACATCACCGGAACCGTAAAGTCATGATACGCGGGATACAAGGCCGCGTATCGGATAATCAAGACCGCATCAAAGACGGACGGATGGATGGTCGCTATCGATCCGTGCGATACACGTCACGGATCAGTTTGGGCGACATCGAGGAACGATCGACCCGCGGGAAGAAAGTTACCCGCGGGACAGCGAGTATACGGACCAGCACGAGACCGCGTATCCGAGAACATTCGGGACGTGGAACGAGAAGACTTGCAGAGCAAGGAAGAACGGATCGGTCACTCGATCCATAGTACGCGATCTATCGAGACGCGGGAAGAAACCAACCCGCGGATCAGTTTGACATCGAGATGAGGATCCACATTTCCGAGGAACACCCGAGACGCGGGACGGTTCCACTCGACCCGCGGTACGCTTAACACCGAGACGCGTAACACCGAGATGCGGGACACGATGCTCGAGATGCAGATCAGTTCCAAAATGCTTAAGGAGGGAAATGTTACCGTTAGGAAGAAGAGATCATATGTTCTTGAATAAATCCATTTAACCCATTTATTCCACATTCATCATTAATCTCCTTCATAAACACTTAAAGCCCATTTGAGCATTTTTTTGATTCAATCACTTCCAAACATTGAATCTCTCTTTTATTTGAGCATAGCTCATCAAATTCCAACATCATCCACATGCAAAACTAAATATTGTTTAGACTAATAATAAAAAAACATATACAAAATAATTATGATGAACGATATGTGTGTAATAGAGACACTATTTCCTTAACTTTAATTGTTCCTAGTGTGACGTTTTGATGCATTCAAAATCCAAGATAGAATCACACGATCACAACACTCAGGATAGAAGCTCTCGAAACAATAATATATGTGTACTCAAAAACAAATCAAAACAAAAGAGTGAAATAGAATATAGGGGATTTTGTGTTATCAAAAGAACATGGCTTGATTATATAGCCAACACCTCAACGTCTTTTAAAGTATGAGTACTGAAGGGAGATTTGAGAATTCAATCTCATTATAACTCTTTTTTTTTTTTTACAACCAAACATTAATTATATGAAACTCTCACGATTGGTTACTCAGAGAGGGGCCAAGTTGTTTACATAAGTAAAATAAATAGACCGACACCTAGCAGAGCCGTGCTTAATAGGTTAAAAATTAGGCATTTGCCTAGGGCCCCCAACATATATAGAGTTTTAGGGCCCCATAATCTTGAAAACATGTTGTGTCATACTGGTCTCAGTATGCAAAATTCCTTCCCGTAAACTAGGTTCGACTTCTAGAAGTCACTGATTGTATGTTTTTAATCATAATCATAGATCTAAAAGGAATTAATTTTAAATTTTATTAGGTCCATTAGTTTTTAATTCTATCTTCTTTTTCCCCTTTTCACTGGTAATTGCTAAGTTTCTTTTCCTTTTGATTCTTTTTAATGATTTTTTTCCAGTTTTCGTGATTGTTTCATGTTTTGACATTGACAAACACTAAGTGCTAAATCTTTAACTTATACTCCTAAATTATTAGAAAATAAACAATCATAATATATTATATACGTTTGATTTTTTTTTTTTTTTTTGATAGTGTTAGAAAGAGAACTAATTAAAAGCTTAAATTATGAGGGTTTGAAAAAAAGGAAAGAAGGTTATGTTTTAGAATTTTAGATTTATGGTTTAGTGTTTTGTTTTGAATATTTTACATCGTTAAAAAAAATTATTAAAAAGGCCCCTAGTTTATAATTCGCCTCGAGCCTCTAGAGACCTACGCACGACATTGACACCTAGCTGCTCGAGCCAAAGAATTCACTTTCAGATTCGTGGAGCAGGGGATCAACGCGATGGAGAATTAAGGGAATTGAGCCTGTAGGGCTTCAAATCTGCTGGTGAGAACGCTGGCCAATCCTCCGAAGACTATAAAAACTTGAGTAGGTCGGCACAATCTATCTCAAAACTCTGACAAGGAACATTGTTCTCCAACAAGCAACTCATTTCCCATAGAAGCGCTTCTATCTCTGAATGGAGGGATGAATGCAGATGTCTAAGCCCCTTGGCTCCTAATAAAAATAGTTGGCTACCTTGATGACAAAACCACCCGATTCCTGAGGTAGGTTCTGCTTCCTTCCACGATCCATCCACCGTACAACACATATTCGATTTAGGTGGGTCCAAAAGTTGTATTGGTACCGCAAGGAAATGATTTTGCTTTTGCGCCTCATTCCATACCTTACACTCATTCACTGCTTGCGCTAAAATTTCTATCGGTTCCATATCCTGCCCTTGGAAAACTGTTTTGTTCCTGGACTTCCATATAAACCACATGATCCATGGGAATAATTCATTTCCCCAGTCAAACTCCTGCATTTTGGACTTCACCAAAAAAGAAAATCCATATTTGTAAAAATCGATGCATATGGAAAATGGTCCCATTCAATAATAAAAGACGCTAAGCCCCACGTGCTCCGAGCTGTCGGACATTCAAACAACACATGGTTGACCGTCTCTTCCTCTATACCGCATTTTGGACATGTTATTGGACAGTATATCCCTCTTTTTTGTAGCCGTGATTTTACCCCCAAAGATCCTGTTAAAACTTGCCAGAGAAAATGCTGAATTTTAGCCGGACATACTATACTCCACACATTGGCCGTTAACTTTGTGGTACTTGGTTCCCTTATTTCTGGCAACTCCACACCTTCCTAGAGCGTTTTAGCTAATTGATATCCTGACTTAACTGTGTAGTTCCCAGACTTCGTAAAGTGCCAAATCCAATTATCCTCCATGAAGCGCATGCTAATTTCTAGCTCACGGATCCTTGTTATATCCTCCGGGTCCATAAATTCCTGAAGTATCTCATTATAACTCTTTTGACGTGAATTTATATTTCATATGTTACAAAATCAAATCACAATTAATTGAATTCCAATTAAAGACTAACATCAATTCACGTTAAAAACTCATCAATTTAGAATAGATATGTGTTGACTTAATCAATATTTAGGCTAAAATAATATATTTTGGACCCAAGGCCCATTTGCCCAATCTCAAAGTCCAAAACCAAAGTTTAGGCTAGGTGTCTCTCTATGAGAGTTTCATATTCAGTTCTAATGCAGCTGATTTGAGGGTCCATTTGGAAGACCATATCGTGTTGTAACTTTGTGGAGTTACTCATGGTAATAATAAATTTATTACCAATGGTCAGATTTTAAAGTGAACAGTACTGGAATGGAATGGAATGGATAATAGTAGAGAATGGAATGTGAACCAAGTGAGTTTAGTGTGGTGTAGGTCGGTCTTTACAAACGAAACTTAATTTTTTCGTCCAGTTTGAGATTTTAGGGAATGATGATTTACGTCCAATAAAATATTATCAACCGTTAATGTTGGATATATAGATTTACGAGCATAAAACTTGAAACTATCGTTAGCTGCTGGTCCGGATCTCTTTTGTCGACGTTATGGTTTGGGTAGTTTCAGGTTGGGGTTTATAGGTCACTTCTGGTTGGCTCGAGAACGATTTTCCAGTTTGTGCTATATCGCTTCTCCTCCGATCTCTTTTCTTTGTTGTCTTAGTTGGCATTGGATTGGCACACTCAAGTGGTTGATGAGTTATTGCTTTGTACTCTCCTCTCCATATTTTGGTTTGTGTGCCTTTGTTTATGTTGCTGTAGTCCTGTCTTGGCAACTTCAGATACATTAGAACCTCTTATAAACTAATAAAATTTCACAGAGTCGTATAAATGTAAAGATTTACAAAATTCGATAAAATGATAAGAAAATAATTATTTTGAAACTCTTATGTAAAATATGGTCACAACAATAGTATAAATTAATAATTATAGTGATGCATAAATATAACTATGATAAGGTTTAAAACATGGTTTTATGGATTTTTTTTTTTTTTTACTAAAAGGTTGAATTTTTTTAGAATTTATCTCAAATTTTACTCATTGCATCAAAAAAATTATTATTGATTTTTATGTATGTATCCAAAACTTGTGAAATTAATAAAATGATATTTTTACACTTAACTCTTCTAAATGTAGCATCATATATATCGTTTTTAACATATCATTAATATTAAAGGTAATAAGCATAATTTCTTCTGAATTTTTACCTACAATGTATAATTTGTTTTTATCTACGTAATCTATTATCATATTAAGTAACTAATATGAATTTGATTGCGAAAACGGCAAGTGTTAATCACAATTTCAAGTTAATACATGTTATTTTACTAATAGATTCAATTAGATTATGTAATTTAATATCATTTGAATTGTTTTAACAAGAAATTCTTTATCCAAAATTATCTCTATTAATTAATAATTATTAATTTATCGATAAATTAATACCTCTTTAAATTAATAAATTTTTAAGTCCCAACATTATTAATTTAAAAAGGTTTTACTGTATTTTGTTCTGGTTATTTTTGTTTTTGGCCTGGGTTATGTAGTTATTTGCTTCCTCGTCCTTTGCAACTCTGACTGACTAGGTTTCGATAAGTTTACTCACGGTCATTGTTGGTGTTAGTTTTGCAAGTTTGTGCTACTTTTATCACAATAAAGTTGTTTAAGTGTCTAACTAGCGTAGGAGTAATATGTTTTTTAGTATCCTTCTCGTCATTTATAGTCTTCTTGTTCTTATGTTGTGTATCCATGTTATAATTGACCTCTCTAAAATATATATATATATATATATTTGGAACTTTCCAATTAGAAAAGATTAAGAAGAGTGAAAAATATAGAAATGGAATGTGGAAAGAAGATATGGGCATTTATTAAAGATAGAAGAAGTTAATGATGAAGCAGAAAAAACGTCATTGCTTACCCTAACAAACTTCTCTTTCCATCTTTTTCTAAGACGTCTACCAATAACTTTTCTTTTCTCTTATTTTAATAAAAGCTATAAATAAACCATTCTATTATATACTCTTCAATGTATTATTGTATTATCATTGTTCCGACTCCGATATTTTAAACTTTACAACAAATCCCAGACTGAGATTCAGACCAAATCCCAGAGCACAAAATCAGACAAGATCAGATTCTACTCTATCATTATCATCATCATTGCAAGAAGAATCTTTGCACAAAATAAAGTTATAACAACTAGAGGTTTTAGATGAATGACTGTCCAGAGAAGAAAAGGTGTAATAAAAAGCTAAAAGTTCGTAGTGAAGAAAACATGGAGAAGATATTACACAGAGAGGTTGAGAAACAAAGGAGACAAGAAATGGCTTCTCTTTACGCGTCTCTTCGCTCTCTACTCCCTCTCGAGTTCATTCAGGTATATATATCTCTTCAAAAGCCCTAATTTACGCATCTTGCTTTTAAATATTAATATGCCTTTTTGGTTTTTGTTGGATCTGTTATACTTGTGTTTATGTTTTTTGATGCGTTTTTGATTTGGTTCTCTAGGGAAAGCGCTCAACGTCCGATCAATTAAACGAGGCGGTGAATTACATAGAGTATCTACAGGGGAGAATCAAGGACATGTGTTCCAAGAGAGATGACTATATGCTATTGTCTGGACGAAGGCTTGAGTGTAGTAATGAAGACGTTAGGAATGGAGTTTCAAATCATGTTGTGGTTCGTCCATGTTTGATTGGCGTAGAAATCGTTTTTATCGGTCAGGGAACGCCATTGTCAAGCGTTCTGCAAGTGCTTCGTGAACACGGTCTCTGTGTTCTTAGCTGCATCTCCTCATATGTAAATGACAGACTCATTCATACTATACAAGCTGAGGTACAATATCTCGTGCTTTCTAAATTTACAGTAATTGAACATTCACCAAGTAAACATAAAAATCTTCCATCTATTGATCTATAGATCAAGGTTAGCTGTTAGATAGCTTCATATTTCATTGACAATTTCAGACTATTCTTAAGAAAATGTTTGGTATGTTAATGTTAGTACATGATTAACGAAGTTATATATCACTATAGTATTTTTGATTAGGTGTAACTTATATTTGTTTATGTAAGTTTAAAAAAAAAAAAAAAAAAAAAATTGTTGATGCAGGATATATTCCAAACATATTTGTAATTGCAATATGAATATTTAATTTGATAGGAGCAAGGAAATTTAAAATATTTTAACAATTATGATAAAACATTTATTTTAGGATATCATATATAGCATTTAGAGACCGACACATAATCATGACATTATATTTGAAACAAATCTGTTAATGTTACGTTATGTTTACAAATCAAATTACATTGTAATTTTGAAATAAAATTCGTATTATTTTTCATTCTTAATGTTGATTCATAACTTTGATTCTAAATTGTGAATGGGATAAAATTCGTATATATTTTTCATATCCTCTTTATGAATTTTTGTGGTTGAAATTTCAAATTTATTGGTTGGTAAAATACTAAAATAGAGGTTATTTACAAACTTGAATAAGAAACAAAGGACGTGGCTAAACTTTTGTCTAGAGAAAATAAAGAGAGAAGAAAAAGTGAATTTAAATCATACGTACATATTCTTCATGTCATCTTTAGCATTGCCAACCAGATGAAAAGTGATGAATATCTTTTGAGTTAATATGAGAAGTTGATTTGTTTTTAATGTTGCAGGTCAGCGATCTGGCCTTAATTGACTTAGCAGACCTTAAGGATACAATCACCCTAATGAAGTGAACGTTTTTGTAGTAGATTTCTCTTAACTTTTTAGAGACGGTTAATGATATCACATATGATTTTCTCAAGAAAAAAGTATCTTCTAAGTGATTTTAATTTTCAAGTTTACCTTCCATACGCGATGCATGCCAAATCCACGAAGTCCAGTTCAACCTACATCATAACTCCATGGAATCTTATATTCAACGAAAAAACCCCAATAAAATATGTAGTGATAATTAAAATCTAACTTTAACTTAACACAAATTAAACCCTAACCTTTTTATGTAATGAAAATTAACCCCAACTTTTTAATTTAAGGCAATTAAACCCTTAAAACAAATGTTTCTGAATCATCAACATATTTAAAGATTTAATGTACTTCAGATGTTTATGTTCATTTAAAACTCTTATCAATAAATCTATTCATATTTAAACTATTTTTTTTTAAATCCTCACAAGAATAAATACAAAATCATATCATCTTTTCCGAACCAAATAGTCGTTGAACTAAGAGGCATCGTGTGGGTAATGGAGAGCTTCCGATATTTACTATTCAAACAGATCATTGTTGTTGGAGATGAAAAACAACTATGGAAACGTTTGAGAGTGGCCTAGATATCGTTTTCTATTGGCCAGGTGGAAGTTTTAAGAAAATAATTTGAATACTGCACGTTCGAATTGGAAACATTGAGCTCAAACAGCATTGCATGAGATATAGCCGAGAGTGTTATATGTGATGAGCGTTTTCAACTGTATCTCGTGTTAGGAGGCCCGACTTGGCTCCATTATCGTATTGCCTGAGAAGCCTTTTGATTATTTGTTAAGCCTCCTTTAATCTTTTATATAAGGCTTGTGACGCTTTTTATGTTTTTTATTCGTCATTTTTGTTTTGTTATCTTGGTCGATTTTATGATTATCAATTTTTTTCCACACATTAAAAAAAAATCATATCATCTATTCAAATCTATAATAATCCTAACTGTACCTTGTTGTTGAACTGAATTTTAAAATGCTAGTTTTCTTATTCTCCTAAATTGCAAGATAGCCTTTAAATTTGTGAATAGTTTAAAATTATTTAATTATAGAGTATAATTAGTATGAAATTAAAATGTTGAGGTTTAATTTGCGTCGACAAAAATTGTTGGAGTTTAATTTGCGTTAAGCTAAAAGGTTAGGTTTTAATTATCATCATAAAATTTCTTTGGTGTTTTTTTTTTTTTTATCGAATTGAAGATTCTTTGGGGATTTTTTTGCATTTTTCCCTCTTCGGTGTAAAAGACATTACATTGGTGACGCAAATTAAAATACACGGTTTCAAATATAGAAAACACACGACATTACATTTCTGTGTACTTGTACAATAAAAACTATATAAATTTAAAATATTGGGACTATATTATATATAATTTATAGAAATATTAATCTCGAGAGATATAAACTCTGTCGATCGATATACTTACTTTAAACTGAAAAATGTATTCATTTAATCAGATGAAAAGTGATAAATAAATATATTCATATAGTTGTAGCAAAGTTGAGATGAATAACAACAAATATAATCTCCACTCTCTATTCGCATAGCTATGTTCGACGACAAGGTCAAAGAAGACGAACAACAAAAAGATGAGTATATTTTTGATAGACCAACTAGTCCCGAATAAAAATTCGAGAACTACCACTGTGCAATTTCTTACGTTCATATACGTTGGAAATCAGTAGGAAACAACCATTTTTTAGGACGATCCAAAATCCATCAAAAATAGCTCGTCAAAGAATATATATATCCCAAACATTCGTTGGGAAATTTGGTCGAAAGATTGTCGGTAAATATCTGACGGATTTCCGAAAAAATTGTCATCGATGTGTTATCAAATACTTGAGTTTTTTCTTAGGCTTTTGTTACGTTATTAGTTCAGATTAGCTGAAAATGTCCGTTTGTTATCCTATAGACTCCTTTCAGATTTGTCTCTTCTTGGTTTTTGCTTTCTATATTTGTGTTGAACCTGCCATTGACCAAGGTTTCTTCGTTTTCAATGAAGTTTTTGTTCGAAAGAAATTAAACATGGAAAAGAGAAGAGATGAGCACTTGATTGAGGCTGATCAGTTCATTAACAAAACAAATAAATTAAAATTTAGCTTTTTATCAGGTATCAGGATTTTATCAAAGTCATTTTAGTAGGCTATCTACGCAAATTATTATTTATCAGAGATGAGCACTTGTAATTTTCTTTTCTTAATATGTATTATTTCACTAATTATTATTCGTGAGTGATTTTCTAGCTAACATCCTTTTCATTAGTTAATCGAACCTATTGGCAAAAGAAAACACATGTAACGGCAACTGTTCGTAAAACGGCCTCACAATTAGTAAAACGATTTGAACGTTTTTATTTTCTGTAGTCTAAAACTAAAATATTTTTTTAGGCATCAACGTTTTTATGTAAATTGTTGGATTCATTGTATTTAAGCTTAGGAGGCACACTTACATGCAGCCTTTTGTTTTTTAATTATTGGTTCACTTATTCTTTAATAGAAAATAGTAGGTTGATATATTAGTATTTTGGTCTCTTTTACGTATTGTTTTCTATCTGTTTTCGGTTCTTTCTAGTTCTTTTGGTGTCTTTTCAGGTTCCAGGAGGCTCTCAAGCATGGATTGGAGTCATTGGGGGGGGGGGGTCATTGGAGCAAAAGGGACGAATCTGGAGAAAAGATGGCGTTTTTCATAACCGAGCACCTGCTCGGTTTGGAGCGAGCACATGCTCGCCCGAGGACTCAAAGATTTGAAGCTCCCTGGAAACCGGACCGGTCGATCCAACCACAGGACCGACCGGTCCACACCCGAAGTCCCGAAGCCGAAGCCCCCTGGAATCCGGACCGACCGGTCCGGATGAGAAGACCGACCGGTCACAAACACGAAGACTTGCAGATTTTTGAGACTCTCGAAGACGGACCGACCGGTTCGGAACCAGACCGACCGGTCGGTCACACAGAACCAAATTGCCCTAACTTTTACTATAAATTAAAGGCATCCACTTTCCTAAACATGAGTTCTATTCTGATATTTTTCCATTGCACGTTTTTAGAGGCTGAGACTAATTTGTTCCAAGTTCTTGAGATCTTTCAAGTGTTTTTCATTCCTTGGATTTTGCTTGTAAGATTGGAGGATCATCCACAACTTTCTATTGAGAAGAATTCTTAAACCCTTATCTCTTTATTTTACCATGATGAATCCTTCTCATTTGATTGTTGCGTTTTTGTTCTCCATGGTCGAGTAGTCTCATAGCTAGATTAGGGAATTTCAATGGTGAATTAGGATGATAGTGACTGAGCCAAATAAGAATGATATCATTTGTCTTCATCAATTGGGATTCGTATAGCTTAGGCTAATTTGATCACCTAGTCTATGTTCTCAAGTTTAACTTATTCACGACAGTGCTCTAGGTTGCTAGATAAACCACTGATGAGCAATCTGTGTGTAACCAACGACAGTTGATTGTTACCATCGATTGTGAACAAATCGAACCATCTTGTTAATGCTTATCAACATCTCTGAGTTCAAACGACAGTTTAGGCATTTAGGGTGTTAGATAAAGATATTGATGCATCATGACAGTGGGGGAATATTACATTTATGTTTGAGTTCTAGACTGCGCTAAATTTGAATCTTGAATTGTTGCTCAGTCCTTAATTCAAAATCACCGGCGAATGACCTTGATCTAGTGCTTTTCTTTATTGAATTTACATCGTTTAATTTTGTGTTTCGTTTTCTGTTTCATTACAACCAATCCCCATTTTATCTTAGCTTTAATTTAAAATCCATAATTTCATAGTGTAACCTTGGTCTCTGTGGATTTGATACCTATTATACTACTGCAATTGTCTGTGCACTTGCGGATTTATTTTGGGTTAAAACTTAGCACATCAAGTTTTTGGCGCCGTTGCCGGAGACCAATTGCGTTACCTTTGAAATTCGATTTTATTTATAGTCTAAGAATTTTGTTTTTGTTTTTATTTTCTTTTGCGTATGTTTCAGGTGTCGAATCCAGCCAACATGGGCGACGAAACCGTCAACCAAGCTGCAAATGGTCATGTAGCTGCTGCTATTCGGAGGCTGGAACAACAAATGGCTCAAATGCAACAGCGTGCGCGTGAGGAGCAGCGAACCATAGGGGATATGGACAATCCCCATGCTTTCTACCGGAACCGAGCTGCTATAGTTCCCCCTCCTGTTGACCGGAATGATTATGAGATCAAACCGCAGATGATATCGCTGGTTAAGCAGCATTTGTTCCATGGATTGCCTGCTGAAATTCCGATGGACCATATAGAGAACTTCGAGGAAATTTGCTCCACGACGAGCTCTAATGGGATGAACCCAGATTTCTTGAAGTGCAAGCTTTTCCCTTTCTCACTCGCGGACAAAGCTTCCCGTTGGCTCAAGTCACTACCAGCTGGATCCATCATGACTTGGCCGCAATGTAGAGCAGCGTTCTTGGACCACTTCTACACCAAAACCATGACCGCGAGTGTAAGGAACAAGATCTCCACGTTTTAGCAACATTCAGGAGAGTCATTTTGTGAGGCATGGGAACGGTTCAAAGAGTACAAGAGGGAATGTCCACACCATGGTTTACCGATGAGAATTTGCTGGGTATCTTCTATGATGGTGTTGATTGGAATTGTAGGAACACTTTGAATGCTGCGAGTAACGGTGATTTTATGACTAAGACCAGGGAAGGAGCATATCAATTGATAGAGAATTTGGCTGCAAGTTCCAATATTCGCTGCCATGACTATGATGAGCCTATAAATGTTAGCAGTGTTGAGTCACAGAAGATTGATGAGCTGACAATGAAATTCAACCTGTTGTTGAAGAGAAATCAGAGAAGTGTCAAGCTTTGTGAGAACAAAGGAGATGAGCTGTATGCTGAGGTGAACTATGTGGGTGGAGACTATGTGCCGGATCAAAGCTTTCAAGCTCATGCATCTAACTCTCAAGATGAACTGAAGTCCCTTAGGCAATTGGTTTTACTCAACCAGCAGAAGTCTGCTAATGAGATCAATGTCAAGGTGGACAGCATGTACAATGATCTCAACAGTAAGTTTGAAGCTATTTGCACTCATGTGAAGAAGCTTGAGATTCAGGTCGCTCAAACCGCCGAGGCATTCAAGAGTCCACAAGGAGTGCTGCCAAGTAAACCAGTTGCAAACCCCAAAGAGTTTGTGAACGCCATTGCGCTGAGAAGCGGAAGAACTCCTCCACCGATTGTAGGGGCAGCGACTGAAAACTGCCCGGAAAAGTCTCTGGAGCGCCCGCTCACGGAAGGAGCACCTGCTCCAGGAGAGAAAAAGGATGAAGGGGTTGCTGGACCATCTTCTACAGTGCTTCGACCGAATGAGCTTGTTGATAAGGGTCGGTCGCGTGTCTACAAACCCCCAATCCCTTACCCAGTTCCACCTAGAGATTAGAGGGATCCCATCAATGCAGAGAAACTAGATAGTTTTAAGAAGATGGTGAGAAGGATTCCTAAAGGAATCTCCTTTGAAGAGGCTTTGGAAAATCGTCCCATACATGATTTCTTTTGGAATTGCAAAGAGACTCACGAGGAGATTAAGGCAATCTTTGCACAAGCAAGGAGTACACCACCGCCATTGAGGGTATTGCCTAAGGTTGAAGATCCAGGGAAGTTTGTTGTTCCATGTTCCATATTTGGAGTTAATTTTGAAGATTCTCTATGTGATTCTGGATCTAGTGTTAACCTCATGTCAAGGGATATTGCGGAATCTTTGGGTATTGTTGATATGCGAACTTCTCAGATGTCTATCAGGTTTACGGATGCCTCAGTAATAACTTCACAAGGGTTAATTGAGAATTTAGATATCCAGATTGGGGATTGCTTGATCCCGACTGATTTTCAGGTTGTGGAGATGAACAATGGTTCATACATGCCCTTGATTCTGGGAAGACCATTCCTTGCGACAGCGGGTGTAGTTGTTGACTTACCAAACAGAAGGATAGTTTTCTCTAACATCGACAAGCGGATCTCTTACAATGCCATTTCAGCCAATCGTGGCAACAAATATGGCTCTTGTGTTGCCATAGACGATGTAACAGGGAAGGTAAGTGTCTTGCCAGCTGCAGTACTTTACAATAAGAATGAGGTTAATGAAGTCTTGGATGGAGACACTCGTTCTTATGAAACGAAGCCCAAAAAAGTCAACAAGCGGGACAAACCAAAGCTCGAGAAAAATAATTCAGGTTCGCATATAACCTTGACACCGCAGAGATGTGTTGGAGACACAATGGAGTATAAGCTGAATGGCAAAGGTATGTCTAGACCTTTTTCTAAGGTCAAAGCTATCATTACTCCGGAGTTTAAGGAAAAAGGTCAAGAAGCTATGGCTAGCATGCTGAGCAAGGTTCTGCAACTTAATATAAGTGATCAAAGAGCAAGTGGACCACGCCTCAAGCCACCTCCACCGAGTCCTGATCCGGACGAGAAAGCCTCTAATCCTCATATGGAATCTGCTCATGCCTGAAGGGCCCGTACGTCAAGCTAACGACGTTAAACAAAGCGCTTGGTGGGAGGCAACCCACCGGTAAGGTTTCTTGTACATAATTCAATTTTTATTTTCTTTTATTACTAATATTTTACTTGTGTTTTCAGTACTTAAATTCTAAAAAAAAGAGGGAAGGAATTTTAATCGAGCACCCACTCAAACAGGCGTGAGCACCTGCTCAATATCGGGACAAGGCGTTACCAAGTCTCTGGAAATGATACCGGTCGGTCCCATCGACAGACCGATCGATCCAGAGCATTCAAGGGATCTGAGAAGCCCCTGGAAATGCGACCGGTCGATCCGCAGGACGGGACCGGTTGGGCCCACAAGTCCCACGAAGCGCCCAAATTCACTAGATAGGACCGATCGATCCGAAGCCCAGATCGACCAGTCCATATGCGGATCAGAACACGAGCAGCCTCTGGAAACACGACCGACCGATCCAGTACCGGGACCGGTCGGTCCCGTGCCCGAGCACTTACTCCAACTTTCCTTTTCCTTTACAAAAAAAAAATTTAAAAAAAAAAGAGAGAAAACTTAAGTTTTCCTTTTCTTTTACTAACCTATTTCTTCCCCCCGCCGCTTTCATCACTCCCCATTGCCGAGCTTCTAATCGGTGATATCTTTCCTACCCTTCTTTCCATCATTGTACTATCCATTTTTTTTTAGTTTTTTCTTTATTGCGTCACCAATCTCTTGAACTTTTTCACACCGGAGACGGTGTGATTTAAGTCCGGGGGAGCGGTCTTGCTTTTGATTTTGTATTTTTATTTTATTTTCTGTTTTATTGAGTCAAAACCTTGTAGGGAATTAGAACGTTATCTGATGATGATATGTGAACTATCTATGTTTATCTCTTTCTCTAGTGACCATTTTTACATAGCATGGGTACAAGGAACAGCTGGGACACTTCGATGCACTATCTTCCAGGTTTCAGATTGACCAAATTTTCTCACGTTATTGGCACTAGATTAGGGAAACGAACCATATTCAGGACTCCTTATTCTTTTTTTTTTTTACCACTCTTGTTGATCCTGAATAGCTAGCTCATTTTTAGCTAGTACCCTCCTTAACCATTACCTCTTTTCAAACTCCTCGCCTTCTTGTTACTTCATTGTCACATATGCAGCATATGCGCAAAAGGGCCGGAGAGAACCGAGTCGACACTGCACCTAAATCACTCTTTCTGAAGATCGAGCACCTGCTCCTATTTTCAGAAGATGATTTTATAATGAGGAAGGAATAGCAATGATAAGCTCCACTTGGGTATGTACAACACTCCTATTTATATTCGTGTTTGAGTGACACATACTTGTAATGTATGTCCCTCTTCATCATAATGTTAAAAAAAAAAAAAAAATTCGATGATGAAGAGTGGTGAATCTGTAAAATAGAAAAAGTGTCTCTCTACACAGCGAGTATACCCAAGGTGGATGATTAGCCGAATGAGACGTTAGAGAGTTTTGGAGAAGAAAGAGTGGTTTAGAGAATGTGGATATCAACGTACTCATTTTCTCCTGTAATTTTGTGCGATATCCTGCATCCTCTACGAAACATCGGGTAACCCTTAAACACTCTAAACACCTTGAACTCCACCTCTAAATGGCCTTAAACCCTTAGCAACGTATTCCCTGAAAAGGTGCCTTTAGCGAGATCCTCACGCATACTTTGATTGCGTTGAGTTTTTGTTTGGGAAATGGCTTTGGTTGAGAAATGTGTTGAGGTTGTTTTGGTAAAGCTTTGCTATTCGTAATTTGGATTATGTGGTCTGCAGACTGAAGGTTATTCGGTTCACTGAGGATAAAAGAGTTCCCGCGTTTTCAAACCTCTCTCCTTTACTTATTTCTGAATTTATTTGAGGACAAACAAAGATCTAAGTCCGGGAGAGTTGATATATTAGTATTTTGGTCTCTTTTACGTATTGTTTTCTATCTGTTTTCGATTCTTTCTAGTTCTTCTTGTGTCTTTTCAGGTTCTAGGAGGCTCTCAAGCATGGATTGGAGTCATTGGGGGTCATTGGAGCAAAAGGGACGAATCTGGAGAAAAGATGGTGATATGCTCAAATTAAACCTAAGAGCTACTCTCTCAAACAAAGAGATCAATGCAGTACTTAAGGTATCGAAATCCACGGGGAATCAGTGAAACACAATAAATTTAATAAGTTCAGATTAAGCTAGGCAGAATAAAAAGAATGCAAGTAAACAAAGCAGTAAATTCGGTTGTGAAAATCAATTAAAAGAGAGTCAGACACAGGGAAATCTCAGGTAAATCAGATATGCAGATGATCAATTAAAAATTAGATTTATTAAGCTCAGTTCACGAACATGAATCACGAATATAAAACCAATCAGCTTTCGCTGCAGAGATTATCTATGTTCAGATCCTAGAAGACCAAATTTATTTGCGAATCCTAACAATCTAAACAAGCATTAATGTTCAGATTCAATTGCTCACAAAACCCTAATTCAAATTTCTTTGCGAAAAGGAATTTTGCTCATCAAAGTCTAGTTCAGGAAATCAATCAAACTGTCGTTTCTATTAATTATCCTAAGATCAGATTTCAGGTCATGAATCTAAAATCCGCAATGAACACGAGACAAGATGAAGAACAATCTAATGATATTAATCCTATGCAATAAAGACCAGATCTAGCAAATCATCAAACACCTTTGAAAATCCCTAAACCTAACAGGGAAATTACTCAGACATGATCAAAGCAAAAACCATTCTATTAATTGAAGATATCTCTTAAACAAAGATAAAATAAAGCATAAGCCTAAACAATGGCTGTAAAAACACATATATACAGGTTCTAAACCGTCATAGATCACAAAAGTAAACATCTGGAACTTCTGGGCAAAAATGGCAAATTTCCGAAAGTGGCTTTCTGTGTACGCGCAGGGTGTCGATCGACACCCAGAGATGGTGTCGATCGACACAAGTCTCTGAAATCCATTCTTCACTTGCATTTTCGACGTCTTCTTCCGTAATGCTCCAAAACTCCCAGTAAACATCTTTTATTCTCCTAACGTGTAGAAACCTGCAAAGACTCTAAAACCAATTGAAAACACAACAAAGACTCATGGTCTAAACTGGGTAAAAACCATGATATATCAACTCCCCCAGACTTAGCTTTTTGCTTGTCCCTAAGCAAAACAGTGTACTCACCCCTTTAGGAACCATATACCTTTGCAAAGTCATCCGGTGATACTTCGATGTTTCCCTAGAAGCTTAGCAGTCCTCCAGATTGAATCCAAACCCCTTAGAGAAACTCAGACTTTCAGTCGCAAACCCCTTTCATTACTTAGGTGCGGTCTCATCGAGAGAATATCGATCGCTGGAAGTTCTAGACTCTTTACCTTCCTGTAACACTTTCCTGCGTTTCACCCTCTCTCTTCCCTCCGTAACTGTAAATCCAATTAAGGATTATCATAGAGATGCATTGCCCTTTGTTGAACTTTTATGGGACGAATCTAATGAGTTCACAAAGGAGATACGGGTTTACGCATCATCCCTTGGTTCACTTAGAAAATTTTAGTTTCCCTTACAACATGCTTTCCGTGAGGTCACAAAGGAGACACGGGTTTACGCATCATCCCTTGGCTACTTGGGCATGTTGCTTTGATGTTTCTACGCTAATTTTTTTTTTTTTTTTTTTATACCTTGGCATCTCTATGAAACACTAGACCGCGCTTAGTACTATTGTTCCTTGTGAGAACATGGTCCTTTGCGCTTCTTTTGGTCTAGGAACAGTTGTAATCATCATATGGGAAGAAGTTTCAAAGCGGTCCATCCTCGCGTTCAAGTGTTGGAAGATGAATCAAATCCTGCGATTACCAACGCCCTTGACAAGAAATTAGAGTTCATTAGGGGCGGGGTCTGCAACTTCTTTCTGGCGTTACCCACCTCAGTAAAACCAAGGAATTTTTGCAAGTGTCGAGCGATTTGAACATCGTGTCGCTCGATACAGGCTCCTGAAGTTCATTCGCACGTTTTTATCTCCTAAAAATCAAAACCAAAAACACACCAAACATAAAAGTGTAAAAGAAAATAAAAAGAAAACATAAATATAAAACTCACAAATGGGTTGCCTCCCATTAAGCGCTTGTTTTTAGTCTGTTAGCTTGACTCTTTTGAGGAATTTAGACGTCTGGAGAATCTGCACTCTTCCATGGAATGAGTCAAGGAAAGAGTTTCTGCATTTTCTGGATCAGTTCTGTAACCACCATGTCAACTTTATCTTTCAACTCTGGAGGAATGAGAATTCGCATTTTCGCGAAAGGCTTTGAAGTTCTTGGACGCTCCTCAGGAATCCCTGCAAAATCATGTAAAGAAAAACCAAGCTTTCGAGGAACTCGTTGCTTGCATGAGCGCGTACCCGCTTTTTAAACTTTAATGAATGTAGAAGAGATAGAATTAAGTACTGGAAGTTTATACCTGGTTTCTTCAAGAGGTATCTCTGGAGACGTTCCTGGAACGGCTAAGTCTTCGACAATCTCAGGAGGAATATCTTCTGAAGGCTCCTTGTTCAGCTCTTCATACTCTGAAGTATCCACAGAAAAAGCTTGACTATCGATAGTGGGTTTTCTCCTTGTAGTGTCCATGTCGAATTCCATGACAACATCACCAAGGTCAAGTTTGATCTTTCCTCTTCTGCAATCAATATTTGCTCCCGCAGTATCTAAGAATGATCTTGTTGGGAATGTCCTGAAATCACACTTGTATTAACTCTAATGATAGTTGTATTGTCGAGATCAGACATTCATATGATACTAGGTGGTCATTACGTTTTGCCAGAAGCCGCTGATGATCTATGAGTTATGAACTCATTGCTAGTATTATATGATCCTACAGGGTCACACACCTAAGCAAACTGGATTTACTTTGTATGGGAATGATCATTAATGTAATGATCAAATGATGTGTATTTGATACACAAGAGAAACGTGTTTAAGAGGTTGTGTCGATCGACACAATAGTGTGGTGTCGATCGACATGTGTATATGATACACATTAGAAACGTGGTTTTAAAGATAGTGTCGATCGACACTAAAGAGTAGTGTCGATCGACACATGCCAATAATCGAAATAGGGATTTCGGTTTAATGGCTTAATTTGAACCGGTTTATTTCCTGGAAGATTAGGTTTTCTCACGTGCCTATATATAGGATATGAGGCACGAAAACCTAAAGAGAGCCAGAAGTTCACAGCCGCCTTTGAAAACGTAGAATCCCAGAGAGATCCAATTCCAGGCACTAGCATCCCTGCGGATTCCAGTTTGTGTGCGTGTGGACTATCAGTAGAGGCGCAACACTTGGGGCGCTCATAGATCTCGATTCTTGTTCTAATTCCGCTTCATAAACTCCAGGTATATTCGAGATATGTTCTTATTGATTCATTGTTTACAAACCCTAGATCCTAGGTAAAGGAACTTTCGTTAGGTTGTTTAATAGAGATTAAACTTGCGAAAACCTGAGTAAATTCCTACAGTGGTATCAGAGCCTTAGGGTTTAACTTGTAATCTGCTAGAACGTTAATTGAATTAGAGAATTCAATTTGGAACATGTGATGTTTAGGTTGCTTGCTAGATCGATTTTTCCTGTCGAAATCGCTTTGTTAAAATTGATCAGAGTTGATCGTGTCGATCGACACTAAGGTAGTGTCGATCGACACGACTTTGCTAAAAGAGTTTTAGGGTTTTCGATCGTAAGATCAAAGTCCCAGAAACCCAGGTGTCGATCGACACAAATGGTTGTGTCGATCGACACGACCTTGAGAAGTGGTTAACCGGTTCAATTGGATTGAATCGGTTATCTTACTTGGTTCGATGCGATTTGGTTGGCGTCGATCGACAGAAATGTTGTGTCGATCGACACCGACCGATTATCGACCCGGTTCAATTAGATTGACCGGTTATCGATCCGGTTCAATTGGATTGACCGGTTATCGAAAATTGAATTTGGTTTAGTCTATGTCGATCGACACAAATGGTGTGTCGATCGACACGGACCGGTTATTGAATTGGTTCTGTTGGTTATCAAAATCGGTTTAATTGGATTGATCGGTTTTCGAAGAACTGTGACAGAGAGGTAAGTGTCGATCGACACTAAGGTAGTGTCGATCGACAGCCTACTAAGATTATGGTTAGTGAACCTAAAATCTAATAACCGAACCATATTTAATAAGATTAGGTTCCTGAATGCATATATGATATGTATTAAGGATTGAAAGTTCAATTCCTCAACTTAATATCAAGTGTTCTGGATGTCTTTCCGATCTTGTCAGCTGTCAAGACTTGTTTCATTGCATGATGGGCTTGCAGTGCAAGGTGTCCGCAGTTACATGAGTAAGGCAGTAGGTAATTGTGTTGATGGGCTTGTAGTGCATGGCATCAACTATTACATGACTGAAGAGATTGGTTTACTTGAATGGGCTATCAGAACTTCTGGGCCCAGAGACATCAGGTGGATAAAACATAAGATGTCTTATCCACAACCAAGAGTCATATTGGATATGATTAGCAAAGTGTTGCTTACCTATATAGCCAAGATTTGAGTGGCAGCCAGTGGCTCGCTCGAATTTTGGTGAAACATGGATCTTGGATCATTATATTCATTTGAGGAAACATTGTTTTGAATATAATGCGAGTTTTCTTAATTGTTAAGATTTCTCATTTCCTGAACTTATTACAGTTATGTCTAATCAAAACTCTTTCTCGTTGAGATCCGTCCTTGAGAAGGACAAGTTAAATGGATCCAACTTCCTTGATTGGTATCGGAACTTGAGAATCGTTCTCAAGCAGGAGAGAAAGGACTATGTCCTTGAGAAAGCTCTCCCCAAGAAACTAAGGTCCAATGCCTCACATGCAGTACATGATGCTTGGAATAAGGGATACCATGAACTCTGAATTACAGGGGCAATATGAGAACGTGGAATCGCCTATCGAGATAGTCACTAGCCTGAAAGCTATGTTTTGAGGAGCAGACTCGAACTGAGAGATACCAGTCAGTTAAATCTCTGTTTGAGTGCAAGCTACCAAAGGAAGCTCCAGTAAGTCCTCATGTCATGAAGATGATGGGTTATATTGATAACCTGAGGAGACTGGATTGTACTATTAGCCAAGAGTTGGCTACTGACATTATTCTGCAGTCACTGCCGACGAGCTATGATGAGTTCATCAAGTACTACATCAAGAATGTCTTGACGAAGACGTTGACTGAACTGCATGATATGCTCAAGACAGCTGAGCTCAATATCAAGAAAGGCAAAAGGTTTGTGAAACCCAGTAAAGACAAGGGTGAGAGAAAGGCCGTCCAGATTGTGAATCAGGATAAGCCCGAGTTTCTCACTAAACCCAAGTCTGGCCCATCTGATGATGATACTTGCAGCTACTGTGGGGAGCCTAGGCATTGGAGGAGAAAATGCAAGAAATACATGGAAGATTCTATGGAAATAATGGAGATGTATGACACTCCTTATTCAGGTATTTGTGTTATTTCAAGTTCTATCTTATGGGTATTAGATACCGGTTGTGGTGCTCATGTTTGGTTAAATATGCAAGGCCTAAGCAACAGTAGAACGTTGAAGAAGGGACAAGTGGAGATGCTCAACAGGAATGAAGCAAGAGTTGCTGCATTAGCTGTAGGAAGTTTCCATTTGTAGTCGCCTTCGGGCTTGGTTTTAGAAACTATATTATTGCTATTGTGTATCTGCTATGAGCAGAAATGTCATTTCATTTTCTTGTAAGGATATGAGTGATTTTATTTTGATAAAAGACAAATGTTGCTCTTTTGATCTTAATGAGAAGTTATATGATAGCACCCCATTAGAGAATGGGTTTTATGTCTTAAACCAATTTATGCCTGTATATAACATAAATACCAAACTGTTCGAGTAAAATGACTAAGAACCCAATTTTCTCTAGCATTGTCGTTTTGGGCTTCAGCAGATTCAAAAGTTCCATAGTGATGGGATTTTGGGCTCATTTAATTGTGAATCATGTGAGAAATGTGAATCCTGCTCATTGGGCAAAATGACAATGGGCCTTTTATCAAACCATATGAAAGGGCCAATGACTTATTGGGCTTTATACATACAGATGTGTACGGCCCGATGAGCACAAGTGCTAGAGGAAACTTTCAGTACCTCATTACCTCTACTGATGAATTAAGTAAGTATGGATATGTCCATATAATGAGACACAAGTCGGAATCCTTTGAAAGGTTCAAGGAGTTCCAGAATGAAGTACCGAATTAAATGGGCAAAAGTATTAGAGCTCTTCGATTAGATCGCGGAGGAGAATACTTAAGTCAAAAGTTAAATGATCATCTGAGAGAGTGTGGAATTGTTTCACAGCTCACTCCTCCTGGAACGCCCCTTTGGAATGGGTTTTCCAAGAGGTGGAATCGGACCTTATTGGATAAGATTCGATCAATGATGAGTCACACAGATCTTCCATAATTCTTTTAGGAATACGCTCTAGAAATGTCTGAGTTTACACTTAATAGGGTTCAAACAAAATCGATTGCAAAGACACCACATGGGATGTGGATTGGGAATGTTCCAAGTTTGTCTTTACTAAAATTTGGTGTTGTGAGGCTTATATAAAACGTTTAACAAGCTCGCACCCAAATCCGATAAGTTCTGCTTCGTAGGTTTTCCTAAGGAAACCAAGACTTACTACTTCTACAATCGATCTTAGAACAAAGTGTTTGTTGCTAAAAAATGTGTTTTCTTGAGAGAGATTGTCTTTCCAAGAAAAACAGTGGGAGTGAAGTACAACTCGAAGATGTTCGAGAATCACAGGAGACAACTCGACCTGTTAAGGAAGAGTAGTAGCTGGATCTGCAAAGAGTTGTAGAACCTACACCTGTGGTGCCTAAAGTTCGCAGATCCGAAAGGATTCGTAACGATCACGAGAGATATAGATTTCTTGTGGCCGATTGTCATGACTTGTTAATCATTGACAATGACGAGCCTGCGAATTTTGAAGAAGCAGTGTTGGGCCCAGACTCCGAAAAGTGGCTAGGAGCCGCTAGATCTGAAATGGGAATATCCAGATATTCAAAGCTTGGCTGGTGGCTAAAGGTTTCAAGCAAATCATGGTATAGACTATGATGAGACCAGTTCCCATTCGCTATGCTTAAATCCATTCGGATTAGACTAGCAACTGCCATTTATCATGGTGATGAGATTTGGCAGATGGATGTGAAAAACAGTTTTTCCTTAATGGAATTCTGGAAGAGGATGTGTCTGTGACACAATCTAAGGCTTCACAGATCTAAATAATGCTAGGAAAGAATGCAAGCTTCATCGATCCATGTATGGATTGAAGCAAGCATGACGGAGTTGAGATCTTCGTTTTGATAAAGTTGTCAAAAGGTTTGACTTCATCAGGGACGAAGAGGAAACATGTGTTTACAAGAAGACTAGTGGGAGTGTAGTTGCATTTCTCATTATGTATGTAGATGATATACTTATTCTCGGAAATGACGTTCCGTTGCTTTAGTCTTAGAGACTTGGCTCGGAAGTTATTTTTCAATGTAAGACATGGGAGAAGCCGCGTACATTCTTGGAATAGGAATCTATAGAGATAAATTGGGTAGGCTAATTGGATCGTGTCAAGATTCTTATGGTGATAAGGTCTTGGACAGACTCAGTATGCATGATTCCAAGAAGGGCTTCATACCAATGTCTCATGGCATTAATCTTGGCAAGACGCAGTGTTCCTAGACACTGGCTGAGCAAGAAAGTTTTTGAGTAGGATTCCCAGGCGTATGTAGTGGAACCTATCATGGATGCCATGACCTGCACTCGTCCAGATATTGCTTGTGTTTTATGCATGACGAGTGGATACCAATATGATCCATGTGAAAGTCACTGGACAGTTACCAAGAATATTCTCAAGTATTTGAGAAATACTAAGGATAGGAGCTTGGTGAACTTAGGAAGTAATGTTTTCTGTTGAGAGTGGTTAGACGGACAAAGACAATTTATGGTAGGAACCTGATTATGTCTTGTGTCTATACTGCGGTGTGGTTTGTTGGAAAGGGTTCAAAGAAGAGCACTGCAGCCTCTCCCACAACCTAAGCATGAGTTTCACCCTCCTGCTGTAGGTATAGGATATATTAAGATGTGATCTTAATTCTAGTGGGAGTTGTAACGGATTTAGTTATGTTATGATATTCATGTAGACATACTTTGGTTATGTCATAATGAAATTGTTTCATGTATTATTTGATTATTGGATAATTGAATAATAGTCCCAAAGTAATTTATGGCATTTTTATAGGTCATCAAGTTGAGGACTTGATCATGAAACCCTATAAGTGATAAATGACATAGATTAAATTTGTCCCTGGTCAAGGTTGTTAAAGTGGGACACTAACAACCGTGTGAGACTGGCATGTGAGGTGACTGATGACTAAGTTTCATGGAGTCATTAATAAGAGTATTAAAGTCAATCACATAGATATATGTTAGAGAACATATGATCGGACATGACCCGCTAATGGGAACTCTACAGGATAATTATATAAGTGTCATAAGAGTTTCCCATTACGACTATGAGTATAGTCCTTAGACCTGAGTTCATCATGATTTCTTACATATGAATTGGTCCGTTACATCTTTGTCAAACGTTATCCGTAACAGGTGACTATAAAGGCATTGATTGGGTGTATCATGAAGTATGTGAAGGAACATGGATGGAACAAGATGGGATTTGTCCCTCCTATATAACAGGAGATAAATATCTCAGGGCCCATCGAAGATTTGATACAGAGAAATGTGTGGCCGCGCTCAAACGAGGTGATTGTCAGTCGTTTGTTTTTTATCAGTATAAATCGGAGTTCGATGAACGTGATAATGGCTGTAATAAGGATGACACGGTTCTTTCCTTATGCCATATCGAGATATAGAGGCGAAGGGATTATAGGAATAGATGATTCCAGTACAAGTGGGAGATTGTTGGGAATATCCTGAAATCACACTTGTATTAACTCTAATGATAGTTGTATTGTCGAGATCAGACATTCATATGATACTAGGTGGTCATTACGTTTTGCTAGAAGCCGCTGATGATCTATGAGTTATGAACTCATTGCTAGTATTATATGATCCTACAGGGTCACACACCTAAGCAAACTGGATTTACTTTGTATGGGAATGATCATTAATGTAATGATCAAATGATGTGTATTTGATACACATGAGAAACGTGTTTAAGAGGTTGTGTCGATCGACACAATAGTGTGGTGTCGATCGACATGTGTATATGATACACATTAGAAACGTGGTTTTAAAGATAGTGTCGATCGACACTAAAGAGTAGTGTCGATCGACACAGGCCAATAATCGAAATAGGGATTTCGGTTTAATGGCTTAATTTGAACCGGTTTATTTCCTGGAAGATTAGGTTTTCTCACGTGCCTATATATAGGATATGAGGCACGAAAACCTAAAGAGAGCCAGAAGTTCACAGCCGCCTTTGAAAACGTAGAATCCCAGAGAGATCCAATTCCAGGCACTAGCATCCCTGCGGATTCCAGTTTGTGTGCGTGTGGACTATCAGTAGAGGCGCAACACTTGGGGCGCTCATAGATCTCGATTCCTGTTCTAATTCCGCTGCATAAATTCCAGGTATATTCGAGATCTGTTCTTATTGATTCATTGTTTACAAACCCTAGATCCTAGGTAAAGGAACTTTCGTTAGGTTGTTTAATAGAGATTAAACTTGCGAAAACCTGATTAAATTCCTTCAGATCTTTCCAGAATCAAAGGATCCTGAGGCTCAACATCATACTCCAATACCACAAAATCTGTTGGGATAATGCAGTCTTCGATTTGAATCGGAACATCCTCAAGAATTCCTTTCGGGAACCGTCTGAAACGATCAGCTAGGATAAGAGACATCCAAGTCTGCTTGAAATCTGTCATGCCAAGTCTTGCAGCTACGGAGAGTGGCATCAAGTTAATTCCAGAACCTGAGTCGTAGAGTGAATGAGGAAACTTCTCCTTCGAAATCGAGCAATCGAGCACAAAGCTTCCTGGATCTGGCAGTTTCACAGGAACTCTACTCTGTATCATTGCGCTAACCTCTTCAGAAACCACTATCTCCTTCTTCTTCTTCTTGGAGACTGGAGCTATGCCCAAAAGTATTGCTTGAAGATCTCGAGTCAGCAGTGCTCCTTCTTCAGGACTAATACCATTTGTTGCAAGCCGCTTGACATATCTTCTAAACGCAGGAGAAAGTTTTACCGCATCGGCTAGAGGCATATCCACCATGATCTTATCAATAATCCGCTTGCACATGGCCTCTTCGACTTCCTGCTTGGACTTTCTAGCTCTAGGGAAAGGAATTTTGGCCTTATGGACGTTCTCCTCTGCTCGAACCGAAGAATTCGCGATTTCTGTGCAGGTCTGGACGGGGTGTCGATCGACACCAGAGGTGGTGTCGATCGACACTAGCTCTGTTGTTACGATCTCAGATGACTTCCCGAGTGGTGTCGATCGATGCTCTGGGTCAGTGTCGATCGACACTTGCTCTGGAGTACCAAAAATTGCATCGAACTCCGCGAAATAATCCTCTTTTTTTTCAGTTTAAACGGCATTGCAAGTGCTCCTTGGGTTAGCATCAGTCTTCGCAAGCAGATAACCCTCTTGTCTCTTGATAGAACTTGCGGTCTGAGCCACTTGAACGTCCAATTTCTTGACATGAGTGCTTAGCGCTGAAATCTTTCCATCCAGATCAGAATACATCGCATCCATCTTACCAATGAAGCTCACATTCATCTTCTGTTGGCCCTCTAGGAGTTGTTCCAGCATTGTCTTCACCTCATTATCTTTCTCTAGAGGCTTTTGATAGGAAGAAGAACCATATGTTCTATTGTAGATCTGAGGAGATTTCTGATAAGACGACCCAAATCCTTGCTGATTGCCGTACTTCTGAAATCCTGAACCATTGATGTAGTTCACATCTTTTTCTACTGTCTCAACTTCCTGAGCAAATTGGACCGACTTCTTTCCCATAAGGAAACTTTTCATAGAATCCAGCTTCGCGTTCATCTCAGCCAAGTGCTTACCACCATCTTTGTTCTTGCTCATCTGCTTCCTCTCAAAATCAGCGTTCTTTGTACTGTTGCTAGAAACCAAGTTCTCGATGAGAGTAACCGCGTCCTCTGGGTAGTTGGTATTGAAGTTACCACTACTCGCTGCATCTAATGCCATCTGATATCTCCAGTCTACTCCTCTGTAGAAGATGCCTAGTAACTGAACATCTGTGAAGCCATGGTGAGGACAATCTCCCTGATAAGACTTTAGACGCGTCCACGCAGCCCTGAATGCTTCTGTTGGTCCTTGACAAAACGTAGTAATCTTTGTTCTCAAGTCCTCTGATCTTGCATCATCATAGAAGTTGTTCAGGAATGCGTTCTTAGTGTCCTCCCAAGTAGTAAGCGAGCCAGGCTCAAGCTGCTTCAGCCAGTAAGAAGCATCCCCACTAAGAGAGTATTGGAATAGCTTGCAAAAGAGGTAATCGCTAGACACTCCTTGAGCTTTGATGCTGGAAGCTTAGTCTTCAAAATTTTCGATGTGGTCCATCGGATGCTCATGTGGAAGGCCATGGAAGGGATGTTGAGCTACGAGGCTAAAGTAGGCTGGCTTCACCTCGAAGTCGTTCCTCTGGAAGGCGGGAGGACGAATCGCAGCTCGATTCGCATAGAATTGGTCCGGACGATTAAAATCAACAAGTGTTCTTGGTCTGTCCTGGACAGGGTGTCGAGCGACACCAGGCTGGTGTCGAGCGACACCAACTTCTCCTCCTTATCGAGCGATCTGTAGTTCATTAGGGTGTCGAGCGACACCAGCTGGGCGTCGATCGACACCAGCTTCTGTGTTGTCCACAGGCTGCTCGATAACTTCCTCGACGATTATAGTTCCATCATCATTGATCCTCTGCCCTTCGGCGTTATATCTGAGACCTGCCGGATCGCGCATAACTCCATCTTCTCCCGGAGTCAATATGACATGTCCTTGAGCAGCCATCTTCGCTTCTGTGACTGCTCTCTTGTTATCACGTTCCAAACGTGCTAGCTCCTGAAGATCGTATCCCACAAGTTCCTTGTCATTGTTGCTTCTGGTATTGCGATTTCGCATGTACCTGAAACACAAAACAAAAAGACAAACAAAACTAGCAGAAAATTAAAAACAAAAAATAAAAACCTAGACAAAATCCTAATAATATGAATCTAATGGTTATGATTCCCCGGCAACGGCGCCAAAATTTGATATGCTCAAATTAAACCTAAGAGCTACTCTCTCAAACAAAGAGATCAATGCAGTACTTAAGGTATAGAAATCCACGGGGAATCAGTGAAACACAATAGATTTAATAAGTTCAGATTAAGCTAGGCAGAATAAAAAGAATGCAAGTAAACAAAGCAGTAAATTCGGTTGTGAAAATCAATTAAAAGAGAGTCAGGCACAGGAAAATCTCAGGTAAATCAGATATGCAGATGATCAATTAAAAATTAGATTTATTAAGCTCAGTTCACGAACATGAATCACGAATATAAAACCAATCAGCTTTCGCTGCATAGATTATCTATGTTCAGATCCTAGAAGACCAAATTTCTTTGCGAATCCTAACAATCTAAACAAGGATTAATGTTCAGGTTCAATTGCTCACAAAACCCTAAACCAAATTTCTTTGCGAAAAGGAATTTTGCTCATCAAAGTCTAGTTCAGGAAATCAATCAAACTGTTGTTTCTATTAATTATCCTCAGATCAGATTTCAGGTCATGAATCTAAAATCAACAATGAACACGAGACAAGATGAAGAACAATCTAATGATATTAATCCTATGCAATAAAGATCAGATCTAGCAAATCATCAAACACCTTTGAAAATCCCTAAACCTAACAGGGAAATTACTCAGACATGATCAAAGCAAAAACCATTCTATTAATTGAAGATATCTCTTAAACAAAGATAAAATAAAGCATAAGCCTAAACAATGGCTGTAAAAACACATATATACAGGTTCTAAACCGTCATAGATCACAAAAGTAAACATCTGGAACTTCTGGGCAAAAACGGCAAATTTCCGAAAAGTGGCTTTCTGTGTTCGCACAGGGTGTCGATCGACACCCAGGGATGGTGTCGATCGAGACCAGTCTCCTAAATCCATTCTTCACTTGCATTTTCGACGTCTTCTTCCGTAATGCTCCAAAACTCCCAGTAAACATCTTTTATTCTCCTAACGTGTAGAAACCTGCAAAGACTCTAAAACCAATGGAAAACACAACAAAGACTCTATATATTGGACTTATATCATGGTCTAAATTGGGTAAAAACCATGATATATCAGATGGCGTTTTTCATAACCGAGCACCTGCTCGGTTTGGAGCGAGCACCTGCTCGCCCGAGGACTCAAGGATTTGAAGCTCCCTGGAAACCGGACCGGTCGATCCAACCACAGGACCGACAGGTCCACACCCAAAGTCCCGAAGCCGAAGCCCCCTAGAATCCGGACCGACCGGTCCGGATGAGAAGACCGACCGGTCCCAGACACGAAGACTTGCAGATTTTTGAGACGCTCGAAGACGGACCGACCGGTCAGGAACAAGACCGACCGGTCGGTCACCTAGAACCAAGTTTCCTTAATTTTTACTATAAATTAGAGGCATCCACTTTCCTAAACATGAGTTCTATTCTGATATTTTTCTATTGCACGTTTTTTAGAGTCTGAGACTAATTTGTTCCAAGTTCTTGAGATCTTTCAAGTGTTTTTCATTCCTTGGATTTTGCTTGTAAGATTGGAGGATCATCCACAACTTTCTATTTAGAAGAATTCTTAAACCCTTATCTCGTTATTTTACCATGATGAATCCTTCTCATTTGATTGCTGCGTTTTTTTTCTCCATGGTCGAGTAGTCTCATAGCTAGATTAGGGAATTTCAATGGTGAATTAGGATGATAGTGACTGAGTCAAATAGGAATGATATCATTTGTCTTCCTCAATTGGGATTCGTATTGCTTAGGCTAATTTGATCACCTAGTCTATGTTCTCAAGTTTAACTTATTCACGACAGTGCTCTAGGTTGCTAGATAAACCATTGATGAGCAATCGGTGTGTAACCAACGACAATTGATTGTTACCATCGATTGTGAACAAATCGAACCATCTTGTTAATGCTTATCAACATCTCTGAGTTCAAACGACAGTTTAGGCATTTAGGGTGTTAGATAAAGATATTGATGCATCACGACAGTGGGGCAATATTACATTTATGTTTGAGTTCTAGACCGCGCTAAATTTGAATCCTGAATAGTTGGTCAGTCCTTAATCCGAAATCACCGGCGAATGATCTTGATCTAGTGCTTTTCTTTATTGAATTTACATCGTTTAATTTGCTGTTTCGTTTTCTGTTTCATTACAACCAATCCCCATTTTATCTTAGCTTTAATTTAAAATCCATAATTTCATAGTGTAACCTTGGTCTCTGTGGATTCGATACCTATTATACTACTGCAATTGTCTATGCACTTGCGGATTTATTTTGGGTTAAAACTTAGCACATCATAGATCAAACCAAATGCATGCATTTTCAAATAGTAGTCTTAGATTCGGCCGGTGATTGAATTGAACGTATTTTCCCATTTTCTATAAAAAAAACGGAATCATGAATCTTAGTACTATGAATCTACTATGATCAGGTTTTATGGTGTGGTATAAAAAATCTACTATGATCAGGTTTTATGGTGTGGTATAAAATTTTAAGAAATAGTTTGTATGGTATAAAATTTTAAGGTGTGATAAAAGATAATGGTATAAAAAATTGGAATATTTTAGGAAAATTGACATCAATATTAGTCTTTTAATCTTTAATTAAAGTGGAAGCCCCTTGACTCAATGGTTAAGGGTTTAAAGGCTTCTACATCAGGTCTGGGGTTCGAATCTCAGATAATACAGTTTATTGCAGATTAATGGAGAAAACCCTTCTTGGAGGTTCTAGAGTGCAGAGAGACCATGTCCATCAGTGGAGATGTCGTACATGCTAAGCCGATCGCCGGGGAGAGTCTGTCCATCATGGAAGATGTTGTACATGCATAACCGGTTCGTCGGGGAGAGCTTGTCCATCATGGGGATGTCACACATGGAGAGTTGCATCAGAGGAGATGTCGTACATGGAGAGCTGCATCATGAAGGCAAATGTAGAAGCTATTCACCTTAACCGCAAAAGACAAGAGATAGATGAATATCATCATAATAGAACTAGGTCAAATAAATCAAATTAGTCTAGTGATGATTGTAATATCTATAATAATTCCAGACGTTTTTAAAAAAAAATCTTTAATTAAATATCTAACATGACGTAAATCATAATTTAGTATCTAACAATTTACCCACATAGAATTCCGATTATACCCATAAATTAGTATGTATATTTATATAGTTGACTATTATTGGGTATTGTCTATTTATATATTATAGTGAACTATCATTTACATTTATATTTAATATAGTGAACTATGTAAATTTCCATAGTTAATTACAACTATTTATTGTGCATTTGTCTCTTTATTGGCCAATAAATTATTGTTTGTATAAGTATAGTGAACTATTATAGTAAATTAACATGTATATTTAGTAGACTATTATTGGGTATTGTCAAATTTTATTGTGACTATTTTTTATTATAGTGAACTATCCTTTATATATATGTTTGATATAGTGAACTATGTAAATTTGTTATATTATAGTGAATTTATATGTATATTTGATATAGTGAAACTATGTAAATTTGTATAGCTGATTATACTCACCTAATTACATATCGGAAACATAATATTCACTTAATTAATCTAATATTTTATCTAAGAAAATAGTACAAAATGAATAGAGATGTGATAAAAACAGGTAACATAAGTAATACAGTAAAATTAGTAATGAATTAACAACGTCGGAATCATAATATTTTTAATAATTTAATAAATATTAATTTATTAAAAATTTAATTGGATCTGATCATTAATTGTGATGTCATATAAGTTACTTTGACTTCAAACACCATATTTTAATTCGTTTGAACAAGCTTAAAAACTAAAATGATAATTAAATGGGTTGTTACTGTAGAAACTGCGGCTCTTATTTGCAGCCGTCCGATAGAAAAGTTCAAGGAGGTATATTTTCTCTAATCTTTGCTCCTACAAGAATAATGTGTACATGATCACTTGATCAGGAGTAATATAACTTTTTTTTTTGAAACTAAAAATAACAAAAATAATATAACTTTGCAAAATCCTTTTCCGTTCTGACACCTATTGCTTTGACATGCGGCATTTGGTCATACATAACAACGTGCTTCTATTTATATTTTTATTAGATTGATATATATTGGTGGAATCTGATGCTCCCATATCACATATCACAATACCAAAGTTTTGAATGGCACTTCGATTTGAATGCTTACTAACAAGTGATAATTTAATATGATCATAATGTGATTCAGCTTTTTGAATGTGATAATTGTTTCATAAAATATACATAACTCAAATCGTACTACAAAACAACGATTGTAATGCGATTATATATATTATTTGTAGTTTTACAATTTTACCTTTACTTATATTCATGGATTATACACAATTTATTCGTAGACAACTCATGAGCTCAAAGAATGCCATACATTATACACGATTTTAAGGTGTCCACAAATAAAGCTCTTATATATATATATATATTTCGGTAAAAAAATATTTACTTATATTTAACTAGAATTGGCTCGCGCTTCGCGCGAGTATTTATTTTACAATTTTACTACATTTGAAAACAAATAGTTTGATTATTATGTTTTAAAAAAATAAGCAATGTTTAATAAATACAAAATAGTTATTGGCTTGAAATGAATTAGTATTTTTTTTTCTTCTTAACTATATGATGTTGTATGAATATGAAACTATGAGGTGATTTTTAACCATTTGAACATTAATGATTACTATTTGAAAATGTATTTCATTGTTTTAAACTTTGTTAGGTTTTTTTTTGTCACTTTAAACTTTGTTAGCTAAATACATAAAATATCATATATTTCATATATTTTATATATAAATTATGATACTTTTAATATTCTATTATTTTAACATTTATTGTTTATTTTCTATTCATCATATTGTTTTTGTTTTTAGAAATTTTTTTATTATGAATTTTGATTAGTAACATTGCTAATATAAAACTATTGGTTGAATCAAAAACTTAGTTATTTCAAGTTAAAAAGACAATGTATTTTTAAGGTTAAAATATGTGTGAGTTTTTCATACATCAACTTAGTAATTATTCTCTATACTTTCCAACATATTAATTGGACTAACAGCACATGATATTTTTTCTCCTCCTATTAAATGAAGTTTTAGAACTTTTATTTCATCATGCTCTTATATTGACATATATATTTTTTCTTTGAGTTAAAAAGAAAATGATAAAATAATTTACCTCCATTTTAGATAACCAATAATGCGAATTTCATATAACTAAATGTTTGTTTGACAAAAGAAAATACAAATCACAAAACACAATAATATTTAAATTATTGAAGCTTAGATTATTTTTTGAGGCAAATATTTATAGTTTTACCCATTAATTTCTCTTGTTCTCTTATTACTTTTAATTAAGTATAATAGCAATAATTGTCTTAAGTATAGCTGAATTTAATTGATTTATTAGATTTAACAGTCTCCTACTTATATTTTTCTTTATTAATCGAGTTATAAATCAATTTGTATGTTTTTTGGGATAATTTCAAAACAACCACTTTTGAATTTTTTTTGTTGCAAATATACCATTGTTGAATTATCTTCTTACAAACATGTTAGTTATAAAACCTTTTAAAAATTTTATATCTCAAAATCTTCAATCTTAAAAAAGTATGTGAAATATCCATACTTTAAATTTTCACCGCATGTTGTAGCTAATATATTTTAACTAAAATATTAATTACACCTTCCATCATTTTTTTTTCTTTTTTTGTGATTGCTTATAATGTAGATTTCCCCTCCACTTTTAGTTGTATTTAAAATTTCTTTGTTGATCAAAATAAAATTACAAAACACAATGTTCTTAATTACTTACATTTATATAATCTTTTTTGTAAATACTTTCAATATTTTCTAAAAACAATAGTTTCTCTTTTATTTTTTTTCACTTTTGTTATGTATAATTTTCCTTATTGTTTTAAAGATACCTTCAAATTTTTATTGGAATTAGTTGTAAGATGTAGCAAATTATGTTTTTGTTGTATGAATTTAGTTGTAGGTGAAGTTATTTGTAAATTACTATGACCATTTTGATAATTTAGTTTTTCTGTAATATTTGCAAATATAATTCAGCGTAATTGCAGATATTATGAAATGTACAATATATTAGTATAACCAAATATATTGAATATGTTATTAATCTAGTTACAATTTAACCTAATTGAACATTATGACTTTTCAAATTCTTTCTAATGTTAAAACCACTTCTGTAATTGTTAATTAATATGTATATTAAATTTTAAATTTTAAATAATAAAAATGAAATAAAAAATGTGATGTGGATGATGAGGTGGCTTCATAAGAAGAGAGAAAAGCTAACTTTATATATATAGATAACCGTACCAAAATTTATGATTACTAACTAAAATATATATATATATATATATATATATTTGTTCTAAGCATTTGTTTACAATTTCACACAAAATAGTGATAATGTATCGCAATCTTTTATAGGAAAAACACGAAGGCATATTTGTAAACGAATATTGTTTTTGAGGAATAAGAAACAATAAATCATTTTCAGTTCGAAAATACGAAATTTGTTTACAATAGAAAACACATAATTTCATTTTCTTACACCAAAAATTAACATTGCACAAAAATCACATTTTTTGCATTTTCGGCGAGAAAACTACATAAACATGTTTTTTATAAAAACATATTTATTGCCGGGAAGATGTTCGTTTTGAATCTTTTTCGTCCTAGTTGATAAAATTTCCAATAAGACTAAAAACAGAAAACTACAGTAGCACTAAGAAAAACAATAAAATACCAAAAACAAATACTTTATCTTATTGGAATGGGTAAATATATATGAGGTATCTCAGAAATTATTAGCTGTTCATGGATACTCAGGCTAAATTATACAAACAATCTATTTGCTTGATTCTAAAATTCAAATCATTGTTTTCTAACTAACCCACTCTCCTAATGATGATCAACTCTCTCCCGACCAAAAAAAAATAATAATGATCAACTCTCGCATGAAACAAGGAAAATGACATATATTCATTTTGGGGATATGCTCTAGAAAGGTCACATGCAATCTATATATCCAATAATCAAATAATATTAGTAATGATAATATAACCTATTCCATACATGCATAAAAAGTAAAATATAATGCATATCACTCGAGCTAAACCAACAATATTCAGAAATTTTCTAAACTTCGTACTTGTTATGACTCAGTCGTTTCTTTTTTTTTTACACAGTTCTCGCTCCTATTCCATTCCTTTAACGAAAAGACCAAACATTTCAAAAGAAAGGAAAACACACGAAAAATTCAATAAAATCAACCACAAAAAGATTCTAAAAGAAACTAAAAAGTATCATAATCGAAATTAAATTAACGTAAATATAAATATAGTGGACCCTCTGCCAATGTATCAGGCGATTCGTGACAGGGAGGAAGGATTTGCTTTGCCTTGAATGGATAACCTTTACCAAAAGCCTCCTATTTAAAATGAAGAAAATAATGGAAACTATAGAATGATAATCGTATTTATATATTTAAAGCATATTATATAATGTACAGTATCTTCTTCAGAACTCCCCAATTATATATCTGATACGCAGTGGATATGGACCGTTTAATAAATATATTTGAATAAGAGTAGTTGTGTGAGCAGGTGTGTATATAAAAAAGTACGGATCCCACAAGAGACCATCACAAGTCATAATATCAATGACTGAGATTTGATCTTGATCTTTCATGTATTCGAATCTTAGGATCCACATTATGTCAAATAGATGTATCCTCTAGTACCCTCCCAGTCGTGTAAGATCATAGATTATTTACTTCATTTCTATTTTTTTTCTTCCCAACAGAATTCTTGTTTTGTTTATATGGCAACCAGCTTGAAACAACTAACTTTTTTTTTTTTTTTTTAAACTAACAATTCTACTGCGGAAACTCATTAAACATTAACTAGTAAACTTCCAATAATCAACAAACAACCAATTCCAGAATTTCAATAAGCGATTAACATTTCTAGCAACCTATCGGTTCTACTAAAATGCAATTCCATAACAAAAAAATCTAGAGATCATAATCATCCTCTCGTCCCGGATTTGATTACACGATCCCCAAACTAATACCTGCAACACATGGGAAAAAGAGTTGCGTGAGTATTATCACAAATACTCAGTGAAGCGGTCATCCCGTCTACTGATTACAAAGTAGGATAACAATGCCAATTACTACGCAACAGCCAACCATCCACAACGTTCAATTATAAACAAAATAATAACAATTAATCAACAGTTTGCAGCGTTCGAATAACCAAAGATAAGAACAACAATCCAAATCTGCACAAAGCAACTCGGTGTCGATCGACACCCCACCATAGTGTCGATCGACATTACAAACATACATTCCACAATTTCAATAGGGCGTCGATCGGCACTACCACTAGGTGTCGATGGACACCAACACGACAAAAGCCAGACACAAAAACACGAGGGGTGTCGATCGACACTACCTCTAGGTGTCGATCGACACCCTGACACAGAAACCGCAACCGACCAAAATCCTCACATGGCCCGGCTCTGTTCCCTCGACAATCTTTAATCACATCTAACAACACGACTATCACATAATCCTCAACAAAAATCCACTATAATTAACATCAAATCAAACATAAAGCCTTAATATTAGTTATCCGTAACCACGATCACGCACTCACCTCGATTACGCGATTCGAGAAAAGAACGGTAAAGAACACAAAAACAGCGACCTTGCAGCCTCTGATCTCAACCGAAAACACCGAGGAACCCTTCCTCAAACCTAGAACACAAAACCTGAACTTTCTCAAAACCTTAAATCAGATTTCCAGAAAACAGAACCGACGCGATTTACAAAAATCAACGCTGAGGACGGAATTTACCTCGGATTTTTGATCGGAAACCTGTTCCGAAAACTAGACACGCAGAGATTTCCAACGCCCTATAGATCGTTGTCTAAATTTCTCTGAGTCTCCAGAAAACACCCCGCAATCAGACTGATTCCTGAACCCGATTCAGCAGAACCTCCCTCACGAAAACGCAAATAACTCTTAGAATACAAATCCAAATGACAAACGGATTGGCCTCACGGATAGGTAAGAGGGAGAAGAACTTACCCACAAAAATTCACTCTGATCCGAACCGATCTCCTTATCCGTTTCTCTTTTCTACCAGAATGAAGCAGAACTGCCCCCTTCTCTCTTATCACCAAACCTTGAGGGAAATCACCAAAAACCTCTCTAACACGTTTTTCTGACCTTAACCACTGAAAAACAAGGCTGCCCAGCCTTATAAACAGGATTCTAGGGTTCTCAACCCAAACCGACATCAAACCGAACCATTAAAACTTAAACTGCAATTGACCCAAAACACTGGTGTCGATCGATACCCACACCTGGTGTCGATCGATACCCACACCTGGTGTCGATCGACACCTCTTACCAAAACTCACAATTTGGTTTCGGGATATTACAATTCTCCCCCACTACTCGGGATTCGACCTCGAATCCCGCACAACTCAACCACAGACCAAAAATCCTGAACCAATCTGGCCAGTACTACTCGAGATCACCAAACTCGAACTCCAAACCCGCCTAAACGTCTATCACAGACCGCAACTTCCTGGCCCACTAGCCAACACCACTCGAGACCAACACATGATCCTAGAGGCTCAAATCCAATCTCATGCATTTGACCAAGTTTCCAGGCATTTATTACTCTTAACTCATTTTACACCTTTCTCACTCGTAGCAACACAATCCTTTGAGCAATCGATAACACATGGACCACTGACCCAATACACACCTATGGGAAAGACCATCCCAAACAGTATACTGGAGAACACAATCTCCAAAATTATAGAAGAGAACACATCTCCACAAATGAGTTATTCAGAGACAACACCTAGAGTAATAAATTCTGAGACGCTCATAACATCATCCGACTAGGATTACCTCATATGGGTTAAACACGATATTCCCCACCTGGAATATCATCCCTAAGGACAAACCACTGGTCCACACCAATCAATAATGAGAACACACATCTCATCTCACCGAAATACAAGGAACCTCCCCTTATAAATCTCAACAATGCATAGTCGTTACCACAGAACAAGAATATGCCAAACGACAAAAGAGCATATCACCACGCTCACACAACCAAACTGGAACCATAAGAAGAATTAAGTTTAAATTGTGACCCACGTGTCGAAATACCACCTGAACCTCAAATCCATCCTTCAGGTTCCCAAATATCCACCTCTACGCAACACAAACCTGCAAAGCTTTTAATAAAGCAACTTTTCCTGACATACCACTTTAATTCCCCTCTCGAGAAATCTCAAAGGTCTTGTCGTTACCGAAAAATCTGGCAAAAGTTCCACTGGAAACTTGGCCGCCGACCTCACCGAAGCACGCATGCACTTTCACAACATTGACACCTGGAGATACCCACGACCTCCTACCTCCAACTCCTATTCTGAATTCCTCTTATAAGCATAACTCTGATGCTAATCTTGAGCCTTCCTCTCGCTCAACTTACAAACACAGATGCTTTCCGTTGCTTCCTACACTAACCTGCACACATCATGTTCCTCTCCCCCACTTGGGTTTAACATATATGTGACTTATATCGCCTCCCATACAAGCCCTGTATGGAACCATCTTGGCATCCATCAGAATCCTTCCAAACCATAAACCGTTTCCACTTGCTGCCACTTACCGCATACTGCGGTCCACTGACTAGTATTACCAAGTTTACATGCCCCAACCCTGAGGTTCATGTCCCGTCTCATACTTATGCCATGCACGGACTTTGATTATTCAAACTTTTACCGACATCATCACACTCTCAGGATGTCTCCTTCGAGGTGACGATACCGATGCCACTCCACTTTCAAGACGTCTCCCTCAAGCTCTGGCTATAATTAGGAAAAACACTTTCTATAGAGTAATCATCCCTTGCGTGCACAAGCATTTGGAGACTAGAATGGTCCATTGGTAAAACCTTCTACCAAGACCGTATCATATCATCGCCGCTCCAACTGAGCACTTGGCAATACAACGATCTTCCTTAAGATCTTTTCATGATCTTCAAAACACACTATTAATCCTAGGTTTATTCCGCCGTAGCAGATATCTAATGCTCTTAACTCATACAATGCTCTAACACTCACAGGACGCATCCTGGAGCTGTTAAGTAACAAACCGCTCGCACTCTCGGGATGCATCCCTTGAGCCAGCAACACCCTGACACTCATAAGATGCATCCTGGAGCTGTCAGGTAACATACCGATCGCACTCTCGGGACGCATCCCTCGAGCCAACAATATCTGGGGAACACATCCCCACATGAGAGATCATATCTCCCCCTACTTATACTAGGAAACGCAATTCCTAAATAAGTAAGTCTGGGACCACTGTCCCCACACGAGAGAATACATCTCCCCTAGAGCAATATATTCTACACGCCTATCAACCTCAATATTTAAAACTGCCTCAAGTAGTCCGAATCAAAACATAAATCCACAGAGTGCACCGCATCAAGCTTATTCCACTCTAGGCTTGACGCCCACCACATCGTCTATCAAAGACCAACACCTGACCAAAACCCAGTCCACAATACTCAAGGTCTCCACCAACTCTCATAACCCGCCCAACATAGGCCAACATCCAGACCATACATGGCCAGTACTAACAAGAGATCCTCGCCTGATCTCAAAGCCTCGCATCTAATCCTATGTTCATACACACGTTTCCCATATATTTATTACTCCTAACTCATTACCTTGCTCTCGGGACGCATCCCTTAGCAACAAATATACCAACCACCAATGGTATACCGGGAACCACTTTCCCTCTAGACTCATACTCAGACCCACTCGTCTCAAACAAGCATCTGGAGACCACTAACTCCATAAAAGAATGCAGGGAACTCGCTCCCTTCAAAAGGCCCACCATCTCCTGATACTTATCCTGAGACCCACTTGTCACAGATAAGTCTGCATCCCACGATACTATACCGTGATCCACCGTCATCGGTAAGTAACATTCGGTACTACGCTGTGATCCCCCAGTCACAAGTAGACCGCCGAAGACCCACAGTCTTCTAAATTATAATGAGTTATTTGGGAATACCACTATCCCTAGAGTATTAAATTCTAAAATGTTTACTAACATCTATGATTAGATCTGCCCCACTTGGCAACTCGATACCCCAACGCAACTACCCACGAAGACCATCTCACTGACCAACCTGGTCAAAACAATCTGAGTTCAACACCTGATCTCCGAGACCCCCATCCAGTCTAAAGCTTACTTACATTTTCAGACATTAATTACTCTTACTCATTCACACACTGACCCACACAAGACACATTCCGTGTCTTATCAGGCAAACATACCGCTCGCACTCTCAGGACACAGCCTTCGAGCCAACGGTATCTAGGGAACTCACATCCCCGCGAGAGAACTCATAATCCTCGCTACTTATTCTGGGAACTCGCATCCCAAATAAGTATACTGGAGAACTCACATCTCCGATAATGAATGAGTAATTCGGACTGCTTCCCCTAGAGTAATCAATTCTTAAACGCCTCTAAGCACTTATTGACCAGACCTACCTCAAATGGCCTAAGACACGATATTTCCCACTCTGAAATATCAACATTAAATAATAAAAGTTGCATAACTTATTAAACACAGGAAATAAATAAGGAAAACTTCATCTTATAAATTTCCAAACGTAGAATCGTTACAACACCAACCGAAACTACAAAACCAAAAACAACAAGGCCAAAACTAAAGCTCTGAAATTGGAAACAAATCCAAAGAATTAAAACAATTGCACAATCCTAGACCTGCTCTCCCAGATCCTCGATTGCTGCAAGCACCTCTACTAACTCCGCCCTCGAGGCATATCTGGAAGCTCTGCCGGGCTTTTTCAGCCCCATCCGAAGTCCTGCCACAAACTTGCCCATCTGCGCCCGCTCTTCATCCATGCCGCTACTTGCATAGACTACTAGCCTGCTGAACTCAACATCATACTCACGAACAAACTCTCCCAAGAATTCACCCCAAGTCCACACTGTCCGCCTCCTCCTGGCCTGGACTCCTGTCCACCAGAGATAGGCATTACCATCCAGAAATTCTACCGCCAGATCCACACGGTACTCCTCAGAACATCTGATAGAACGAAGCCTCCGCTCTACCTTCAACCTCTACTCATTGGCTCCCTCTGGTCCCCCTCCGCCCGAGAAGGACAAAGGACCCATGCCTTGCATCTCATTAAACATTACTAGATATTGCTCTCTTGGGTCCATTACTGGAGCCTGCGCTGGAACCGCAACCGGTAACTGCTCTAAAATCAAAGCCAGCATTTTTGCCAAACGATCCTCCGAATCCTGATCTCCGCCCGTAGCATAACCCGCACCTGGGCCTCTGACCACACCAGCAATTCCGGTACTACCTCTGGCACCGGCAGTCCTAGACGTCACACGAACACTGCCCGCTGAATCCTCCTGATACGTCGGCGAAACAGACTCCAATTTTGATGACTCACTCTGAGTCACCCACTCAAAAGACGTAGTCACACGACCCAGACCATGACCTTGGCCTCCACGGCCACCAGCTTTGCCACCACGACCTTTCAGAACTCTAGCCATCACACACTGCACTTTCCAAGAGCACATTCTAAGACACTAGAATTAACAGAATAAAGGTCAACATTCACATACCGTGGAATCTCTTTGAAGGCTCAGAGAGGATGATCTAAGACTCTACAACTCATAGAATTAACTAACTACTCATAGCCAATTCATGCCACAGTCTCAAATCAACCAATTACTAGCAGCCCTAGAACCGTAAGGGCTCTGATACCAAAATGAAACAACCAAGTTTTTTTTTTTTTTTAAACTAACAATTCTACTGCGGAAACTCATTAAACATTAACCAATAAACTTCCAATAATCAACAAACAACCAATTCCAGAATTCCAATAAGCGATTAACATTTCTAGCAACCTATCGGTTCTACTAAAATGCAATTCCATAACATAAAATCTAGAGATCATAATCATCCTCTCGTCCCGGCCTTGATTCCACGATCCCCAAACTAATACCTGCAACACATGAAAAAAAGAGTTGCATGAGTATTATCACAAATACTCAGTGAAGCGGTCATCCCGTCTACTGATTATAAAGTAGGATAACAATGCCAATTACTACGCAACAGTCAACAATCCACAACGTTCAATTATAAACAAAATAAGAACAATTAATCAACAAAATAGAACATAAAACCTGGATTTTCTCAAAACCCTAAATCAGATTTCCAGAAAACAGAACCGACGTGATTTACAAAAATCAACGCTGAGGACGGAGTTTACCTCGGATTTTTGATCGGAAACCTGTTCCAAAAACTAGACACACAAAGCTTTCCAACGCCCTATATATCGTATCTAACTCTCTCTGAGTCTCCAGAAAAACACCCCGCAATCAGACTGATTCCTGAACCTGATTCAGCAGAACCTCCCTCACGAAAACGCAAATAACTCTTAGAATACAAATCCAAATGACAAACGGATTGGCCTCACGGCTAGGTAAGAGGGAGAAGAACTTACCCACAAAAATTCACTCTGATCCGAACCGATCTCCTTATCCGTTTCTCTTCTCAACCAGAATGAAGCAGAACTACCCCCTTCTCTCTTATCACCAAACCTTGAGGGAAATCACCAAAAACCTCTCTAACACGTTTTTCTGACCTTAACCACTGAAAAACGAGGATGCCCAGCCTTATAAGCAGAATTCTAGGGTTCTCAACCCAAACCGACATCAAACCGAACCATTAAAACTTAAACCGCAATTGACCCAAAACACTGGTGTCGATCGATACCCACACCTGGTGTCGATCGACACCCTTTACCAAAACTCACAATTTGGTTTCGGGATGTTACACAACTAAGATCGCACTTTTGAATATTTGAGATTCTTTGAAGGTTTCATTTCATGTAAAGAAGACAAAGGCGTTTTCGAGTCATAATACAAATAACAAAGATATAGTTGGAACAAAATAATGTCATGAAGGTTAGTGTTTTCAGAATGGGAAGATTTACTAGGTATGTCCATTTCAAATTCGAAACATGTAATATAATTGGTAAGGACCGAAAATTCGTAATTTAAAGATGTGATTGGTTGGATTGTACAAATATTCTACAATATCTTTTAAAAAATACTTTTACATATCAAGCTTTAAATTTTGTAGTGGATCCCATATAAAAATTACATTATCTACAACTTTATTTTTTGTTGTTGTTCATGTTTTTTTTTTTCTAAAACAATCATTCTTGGATTTTAAATGTTGTATAATTTTCTCACAGCAAAAAAATCTCTATAGATATAACAAAAAATCTACGAACCAAATTCTACATCAATTAATGTACAACTACAGCCAAACGGTCTGAACCAATCATCCACTTAAACATTTAAAATACGATTAAAATATATTCAATAAAATAGGAAATATTTGGATATAAAATCAGGTTCACATGCATTATCCAATTATGAATTTAGATAAAAGCCAAATTCATAGTCGAATATTTCGATTGTTCTGACAATTCTTAAAAAGTAAAATTTGGATAATTTTAAATATTTATAAATATGTTTTACAATTAGGATTAACCAAACCAATGATTCAGATAACTCATCACGTACATTATCAGTATGATATATGTACCGAGAATTAATATGACATATATAAGGAATATGAGACAGAAAAGTCAGATATTCGTTCATAATTTATAAGTAGATATACACCTAACTTTTACAAATATAGTATGAAATCATGGCTTAGCTAGTAACTTATAAGGAGGTAAAACTCTTTACTCATGAAATCCAATATAAAATGTTTTTCAAAAAGGTCAAAATGACTCGAGCCCGAGGCTCATGAAAAAGAAAACAAGTAAGAAAAAAATCTCTTTAAAAACTTATTTAAAAAAACGGACGAATATTCGACCCCAAAAAAAAAAAATATGGACGAGGATGCAATTATTTGGTCCTCCCTATTTATTTATATTTAATTATATAAAGAATGGTCCTCCCTCTTACCTAAGGAGACATAGAGAAGCATTTGTTTCTTTAAGGCACCATCCTTCAACAAATAAACAATAAAGAAAATAAATTATTAGAGGACTCAACCACAAAATCCCACGGAGATCTGACATTGCTAAAGCTCAAAGTGTCTTAAACAATGGATCCTTATCAGAATCCCAACCCCTACCAAAGACAGAGATCGTTTAGCTCAGCCGGTGACGGCAGCAGCGGCGGCGGATCCGGTATGCCACATGAAATAGAAGACAAGAAAAAGAAGAAAAAACTTCTCCACAGCGACATCGAACGGCAAAGAAGACAAGAAACAGCCACACTCTTTGCTTCTCTTCGTACTCACCTGCCTCTACAATACATCAAGGTTCATATTCTTACATACTTTTTTCTCCAATTGTTCTTTTTTCTTTATATCAACCCAAAATTTGGTAATATTTGGCTACTAGGGTTGTGATACGTCTTTGTTTGTTTTTGAAATTTTATTATTTATTTGAACTTTACTTGTAGGGAAAGAGAGCTGTTTCGGATCATGTAAACGGGGCGGTAAATTTCATAAAGGACACCGAAACACGGATTAAAGAACTTAGTACAAGAAGAGACGAGTTAAGTAGAGAAACTGGTCAGCGACATATATCTAACCCGGACACAGAAAAATCTGTATCTGAGTTAGGCAAATCGGTTCCAGCTAGTGTGGTGGTGCAACCATGCGTGAGCGGTTTTGAAGTTGTGGTGAGTAGCAACAGGTCAGGTCCGGAAGCTTTGCCACTCTCAAGAGTGCTCGAGGTACTTCAGGAGCAAGGGCTTGATGTCATCAGCTCTCTCACCACACGAGTCAATGAGAGGCTCATACACACTATACAAGTTGAGGTGTGGTTACAACATACCATATGTTAATTGAAGTTTATTTAGCTAGGGTTTTCATTATATCTGACTATATATTCAATACAGGTTAATAGTTTTGGATGCTTGGACTTAGCTTGGTTGCAACAGAAGCTAGTTGAGGAGTTGATACTTTCTACGGGGTAGTAATAAGATATGTAACATTTGTCCTGAAAACTACTTCATCGAATGCTCTTTTTCCCCGAGCTCTTTGTTTCGTAATATGTAAGTTTAAATTTTAGCTAAATATGTGAAACTTTCTTTCAATTGATTTTCTTTTTTTGGATTTGGTAGGTTTTTAATTAGTGGACATATACAAAATGTTTTTTAGATACAATACGCCAAGGAATTATTCATTTTCTCATGAACTAATCTAGACATAGAAACAAGATGTTTCACACGCTTCCACTTCTAGTGCATCAATGCAACACAATTGTATGTAGTGTTCCATATATTTGTTGAAACATTTTACAACATGAGAACTATAGTTGATGTTTTAACTAAATTCACGTTATGCCAAACGAAGATATATCTAAAGCCATCATAAATTTTCATCTTGAAAGCAGGTCTTACTGTACCCAAAAGACGCATAGGTTCTAAAGCTCATTTGTGGGTGGACGCATAGGCGCATAGCTTCGGTTTAAGCAAATTCAAGTTAAGACTGCTGTTATGTTTATGGGTAGATCATAAATTCCCTATCATTCACCGGCTTGGAGGGTGTGATGTTTGCAGTAGAGCATTTTTGCCACAAGCAAGGTTTTTTTTTTTGCATTTTTTTGAGAAAAAATAATTTACTTATATAGATAACGTCTAATTTCAGCTCTCATGTGTCCTATTACATTGTTATGCTTTCTTGTGTTTTTTTCTTTTGTTTTTGTTTTTGTTTAAATATAATTTTTTAGAATATATACCATGAATCATGGAAACCTCTTGAAGACCAGTTCGAAAGGGTGGAATAAAATAAAGGCCGAGGCAACACAATATGGCGCCTAGTCCCAAAAGGAAAACTCTGAAGCATGAGTGTATGTGGAAAGTCGGAACCATCTTTTGTATATTGGCCAGAATCTGCAATGTTGTTTCCAACCTAGCTACTAATTTTTGTTGGCTATCAATTTTACCTTGGTTAACTTCGATATTTTATGTATTTTCAAAATGTATGTCATGCAAAAATTGAGAGGGAACATATAGCTGTTATTTTCTACCCTTTTTTACGTCCATAGTAGGTTATTTACAATGTTTTTAAAACCGGACCAGCAACCGAATCGGAAATTTTTTAGGGTCGTGGGTTAATGTGGTCCAACCGGATTTAATAGTTAAAAAAATATTAGTATATATATATATATATATATATATATATATTTATTTAATCTTATATTCTTTTTTTTTTTATTTATACGTCCATATCTATCAAAATAGCAATAAAAAATAAATTCAAGTATTACAAATATTTGGAAAAAATAAAAATTCATCAATAAGAATAACAAATCTTATTATATAAAAAAGGATGCACAAAATTGAAACTCACGAGATTGCGACACGTGTTAAGTAGCCGACTAAATTCTAACACATGTCAATTATTAAAATATTTAATTTTTTCAATATAAAAAAAGTTAATTACCCAAAAAGGAAGAAATTAAAATGGAAGAAAAACAAGAATAAAGTAATTTTACAAATTGCACAAAACCTCTATATGAATAGTTATATAAGATATTTAGTTGAAAACGATTTTTAATATAGAGAAATATAACATAAAACAAAAATTAAGAAAAAGAAAATAACAAACTATATAATTAAAATTAGAAACGGCCATGTTTCTATGGTTATATATAAGTAGAGGTTTAACATATATAATATGTATGGTAAACAAAAAATAATTGACCATGGATAGAAGTAGAAATAAATCAAGGAGAAAAAGCAAAGATAAAGAAAATTTTGTTAGTGGTATTTTTTACATGTTTAAAGTTTACGAAATAACATAAAAAAATGATCGTCAAAACATGAAAGAATGATTTATTTGTTATATCAACTAATGATTTAAACCATATTTACATATATCAAACGTATATACTTTATTGATTTACAAATTTTACAAACGATTTCTAATAAAGAGAAATTTAACATAAAACAAAAATTAGAAAAATAAAAAATAGCAAACTATATAATTAAAATAGAAACGACCATGTTTCTATAGTTATATATAGGTAAAGGTTTAACATATGTTATATCTATGGGAAACTGATATAATGAGAATTTGGACTTCCCTAATCATGTTTTTAATGAGGTTTTAGAGTCTTTTGAGTTGTCTTGAGTCATTATTTAGGTCCATACATGAGGATTTGGAGCTACACGCGTTCGGGAAGAAGATTCAAGCAAATAGGCGAAAATCGGTGAAATAAAGGCCCTGGACCGACCGGTCCAGTGGTAAGACCGACCAGTCCCCTCCAAGACACGTGAAGGCCGAGACCGAGGCACATGGCTCATGGACCGACCGGTCTGCTCGGTCGGTCTAGCCACTGGAAGACATGGACCGACCGGTCTGCTCGGTCGGTCTAGCCACTGGAAGACATGGACCGACCGGTCCGTCTCTCAGACCGACCGGTCCAGGCGAAATTCGAAGACTTTGATATGAAGTGGACCGACCGGTCCACAACAGGACCGACCGGGCCGTTTCCCTGATTTTACGGGATTTTCCTTTTCTGCGTTATGTCTTATAAAAACCCTATTAGTTTCAGACTTTTGATCTATCTTTTTATCTGCACGTTTTTACTAAGACCTAGAGAGCTTTTTGAGCAATTGTAAGCGAGGAGAAGAGATCATCTACTACCATAATAGAAGTAGAATTAGATCAAGAAGAAAAAACAAAGATACATTTTTTTTTTGTTAGTGGTATGTTTAAAGTTTACGAAATAACATAAAAAGGATCGTCAAAACATGGAAGAATGATTTAGTTGTAATATCAAATCGTTTAATGATTTAAATCATATTTACATATATCAAGCTTATAAACTTTATTGATTTCCAAATTTTTTAAATTATATGAGCTATGAGACTATTTTTTCAAATTACATGTGAACATATAACTTTAATCACTACATTATCTAAGTTAGGGTTTGAACTCATAATATAGTATTATTTTCTCCAAAATATTTTTTAACCATAACTATTTATTATATTAATCTAGTTAAAACTAAATCATAGTACTAACATAATAGTAGCTCATTTAAGTGTTTTAGTTTAAACCATTTATAATTTTTGAAAGTTTTATATGAAAGAAATTTACTATCTCATTAACCTTATAAACTCTATTTTTACTATTTTTTGTTGAAAATAAGAACTAAAAGAAAAGAAAATAATTTTTTTAACTAACAAAATAATTATACCCTTAAACCCGGTTTAATGATGTTCCGAATTTTTACCGGTTTCCGGTTCCGTTTGGGTTTTAATGTTAATCCGAACCGGACATATACCAGGTTCCTGGTTTAATCCGGTTCGACCGCCAGTCCGGTCCGGTTTGGTTTTAAAAATATTGGTTAATTACGAAGTTTATCTGGGATGTGGGGAAATATATATTAGATAAGTACTACTACGAACCACGAGAATGCCAATAGTTTGAGCAAGTCCAAAAGTGTTAATTAGAAGATCTGATAAGTAACTGTTTTTTTTTTTTTCCAAGAAACCCGTAATTCCACAGCCGAAAACAATATCATATAGTACTAGTTTCGTTCCAAATGTCACTTGATCATGTGACTGCTATGCTTTGCCTATTAGTACATGTTAAGTGTAGTAAGGAAACCAATAATATGCCGCATGGCTTGCAAACCAAAAAGAGGGCGAAACAACAGTAATGCTACTTCACTCAAACTATGAGATTTTCGACATTGTGGGGAAGTTCTCTCCCTACCAAGATATCATGCAATATCATTAAATAAAAGCTTGTCTGTTTTAAAGTTTCTCTACCACCACCCGTTTCAAGAATCGACTAGCGATGTGATTAATTGCGAAAAAAACTGAACACCAAAGATTGAGAAAAATGTTTCCTTTTCACTGCAAAGAGCTACACCCGAGAGTTATGGTTTATTATTTCCCCAAATCGATTTGAGAGAAAAGAAGACAGCCAACATTATTACTTGTTTGGATTACATCGATTATGCTACTTTTTAAGTTTTCTCACAATTTACATATTTCGGTTAAAGTAAATCAAGATCGGATATCCAAATTGCACATTTGTTAGATAATATTAATTATTTGTTCTTATATATTTGGGGTATTTAAATAGATTCTAAATTCCAAAATACTTTTAAAAGGTATGGATTCTTTTATTGTTTTATCGTATATAAGCCTAAATGCTTTAACAAAAAAAAGAAAGTATATAAGCCTAAATTTAATGCATAGAGATACCTTTTCCCCCTCTAATCTTGACAATATTTAGTTATTCAACGAGTTAAAATTATTAACATACAAAGTTATCATATATACAATTACAAAATATTCCTACATTTTCTAACTAAAAAGAGACAACCCATTATACATATTCTCAAAATATTGGTTTCTATTTCCTCTTCTTTGGCTACGTACCCATAAGCATGAACAGAATCACATATTAGTTTTCAATATTTAGTACTGATTAATTTGATTATCCACTTTAATTACAAATGACTAATCTTTCATTGCCGCACAAAAAATATATCCACTTGATTTAATAAAGAAAATTATGCAAAGTTAAGAAACAAGTTAAAGGGAAATTGACAGTAGTTCAAATGTTCTAGGCACTTACTTAAGAGATACGCATGATTAGTGGTTGAGCTCTCCCTAATATCTTTACTTATATTATTATTGGTACCTAAATTAATTGTCAACTTTTAGAGATGCCGTCCACCAAACTCATGATCACCAGATCGGATTGTGTTCCAATAAAGATAGCCAGACGTTGTCAGACGTTTAACTGATACTATTATTTAATTTTATGAGATATTAGAACTAATAATATTAAACCATATACTATTATTTCCAACCAGCATCCAGACAAACCAATAACAACAGAGAAGAGGTAAACTCTTTTTTTTCATCTGATCGATATTGATTAACTTGGAATAACATTACGTCATTAAAAAAAGCATCCAACATATAGGTAGCTTTATAATTTGTAAGTGTTGATCAAACCTTATCTTTGGTCGTTGAGTGTGTCCGTATAGGGTTTAATGTAGCCCTTTACATGATAATGATTTGTAGCCAAACGTATCCTTATGTACACGACCATGTACTTTTCAATCAGTTATTGTCATTGTCCGAAAGATTCAAAGATGGCCTTATCCGATTTTATTTTTGTTTTAATAGTTCAATAGATTATCACCTATAGATGATCTCTTACCTACCCAATCAATGGTCTTGGACGAACAAGTCGTCATATATTTGATTCTCAAAAGGTCCTATAAAACAAATACAAATGTGAAGGCATACGTATTGAATTTTTGGCGCCGTTGCCGGGGACCAAATTACGTTTGCCATCTTATTTGAATTTTGAATCTCGTCTAAGTATTTTCTAATTTAGTTTTCTTTTTGTTTTTGTCTTTGCTTGTGATTTATGGTGCATGCAGAGGAGAAGTAATCGCACTGAACCTCTACTTTCATACACTAACGAAGAACTAGCAAGGCTTGAAAGAACCAACAGAGTTCAGAGGAATTTTCAATCAGCCATGGATAACGAAAATCAAGCTGATAACAATGATCTTCAGACCGTTCTGTTCGACCAGATAGAGCAGATTCGTACTGCAAATGATGCGCAAGCGCTCGCGGCGCAACAGCAAATGCAGCAGGAGTTTGCTAGGCTCTTGGCACAACAGGTGCCACCACAGGGACAGAATGCTCCGCCACACAGAGGAATTGGAGAAGGGGAGAATGTCCACCAGTACTACCAGAATAGATCAGCTATTCGGGTGCCTGCGACTCAGAGGAACGATTTTGAGATTAAGGCGCAGCTGATCAATCTGGTGGAGAGACATGTTTTCCATGGGTTAGCCTCTGAAAACCCCATGGATCACATAGAGAGTTTTGAAGAGGTCTGCGAGACGACCAAGGCTAAAGGGGTACCATCTGACTACCTCAAATGCAAGTTGTTCAAGCATTCCCTTGCTGATAAGGCTCTAAGGTGGCTCAAGTCACTTCCTCCTAATTCTCTGAATGGTTGGACCGAAGCTAGAGCTGCTTTCTTGGACTACTTCTACACAAAGACCAAGACAGCCCAGCTCAGGAGCAGAATCACTAATTTCATGCAGAAAGGAGGAGAGTCGTTTGCTGAAGCCTGGGACAGATTTAAGGAGTACCGTAGAGAGTGTCCCCACCATGGATTTACAGAGAACCAGATGCTCAGGACCTTCTACGATGGAGTCAACAGGGATTACAAGACCAGCCTTAACGCTTCAAGTAATGGTGACTTCGGGACTCAGAGTTTGGAGGGAGCATACAGGTTGATTGAGAACATGGCCCAGAGCTCCAGCAATGAGTGTTCCGAGTATGACAGGTCGAAGAGAGTCTGCAGTGTTGAGGCACCATCTGCATCAGAAATAGCAGAGCTGACAGCTGCTAAACTAAGGGATTTGATGCAGGGAAGCCAGCAGGGCAATAACTTGGTTGGAGACGTTTCAGATGCAATATGTTATTCGGAGGATGCTGCTTTAGTTTCAGATGATGCTCAGGAAGTTAATTATGTGAATGGTCAAGGGACTGGGCAGAACAGAGGTTTCAACAGCAATTACCGCAGCCATCCCAACCTTTCTTACAGGAGCACCAACGTTGCAAACCCCCAGGATCAGGTTTACCCTCAGCAAGCTCCAGCTCCATCTCAGAAACCTTTCATTAGTTCATCAGGAACAGCTCCACCGGCTCAGGGGTATACAGGCTACCATGCAGGATATCAGAAGCAGTATGGACAAGGATCAGGCTCTGGATACCAAAATCAGAATCAGTTCCAACCGAGACAACAAGCTCCTCCACCTCCAGCCGCAAGCCCCAATGACGAGTTGAAAGCTATGATGCAGCTCATGTTAGCTAATCAGCAGAAGGTTTCCACGGATGTTACCAACATTTATGGGCGTCTAGATGCTGTGCAAACTCACCTGAAGATGCTTGATACTCAGGTGGCTCAGAATGCAGAAGCTGTTAAGAGACAGCAGGGGACCCTTCCAGCAAAAGGGGAGCAAAATCCTAAGAGAGATTGTCATGCCATCTCTGAAATGGAAGTTGAAGCTGTCACCACTAGGAGTGGTAAGGTTCTTGAGCCGGTCCCCAGAGCAATGAAGGGAAGGACAGTTTCTGCAGGAGATTCAGACGCATCGAAAAATCCACTGAATGACAGACCGACCGGTCCCCCCATCAGACCGGTCGGTCTGGACGATCGTGTTCAAGGACCGACCGGTCCTCCTACCAGACCTGTCGGTTCGGTCAACAGTGCACCAGAAATTTTGTTTGTCCCCAAGGCTCCTTATCCGGTTCAACCTAAGAGGTCTCAGAAAGACCTGGAAGAAGCAAAGTGCAGAGAGATGGTTAAGGATTTGACGGTAAAGATCCCCTTAGTGGATGCTATCCATCTGTGCCCTTCGCTTAAACGTTACTTCAAGAAGATCTTGACTTCTAATGTAACCGAGGAAGAGGACTATGTAAGGGTAACTAAGGAGTGCAGCGCGGTATTGCAGAACAAGACAATCAAGAAGCTTGGAGATCCGGGTCGTTTTGTGTTGTCAGTGCAGATCAACTCTACCATCTTTGCATGCTCCTTATGCGACTTGGGCTCAAGTGTCAATCTTATGCCGTATTCCGTCGCAAAACGACTGGGTTTTAAGGACTTTAGTCCTACTAAAATCTCCTTAATCTTTGCTGATCGTTCTGTTAAACTTCCTGTAGGCATTTTAGAAGATTTACAACTGAAAATTGGTGATGTTTTTGTCCCTGCAGACTTTGTGGTGCTGGAACTTGACGAGGAGCCGAGAGATCCTCTCATTCTTGGAAGGCCATTTCTTTGCACAGCTGGTGCAATCATAGATGTCAAGCGAGGACGCATTAATCTCCAACTGGGAGACATTGAGATGCAATTTGAGATGGATAAGCTGCTAAAGAGACCTTTGATAAATGGTCAAGCCTTTTCCATCAATGATCCAGAAGACATCGCCAACCAAGCTACAGAGGAGATCTTGATAGATGATCCACTGGAGATTGCTTTAACCAAAGCCAAGATGGAGGATGGATTTCTAAATGATGAGGCTAACGAGCTTGTGAAGAAGCTGGACCAGAGCGCCGCATTTACGAAGTTGGTGGCTTCTCTAGACATCAAAGCAGACATGCCAGAACCATCAGAGACCCCAAAACCCCCAGGTAAGTCCACCACTCACACTGATAATCCATGGATCGAGCTGAAAGCTCCTAAGGTGGAACTTAAAGCCCTCCCAGCTGGGTTGAGGTACGCTTTCCTTGGCCCCAATTCTACTTACCCTGTCATTATCAATGCTGAATTGAACAATGCTGAAACTGCTTTGCTGTTGTGCGAACTTAGAAAATATCGTAAGGCATTAGGATATTCGATTGATGACATTACTGGAATTTCACCTAACTTGTGCATGCATAGAATCCATTTAGAAGATGAATCCAAGGCTTCTATAGAACATCAGAGGAGGTTAAACCCGAATCTAAAAGATGTGTTAAGAAAGAGATTATGAAATTGTTAGAAGCTGGAATCATATACGCTATTTCTGATAGTACCTGGGTTAGTCCTGTGCATGTAGTTCCTAAGAAAGGTGGAGTTACTGTAGTGAAAAATGATAGGAATGAATTGATTCCCACTAGAACTGTAATTGGTCATAGAATGTGCATTGACTATAGGAAATTGAATGGTGCAACTAGAAAAGATCATTTCCCATTGCCTTTTATTGATCAGATGCTTGAAAGACTTGCAAACCACCCTTACTATTGTTTCTTAGATGGATACTCAGGTTTCTTCCAGATTCCCATCCACCCAGACGATCAGGAGAAGACCACATTCACCTGTCCATATGGCACTTATGCGTACCGCAGAATGCCATTTGGCTTGTGCAATGCTCCAGCCACGTTCCAGAGATGCATGATGTCAATCTTCACCGACCTTATTGAAGACATTATGGAGGTATTCATGGACGATTTCTCTGTTTATGGCTCATTGTTTTCTGTATGTTTGGCGAATCTCTGCAGGGTTCTGCAGCGATGTGAGGAGAAACACTTAGTGCTAAACTGGGAGAAATGCCATTTCATGGTCAGAAATGGGATAGTACTGGGACACAAGATTTCTGAGAATAGGATTGAGGTGGATAAGGCGAAAATAGAGGTCATGGCTAGTCTGCAACCACCTAACTCAGTTAAAGGAGTGCGTAGTTTTCTTGGACATGCTGGGTTCTACAGGCGGTTTATCAAGGATTTCTCCAAGATAGCAAGGCCTTTGACTCGGCTGCTCTGCAAGGACGTGAAATTTGACTTTGATGGTCCTTGTCTTGAGGCTTTCCACACCATCAAAGGAGCTCTTATGACTGCACCGATTGTTCAACCGCCTGATTGGGATCTTCCCTTTGAGATCATGACTAATGCAAGCGATTATGCAGTGGGAGCTGTTTTGGGACAGCGAAAGGATAAGAAGCTACACGTGATTTACTACGCTAGCAGGACCCTTGACGATGCACAATGCAAGTATGCCACTACTGAGAAGGAGCTACTTGCTATTGTGTTTGCTTTCGAGAAGTTCAAGTCATACTTGGTGGGTTCTAAGGTAGTAGTTCACACGGATCACGCGGCTCTGAGGTACCTCCTTACCAAGAAAGATGCCAAGCCAAGACTACTTCGCTGGATTCTCTTGCTGCAAGAGTATGATCTAGAGATTCGCGACAAGAAGGGAATTGAGAATGGAGTAGCAGATCACTTATCTAGACTGCGAATTGAAGAGCAAGTCCCACTCGATGCTGGACTCCCTGAGGAACAAGTTTATTCGGTTAGCATTGGGACTTCATATGAGTTTGCTGCTGCCATTCAGTCCTCACGCCCCCCTGAGAGACCCTGGTTTGCTGATTATGCCAATTACTTGGCTGTGGGACAAGAACCGAAAGATTTCATCAAGTACAAGAAGAAGAAGTTCCTCAGAGATGTGAGGAGATACTTCTGGGACGAACCGTACCTCTACAAGCAGTGCTCAGATGGTATTTTTCGAAGGTGCGTTTCAGAGCAGGAAATTCCAGGTATACTCTTTCATTGTCACAGTTCCAGCTATGCAGGACACTTTGCAACTTTTAAAACTGTTTCGAAGGTATTGCAGGCAGGCTTTTGGTGGCCTACCCTGTTTAAAGACACTAATGAGTTTGTTTCTAAGTGTGCTTCATGCCAGAGACAGGGAAACATTAGCAAATGGAACGAAATGCCTCAGAACTTCATCTTGGAAGTAGAAGTGTTCGATGTATGGGGAATTGACTTCATGGGACCATTCCTTTCTTCATATGGGAACCAGTATATCTTGGTGGCTGTAGATTACGTATCCAAGTGGGTTGAGGCGCTGGCTTCCCCAACAAATGACGCCAGGGTGGTTCTGAAGATGTTCAAATCAATCATCTTCCCAAGATTTGGCATTCCTCGAGTAGTGATCAGCGATGGAGGCTCTCACTTCATCAATAAGGTGTTCGCCAACCTTTTGAGTAAAAATGGAGTTAGAAATAAGGTCGCGACACCTTACCATCCACAGACGAGTGGCCAAGTGGAGATTTCCAACAGAGAGATCAAGGGCATCCTGCAGAAAACGGTGAACACGACTAGGAAGGATTGGTCAATGAAGCTTGATGATGCTCTATGGGCATATCGAACTGCATACAAGACACCCTTAGGCACCACTCCATTTCATCTGGTGTATGGGAAATCTTGTCACCTCCCAGTGGAGTTGGAATACAAGGCGGCGTGGGCAATCAAGCAACTGAATTATGACATCAAGTCAGCCTCTGAACGGAGAAATCCAGCTGCACGAGTTGGACGAGATAAGACACATGGCTTATGAGAGTTCAAGGATCTACAAGGAACGGACCAAGGCATACCATGACAAGCGAATCATCTCCAGGGACTTCGCTCCGAATGACCAGGTTCTGCTCTTCAACTCTCGCTTGAAACTGTTCCCTGGAAAGCTTCGTTCAAGGTTGTTAGGCCCCTTTACCATCAAAGAAGTAAGATCTTACGGAGCAGTAGTGCTATTGGATCCAACTAGAAATAAGTTCGTCGTCAATGGTCAGCGCTTGAAGCCTTACCTCGCTGATACCACCATAGCAGAGGGTACAGAGATCCCTCTTGCTGAGCCACCTAACGCCTAAAAGGTGCACACGTCAAGCAAATGACGTTAAACAAAGCGCTTAGTTGGAGGCAACCCACTTGTAAGTGTATATATATGTTCTTTCTTTTTCATTCTTTTTTCTGTTTTACATTGGTTTTTGTTTTTCTTTTTGGTTTTTCCTTAGGATTCTCGTCACAGAAGTTTGGAATCGGTCTCACTACAGAACGGTCGGTCTCGATCCGTTTTCATTGCTCGGTCCCATCAGATCGACCGGTCTGTTCGGTCGGTCTACCCACTGGAGGACCTGGACCGGTCGGTCTCCATACAGACCGGTCAGTCTCGATCCTTTCTCATTGCTCGGTCCCATAAGACCGACCGGTCTGTTCGGTCGGTCTACCCACTGGAGAACCTGGACCGGTCGGTCTCACTACAGACCGGTCGGTCCCTCCCACGTCCCACGGATCGGCTGATGCCGATGCTCCCACGTCCCACCGGTTCGGTCTTGCACGATGCACCCCAGACCGACCGGTCCCTGTGTCAGACCGGTCGGTCCACTACCAGGTAAGTCTTCTAAACCGGAATTGCACTTAATTTGAACCGAAATTACTTCATTTAAACCGAAATTTGTGCAATTGAACCGGGTTTTTCCCATTAAATACCCCAAATCTGTGCACCCACCTCCTCTTTCACGATCACAACACCAATCCCTCATCTCTTTCAAGTGTTCTTGAGAGAAATTCCCAAAAAACTTCTACAAAACCTAAGTTCTTCAATTCTCAACCAAATTGAACGATTTTGGGCTCTAACTTGCTTAGTTTTTCACCCTCTATCTAATTCTAGCCTCAATTTGGTCGATCTGCAAGGTATGGGTTTCGTATTTGGGTCTTAAATTTCGGGTTTTTGGGTGGTTCTAATGAATTCCGAATTTTGATCCTTGACTTTGATTTGGTTGTTTCTCACTTTGATTGGGTTTGGTTTTTGCAGCTATGGCTTGTACTACAGAGCGTCGATCCACATCTTCGATTCCCGGAGACGAGGAACATGAACTTCAAACCAAACGCAATCATGACAAACAAAGACGTCCTACACGAGCAGAAAAAGGAAAAGGAATAGCTGGGTCTCACCATCAAGAAGCACCTCGTCAATCGCAAAGCTCGCGTCCCATTCCTAATGATCAATGGCCACGACCGGACGGTATTCCTTTCCCTCGAATTGACATTCGCCCTGTGATAGATAAGAAAGAGTTTGTTAAGGAATCGTCTTACGCGAACAAACGGAAAACGGATGGATGGGTTCATTACAATAGTGTTTGCTATAATGGGTTGCTTAATGTGGAGATATTGCCGACTAGGTTTCTATGTACTAACATGTTGGAGGAATTGGGTATTGAGAATGAGGTGCTTACTATTTTAGATCGTATGGGACTCGAGAAAATGGTGACGACACGGTATCCCTTATACCCCGAGCTAGTGAGGCAGTTTCTGGCCTTTTGTGAGGTCTACTATCCGTCCAATGATTTTGGTAACGTTGAGAAAGGAGTTTTGTCATACAAGATACAGGGCAAATCATACGAGATCTCGATGAGAGAGTTGTGTAACATCTATGGCTTTGACGACAGTCATTCACGTCCTGAATTTCCTGGTAACAAGTTTTTTCGTCAGAGTCACGTTCTATGGGACAATATAGCTAGGGGTGAGGCCACACCACGAGCCATGAAACTGACACTTAATATCCGGAACCCCATTATCCGCATTGTCGCTAAAGCTCTAAGTTTCACTATGTTTTGCAAAGCGGACCCAGGAGCTTTGCGTCATGATGAGTTGCTCTTGTTACATTATGGGATGCCGGAGTTTGTGCACGATATCTACTATGATCCTCCTCGCGACCAGAACACGAATTTCGGAGCAGCGTTTGCGAATATCCTGACAGAGAGGAAGTTTAGAGGTTTAGAGGGACCTGGGAAGAAAGAGGTTTGTGGGAGTCTCCTAACCCCCATCTTTGCATTTCATGGGATTGATCTCGCTGACACTGAGGAGATCCTAGAACCTTCCCTTTTCAATATGCAGCATTTGAGTTCGTGTAGATGGCTAGTTGATGGCAAGTGGCGTTATTCTGCTTTGGATGGTACTCAGTTGTCTATTCAGTTACCTAGTGAGCATGTACCTCTCACTTCCATCGCCAATGTGAGATTCTTGCCCTCATCCCCAGCTCAGAACGCAGAGCCAGATGTACCTTTACAGCGCAGGAAGCGCTGCCACGTTACCCGAGACACTGACACTGCAGAGACTAGCAGAGGTACTGCTTCGCATGCGCAGAGTTACCAGCTCCAACCTTATGAAGGCCAGTTCTGCCCCTCTCCGCTTCGCGACACATGGACCGAATCTGAGTACAGAGAGCACCAGCACAGGACTTCCCATAAGCTTCACAGCATGTTGGCTGCAATTTGGGGTGCCCTTTCTTGTTCGCGAGGCACAGATGCAGTTAGTGGACCAGAGCTTGCTAGGAGTCGCATGCCTCCACCTTTTGGACCTTCCACAGATGTGAGACACGATGATGTTGATGATGCTGATGATGCTCCTGACAGCGATGAGACTATGGCAGATGATGAGTCTCCAACTTTCTGATGACGAGTTAGATTTTTCTATCTTTTCTTTTTACTTTCATTTTTATTTCCTTTCTTTTAATAGTCTTTTCCCTTGGATTCATTCTCACACCGGGTCGGTGTAAAGTAAGTCTGGGGGGGAGTACAATTGGTACGAATTATGTTTTCTGTTTTCTTATTTTATTTTTGGTTTTTCTTGAGTCGTTTTCAGTTTTATAGAGTCAGTTTGTACTAAGCCTTTTGTGATATGCATGCATTTCTAGGACCACATGATGTTTTCTAACCCTTCTAACAGTGACAAACCAATGCTAATGGGAAGATTAGAAACACCCTAGGCGGATCAATGATTACTTGAAGGCTCCCGTCTCCTTGAAAGCTAACGCTGACATTTTTTATGCTATTTTGTTTTTCTTAACAGAGGGAATTCGAAATCGCATAAGCAGTAACAACAACGTTAGGAGTCCTATCCATTTTCAAACACATTCCTCTTTTCAGGACTCCTAATGGCCAGGCTCATCTTTAGTCTGGTACCACACCTTACCCTAACCTTTTCTTTCGAACTCCATGCCTTCTGTCCAAGACATTGACATGCACTTAAGCGTAAAAACTCCGGAGAGATAGTCCGGCCAGCTGACCATTCTAAAGACTCGGTACTACTTAAAAACTTTTCTGCTTAGGATTTTTAATTTCTTTACTCATTTTTTGGCCTGCATCATTTGTACTTAGGAAAGGTTAGAACTAATCCCCAGCTTCATAAAAAAAAAAAAAAAAAAAAAAAAAAAAAAAAAAAAATGGCGTTCAAAGAATAAAGCCGAAAGGGATTAGAATAAAACCTCAGTTTTCCATAAATAATTATAAGCACGTTTCTATTTCTAGTTCTTTACATTAGTCCTTAAGCAGAAAGTTTTCGTCTAAATGAAATAGTCTTAAGTTTGAGAAGCTGTGCATCATCCTTGGACTTAGTTCTCTTGGGTTTTTGCGCCATGACTGCATTCGGCCGCGACAAGGTCAGCCTAAACACTCATCACCACCACTAAACAGCCCCAAACCTTAACCCTTATGCGACGGACATTTTCCCTCTGGTAAGATTTATGAACCCTGGTATAAAAGTCGCTGAGACATAGGAACTTGAGTAGGGTAACATTGCTATGTATTTGGTAAAAGTAAATGAAGTACCATCTTGGTTTTTGATCTGTCTATGAGGGTTGTTAGTATTACATCTGTGGGGTCTTAAAGGATTGCATTCATCTTGCGAAGGGTTGTTTTTGGTTTTATAACTTCCTTGAACTTGTGTCTAGTTTGTCTTCACTTGAGGACAAGCAAAGATCTAAGTCTGGGGGAGTTGATATAATGAGAATTTGGACTTCCCTAATCATGTTTTTAATGAGGTTTTAGAGTCTTTTGAGTTGTCTTGAGTCATTATTTAGGTCCATACATGAGGATTTGGAGCTACACGTGTTCGGGAAGAAGATTCAAGCAAATAGGCAAAAATCGGTGAAATAAAGGCCCTGGACCGACCGGTCCAGTGGTAGGACCGACCGGTCCAGTGGTAGGACCGACCGGTCCCCTCCAAGACACGTGAAGGCCGAGACCGAGGCACATGGCTCATGGACCGACCGGTCTGCTCGGTCGGTCTAGCCACTGGAAGACATGGACCGACCGGTCTGCTCGGTCGGTCTAGCCACTGGAAGACATGGACCGACCGGTCCATCTCTCAGACCGACCGGTCCAGGCGAAATTCGAAGACTTTGATATGAAGTGGACCGACCGGTCCACAACAGGACCGACCGGGCCACAACAGGACCGACCGGGCCGTTTCTCTGATTTTACGGGATTTTCCTTTTCTGCGTTATGTCTTATAAAAACCCTATTAGTTTCAGACTTTTGATCTATCTTTTTATCTGCACGTTTTTACTAAGACCTAGAGAGCTTTTTGAGCAATTGTAAGCGAGGAGAAGAGATCATCTACTTTCTGAGAAGATTTCTGAACCTTTACTTGTTTCCTATTTTATCTATTATGCAATTCTCATCTTTTGCTTTCGATTTGCTTTCAATTATGTCTGAGTAGTTCTATAGTTAGGTTTTAGGGTTTCGATGGATTTCACACAATAAATCAGACACAAATAGGTTGTTTCCTCTTTATCATCTTCATCACTGTTAGGCATAAAGCTAGGATTGAACTGATCACTTAATCCCTAGATCTTAAGTTGATTTACATTCCAAAAGCCTGTGAATCACTGGAACTACTGTTGATGAACAATTAGGTTCTAGTCTCGAAAGTGAATTAGAAATTGATTGTGAACTAATCAAAACCTGAATTGTAATGCTTGCCTAGGATAGCCGTGACCATGCGAAAGTATAGGTTCTCGGATCTTTAGGGATAGTAATTATTATCACGAAAGTGGAATGGTTTATAATTGTGTTTTGAGTTCTAGATGCATGCATATCTGAATCTGAATAGTTGTCTGGTTTGTTAAAGTGATTTCCTGAGATTCTCTAAAGCCTAACGTTTTTATTATCCTGATTTAAAACCGTTTTTATTTGCAATATTGTCATTTAAATTTGATATCATCACCATCAATTCTTGTTTCCTGCTTAGCTTAATTCAAATTTCTATAATAAGTTGAGTAAGCAATTTGGTCCTTGAGGATTCGATCCCTAAATAACTACTTCGTTTGCTGTGCACTTGCAGTAGAAATATAGGGTTAAAACTCTGTGTATCAGAAACAAAGAATAATTGACCATGGATAGAAGTAGAATTAGATCAAGAAGAAAAAACAAAGATACATTTTTTTTTGTTAGTGGTATGTTTAAAGTTTACGAAATAACATAAAAAGGATCGTCAAAACATGGAAGAATGATATAGTTGTAATATCAAATCGTTTAATGATTTAAACCATATTTACATATATCAAGCTTATAAACTTTATTGATTTCCAAATTTTTTAAATTATATGAGCTATGAGACTATTTTTTCAAATTACATGTGAACATATAACTTTAATCACTACATTATCTAAGTTAGGGTTTGAACTCATAATATAGTATTATTTTCTCCAAAATATTTTTTAACCATAACTATTTATTATATTAATCTAGTTAAAACTAAATCATAGTACTAACATAATAGTAGCTCATTTAAGTGTTTTAGTTTAAACGATTTATAATTTTTGAAAGTTTTATATGAAAGAAATTTACTATCTCATTAACCTTATAAACTCTATTTTTACTATTTTTTGTTGAAAATAAGAACTAAAAGAAAAGAAAATAATTTTTTTAACTAACAAAATAATTATACCCTTAAACCCGGTTTAATGATGTTCCGAATTTTTACCGGTTTCCGGTTCCGTTTGGGTTTTAATGTTAATCCGAACCGGACATATACCCGGTTCCTGGTTTAATCCGGTTCGACCGCCGGTCCGGTCCGGTTTGGTTTTAAAAATATTGGTTAATTACGAAGTTTATCTGGGATGTGGGGAAATATATATTAGATAAGTACTACTACGAACCACGAGAATGCCAATAGTTTGAGCAAAGTCCAAAAGTGTTAATTAGAAGATCTGATAAGTAACTGTTTTTTTTTTTTTTCCAAGAAACCCGTAATTCCACAGCCGAAAACAATATCATATAGTACTAGTTTCGTTCCAAATGTCACTTGATCATGTGACTGCTATGCTTTGCCTATCAGTACATGTTAAGTGTAGTAAGGAAACCAATAATATGCCGCATGGCTTGCAAACCAAAAAGAGGGCGAAACAATAGTAATGCTACTTCACTCAAACTATGAGATTTTCGACATTGTGGGGAAGTGCTTTCCCTACCAAGATATCATGCAATATCATTAAATAAAAGCTTGTCTGTTTTAAAGTTTCTCTACCACCACCCGTTTCAAGAATCGACTAGCGATGTGATTAATTGCGAAAAAAACTGAACACCAAAGATTGAGAAAAATGTTTCCTTTTCACTGCAAAGAGCTACACCCGAGAGTTATGGTTTATTATTTCCCCAAATCGATTTGAGAGAAAAGAAGACAGCCAACATTATTACTTGTTTGGATTACATCGATTATGCTACTTTTTAAGTTTTCTCACAATTTACATATTTCGGTTAAAGTAAATCAAGATCGGATATCCAAATTGCACATTTGTTAGATAATATTAATTATTTGTTCTTATATATTTGGGGTATTTAAATATATTCTAAATTCCAAAATACTTTTAAAAGGTATGGATTCTTTTATTGTTTTATCGTATATAAGCCTAAATGCTTTAACAAAAAAAAGAAAGTATATAAGCCTAAATTTAATGCATAGAGACACCTTTTCCCCCTCTAATCTTGACAATATTTAGTTATTCAACGAGTTAAAATTATTAACATACAAAGTTATCATATATACAATTACAAAATATTCCTACATTTTCTAACTAAAAAGAGACAACCCATTGTACATATTCTCAAAATATTGGTTTCTATTTCCTCTAATTTGGCTACGTACCCATAAGCATGAACAGAATCACATATTAGTTTTCAATATTTAGTACTGATTAATTTGATTATCCACTTTAATTACAAATGACTAATCTTTCATTGCCGCACAAAAAATATATCCACTTGATTTAATAAAGAAAATTATGCAAAGTTAAGAAACAAGTTAAAGGGAAATTGACAGTAGTTCAAATGTTCTAGGCACTTACTTAAGAGATACGCATGATTAGTGGTTGAGCTCTCCCTAATATCTTTACTTATATTATTATTGGTACCTAAATTAATTGTCAACTTTTAGAGATGCCGTCCACCAAACTCATGATCACCAGATCGGATTGTGTTCCAATAAAGATAGCCAGACGTTGTCAGACGTTTAACTGATACTATTATTTAATTTTATGAGATATTAGAACTAATAATATTAAACCATATACTATTATTTCCAACCAGCATCCAGACAAACCAATAACAACAGAGAAGAGGTAAACTCTTTTTTTTCATCTGATCGATATTGATTAACTTGGAATAACATTACGTCATTAAAAAAGCATGCTTTATAATTTGTAAGTGTTGATCAAACCTTATCTTTGGTCGTTGAGTGTGTCCGTATAGGGTTTAATGTAGCCCTTTACATGATAATGATTTGTAGCCAAACGTATCCTTATGTACACGACCATGTACTTTTCAATCAGTTATTGTCATTGTCCGAAAGATTCAAAGATGGCCTTATCCGATTTTATTTTTGTTTTAATAGTTCAATAGATTATCACCTATAGATGATCTCTTACCTACCCAATCAATGGTCTTGGACGAACAAGTCGTCATATATTTGATTCTCAAAAGGTCCTATAAAACAAATACAAATGTGAAGGCATACGTATTGAACTAATTTCCCATTCCATCTATTAATTAGCGTTTGTTACTTATAATTACTATCAGCCTACAAAATTCACAGTTGACATGATTAATTGTCATCTTAAACCAGCTACTATTTATATTTTATGTTACTATTACAAAAGAGTTGCATGTAATCGCATGAGATGGTGTTTACACATGTCAACGATATATATACACTTTTATACTTATGGGTGGGCATTTCGGTTTATATTCGGGTTCCGTTTGGGTTCGGTCCAGTTCGGTTAGATCAAATTCTAACTAAACTCAATCGAAGTTAGTTCGGTTCGGTTATAATTCGGTTAACCAAATTAATAAAAAATATATATATATATATATGACCAATAAAATTATGATTTTAGTTATTTGGAGTGAACACCTAAGTACCAAATCATGGAAACTAAAACAAACTATAAATCTCAAACATATAAATCGTTTATCTTGGAAAAAAGAAAACAAAATCAAAAGTGAACCTATATTTTTAGAAACGTCTTTAATATCAAAAACTATAATTAAGTATTAAGAAAAATACATTGGGTTATGGTTTGGTTCGGTTTTCAACCAAATCGTTCGGGTTAAGAAAAAAGTCAACCAACTAGTTTGTATGTAAACTTTGGGTCGGTTTGGATCAATTGGGTCGGTTTGGTTCGGTTCGGTTAAAATGCCACCTTTATTATATACATATATGATATACGTTTGCGAAATATGTTTAATATATAAAGTGGCAGAAGAAATATATTATGCTAAATTTTCAGATTTACGGAAAAGTTTCAGATTCAAAATATACTGACGGGCTATCAGCTTGATTGAACAGGTGGACCTATTCCTAAGAGCCCATATATTTAAGAGCTACGTACCCAAAGCAAAAGTTTGATTTTCTTTGAAAAATATTTAACACAACATAATTCAATTATTTTTTTACTGCTTTTGTTCTAGTTTTTTTATGGGTTAATTCGTTCAATATAAAAAAATAATTAAGAAACTAATCAAATATGTAAAACAATTGTGACCATTAGATTTAGGGTATTTGATTATGGTTTTAATTATTGTTTTTTGTTGGTTATTGCACACAATTTCGCTATTCTTATCCATATGCGAGTAGATGTTTTTGCTAGGACTAATAGTTTTATAAAAGCATCTTATTAAAAAAGCAAGAGATAGACAAATACGAGCTCACCATTCAGTTTTTGGTTTGATAATGTTCGAACATCTCTATCTTCATATTCACCTTCCAGTATACATAATTATTGGTGTATAGCATAAAGTATTTATAACATGCAACCAATACTCTTAGTACGTATATCATCCTTCTCTTAGTGTGAGTTTGTCATAAAACATTGTTTTGAGTTCTAGAATGAATAATTATGTTGCCTCTATGAACTTTACTTGAATTGCCCCTAAAGATTCTTTGAAAGTCCTAAAGTAAACCCCTGACACACTGCTAATTGCTAATTTGATGGTGTATCCTAAGGTAAACCCTGCCACACTGCTAATTTAAGGATTGTTTAGAGAGGAAATTTTATTTAGTGATGTATACTACATTGACCACATAACATTGGTTCTTAGGTACAATTTATGTTGGAAGTCACCAATTTTTTTTGTAAAATCAAATGTATGTTAGCATAGCAATCCCCTGTTTTAGGGTAGTGATATTTTTGTCTTTCAATGTTTCAAATCTTTATTTACTTTCATGTAATCGTCTGCTTGACCTGGTTTGAACTGTGGATGGACGCTACTTGTCTTGGTTATATCGCTAAAAACTTAAGAGAATATCACACGGTAAAAAAATTGAACTATCACATGTGGGTTGGGAATCTTCTGATTGTGATACAGAAAGCATTCTTAGTAATGCTCTGGTGGCCCATATGTTTTGTGTTTTTTTTTTTTTTTTCCTGATGAAACTCCAAGATGCATGATGCACTTAGGTTATCTCTCGAACCTTCATTTGTACTGATATTCACATCCTCGTTATATTCTTAATTAGTCTTTATATTTCTTGATTTGCTAAATAGTTATTGGTGTAATCAATATGGTGGTTTTACGGACCCATTTTAGAAACGAAATGGGTGTAAGAATATTTCCGTTAGTGTGGCCGAAGTATTAACGGTCCAACTATTATAGTTTAAGTTTAATGTAAGGCTTAAGGTTTCCGGTATGTAACGAGATACGGTGATGGACCGAATCAAAGAAAAGATACCGGAATGGGTTTGATGTCAACCCTCTTACTCCACCCAATAAAGAATCTAATATAAGGTTCATATACATTTATATATAATGGATTAACTTATATGAATGTATATGTATTAAAGTATAGTTTATATGTTATGTCTTAATGAAGATGTGTCTCATTGAGAGACACAATTCCTCCTCCTTTATTTCAAATCACGTGAGCCTTCATATATAAGGGAGAGGAGGAAGTTATTGCAGAGACAAGTTCTGTTTTTCAGAATTGAGACAAAAAGACATAACATAGAAACAGAAAAGAGAGATTAGAGAGTGTGATTGGAATCGGAAAACCCCGGCTCCTTATAAGGGGAGATTGCAGTAAAGAAGGGAAGGAGAAGATCAAACAATCATCAAGGAATCATCATCATGCCTAATAATGCAATAGATCAAGGTTAGGCATTCTTCCTTCTCATAACCGAAAACTCCATCAATATGAAATCGTTGATTCATTTGTTCTAGTGGCGATTATGGGATAGATTACAAGTATGTAATCATAAGGATAAACTTACATGTGGTATCAGAGCCACCCTAGAATCATTTGTTTCATTTTAAAGCATATTGATGGATTATACCGAAAAACTCGTTTTTCTCTCTAATAAATTCATCAACGCATTGAATCTGAAAATGGTCTAAAAGTTATATCAATGTGTAGAGGATGAAATTATCTATCCATCGGTATAAAATTCATTAAAATCCATTAAGTAAATCAAAAGTTATGGGATTTTAAAGATTTGAAACTATAATTCGCGATGAACAGTCGCAAATGAAGGTAACCGACCGGACCGGTCGGTCCATGTGTTAGACCGGTCGGTCCATAAGTTGCGTAAAGGGGCCAGGAGACCGGACCGGTTGGTCCATGTGTTGGACCGGTCGGTCCATAAGGTGCAAAAGGATCTCTGGAAAGCGGACCGGTCGGTCCATGTGTTGGACCGGTCGGTCCATGAGATGCGTAAAGGTCCCTGAAACCGGACCGGTCGGTCCGTGGTTGGGACCGGTCGGTCTATGAAGTGCATAAAGTCTCTGCAACACGGACCGGTCGGTCCGTGGTCCGGACCGGTCGGTCCATGTCCCGAGAAAAAAAAAAAAAAATTAAATCGTAAACCGTTTCCGCTGCTTTCTGAAATGTGAAAGGCTAATAGATTATGAAATGTTAATACATACATATAAAACCTTTTTAATAAAAGTCTATATGAAAAGAGTTCACATTACGTATAACTTCTTAATCACCAAAGTGGTCTGGTTATATTTACTGTGACGGTAAAGTAAAAATTCATAATTGATCATGATTAAAGGATGCTAAATGACATGAAAAGTTTATTGATTGATCAATTTCTTACTTAGTATATCCTAGGAGATCACCTAAAGGTGGATCATTGGGTGTATTAAATAACAACTAAAGTATTAATCACCCATATTGCGGTTGATGGTGTGTATACCCAAAGGTAGCATAGCTATCCACTGTAACTATGGATTGATTAAGTATTAAATAAAATCTAAACAAGCATCAATTTAAGTGTATGTGTTTAAAGTATTGCCCAAAGGTTTCTTGAATACATACAAATGAAAGTGTTTAGATTATTTGTTGTCGATGAATCTATTAAAGTCTCATAGAACTAATGGTAAGCATATATAAAAATTTGCAGCTTCGTTTGCTTCAGCAAACTCTGTCGTGAAGTTCAACGAGCTCAACTATGAGGAATGGTCTGAACAGATTAGGTTCTCCTTGGGTGTAATGTCCCTTGATCAGGTTATTCTTACAGATGAGGAGCCGACAGTCATTACGGCTACGAGCACCGAATTGCAAAAGTCTCGTTATGAGACTTGGGAGCGCTCTAACCGGCTATACCTAAATTTACTTAGGATGTCGATGGCGGACAATATTAAGCCATCCATGCCTAAGACAGAGAAAGCAAGGAAATTCATCTTAAAAATCAAATAACAATCCCAATCGGATGTCGCTGACAAATCGATTGTAGGTAGTCTCATGAGTGAGATAACTACGAAGAGGTTTGATTGGGCTCAGACAATCCATGACCATGTCACTCACATGTCAAACTTGGCATCAAAGTTAACGTCCATGGGGATGGAAGTGCATGAGTCCTTCTTGGTCCAGTTCATCATGAACTCTCTGCCTCCAGAATATGGCCAGTTCCAGGTGAATTACAACACCATTAAGGATAAGTGGAACTTTCAGGAATTGAAGTCCATGCTCGTTCAGGAGGAGGCGAGATTAAAGAAACAGAAGGGCGATATTGCACTAATTGCTGGACTAAACAGTAACATGGGCAGCTCCAAGAAACCAAGCAAGGGCAAAAAGAAGGATAAGACTGTCTTTAAGACTCCTGAAAGCAAAATCCATAAGGCTGTCAAGTGTTTCTTCTGCAAGAAGGAGGGACACATAAAGAAAGAATGTCCTAAAAGGAAGGCATGGTTCGACAAGAAAGGTACCGAACATTTATATGTTTGTTCTGAAATGAATCTTGTAGAAGTGCCTAGAAATACTGGTGGCTTGATTCTGGAGCTTCTACTCATGTATCTCATATTGAACAGGGATTCAGTTCGATCCAGCCTTTAAAAGGAACTGAAAGGTACTTGTTCATGGGAAACAGGATGAAGGCGCAAATAGAAGGCATTGGGACGTATAGATTGATCTTCAACACTGGATGTTTTGTAGATCTTAAAGATTGTCTCTTTGTACCTGAGTGTGCTAGAAAACTTGTTTCAGTAAGTAGGTTGAATGATATAGGTTTTAACTTTGAGATTGATAATGGTGTGTTTTTGTTGTACCGTAACAGATACTTTTATGGTAATGGTACATTGTGTGATTCACTTTATAAGTTCAATCTTGATAAAACCTTCTCTGAATCTTTGTTTAATATTGAGTATCAAGGAATTAAACGTAGTGCAACTAGTGAAAACTCAGCATTTTTGTGGCATAAAAGATTAGGTCACATATCCAAAGAACGGATGGTGAGGTTAATAAAGAAAGAATTATTACCTCAATTGGATTTTAGTGACTTGGATGTGTGTATAGAATGCATTAAAGGAAAGCAAACCAAACACATCACAAAGAAACAAGCCACAAGAAATAATGAACTCTTAGAGTTAATTCACACAGATATTTGTGGCCCTATAGATGCTCCATCATGGGGTGGTGAGAAGTATTTCATCACTTTTATTGATGATTACTCACGGTATGGATATACTTATTTGTTGCATGAAAAGACTCACTCGGTGGACGTACTGAAAGTGTTCATTGATGAAGTAGAAAGGCAACTTGAAAAGAAAGTAAAAGTTGTGAGATCTGATAGAGGTGGTGAATATTATGGTCGATTCACCGAAAGAGGACAATGTCCAAGGCCATTTGCTAAATTTCTGGAAAGTAAGGGCATTTGTGCTCAATACACAATGCCCGGAACACCTCAGCAGAACGGTGTAGCTGAAAGGCGTAACCGTACTTTAATGGAAATGGTTAGGAGCATGTTAAGTAATTGCAAACTACCAATGTCAATGTGGACATACGCATTAAGGACTGCGACATATATAATAAACCGGGTTCCTAGTAAAGTGGTTCCAATGACTCCATTTGAACTATTTACGGGAAGGAAACCCAGTTTAAGACACTTACGTGTCTGGGGATGTCCAGCTGAAGTAAAGCCGTATAATCCGCATGAAAAGAAATTGGACTCTAGGACAGTCAGTGGATTTTTCATTGGCTATCCAGAAAAGTCAAAGGGGTTTGTGTTCTACTGTCCTAACCACAGTACGAGAATTGTCGAGACTGGTAATGCTAGGTTCATTGAAAATGGTGAATCTAGTGGGAGTTCAGAATCTAGGGGAGTGAACATTAAAGAAATTCGGGTAGAAGATTCTTCACCCGTAGTTCCAACCCAAGTTGTTGTTCCTATTGTCAGTGTACAGCCTAATATCGAAACAGAAAAACAGAATGAAGAACATACGGACCCACTAGTTAAGGAAACCGAAAAATGAACAAGTCATCATTCAAGAACAGAACGTCGTACCACAAAACCAATACTGATGACTATGTGGTTTATGATGTTGAATATGAATGTGACCTTAGTCTTGATGAAGAACCAAGAACATTCAGAAAAGCCATGGAAAGTGAAAATTCTGAAAAGTGAAAATTCTGAAAAGTGGTCGAATGCTTCAGATGAAGAAATGTCTTCTATGAACGTGAACCGAGTGTGGGACCTAGTAGAGTTACCTGATGGTTTCAAAACCGTTGGGTGTAAATGGATCTTTACGACCAAACGGAACTCTAAAGGTAACATAGAAAGGTATAAGGCTCGCCTTGTTGCTAAAGGGTTCACTCAAAAGGAAGGCATTGACTATACGGATACCTTCTCTCCAGTTTCAAAAAAGGATTCCTTAAGAATTGTCATGGGATTGGTAGCTCATTATGATTTAGAGCTTCATCAAATGGATGTTAAAACTGCCTTTCTTAATGGAGAACTTGAGGAAGAAGTTTACATGGAACAGCGGAAGGTTATGTGGCTGCAGGGAAAGAAAATCTTGTGTGTAGACTGAGGAAGTCAATATATGGATTGAAACAGGCCTCCCGACAATGGTATTTAAAGTTCAATGATACCATTTTGTCATACAGTTTCATAGAAGTCATCGTTGAACGATGTATTTATATGAAAGTCAGTGGGAGCAAGTTTGTTATTCTAGTATTGTATGTTGACGATATATTGTTGGCTACAAATGATATGAGTATGTTGAGTGATGTAAAGAAATATCTCTCCAAGAACTTCGAAATGAAGGATATGGGTGAGGCAAACTATGTGATAGGGATTGAAATAATCCGGGAAAGATCACAAGGATTATTGAGTTTATCTCAGAAAGGATACATAGATAAAGTCTTGAAGAGATATGGGATGAAAAAGTGCAAGTTAAGCAAAGCTCCAGTTCAGAAAGGGGACAAATTTAATAAAGGTCAATGTCCGAAGAATGAACTAGAGAGGAAAGAAATGGAGATAATCCCTTACCTATCAGTGGTAGGAAGTTTGAATTATATTCAAACATGTACTCGACCAGACATCAGTTTTGTGGTTGGTGTCTTGGGTCGATATCAAAGTAATCCTGGAATGGACCACTGGAAGGCTGCAAAGAAAGTTCTCAGGTACTTGCAAGGCACCAAAGAGTTTATGCTTACGTACAGGAGATCCGATAATCTTGAAGTAATCGGATACTCTGATTCAGACTATGCCGGGTGCGTCGATACTCGAAAATCGATGTTTGGCTATTTGTTCCTATTAGCTGGGGGAACAGTATCATGGAAGAGTGGAAAGCAGTCCGTCATTGCTAATTCCACCATGGAAGCAGAATTTGTGGCATGCTATGAGGCCACAGTTCAAGCATTGTGGCTGCGGAACTTTGTCTCAGGACTTGGACTTATTGACAGTATTTCCAAGCCGCTGAGAATTTATTGTGATAATTCTGCAGCAGTCTTCTTCTCAAAGAATGACAAGTATTCGAAAGGTGCTAAGCACATGGAGATAAAATACTTGTCTGTAAAGGAAGAAGTGTAGAAACGCAGAGTAGCAATTGAGCATATAAGAACGGATATGATGGTAGCGGATCCGTTAACGAAAGGACTCCCTCCTGGTATATTTATTGGCCATGTAGAGAGGATGGGAATAATTGATAAGACCTTGTTGTATTGATATTATGCTATTGTAGAGATGCTAACTCAAGTAATATGAATTCAATAAAGTTTTAGGTGTTTTCTGCAAAACTTAATATGTTTTCATTATGATATGTACATGTAATGTTTGGATAACATATGAGTTGAGAATAAGGTTATATCTCAACTTAAAGGAATTTTGAGGATTAAGTAACCTCTCAAATATTAAAGAAGTAGTAAAGTTGGAATTGATTTGTGATGATAGAAGGGAACTTATCGCTATAAAAGATAGGGGACCGCCTCATTCGATAAGTTCTGATTTTATGGTACTTAAAAGAATAATTAAGCTTAATGAAAGGCGCGCTTTAAAGGAAGTTGAACCATTAAGTTAATACACGGCCAAGTGGGAGAATGTAAGAATATTTCCGTTAGTGTGGCCGAAGTATTAACGGTCCAACTATTATAGTTTAAGTTTAATGTAAGGCTTAAGGTTTCCGGTATGTAACGGGATACGGTGATGGACCAAATCAAAGAAAAGATACCGGAATGGGTTTGATGTCAACCCTCTTACTCCACCCAATAAAGAATCTAATATAAGGTTCATATACATTTATATATAATGGATTAACTTATATGAATGTATATGTATTAAAGTATAGTTTATATGTTATGTCTTAATGAAGAGGTGTCTCATTGAGAGACACAATTCCTCCTCCTTTATTTCAAATCACGTGGGCCTTCATATATAAGGGAGAGGAGGAAGTTATTGCAGAGACAAGTTCTGTTTTTCAGAATTGAGACAAAAAGACATAACATAGAAACAGAAAAGAGAGATTAGAGAGTGTGATTGGAATCGGAAAACCCCGGCTCCGTCGAAGGGAGATCGCAGTAAAGAAGGGAAGGAGAAGATCAAACAATCATCAAGGAATCATCATCATGCCTAATAATGCAATGGATCAAGGTTAGGCATTCTTCCTTCTCATAACCGAAAACTCCATCAATATGAAATCGTTGATTCATTTGTTCTAGTGGCGATTATGGGATGGATTACAAGTATGTAATCATAAGGATAAACTTACAATGGGTTTATGAGACTCAAACTATGTGTTATTGCATTTTACAATATACATGAAATATAAAATAAAAAGTAACTAACAAAAATTACATGGAAATGGTTTTTAACTCTTAGATGGGTTTGTTGTGAGCCAATCTGAGAAAGCTTGGAGAGTGTTCATGTCTGCTCTATAGTGTTTCTGAGTGAATTCAAGAAACACAGACCAAGTGAAGTCAGGGTATCTCCTTGGTGTGATGCTGTCTAAAAGCTCTCTTGGTGGCTTAACAACTCTATCTTTTTTCGGACACAAGAAGAACGCAAGTGATTTTCTCTCGCTCTCACTGTTTACTACCGCCCTGTGCAAGCAGCTCTTGTACCTCTTGTTCGATAGAGCCTACAAAACGAGATTACGCCCGGTTGAGTGTAATGATTGTACCTAGCCAATGGCTTAGCATGTTTAACCAAGATGTAGTTTTATTTTTCTTTAAAATGGTTACCATGAAAGTATCGCCAATATTGACCACAAAGGCCTTGGGATTAGGAGGAATGGATTGCCATTGATTTTCGACAAAGACTTGAAGGCCATTAACATGGTCTTGGTGAAGGATGGTAAGAGAAGTTGGATCACAATGAGGCCCTGTTCCTAATGTGAGATCCGGTTTATGACATGGTGGGTAGTAATTAAGCCTCATTATCGAATCATTTTCTACAAAAAACTCCCAAAAATAGTCTCGGCTTATGCCTAAACTCAGTCCGAGTAGCTCCACAATCTTCAGTGACAGAGAACTCATTTCCTCACAGTACTCTTGATACACCTTCCTGAAATCACAAACCAACAATACACAAGTCTTGTCATGTAATTGTACAAGACTAAAAAAACCGGTTATTGATCAAAGTCTTATAATACAAAAACAGAGAAAAGGACAAAAGACATGTTAAAGGTTTTCTATTGTCTCTCTTTTGGATTCTTGCTCACCCAAATGGCTCAAACCCATGTCCCAATGCATCACGGAAGTAATTTTGAACGGTTTTGGAGCGGCTCTTGTTTTCGGAAAACGGGAAAGAAAAAGTTTCCTTCCATGGAAGCTTGGTGGAAAAGCGGTTAGTGAAACTGCTTGCGTAGCCACAGCTCTCGCCAGGTTTTCTCAAAACTCTCTGTTTTTCGGCGATAGGCAAATCGAAAAAGCGGCCCATGTAGTCATGAGCATCTGATATAAGCTTCTCGCTGACGCCATGATTGACTACAAGGAAAAAGCCGTGCTTACTACAAGCCTTGGAGATAAGACTAGAAGCTTCCAAAGTGGAGGGGGACAGAGAAGAAGTGGTGTCACTATCAGAAAGAAAGTTTTGGAGATCGATAAGTGGAACGTCAAGCTCTGGAACGTTGATGGAAGGTTTGTCCTCGTCAGGCCAAATGAATTGGATTGGGATATTTGGTTGGAGGTTAAGTATTGAAGGACTGAAGATTAATGGCGTCTGATGATTTCCAAGGTCTAAATTTGGTTTGTCTTCTTCCTCTCGAGATGTTATTACCGCCATTTTTCTGAGATTTCTTCTTCTTCTTATTTTGTTGATGGAGAAGTGAGTCTTGCGAGAAGATACTGGAACCAAGTTCCTTTCGGTCATTATATAGGCAAGAATTTTAGGTTGTTTAGTCTTTGTCTACTGTTTGAATGCTATATATTAAAAGTTATAAGGGTAACGAAGGATTTTTGCCATTTGCGATATTCCAAAATCTTATATATAGGAATGGAACGTTTGTCCTGAACTAGCTTTAAATGCGGAAAAAACACTTGTAGAGGACCTACCATCTAAAACTGAACGAAAGAGTTTTGAGAATTTTTCTTTCTATTGATAAAATAATAATATAACTAAGATAAATTAAATTTCTTCGATGATTTTGGTTGTGCGTTTACCGGGAGTATTGATACAAGTTATTTGGGGAAGATTTCAATTTCAAAATTCCCCCTCGTGGAGAGATCAAACCCAAATTCTGACTCCTTCGTGGAGAAACCAAGCTCACTAGCTTCCCATTCGGGAAAAAGAAATTGCCCATCTTCTTCCACCTCGTTAAGAGTGGTCGTACATTCTTCCATCTCTTTGAGAGTGGCCGTACCTTCTTCCCTCTAATGAGAGTGGTCGTACCTTGTTCCTTCTCTTTGAAAATGATTATATTCCCGAGCTATACGCCGAGATTTGTTACATATTTTTTTGTTACCGTTGAGTGACTCAACTAACAAATCTTTTATGATTTCCTTTAAGTTAAGTTAATATGAATACCTCACTGGCTGCACGTGCCCCCATAGCTAATACATTGGCTCCGCCCCTGGTTGAGTGCGTGACGATGCGGTCTGTACCATCACTAATCAGAGTCTAAAAGAATTTGTCTTGCCTTAGGAGAGAATAAAATTTTGTTTCTAATTTATTAAGTGTGGATACGAAACTCTGGTTTTCTATTTCGAACTTAAGAACTTTGTGATGCTATATTGAGTATATATGTTAGATCATGTAATTACGTCATATTATCTCCTTGAATATTTTGTTCCCTTATATGCAACCCATTCTTTCTGTGTATAAACATAGCTTCCAAAATCAATAATAATCACTAAATTTATATCCATGCCAAACGCATGATTAAACAGATTGATTGTGGAATCCTCTTGGCCAGTGGTCAAGGGCTTAAAGGCTTCTACACCAAATTTAGGGTTCGAATCCTAAACCCAGGGCCGGCCCTAAATGATGGATTGCCTATAGCCTAATCATTTTTTTTGCCCTATTATAAACACCAAAAAAAAATTATTACAGTTTTACGATAGCTAAGATTCGAACTCGTAACCAACCCTTGCCATAAAAGGAGTGAACCGATGGACTACAAAGGTTTTTTTGTAATATTGATGCCCATAAAATTAATAAGCTATGTTGATGCCTAAAGCAGATGCTTTACCTGCCTTAGGTCAGGGCCGGCCCTGCCAGACAATATAAATTCTTGCAGGTTAATGGAGGGCGCTTTTCAGAAGTTTCAGAATCGTCCAGGGAGACCATGTCCATCGTTGGGGATGTCATACATGCAGAGCCGTTGGTCAGAGAGAGTATTTCCCATCATGGAAGATGTCGTATATGCAGAGTCGTTCGCCGGAAAGAGATTGTCTATCATGGGAGATGTCGTACATAGAAAGTTTTTGCATCATGGGGGCTTATGTAGAAGTTGTTCATCCTAATCGCATAGACAACATGTATTTGAGTATCATCATAATAGAATTAAATCAATCCAGACGATTAAAAAAATATATTGATTAATTGATTTTAATTAATTACCATATCAAATTTTAATATTTAAACGTATATGTCAAAACATATTATTTTCTAATGGCTATAAACATACAAAAATGATATATATTGTGCATAATTAAATGTAATAAATTTGAATAACTTTGATCAAGCATATGTTAATGCCATTAGTTTTAGTATTTTTATGTCTAAAATTGATCAACACGTATGCAAATGTTATATGTGTTAATATATTTTAAATGTAAAAATTGATATTCATAATGTACATAAGTGATATTTAAGATTCATACTCAAAAGTTATATTTTTGAAAATTTAAAACTTAGTGATCATATATTTGACTTACAAAATTTAATTCTTATATTACCTAATTTATATAACTTCTACAATGTTTTAGTTAAATGATACTCTTCTACATTCAGTTTTATTTTTATTTAATATCTTTTGGTTGTTTGCATAAAACACTCTTTATAAAAAAATCAAGATCAAATTTGTATATGGCATAAATAATTTCTTTAGTTTTAACTAATTCCTTACAAAGCCATCTTATAACTTTTATGAATGAAGAACTTAACTTTTTTAAATACTTAGTATAGATATTTTTTAAGAATATGAAATCATGGGTGGAGTTAGCTGTGTCTAAGTATCGACCGTATTGGACCAATTGCATCAAGTTTGATCACTCATATCTTCGTCGATGCAACTTTCATGAATAAAAAAATCAACAAAAAAAACTATATTAGTTTCCAACTTTATATTTTACATGTGTCCCCTAATCTTGTGATTTTGCATTGATTCTTTAAAATAAAAATATGATGGCAATATTAGTTTTACATATTTTTCAATTACTTTATGAAGATTGATGTTAGTTCTTTACTTTAAAATTAATATTATCATCAAACTTTTATTTTAAAGAATCGATATAAAAATCACAAAATTGAGGGGGATAAATGACAAAACTAAAATAAAAATAAAAATATACATTAAAGAAATAACATGTGGTAACTTCTCATAACTTTGACATAATGTAAAATTTAAAATATTATATAGATATTATACCAGTGAACAAGATTTTGCAAGATAATGATCTAATGGTAAAGTGTGGATGTAGCCAATGAGAGACGATCAAAAATAAGTTTGGTAAGTTAAGGACTCATTTTCCTTTTAAGCTATCTTCAATTATTGAATTGTATGCTTTACAATGATAAACGTACAACACCATATGTGAGATGGGACTTTGGGAAATATGCAGACGATATGATTTGATACATTTATTCTCAATTGGTTTTGAGTTGGGAACCCATTAAAAAAAGGAAAAAAATAGAAACCTGCTTCCAATTTCGTTTGTGTAGTCATGGCTAAGGGAAGGAGCCTAATAATGGGTTCGCAAGAGAAGAGAATGGTCATTTGGAGAGAAGACAAGATGATGTCGGCTCAGGGTGCAATTGCTAGGGTCCATTCCCGTTTTGATAAGAGCCTTGCTATAAAATAAAATAAAAAGAGCAACTAACAATTGACAAGGGGTGCTATAAAGGTGGGGGCGACCAAATGTGTGAGTGTTTTTTACATGTGCTCAAGTAGGGGAGGGAGAGAAAGAGAGAGAGAGGATACTGAAGGACCCAACAATGCTGTACCTATGAACAACAATCACTGGACATGGTTTTCGTCGGAAATAGTAGTTCCAATTCAATTCTTCTGATTGATCCACAATAACCAGTTCATGCTTATTGTTTCCTATCTATGGCATTATTAGGTGGAGAAGATTGATCTCTTACCTAGAATCCGAGGGCATAATGATCTTAAATAGATCTGTTTGAATAACAATGGATTTTGAGTGTGATTACTAGATTCTACACTACATTAATCCCCATATCACTAGATTCTATTTGAATAACAATGGATTTTGAGTGAAATATAAAAATTATCAAACCAATAACAATGGATTTCATTAAGATTGTCATAATTCATACATCAATAACAATGGATTCTAAAAATTCTAATTTTTTTTAAGAATCCATTAACCAATAACCCCCTTAGTGTTTAAGATTGGGAATTTGATATGGGGTTAATGTAGTTAAATAATACTCTTTGAAAAGAAAGGGGGAAATAATGCAAGATAAAATTTCTTATGTTATCAAAAATCATGTGCAATATGCTTTAAAAGCTCAAGCAGACACACTAATATCAATAAGGATTTATCAAAGTTAAGTCATTAGCTTGCGTTCTAAGCTTAGTTGAACTTTTCAAGAGTTCGAACTATGTTTTTTAATTCATGTAAAAATATGAGTTAATGATTGGAGATTGAAAATAACTAATAATAGAAATATTATAAATATTCTAAGATGCTATCATATAAAGGATACAGTCGTATGACATTTTTTTTGCTGATTCTGTATTACCAGTTTGGATTTCTGAATTTTTTTAGATGATTAAATGTACTTGAAATGGTAGATTGAATACACCCTCTAAGATGCTTTTTATATTTCAAAACAGAGAGAAGCAACGCATGTGCAGTTCCTTAACTCATTCATGTAATTATTTAACTGCTACTTGCAATAAAGGAAAAGCAGAAAACCTTTTTTATTCACAGTACGAAATGTACGATCCAGGTCGGTTACACAGTGTAAAACATATTCGTAATGAATTATGGCCTAATAGAGAACCTAGTTATCTCAAATATCTCATCCTATGATTCCCAGTCACTCTAAGTATTTGTACAAATATCAGATTTGACATATGTGACAACCTAAGAACAAATAAATCATGTGCCTAAAGTTAAAAAGAGAAGGAAAAATTAGGCTGGTGGTTTGCAAGTTGGAAAGCTGCGGTGAGTGAGCTGATGCATCACAAAATCTTTGGACAGTAATTAACGTTTAACGAAATCAAGAAAAAAATCTTGAAACCTTAAAATGAGTGATTTCTCTTTTTCACTTTAAAGATTCCCGAAAGAAAAAATAAGATAATGGAAATGGAGTTATAATGGATGTATTACTTGTACCAAATGGAATGGTCTCTAAAATGCTATTGGAAGATGGTCTCTATCATGGATACTGGTCAGTCCAAAGTCCGACCGTATATGATGCATCTCAATGTTCAATTTTGTCTCGTACGAGGAATATACACCAATCGCTATAGTAAAGTGAGAAGCTAATAGAGACAAGTTGAGTTCTGTTGTGGCCTCCAACAAAAAAACAAGAGAAAAAGACTAAGAGCATGGTTATCGGTGGAATGCTTAATTAGAGTAACTAATAAATATAATACTAATATTTTGAGCAAAATTAAATTGTATAAATTAAATAGGAAAATTCAATCACTCTTGCAGTGACACATAAGCATAAAAGTTTCTAACACTATTGTCAAAGTCTCTAAATATAGATATCACCTCTTATTCTCTCACCTTTTTTATCATTAATTTTATTATAAGAAATTATGATAAAACCTACCAATAAACATGCTCTAAAGTACGTGATGGATACTGTTTGGTACAATGGTAAATGATTTACGTAAAAGAGAAAAAATCCTTGGCATGATTCTGTTTTTATCAACATTTTTATGTATACTAGGACTAGGATTGTATTGTGACATCTTGGGATTGAGCCACTAGACAGGATAAGCTCAAAACCAACGAGACAAAAAAATTTAACATATCTCAGTAATATGTATAGAGAATTTGCATCTCATACACACATTTTTGTGGCTACTGTTTTCCCAAAGAGGGTCGTATCGGTGGCATGGCAGAATTATTGATTAGCAAGAGTTAGTTTACGAGATGTTTAAAAAAAAAAAAAGAGTTTATGGGATGTTGAGGAGAATGATTCTCAGTCTTTAAGTTGGAAAATAATATATACTCTATATTTTCCTACTTGTAATGTGGATTTTATTATATTATACTAGTATTTTTATTACTATGTTTCACTAAAAAAGTAATTATCTCTTGTATATATAGGTTTTAAAGTCTTAACAGGTTCATTTATCAAAAAGAATGCAAAATGGATGAAAATAAGTGCTAACCATTTTACGGGATACCTGTATTTGGGAAAACGGTGGGGAAATGTATTATTATGAATGTGTTTTCTATATTTCTCAAGTGATGATACAAGTGATTATTTATACATAAGAGAGAAGGATCCTATAAAATAATCTAAATACTGAAACTACCTAAAGCAGAGCAATCACAATATTCACAATCAATGGGAAATCATAATCATTGCTAAATCATAGCTGAATCATATCTCTAACATGTCCCTTTAAGATAGAGAGGCGTTAGTCACTCCAATCTTGTCTCTTAAGTCAATGAAGCGAGTGCGCGATAGGGGTTTGGTTAGTGCGTCGACCAGCTGATCTTTCGTATTGACATGAGTGACCCGAAGGGCGCGGTGTTGAATGTGGCCTCTTACGAAATGGTAGTCAAATGCAATATGCTTCATTCTAGAGTGGAAGATAGGATTAGCGCAGAGGAACGTGGCACTGACATTGTCGCAGTACACTGTTGGTGGCGCAAGTAACGTGATACCATTCTAGTTTAGCGACAGAGTTTGCAACAGCTCGATACTCAGCTTTTGTTGACGATCGTGCCACGCCTTTTCGTTTCTTTACGGTCCACGAAATAGGTTGATTGCCAAGGTAAATGATGTAGGCGTTGGTGGATACACATCAGAATCTCCGGCCCAATTGGCATCAGTACACGCATGTAACGAGAGCTTGTTCTTTGTCGAATAAAAGATGCCATGTGTTGGTGTTCCTGCAAAATATCTAAGGATTCGTTTAGCAGCTTGCCAGTGATCTTCCGTAGGTTTGTGCATGAACAGCGAGAGTCGATTGACAGCATAGGCGATGTCGAGTCTTGTAAATGTAAGATATTGGCGACTGCCTACGAATTTCTGGTACTCTGTCGGGTCAGAGAGGTTGATGCCAGTAGTGAGAGTAAGTTTTGGAGATGTCGCCATCGGTGTAGTAACAGGTTTCGCATTTGTCATGTTATATTTGTGGAGAAGATCCAATATGTATTTTCGAAGATGGAGACCAGCGGATGTACGGTGAGCTTCGAGACCGAGAAAGTAACTGAGTTCCTCCGGATCTTTAACTGAAAACCGATCAGCAAGTAGTGTGAGTATCCGTTGAATACCAACCTTGCTGTTTCTTGTGACAATTATATCATCAACGTACACTAGGAGATAGACAAATCAGTACCTGTTTGATGGATGAACAGAGAGGTATCGGCTAAAGAGTTCTTGAAGCCGAGACTAAAAAGAAAGGTGCGAAGCTCAGTGTACCAAGCTCTTAGAGCTTGTTTAAGACCATAGATGGCTTTGTTGAGTCGGCAAACATGAGTTGGATGACCGATGTCAATAAAACCCGGTGGCTGCTCCATATAAACTTCTTCCGTGAGAGTGCCTTGAAGAAAAGCGTTATTTCATCTAGAAATTATTTCATCTCACGAGATGTTGCGTTTCATGAAAATATTTCCCGTTTGCGTCTACGGTGACTCCAAGCATTCTGCTTCATCATAATCACACTATATCGCAATCGTTGAAGATGATGGACTTTGTGTGTGACACAAGCTCAGGCTGATGAATCCAATGAAGATTCACGCTTAAATTCTCCAGATGATAGAATAATCTGGAATAGTTGAGAAAAAACATGTGGATGAGGTGTTGAGGAGAGGCCAAAGGAGAAGCTTATGTCAAAAAGAAATTGGACATAGTGCAAATGCACTTGTTGCACAACCCTAGAACCGGGGCTATTTCTATTTAGTATATAATGTAACTATGAATCACAACTTTTGATCGTGTGTTAATGTGTGTATTGACCTTTTCAAATCATCAACAATTTCTCAAAAAAAAGAAAATATCTCCACTTCTTATTTTCTCGCACGAGCTGCCTCTATTCTTATTATGTTTTTTTTTCCATGGTGAAAAAGAATTCAACATTTCATGGGAAGAAAAAATCTGAATATATTTCTAATTGTTGAGATCAATAACTGTTTTTCTTATAATTAAGATCTTCCGAGATGCTTTTAGGCTCTATAAGTTCAAGAAATGGGATTGTTCATATCTTGTTTATTCAAGTAGAGATAACCTAACTTGTCGTCAAAGAAAGTTGTGATGGGCTTTGTGGCAAAACCAGTATAGCTCTTTTCCATTTTCAGTGAGCAAATCTCGTGAATAACTTTGAAGAGCTCGTTTTTATGTGTGATTGGTTGAGATGCAGAGTCCTCGAAACGCATCCACTGCGCATTAAAGAAGTAATCAGGAAAGATTGCTAGAAAGGATTGTTAAATTTTATTCAAAGCATTTGTTGTAAAACGGATTTTTTTTTGTTTGAATAAATTTTATATTCATTTCAAAAAAAAAAAAAAAAAATTTATCCGAAGGGGAGGTTACATTACCTGAGCAGCTTCGATCTCTAAGTCTTGCTTCTGAATATCAAAGGAGGTAGGCCGCAATAGACAAATGAAGAATAAATCTGACTTGGCAAAAAAAAGACTCGTGGGTTTGACTGCAAGGAGAAGAAGGCTATAACTGTAGGGTTGGGCAAAAAATCCGTTAAATCCGATTCGATCCGCGATTCGTTTCGATCCGAACCGAAAAAATCGAATATCCGTAAAATGTCGAAGCAAAGCAAATATTAAAATGGACGATCCGTAAAAAACAAAGCAAATAACAAATCATAGTTTTTAAAAAGTCATTATCCGATCCGATCCGTATTATTATATACGTATGTCCATACATATACACCTAAGACCATCTAATTAAAGGGACCAATTAATAAAATACAATTAACAACAAGATTTGCAGATCCAATTATTTGGAACGGGTCTAATATTATTTGGAACGTGGCTTAAGGAGAGTGGATGAAGGAAAAAAATATTGGGGGAAAAACATTTCAGCTTGTTACTCAGTTTTTTTTTTTTTTTTTTGTCTCTCTCTCTTCTCTCTCTCTCTTTTTGGTTTCTCCGATGGAGATATGTGATTTCGATCGTGAATCATCCGATAACTCCGATTTGAGAGGAGAAATCAATCGGAAATAGGGTGATAAACGATGGATTCTCCATTGTGAATTCATCAAGCTCAGAATCGTTGATTTTGGTTGATAAAATCAATCGTAAAATCCTTCACCAGAGGCTAATTGCCGTCTCGCTGCCGCTCTTGCCGATCGATCAATCGGACCTGGTTCGACGGTAATCGCTTTGGCTCCTTTCTTCATCTTTGAGACTAGTTTTCGGTCGATTCGTGAATTTTTGTTGATTGGCTGAAAAATGTTCTTTACCGAAAACATCGAATTCATTCCTTCTGTTTCCATGGACTCATTCCTTAGTCTATGTTTTTTTTTTTTAGCTTTGAGTTTCTAAAGTATTTTTAACTAATCGGATCGCGGATCGCGGATATTCGTGGAATTTTTCGGATATTCGACTTATATCGGATCGGATCGGATATTCGCGGATATTATGAAAAAATTCGGATATCCGAATTTACGGATATCCAAAACCTAACGGATCGGATCGGATCGAAAAATCAAATATCCGTATTCGACGGAGCGGATCGCGGATACTGGATTTTTTCAGGGTATTTGCTTCGTGCCCAGGGCTGGCTATAAGGATAAGAACCTGGACGAATAAAGAAACGATGAAGCCGAAAATGTAATGGATCATGTCAGTACCAGAAAGCTAGAATCTCCAAAAACTCGATGTCGATCTGAACATAAATAGCTTGATACATTAGCTTATATACATACTAATTAACTAAACATTTACATATATATATTAAGATATAGTGGTTTCCCTACGCCTGTTTCTTCTTTTACTTCTCTAATGGCCGCTGCAAAAATGTCCTCACCCTAAGCGTAAACGAACAATATGGTAAATGTTAACAAACATATACAATTGTAAACTTGATGATACAGATGAAATGCACCTCGTCAACAACTCCTGTTGGGATCTTCCAAATACCTGCTCCGCATAGAGTACCGTACTTTTCTTGAACAACAAGAATCTGTCCCATCGATTTCATTTCAAGATTAATGACATGAAGAAGATGATAGAGTTTAGATATAAGAACTCTCAAACTCAATCCCAAATTCGTATTGGTAATGAAGTATTGAAACAAGAAATCGATACACTTTTGAATTCTAGAAAGCTTAAGAAATGTCGGCTTAACCCGAGCAATCCTTCTCAAGACAATCGTCTCTTCTCTAAAACTCAAAAGATACCCTAGAAAGCAAAACCACAAAAGACTTATAAAGAAAATAAATGTAAACAAAAACTCTTGAAAGAATAAGAAAGTTTCATTTCTTATTCATCTTTCTTCACGATATCTCTCTCAACACCCAACAAGCTTGATCAAGCTTATCAGAAGATTTTCAACTCAAAGGTAACAACTAACAACTAAAAACAATTTGAGTTATGGAACAACTTAAATAAGTACCTCTTCGTTTTGGTTCAAGACAACAGCACCAACACGAACACGATGAGAAGCATTCATAGGGATAGTACTCACAGCTTCAGGAATCCAATAAACTAGCATCAGGTAAGTTGGCTCAGCGTGTTGGTAACGGAAACCTTCCTACATAAACTATTATCCGACCACAACATCAACATTTTACAAATTTTTTTTTTTTTTTTTTTAATTTCCAAAAGGTTCTAGGTTGAAACCGTAATCCCCTAGGCCTGAAACCACATGTAATATTAGTTTTGTCGCATTCCTAATTAGGCAAGTACTTTTCCAGTTTAGCTAACGGCTCTTGGTTTATACAGTTTTCTCAAAACTAATTGGTAATGAAGATCGTTCTTGAACAAAAAAGCATCTATAAAGTATTTTTTTATTCTTCTTTCAAGATTGAGGCATCACCTTAACCGCGGGTTCCACGAGGTTTACGTGTGTGAGAGGCAAATTTAACCATATTCCTTTTTTACCCTGAAAAATAGATATATACATAAGTTTTACAGTATCAACCACTCACTCTAGAAGAGGGAGACCTGTCTGATGGCACCAGCACAAACCTGTAACCGCCACTGGGCGAACGAATATTAAGCGATATAACGGATCACTTGGGATCCATAGGAGTCTTCATCTCCACGATCACTCCTCCGTAATCATCCTCCACAAACGGAAGTACCTCACCAGTCTTGTGTGCAACTCCATTGTTTAAAGGAGCCTCGTGGCCTGACATGTTGTGAATTATGACAGAACAAATCTTGGATTCAAGGGAAGTAGATTAGGAAGAAGAGGAAAGAATGTGGTTTTTCAACGAGGCAAATGATTCAAAATGAGAACAATAACGAGATGGTAATGGCAGCATTAATATATAGATAACACTAAACATATAGTGGAGTGGGTCTGTGGGTCATACACTAATCATAATCATAAGTTCATAATGGTGCGTAAAACCCAACTCGGCCTAACCGTGGAGTGACGCAGTCCCATACGTCACTACTGTGATATATATAACCAGGCCCACGTCACCATTTTTTTGTATTTAAATACAATTACCGGTTTTACTTTTACAATAATGATTGTAGCTGACAAATACTAAATCTATCATTCATACATGTAGGTTCTTATAACAAAAGGAGCACACCATTCTGGACCCAGGTTGCAGAAATTGAATCCCCGCATTCACAATTTTTTTAAGTCAAAAATGTTAACGTTTTGGAACATATTTTATTAATTAACATTTAGAAATACAATTTATCTGACAAGTATATTCTATTTCATTATCAGATTGTGGCTATGCTCTCTAGTTTAACGCCCAATGAGCAGGGAGATATGCTAGTAACCTTAAAAGATCCTTCAGGAAAAATTGAGGGAACCATGCACCATAACATCTTTAAGAAGGACGAGTACAGACTCACCACTGGTGTAGGTGCGGTGGTCATCCTGAAGAATGTTACCGTTTGACGTTTTGATGGGAACCCAAAGTACCTGAACATCACAGAGCGGAACATTGTTAAGGTATATACTCCATACGTTTATAAATATTTATGCGAATGCTTAAGTAAATTCATTTTTGAAACAGATAATCGGTGCTAATTCGATGATTGCTGAATACCAACCAATGGAAGTATCTACCATCGAGGAGGAAGGTGGAGGAACTATTGGGTACGAATATGAAACAGTTCCAGACTCCGATGAAGACTAAACATCCAACTCGTCCATGATTAAGAATAATTTTATGATAACAGCTTTACGTTGCATTAATATTAAATAATGTCCTAGTATCTATTGTACGATTTTATAATGTTGTGATGTGTTTTATTTCCTATTAGGGATTGTGAAATGTTGGTGTTATATATGTGTAATACGTTTCGAAGCAAAATTGGTACGCAAATCATAAAAAAAATAGGAAACTAAAATATATAAAAAGTTCGTACCGTTGAGTACATGACAAAACCATCCGGGCCTAACCAGATAGCCAATAGGGAAAAAAAATTAAAATATAAACTTTGATCTGGAAAGAATATTTATATTAGTAAAAAGGAAGGTATACTATCAAACTTATACTAGTCTCAATGCAATGTGTTTACACAATCCAATGTTCAGTGCAACTTTCGAAGCCGCAGTAATATATTTTTCTTGGTTTCGAGGGTAAAATTAACTTGCACGACAAATAATTATCATATAATTTACAAAACTCTTATAATTATTTTAAAAAACCTTATAATCAACTTTAAAACCATATCATATAATTTAAAATCATAAAAAACCCATAACCGTCGGAATTCCGTCTTCAATTTAAGACGGAATTCCGACGGTTTGGGTTTTTAATTTAATTAAATTTGTATCGACAAATTAAAATCATAAAAAAACAATAATTACCGTCGGAACTCCGTCTTAATTGTAAGACGGAATTCCGACGGTTTTGGGTTTTTAATTTAATTAAATTTTTATCGACAAATTAAAATCATAAAAAACCAAAAACCGTCGGAATTCCGTCTTAATTTTAAGACGGAATTCCGACGGTTTTGGGTTTTTTAACGATTTTTAATTTTATCGAGAAATTTATATAAATTAAAAACCCAAAACCGTCGGAATTCCGTCTTAAAATTAAGACGGAATTCCGACGGTTTTGGGTTTTTTATGATTTTAAAGTTTATGATATGGTTTTCAAGTTGATTATAAGGTTTTTAAAAATAATTATAAGAGTTTTGTAAATTATATGATAATTAATGTTTCAAAAATAACATCATCAATTTGAAAAATAGTAGTTGGTTATATATAACCTTATACTATGTTTCAAAAAAACCAAACAACTTCGTCATCATCGTCAAACCGGGAAATCCGTCTGAATTCACAAAGTGCATAAATCACAAAACCACATAATCCCAAATTGAATAAATTCTATTATTACCAAAATCTTAAATTCCCATAAATCTATATGTCCTTACATAACAAAATGTCCGAAAAGTCAATTCTTTTAATTTCTATATTCCAAAAACCATTAATTCCCAATATCCTTATATATATCCCTAAATCCGAAATTTCAAAATAAATAAATCACATAATCTTAAAATCCCAAATTCCTATAAATTTCATTTTCCATAACTCCTGAAATCTCAAACTCTTAAAATTTTGGATACAAACAATTTATTTGGACGGGAAAATATTAAAAAAATATACAATTTAATTTTTTTAAAGAATTTCCATCGGAATTCCGTCTTAAATTCCGACGGTCTACCGACGGAAACCCTAATTTCACCAGCCGCCAAAATACTTCGTAATCTTCGTCAAAGCAGGAAAACCGTCGGCAGTACCGTCAGAATAATGACTGAGCGTCGGAATTCCGTCTGAAAGCCGTCGGATGGTCTATTAAATCCACAGTCTTCGTCTTCCCAGAAGACAGATCTGGAAAAAAAAAAATTTCTCCAAAACTTTTGTTTGTCGCCGCCGATCCCTTGCCGAGTCACCGCCTCGTTCCAGCCGTGTAAGCCCTCGGTCTCCTCTTCTTCCCGATTCTTCAACGGAGACAACCAAAAAAAAAAACCTTTCACCGCCGGATTTCGCTTTCAACCGCCGGAAAACTCACACAAACTGCTGGAATCATCCTAATCCACACCCTCCTTCACGAATTCAACAAAGCTATGTAAGTTTTTTGATGATTACAAAGTTTGTTCATAAAAAAAAAAAAATTGTTCTTCATAAAAATAAAATGTGTTCTTGGAAAAAAAAAATTTATCTTCATAAAATTTTAAATTTGTAAATACCTATATAGAATAATTTTACATAATATTATAACATTAATAAAACAATTTAAATTTAAAACAATATAGAATATTAGGTTTAAAATTTTAAAATTTTTAAAACAAATAACATTAACAAAACAATTTATACCTTGAACAATTTAAACCTATTTAAAAGTAATAAATTTAAAACTTTAAATCATTGAAATCCTTTAAATTGAAAAAGTAAAATTTTTATAATTTATAACTTTAACAATTTAAACCTTTAAATTCTTCAACCAAATCAAAAATTATGTAAGTTTTAAAACAATTTAAACCTATAAAATTTTAAACCTATTTAAAATTAATAATATTTTAAACTTTAAATCATTTAAATCCTTTAAATTTATAACGTTAACAAATTAAACCTTTAAATCCATCAAATTTTAAAAACAATTTACGTTAATAAAATTTGTCAAATTAATGTTAACAATTTTAAACAATTAAAAAAAATTTAAACCTTTAAATACTTCATATTTACAATTTTTTAACAATTTTTTAAAATTTGTCAAATTAATGTTAATAAAACTTTTTTAACAATCCAAACTTTAAACAAATTTAAACCTTTAAATCCTTTAAATCCTTCAAATTTACAAATTTTTAACAATTTTAAAAAATTTGGAAAAACTAATGTTAATAAAAAATTTTAACAATTAAAAAATAATAAAATTTAAAACTTTAAATCCTGCAAATCAAACAAAACCTAAATCCATGAACTTTGGTTTCTGAATATACAATATAAAAACAAGCCCTGATTACTTAAATTTAAAAATTCCAATTTCCCTAAATGCCTAAGTCCATAAATCACAAAACCACGTAATCCCAATTTAATTAAATTTATTTATTACAAAACTCTTCAATTTCCCAATATACTTATATCCCTAAATCCGAAATTTCCAAATAACCAAATCGCAAAATATAAAAATCTCGAATTCCCATAAATCCCGAAATATCAAACTCTTAAAATTTTGAAAATCGTAGGGACTATGAGCATTTTCATCGCTCTAGAGGAGGTGCGACTTCCAGTAGGGGAGATCGGACTTTGAGTCAGACGGGTATCCCCGAGGATAGTCCCGACTTAGAGACCCAATACATATCGCAGCCCCCGCCCACAGCCTACTCAGCTCCCACGTCCATGACCATCGAGCAGTTTGTGGCGCAACCCAGACGTGATAGGTTGACTCGTCTAGATCCAGACACGCCACCTAACACGACCTGGTAAGTCTTATTTAAATATGTAGTGGCTTAAATTATTTTAGATAAATATTTAACTAAATATTTTACTAGGTTCCAATACTCGGGAAACGGGATTACGGGTTCTATCAACGACATGATGAATTGCCTGGTAACTAAACCGTATCCCACATACAACGATATGCCAGTGGAGGACCGAGACACTTGGTTCCGACAATTTGCGGTATGATTTTATTTTATTTGTTTCAAATGTATTTCCTATATGACTAACATTTTAATTACTAATGCGGAAATGTGGTGTTTTTGCAGCAACATTTTACGTGGGACCCACCGCTCACTTCGATGGTCCGAAAGGCATTCGACACAAAGGCTGCGAGGAAGTACTCGTGGAAGATGAACGAGTGGAAGGACTCGTGGTACAAATACGGGAAGGTGCCTAAGGTTTTTAAATATAAAGAAGAGTGTTGGGCAGGTCTAATTCGATTTTGGGAACTTGAGGCAACTCGGGAGGACTCAGAGAAACACTCAACTAACCGCAAGAGCGACCGGAAGGGGAAGGGACCCGCGACCCACAACCTCGGAGCAACGAGCAAGGCTTCAGCTGCTCTGAAAATGGTAATTCAAAAAATTTTAAAATTCGCTAACGAAATTGTATATGTTAACAGTTTCAGGAGACCGGTGTGTTTCTTTTGAATCTTGATTTGGTCAAAGTTTCGCACACCAACAAGAAGACCGGCGAAATTCAAGATCCCATTGCTCGTGAAATCGTGGAAGCCGTGCAGAGGCGGCAGGAGGAGTACCTCCAATCGCAACCGATCGAGGAAGGAACTCCGGCGCCCACCGAAGTTCCAGTGGATAAGACCAACGAGTTCACCTACGAGGTTAGTAACCGTGTCACTTTTAAAGTAATTTGAAATTAACTTTTAATATAACTAAATTCTAAGATTTAATTTCTTTTTTATCGTAGGTGACTCCCAAGACCAGAGGCCGTGTATTCGGCCTTCCTGAAGATAGTTGCTTGTCCGTTTCGTCGGTTCGACATCGCGGTGCTAGCAGATTAGAGGCAGAAAACCGAGAGCTGCACGACCGGCTTAGGGCAATGGAGGAAGCGAGAGCGAGAGATAAGGAGGAGACCGATGCAAAATTCCGAGCGATGGAAGAGAAGATGACCAACTTCTTCAGAACCAGTAGGCCGGAATAGGCCTTTTAGAGTTTTAAATTTTATTGTAAAACTTTAAAATACTTTTAAAACAATTTTAATTTAATTAGTTTGTATTTTTAATTTTTAATATGTTTTTAAATGTTTTATTATATTTTATTATAGTATTTATTTCCAATTAAATAATAATTATTTTTTTTTAATCACGATTTCCGTCGGTACTCGCCGGAAAACCGAAACCGTCGGAATTCCGTCGGGCCTCGCCGGAAAACCGAAACCGTCGGAATTCCATCGGTCCTCGCCGGAAAACCGAAACCGTCGGAATTCCGTCGGTACTCGCCGGAAAACCGAAACCGTCGGAATTCCGTCGGTCCTCGCCGGAAGTCTTCAACCATCGGAATTCCGTCTCCCTTTATACTCCGACATGAATTCGTCGGATTTCCGTCGGAAGTGATCGACGAATTTCCGACGGTACTTATTTTCCGACGTGATAGAAATGACGGACCAGTCCCGTCGGAATACTCGTTGTTTTCTTGTAGTGCTTTTATTAGGGTTAATTTGCAAACTAACCAACAAAAAATTAATAATTAAGAAAATAACAAAAACTAGTATAAGTGGCCAAATATAAATCATTAGATTTAGGTTAAATGGTATTTTGTTATAGATTTTTTTGTGTTATTCTTGCCAATTTTCCTTTTTATTACTTCACGGCAATTTTCTCATGGGAAAAAATTTGTTTGGCAATACATTCCTATTTTCATTATTCACCAAATAAACCAAAGAACAGTAACATATAAGATTTTGACACGTAGAATATTATGTCAAACAGTGTAACTGTTTCAACGCATATCATCACAGTATAAAATTTCAACTGCAAATAATCCTATTTGGCAATTATTTTGAATTTTTGACATGTAGAATATTATGCATCAATGTGTAAATGCATCAATGTGTACACATTGATGCAGCCATTCTCATTAACAAATGGTCGTTTTAGACGTTCTCGTTGTTTTAAATAAGGTCCCAAACACCTAGTGATTCATCAGTGCAAATTGTATTTCAAACAAATTTTAACACTATTTGAAACACAATTTGCCTAATTTCTTCTAGTAACTTTATTTTGTTATGTAAACGCTATGAAGATGCTTCAAGACTCTCTTGATACATATCATTGTGGAAATTCTCCTTGCACATTCGATTCTGAATCTACTCTAGATAGAATAATTTCTCAATGGGAAAACTCTTTTATTACTCTGTAAGATGACCACAGTTTCTGTGACATACATTACAAGACAAGAATGTTGAATTTAGCCAAAGAGGAACAAACGTTCTTATACCTCAGAACTGCAACCGACGTGTTAAAGATCCATATGCGAGTCTGGAACTAATCAGACCATGTTGCTCGGCCATGTTACAATGAGCAGAGGCCGTCTGCGTTACAATTATCTCAAGCTGCAGAGACCAAATGGAGCCAGAGACAGATTCCTTGATGCTACTAAAAATCTCAGCAGATTGAAGTACAATAAACAAAATAACTCTTTGACACTTGGATAAGAAGAGATTCTTACAATGGCAAGAACTAAGGCTCTATTAGGTTCAAGACAAAATGGTGCTTAGTTCCGAACACCACTTCCACACTTTAACTTGACCAGTTCCGTCACCGGTGAAAAATATGCCCCCGGGGCCTATCTGGATCGACCTTATCTCTTGCTTTGCTAGAATTTTACCCCTTTCCGTAAACCTTTAGATCAGAATGTATAAGTAAGCTTTTGAAAGAGAGACAAATCGTAGGCTCGTGAAACAAACACCAATGAAAGAACTTACGATGGCAAATCATAGAGGTGCAACGAACTGTTATTGCACGAGCATAGCAGTACCGGCTTGGCTTCTGCATCATGCACGCCGCAGAGAGCTAGCACACCCTGAATACAATTAGCGATTGAGAATTCCTTAGGTCACATTACAGATTAAACCAAAAGAGAGAATGAAATTTCACCAAAAAAACACAAGAAACTATACGGAATCTTCTTTGTGAGTGTATGTCACTTCCAAGTTTCCACCTTCAGTGGCAGCCCAAATCTACAGAGAGGGAAAAAACCCTTTTGTTTGTTATGAGGTCAAATGCAGCCAAGTAGAAAAACTTTGATAGAGTTAAACGCGAACCTTGACCGTATTGTCTAATGAACCTGATAGAAGAAACTGATCCCAGCAAATGAGAGACATGACAACTGAAGTATGTTCTGTAAGTGTCTGTAAACACTGCATATTATCCAGGCTCCAAACCTATAAAAACAAATAAAGCAGACCTATTAGCTCAAACATACAAAGAAACGGGGGTTTTAAAATTAATTCACACATGATAGGTACTACAGTACTTGCTTTTATAGAATTGTCCATGGAACCGGAATAGAGTCTGTTTGCTCCAACATATAAAGAAACAACTGCAAGGGTGTGGCCCTTTAATGATGCAGACGGATCAAAACAGCTAGTGGTTGTATTGTATCTCCATACTAAAATAGAGCCATCCTGCACAGAGGGTGATCTATCCTTATAAGAAGAACTTGTCACTTAACAAAAATCCAACAAACCTATAGACTTCATTAACAGTGGTGTGTTTAAATAGAAAAGTTTACAGTCAGTCAAAGTATTTACCTGTGTGCCAGCGAACAGCAGATCAGTACCCACCACCAGTGAATATACTTGGCCAACAGGTCCAGTGAGACTCAGGCCTGCATTGTTTTGAATATTCCACGCCTGTATATATATAGATACATGTTATCATACCTCAAACAGTAATAACGCCCCGCAACGTAGGAGAGAAAAAACTGGTGGTCGATGTAAATGGAGAAGTTTAACAATCAGGAACCACGCTAGTGAACTTACCTTAACTAGATTTGGCATACCAACTAATAGCCAGGGGCCTTCACTAATCATGCAGCCAACTTCCCCACCAGTATTAAGTACACCTGTACACTATATCAGAGGAAAAACAATACTAAAATGATAAGCGCACTTATCCATAGTCAATCTAAGAAGATCCGAAAACACTCCTTAATCGAACAAGCTTATCAAAAAAGTATAGAATTCAATAAATTCACTACATAAACAAAGGTTCTGCAATGGGAGACGTCCCTTAGTTCCGGCTAAACAACCTATTTCCTAACCAAGCAATGATTGACCATCACCCACTAAGTGAGTCAACTACTACCACTATGGAACAAAACCAAATCAAACAACCAATAAAAAGGTGTGACACACAGAGGCAATGAAAACCTGTCCAGAAGCACAATCCCATATCCGCACAGTTTCATCTTTACTCGACGTGTAAAGCTTATCGGATCCTGATGGCAGAGCAATCCCAGTAACAAGCTAATCAAGAAAACTGGTCCATTAATATCACCAACAAGCACAAGAATCCAACATTACTTAAAGAAGCTATACAAGAATACCTTGTGATGCCCATCTAGCTGAGTCAACAAGCAGAAACTATCTCCTTTGCTCCAACAATGCAAGTATCTACATTTATCACCATAAGGACAATTCCCATCAACCCAAAATTTGCAAAGCTTCTCCGTTTTAGTCACAGTTCTATTCCCACCGAATCTCCCCCAGCTATTACTGCTTCCACTCAACCCGGGTCCTCTCCGATGACTCGAACCCGCAAACCCAGATTCCTCAGCCGGACCCGGACCCGGCAATTCTCTGTGAAGGTAAGGGCAAGGGAAGCGGTTGCAGCGGCCGGCTCGCCAGTGAAAACAAACTTTCTGATTTGAGTCAGTCGCAGGACGATTCGAGCCACCTAGTCTTTGAAAGACCCTCTTGTTTCCTCCATTCATATCTAAATCCATGAATTGTTATTCTCGTCTCACTAAATTACTAGCAGAAGCAGTAAACAAAATGACTCAGAAAACTCTGAATTGGAATTGGATTATCCTGTAAACGTCGAACGGATCATTACTGTTCAAAACACCAAATCCGATCATAAGTTTACATAAATCAAGCACGAAACCCTAGAAATTTACCTCAATCGCTCACATATGAGGTTTCTCAAAAAAATCAAAATTGGAAACGAAAGGGACGAAAATTTCGGATCTTCTTGAAGAAGACGAACAAGTGAAGAAAGAACGAACGAAATCTGAGCCCTCCACGTCAGCTTCGCATCAATGGTTCTTATAAATTTATTTAGAATTTTTTAAAAGAACTAAAATGGAATAGACGGTGCGGATCAAGCTAGATCAGTGTTTGCTAATTGAGAAGATTTGATGACATAAAATGAAAGCTCCATTTGTATATATATGTTACATATTATTACACTTATGTAAAAGATGTACAAACTGTAATCTAGGTCTAGTATAACATTAACTAGCGTAGGAAGTAATTAAATTACTCAAAGGCCAGTCTCTGATTACCAACAAGTGAAGCATATGATCCATGTTGTGCCAGTAGTTCAGAATGGGTTCCAAGCTCTATGATCTTCCCATCAGAGCATACAGCGATTTGATTCGCGCTCTGGACTGTGCTCAATCTGTGAGCAATGACTAGTGTTGTCCTGTCTTTCATCAGACGGTTCAACGCACTCTGGACCAAGCGTTCGCTCACTGCATCAAGAGCACTCGTGGCCTGCAACACGAAAGCAAGTGAGAATAAGCAGTGTATACTCATATTATCTAAAAGCTATTAGTACCGCTCCTCCCATCGAATAAGATACTACTTAGGTACGCATGTTCATTTCTTCAAGAGTCCATCAAAGGCGAGATTATTAAACAAACAGACTCTCACCTCATCGAGAATTAAGATTGGGGCGTTCTTCAGCAGAGATCGGGCTATGGCAACTCTCTGCAACGGTGATTACATCAAACCGGCAGTAAATTTTACAAAGAACCAAATGAAGTAGCACTTTTTGTAGTTCTATACCTGTCTCTGTCCCCCGCTAAGCAAGCCTCCTCGTTCGCCAACCAATGTATCATAGCCCTATTAAACAAACACTGTTTTTATCAAGAGGAAGTTAAGTGCATTTACAAGGAAGCAAAGGTGAGTTGCACAGGTAACCAAACCTGAGGAAGTGAGATTATGAAATAATGAGCGTTGGCTGCTTTGGCTGCTTTAATGATGTCGTCTTTGGACACATGATCATTGGGGAGACCATATGCAATATTCTCGGCCACGGAGAGAGAAAAGAGGACGGGTTCCTGAGTCACGCAGAAATAAAACCTTTGAAAGTGAGAAGAATAATAATTCTACCATGCCTCAACCACAGATGCTATGTATACACACCTGATTCACAATTGAGACAACCTTAGCCCATTCACTTTTGTCAAACATCCTCACATCCTCTCCACCCACAGTAATACGTCCTTGTGTTGGCTGTGAGAAATGGAAAATCAACCAATCAGCATGATATAATGCTTTTTCAAAATTAGTCGTAACCAATATTACACTTCAAATGGGAAGACAAGAGAATAAGAAATAAAATATTATGAATAAATCTAAGAACCTCATAGAAGCGTGCCAGTAACTGTACAATTGTACTTTTTCCTGCGCCACTAGAGCCAACAAGAGCAGTTACGGTACCAGATTTCAACGTCAAACTGAGCCCATCAAGAATTTTCACGTCGGGTCGTAGAGGATAAGCAAAATGCACATCTACATTAGACAACATAGAATATGGAGGGAAAAAAAAACAAATTAGAAAGATGTAAAAGATAAGGTGAGGAGAGTTTTTCTTGGTCTGATTTTACCTTCCAGGCACACATCTCCAGCCCATGTTAATGTGCGTAGGTTGTTGGCTGATTTTAGATTTGACATGTAGTGATTATCGAGGCGACGGATATTCACATCAGAGCCAGACAACAGAAACAATCTAAGATTTTCATCTTGGACTTTCTTTCTATGTATATCTCTTTCTAAACCGTAGGCAAGAGCCTCATCTATGTCCACTGCGTTTAAAATGGAATTGATCCTGTCGATAGCAGCAAAAGTTCCACGTAGATCTCCAAACGTGTTTACAAGCCCTTGGACCTGGAAAACAGAATCCCAGATTATGGTAAAAGTGTAAACCATATTACATGTAAGGATATGGGTAAAAGTAGATGCCATGTGGTTAGAGGTACTAACAGCAAATGTCAGAGTAAATGTGTAGCCAATGAACGAAACAACAGTTCCAACAGCCAGCTCACCCTACAAGGAGAAAACTTTAAGAATAAGAACCAAGATAAATGGAGTGCAAAGGAGTAAATATGTAACAAAATAAGAAACTACCTAAACCAAGATAAGAGAAATTTGATTCTTTGGTTTTGATGAATTCAATTTCAGAAGGTAGTAACTTTACTATAGCTGGAAACATCCAGTCATTTATTGCAGAAAATATGAATGAAGAGTAACACGATCTTCAGTCAGAGAAATTCATTAATCCACCATTCTCTTTACGTGATAAGGGCGAAGAAGCTTAACTTAAACTTCAATGATCATAATGGCAAACAAAAATTCTTACAGGAAGGTAAACCTTACCGTCTTCACCTTGCTTCCCCCAAGAGAGTAAAGAGCCAACAGAGATATATAAACAGCAACTCTTGTTATAGATTCATTTATGGATTTGAAAGTACCAAGCTTTAAGCCGCTACGCTGGTAAGCAAGAATCTGTACATAAAACAGAAGTTAGAAACTTAGAATAATAGAACACAGCAACAATTGTTTAGAAGACATGACTTTCAGCTAGTAAGAGGTCTGAAAATTACCTGACTACCGAACATAGACATCTGACGTTTTTCACCACTGAATGATCTTACCTGTAAAAAAGAGACAAGTTACCTGAGTTTTTGAAGCAAAATCAAAGTTTCTTTAGTTAAGTGAATCTGCCATAAAACATACACACACGACAAAGTCAGGAACTTACTGTTCGGATGGCAGAGAACGTTTCTGATACACAATCAGACATTGTTGCTTGGGCTAATCCATTTGCTTTATAAACAGGAACGGTAGATCTCTTGTACACAGCTTTTAAGATTTAATCAAGTGAGCAGAATTGTACAGCAGCAAAGATAACCAAAATAAAAATGTAAGAGACACGTAATGAAATAGAGAATTTACCAACTAAAACTGACACAGCGAGTATCAAGAAGCCAAGCACAGGTGCTAGTTGAGGAGATAGTGTAAACAAAATGCAGATAGTTCCAAAAACCTACAAAAGGGAAAATGCATGAGCCATAAGTGGAACTCGGCATTCTTGACTAGCCACTCTCTGTCATTTCTAGAACACCGAAAATAACATCAGACGCAACAGCAGGCTAAGGTTAAGTCTGCATTCTTTACGCAAAATGGAAGTACAAACACTTTACAACATATAGCTCACATTTGCATAATAAAGAAATGGCTTGCCTCAGAAAATGCCCTAAATCCACGATCTCGTGAGATGTTATCATTCACGATGCTATTCAGAGCACCGAGATCAGAAGTGAGCAGTCCCGTCAGCTCCCCTACCTACAACAAATGACTAAAAGGTTTGAGCCAAAGAATCCAAAACATAAACCAACCAAATGAAAAGGGACAAAGAAATACACAGACCTTATATTTGTCGAAAAACTCTGCCTGCAAAAACAAAAACAAAAAACCCATCAAATATTTCATTCCACAGACAAACGTAGATTTGATCATTCAAAACAAACCATTACCTTCTGGATCAAAACCCTTCTGAAAATCTGAGCTCTTAATGTAGCCATAACGTTTTCCCAAATAAAAGTCATGTTGGTTACAAAAGCAATAGTAAAGATTGGTTCCAATGCATACAAAACACCGATTTTGCTCAGCAGACGCCAAAGAGGATCCGGTCTCACCCCAATCAACACTTCAAAGAATCTACCTAAAACCAAGAATACCCAGTAACTCAAAACCCTAACACAAAACCTCACCTAAATACTGAATCAATGCAAATTCAATCCAATCAGTAACCATTACCAGAAAAAACAGGCATAGAGAGAGTGCAAGTACTGCAACCAACGAGAGTCAATAAGCAAACACTGAGCCTGAGTTTGTGTTTACTCATCAAGGTCCAAATTAGTCCCCATTTGATTAAATCCTTCGATTCGCCCTTATCCGAATCAGATTCGGATCCTTCGACCTTCGGGTCTGGCTCGCCCACGATAGGTGGAGCTCCGGTGACGTATGCCCTAGCCAATCCATCGGATTTCGCTCTCAATGGTGGCTGGAACGGAGCCGTAGAGCTGCGAAAGGGTTTGAGTACGGACGATCTAATGAGAGATGCTTGATTTCGTCTACGAGCGACGACGCGAGTTGAGCCACCGTGGTGGAAGAGGAGTGTGGTGGTTGCAGACGCCATTGATACCAGTCCAACGAAGCTTCACGACTGTGTATACAATATCTGTAAATGGCTAATTTTAATTTTTTTATTTAATTTTTTTTTCCATAAGAATAATTTTTGAAATAAAATATATTTTTGTTTCTTGGGATACGTTTTTTTGGTATGGGGCTCACAAAAGGCCACATGGACTTCATAGTACTGTTTTTGGGGAAAAAATATCTTTTGCAGAAAATTGTTATCTACGATACGTTTTTTTGGTGTGAGGCTCACAACAGGCCACGTGGACTTCGTAGTACTGTTATTGGAAAAAAAATATCTTTTGCAGAAAATGCTATTTACGAAGCTATTTACCAAATTAGCACCTCATCCATAAGAGTATGTGACACATTTTTTGTGTGTTTTTAAAATATAAAATTATTAAAATTTGAGTAAAAAGAAAAAAAAAAGTGTTTTTATGGGGTATTTTGAAATATAAAATTAATAAAGAGAGTAGAGATAGTGAATGTGGTTAAATATAAAATTGATAAAAATTAAGAAAAGGAATAGAGAGAATGTCTAAAATTGGATATTTTTTAGAGTGTTAGGAAAAGAAAAAGAGAGTGTTTAAATATAAAATTAATAAAAATTGAGTAAAAAAATGAAAGAAAATGTATAAAGTTGAGTAAAAGAAAGAAAGAATGTATGTTTTAATAATTTTATATTATAAGAATAGTGTCTTTAGACACCCATGCTCTAATATCTCTACGGATTTCTTATAAATATATTAAAATATTAATATTAATATAGTACTATCTTATTATATAGTACTATGTGATATAAACTAGTATAATAATAGTATATTATAAGAGACTGAGATTATATATAATGAACATAATCACACTTGCATCAAGAACATTGCTGAATCATTTACACTCGATTACTTTTTCCCCACTAACAAAACAAAAATAAAATACCCATTCTAGATAAAAAAAAATGGTGGAAATCCTAAAATCTAAAAATATTTTGGTACAAACATTTCAGACGTCAAAAAAGAAAAAAAAAATTTGGTAGGAAATATATATATATATATATATATATATATACATCGGATTTCAATAACTCCATAGCGAGTAATCAGCAACTCCATCACCGTCGTAATTATGATTCCATTGTACGGACGGAGGCGGTAAAAGCATCCCTTCGGCCATATTAGCCACCAACCTCGGCATCCCGAACATTGCTTCATCGTCCATATAATAGAAATCACTTGTTTCCTCCGTTACAACATCATCATCCACCACCGTCTCCGTCCTGTCCTTGTAATCATCAGTCGTGATATCGCTCGTTTCGGCCTGAAAAGCAATTGCGGCTTCCGCAGCCGCTTTTTGGATATCTTTAGGGCAAGTCGATTCCGGGATTCTTAACCGCCAAGCCGAATCGGCGAAATTGAGACAAGCGGAGCGGCCACGGAGGGCTATGGCGGCGACGTCGTGAGCACGAGCTGCCATTTCCGCGGTCGGGAAAGTCCCGAGCCAAATTCTTGATTTCTTGTTTGGTTCTCTTACTTCACAAACCCATTTACCGGAGTTTCTTCGACGAACTCCTCTGTAAATTGGGTGACGAGTCTCACGAAACTTCTTCCGGCCCGCTGGTTTCTTCGGACAGCTCGTTGCTAGCGTCGGACAGTAATCGCTGCCTACCGAACCCGGAGATTCGTATTCGGAGCCGAACATTTCAGAGAAAGCTGAAAATGATGAGTCCATGGAGTGGTTAAAGATCTTTGTTTTGTTGGGTTTGGATTTTGCTTTTCGTTTACAGGTAAGATTTATAGTTTTGTGGTTAGAGAAAAGTGTATGTGGAAGTGTAGAGTTTATAGTAGTAGAATTTAGGAGGAAAAATGCGAACACGGAGTTTCTGTCTCTGGGAATGACAACTGGATAAGATACAGCTAAGGATGCCACGTTTTGGACATACACCCACTCATTGTGTGACGCGTGTCCACTTGACCTGATTGGGCAGGCTTTTGACTCTTCACTCGTTATACTTTTCGGAAGTTTTTTTAACTTTTATGGTGTGAGTGTGTGGCTGTGATTAAGCAGTGTAGGACAACCACTACTAAATTATTAATTTCGGGGATTAAACAAATTGTCACTATCACTTGCCTATAAAATAATAATTAACGTTAAAATATCTGTTATAGGATATTTTTTATGGGGATGGGTTTTATTTTTTTCGTCAAATGATAGGGTTTCTAAAGATATTTTATAGAGATTTTTTTAATATATATATTATTATATCGTCGTTGTTTCAAAACAAGCTATGTCGCGGTAAGTTGAAGAAAGGTATGGTTATGGTATGTAGGACTGAACAAATATAAGTTATATTCATTTAGATCTACTATATTCATTTTAATTTATTCACCAAAAAAAAACTATATTCATTTTAATTTATTCACCAAACATTGAATTTATCTAGTATTTGGAAATATTTGATTTTTTTTTTACAGCCAAACATTTAATTATATGAGATTCTCACGATTTGATTTTTATTTTTATGTGGAAAGATTTGATTTTAATTGGGTTTTGGTACTGTATTTAATTTTGTAAGAGATCATTTAATAACTAAATTAAATTTTAATATTGTTAAAACCTTTTTTATTTAAATATATCTAAAAAAAATTTGAAACTTATGAAATAATCACTTATATAAGTATGAAATTTGTCATCACTTAAGATTTGTTTAAGCGTTCCAAACAGTTTGGGCACAAAAATGGTGTAATGTATGGTTCAAATGCGATAGTTGTGAGCTAACAAAGGCAATAAACAAAAGCGAAGACAGTACGAAATCAGGGGAGTATACTCTACGACCTAAGATGGTGGATTGCTTAATTGCCTCAATGTTCTTTTGGATCAATTGAATCGTGAACGAGATCAAGCAAATGGTATGTTGTCAAAGCAGGCTTATGAATTTGAATAATTGTATTCATTGGTATTAATTGTCCCCAAAAGCACATTTAATGTAACAAACTGTACTCAACCGCACCTGCAAATAACATGTTATAACATGATTCTCAAACCTCAATGGCATCGATAAAATATCTTCACCAAAATATATTAGCTTACAAATTAAATACCACCTTTCTCGTCTCCTGTCACTATCAGTATACATACTGACACATCACTCTGAAAACTCAATATATTGTATAATATCTTATGAAAAATATCTACACAGGTTATATTCTCTTACAAAACGTCTCTCATTGTGTCCTCAGTGTCTCACTCTCCTTCTCTAATGCGTTTGATACCTTCTTCTTTTTCTTTTTTTTTTTTTTTTTTTTTTTTAAGGACGATAGAGTCAGAGAATTGGAAAAAGGAGTAGTAAACGACAAAATAGGGTTTTGGTAAAAAGAAAGTAAAGCTTGAAAGTGACGTCGCATGTGTTCAATTATGACATATGGGACTCGAGAGGGAGCCACGTATGGAAAAGGTAGGGACATTTATTTCCGCTGTCTGGCCACGGTTTAGGATTTTGAGTGGCCCACCCTCTCTCTTGTGGGATCCATCATTTTCTTATAAGCTTTCTAAAATATAGAAAGGTAAATTGTTAAAATTAAAACATAAAGAAAAACAAAATGGACAACATGAATCTCATATAATGTTATTAATTTCTTTTCTCTTCTACGCAAACTTCATATATATGATATTATGAAAACTCACACGAGCATAATACAACACGTGATATGCTAGAGATACAACAATTTTTTTTTTTTTGGTAAACATAGATTTGATCGACTACTACAATTTTGTTAAACACGTGGCGCAATCGGCGGTTGTTCTCCATGATCGTCGAGTTTCCCCGGCGATTGTTCCGACTCTGTCTGCGACGAAGCTCAAAGGTTTCAGTAGCACCGTTGCAATTCCTTCCTTCCATCTCTCTCAAGCATGAGCATTGTATCATAGCAGGAAAAATCAAATCCGAAAAAAATCAAACAGCATGAACTCGACTTAATTAGCTCTAGTTCCATTGAATTAATCAATCAATATGATTTTTCATCCTATCATAGGTTCAACAAAGGGAAGCAATTCCCACATACTAGAATCAAGCAACCCAAGTCCAACCACTAGAGTAGAACGCACATATTCCTTCCGTTTCACGAAAATACATATTTTGAGTTTTTTTAGTTTGTTTCATGAAAATAGATTTCCATAAAATATTGTAGTTTTTAAGAAAAAGTTTCAAATACTATTGGTTGAGATGTCTTGAAAAGTGTATTGTATAAATCAATGCACTTTTTTAAAGATAATAATTGTTTTTCTTAATATGTGTAAAAAACTGAAAAAAAATTATCTTTGGAAGGAGTAAAGTATTAGGATTGAAACACAGAACTAACACAAGAGATGTGGTTCTCTCTTTTAGCCCTATCTAAATCCCACTATTGGTTACACGTAATATATGTAGTAAACCTATTTTGATCCCTTAGGCTCATGGAGTCATGGGCTGTATAAGTGGTTTGATAACTTATTATAATACTTACACTTGGGTTGCATATGATAATGATACTAGTACTAGTCGATGACGAAATAACTATCACTCGTAACTTTAGATATGAACAGAGTGAAATGATTTAGATATGTCAATTTTCATGGCACATCAAGAAGAGATTTGATCCTTCTCTTTGATCATGTGTAACATTCTTAGACCAACAACATGTTTAGTAGCCTAATGCTTTACTCTTCTTGTAAAAAGCCCATATAACGAGGAGAAAGAAAATATAACGAGGAGAAAGAAAAGTCTCCAATTTATATATTTTATTTTTCACTTTTCTTTTTTCAACAAATTAAAATTATTTTTATTTTTATTTTTTTTCCTTCGATTGCAAACACCAAACTTAACAACAAATCGCGACATCTTCCGGTGATTTTTTGCTCCGTAAGACTATGCAACTGAAGCAGAAGAAATCTTTAGCTTCTTCGATTTAGAACCCAGAATACAAAAAAATCGTCTTCTTCTTCAGCAAATCTTCGTTCGAGAACTCATAAGGATTCATTTCCTTGTTTCGTATATAATAATCTCCAATTTGGTACACTTAGGGTTTCGGAGATTGATTGATCTGTCTTCTTCTCCATCCGTTACTAGTAAGCTTGCTTCTCCCTTGTTTTCCAGTTTCTTTTTTTCTGCAATTTGTATCTCAATTTCATCTAATTTTTGCCAGTAGCTTCCAATCTTGGACTATAAATTTCGATTTCTCTTGCTTCCCAATTCAACCGTAGCTTCAGATTTCTTCAGGTAAATCTTCTGATTCCTTAAACGCTTGTGACTGATTTTGATGTAATTTCTGAATTTCCATTAGAATTTTCTCTTAGACTTCTCCCTAGGATGCCAATTGAATATGCAAGAACCTAGAGATTGTACAAGCTTAAACAAAACTTAGAACGAAGAGATTCTTCAAAACAAGTTTATGAGAACATCTTTTTAGGTAACTTACATGTTGAACTTAATTGTATTCATACAAGTTGGATTGCATCTCCAAGATCAACACATTAGAATCCTTAGACACTTTTTTTTTGCTATTCTATACTTGAAAGCCAATAACTTTGCTTAAGAATCTCTTTCTCTTAGTCGCTAATGATCTAAAAGCTAGATTACATCTATTTATACACATAGATTCATCATATCCTTTACCTAAGTACTATCCTTTTCCATTAGACTTTTGCTTTCTTTACTGTTGTAAGAATAACTCTAAGATTTTCTGTTCTGTCCAGCTCTGCATCGAGAGATTTATGAGAACAACGCTCCAACGTTAAGCAATTGTCCAGCTCTGCTTCCTGTAGTACTTCGTGTAGCAGTTTTGAACATCTTCACGTTGGCCTTTGTTATTGGCTCAGTTTCTGTTGTTTCAAACTTGTCATTCAGCTGAATCCGTCCTTGTTTCGGACTCCTTGATCTTTGGGTGTCTACTCTCCTGGGGCATTAACAAAGCAGCCTTCACAGGATCCTTCGAATCAAGTTTCTCATTGACTGATGCTGTTGGCCGTTAAGCTCTAAATATGCAGAGGAGCAATGGCATCAACAATCTACGTATCCCGACATCGCCAATGTCTTTCTCCTCGAATGGCATTAACATGCCGGGTTCATTGGTTCTTGATGGGTCTGCGTCAATGCAACACTTATCCCACCAGCAGCAGCAGCAGCAACAACAACAACAACAGTTGGGACAAGGTTCAGTTCCGATGAGAGAAAGCAATTATGCCCATATAGATAAGAAGCCCAAAGTAGAAGTGAAGCAAGAGGACATGTTGCAGCAGCAGATTTTACAGCAGTTGATTCAGCGTCAGGACCCCACGGGACGGAATCCGCAGCTGCAAGCTTTGCTTCAGCAGCAGAGACTGAGGCAACAGCAGCAGCAGATTCTTCAATCCATGTCACCGTCTCAGAGACTCCAACTTCAGCAACAGCAGCAGTTGAGACAGCAATTACAGCAGCAAGGCTCTCAACAGATCCCTCCTAATGTACGTCCTTATGAAGTTGGCGTGTGTGCTCGGAAATTGATGATGTACTTGTATCATCTACAGCAACGACCTGCTGTAAGCTAATACTGCTCTATGGAATTTAACGAATTTCTTCGCATCTATTCAGTTTCTCCCTCATCACTAATACCTTTTTGTAGGAGAATTGCATTACCTATTGGAGGAAATTTGTGGCAGAATACTTCTCACCTCGAGCTAAGCAAAGGTTGTGTTTGTCACAGTACGAAGGTGCTGGGCACCATGCGCTTGGGATATTTCCACCGGCTGCTCCGGTAAGTATCTCTTAGCTATGTGTGTTCTGATCTTGTAATGATATTTGTAGTCATAAGCATACTTACTCCACCTGTCCTATTTTTGAATCTTACTAAACATATGGTGATTGAAGGGCCATTTTTTTGTTTTAAAATAAGTTCTATCTTCTCGTGTTGTTTGCAGGATATGTGGCAGTGTGATCTTTGCGGCACCAAGTCTGGAAAAGGATTTGGTAAGAGTGTTGCAAGTTTCATTCTTGTGTGTACTTTTATTCATGCGCCTTCCCTTAAGCACAATCAAGCAACTTCCATATGCTAAAACCTCTGATAATTGTTTTAAAAAGTCTATAGTCAAAATAGTTTGCTAAACTGTCATCTTCTCTTGTTAAATCTACAGAGGCAACTTTTGATGTGCTTGCCAGACTTATTGAAATCAAATTTGCGAGTGGCATCATTGACGAACTCTTATATCTGGACCACCCACGAGAAAACAGATTTCCTAATGGACTGATGATGTTGGAATATAGAAAAGCAGTTCAAGAAACCGTACACGAGCAGTTTCGTGTTGTCCGCGAGGGCCATCTTCGCATCATATTCTCTCAAGATTTAAAGGTACCTGAAACAATCCTGTTATTCAAAATTGTGATTTTCCTCCGATTTTCTGTTGCCTTGTCTATTCACAGAACATAAAGAGCGAATAAATATGTAACCTTAGCTAATCTTGGCTTTATTTTTTTCTAGATACTGTCTTGGGAGTTTTGTGCTCGGCGTCATGAAGAGCTTCTTCTTCGCAGACTTATTGCTCCGCAGGTACTATTCTGAGAGCATGACCCTTGCATTAATTATGAGGAACTTAAGACTTTACACAGAAATGTGGAAGCTGTTTGTGGTCAACTGTAGAAACCCTTTTGCTTATGAATATAAGGATAGTTACTACTCGGTCTCCACTAAACATTCTATATGTGCTTATCTTCTCGTTTCCTATGAATATGAATGAGCACAAAGTCTGTAATTTACTTCTGAACCAATGTTTAGACATGCTATAGCGGTGTATGAATGTGTAATGAAAATTATTGTTGCTCATCAGGTAAACCAGTTGCTTGAGGTTGCACAGAAATGCCAGAGCACAATCTCAGAGAGTGGGGCAGACGGAGTTTCTCAGCAGGTTTTACAGTCAAACAGTAACATGTAAGTTGATCCATAAGACTCGGTTTGCCATCGTATATATCTTGTTTTCTTCTCCATGGTGGATTCACACTTTTCTTTTATCGTCCATGTTCTGGGAGAATTATGGGCTTTTCTGATAGCTTGACATGGTCTTAGTTGATTTGTATGTTTGGAGAATGCTCTATGTGATCGGCTTTGCTAATTTGTTTGCCAGGGTCTTGGGAGCAGGACGACAACTGGCAAAGTTCATGGAATTACAGTCGCTGAATGATCTTGGCTATCCAAAACGATATATCAGAACTCTACAGGTACTCATTAGCTCTTTTACTAGCTGTTCATTTTGTATACGAAGTCTTTCCTTATAGCTTGGCATTACGAGTGACAGATATCTGAAGTTGTCAAGAGCATGAAGGATCTGATGAACTTCACTGGGGAGAACAAAATCGGCCCTATTGGTAAGTCCACAATTCCATCCACGACATTCTTCGTGAATCGGACCCAAAAAACCAGGTTCTGTTTGATCCGCTGATTGAATGTTAACGTTTTTGGTGTTTTTAAAATGCAGAGGGGTTGAAACGGCTTTTGGAACAGACGGCAACAGTGAAGCAACAGAGACAGAAAATGCAAGAGGTGGAGCAGGTTGGGAATAGTGGAACTATGAACGGGTCAACTCAAGCTCAAATGGCGATGACTCCAGGAACGTTGAACAGCCTGACTGGCAACAACAACGTTAACAATCACCATCAAATTGTTGGTCGTGGAGCTATGAATGGCTCAGCTCAAGCTGCAGCAGCTTTGACCAACTACCAAAGCATGCTTATGAGGCAAAATGCTATGAATAACCCGAACTCAAATGCGGTCAAACAAGAGGGGTTCTCGAATCAGAACCCAACCCCGAACTCAATCCAGAGTCCATCTTCTTCATCCCATCAGAGGCAGAACTTAGCGACTGGTGGATTTCCCAGCCCTCCTCAAATGCAACAGCAGCAGCAGCGCATCGTGAATGGCATTCCCAACATGCTTCAGCAGAATCATCATCAACATATGCAACCATCACATGCACATGGTAACAATCAGGAGCAGCAGATGCTTCAACAGCTGTTGCAGGAGATGTCGGAAGACGGGCCAAGTGTGCAAGTGCAACAACAACAACAACAACAAGCCTTTTCAGGTCAAAGCGGTAGCAACAGTAACGCAGAGAGGAACCAAACTGCCTCCACATCTAACGTCTCAGGAGGAGGCCGAGTTCCAAGCCGCAACAACAGTTTCAAAACAGCCTCAAACAGCAACCTTCATTTGCCAGAAGATATATCGGTACCAGAACTATCTCACGATTTCTCCGCTGGAGACGGTTTCTTCAACAACGATATCTATGGCTTGTAATATCCCAACAGAAAAGAAGCATTGTTACTTTGACTTGACACAGTGAAAGAGAGTTTAGGGCTTATTTTTCTCAGTTAGGTTGGTTTGGTCTTTGTATAGAAACCAAAAAGATATGAGACCAATGGAGGAATTGGTGATTTGTTGTAACCTATTTACGTGTACCACTAGGCACTTTAGCTTTTCTACATTTTCCCCCCTTTTAGCGATTGTAAGATGAAACGCTTTCTAGTTATCTCTTTCTTCTTTATGATTTTACTTTGATAACAATCTGTTTATAAAAAGGATTTTTATGTCTCTAATTGAATTTGCCACAAGACAAGCTAAGACCATGTTCAATGCAGATTTCACGGGATCTTATGTGGTGTTCTTATAATATAAAATTATTAAAACACATTCTCTCTCTTCCTTTTAATCAACTTTATATCTTCTCTTTCATCATTTTACTCAACTTTTAAACACTCTCTCTTCCTTTTCCTTTTAAACACACTCTCCAAAAGATCCAATATTAGATCCCTCTCTCTCCCTTTTAGACACTCTCTCTTCCTTTTACTCACTACAAGAAAACAGTCCATTAGTGACTACGGTTTGTGACTGAAAAATCAGTCACTAATATTTGCGACTACTTTGAGACGAATTTCCGACTGATTTGCCACGCCAATAAAAGGCGTCGTAAACTAGTCGCTAATTTGCGACGCCAGCAACTAGTCGTAAGGTAGTCGCACATTAGTGACTACTTTGTGACACCAAAAAGTAGGATCAGAAGTCGTCATAAATCAGTCACAAATTAGCGACTCCAGGAAGACGATTATAGTGGTCGCAAAATGGTGACGGATTTGTGACTATCAGAGGAGTCACAATTTAGCGACGCCTTCAAAGAGTCACTAAAGTGTCGCTAATTTGTGACTCTTTAGTGACTAAATAGGGTTTAGGGTTTCAAAATAACAATTTTTTTAAAAAATTGGTAGTGACGAATTTGTGACTCTTTAGTGACCATATAGGGTTTAGGGTTTGAAAATAACAATTTTAAAAAAAAATTAATAGTGACGAATTTGTGACTCTTTAGTGACTATATAGTGTTTAGGGTTTTGGATTCTCAAACCTATACTAATGTCACAAAATAGTCACAAATATACCACTATTTTGCGACACATTTGCGACGCATAAGTAAATTTGCGACTGATTAGTGACTACTTTGCCACTCCATTTTACAATAATACACATTAAACCCCAAAATGTATGCTTCTATGATTCATAGTTGTATTTAGCTTGTACTAAAGCCAATGACAAAGTAGCCAAGATGTGGTTGTAGTGAGTAAATCAATTTCCAAAAAAATATTTATGTGAGAACAACATTTATGTACTTTAGCATATAAACACTTAGAAGTTTTAAAGTAAGTTTATGTAAAGTTGATGTTTTTGTAAATTAGTTTTGTTAGTGGTGGTATAATGGTTATATGAGTTTATTTAGGGTATATGGTTTAGGGAAATGGCAGAAAAACAAAATTTGGGTCTAAATGTTTAGGTTTTAGGGATTTGATTTGTGACTAACTTAAAATCGTCACAAATCAGTCACAAATTAGTAACTATTTTGCAACTTATTTGAGACTAATATATAGGCGGGAATTATTTGGGGGTTTGGTGAAATAATTTGATTTTTTGGGTGGGAATTTACCGTTCCAAACTTTTTTTGTTTTGACTAAATTACATCTCTTTAAAACAAAGAGTCTAAAATCCAGCGTTCCCAAATCAGTTTCACAAACCCTAGAATTTTATTTCTCTCCAAATCTCAATCCGATTCAACTTATCTCTCTCTCAGAGACATTTCTTTCATGTGATTTGTTCATCTCTCTTTCGATTTGGATCTAAATCTTTACCTCTCTTTCTCTCTCTCTATTTCTCGTTCGCGTCTTTCGTTCGCGTCTCTCAGCCTCTCACTAGCTTCTCCGGCGAAACCGAGCTCTCTCGTGCCACCGCCGTGAAGAAAGTCTGGGAATACGTGAAGCTTCACAATCTCCGTCGTCGAAAGTTAAAGCAGCGGTAAATCCAGCGTCCTCGAAGCACTCGTCGCCGTGATTTTCTCCCTCGCGGCAATGAAATCTTCACTCGCCGTCGTCTCCTTCTCCAGCTTATTCAGACGAAACCACGCTCCGATGGTGGCTCCGATGTCGAGTGGGGAGAGTTTCTTCACCAAGGTAGCAAACGATTCTATGATTTCTCTGAAATTCGCCAAGAGATTGAGGTTTTTTTGCTTTACTCTCTCTTCTAAATTCGTTCCACCTTATAAATTTCAAATCATCAGATTCGAAGAAGAACAAGAAAGTTTCTTCTTACGGGAAATTTCAGTAAGAAGAAGATGAAAGTTTCTGATATCAAACGACCCGAAGATTTCGTGCTTGAGTTTAGGGCTAAGGTTAGAACTTGTTTTTGTAGTCCATGAATTGATTCATGTTTGGTTGAATCTAGTCTTTGAACTAAATTAGAAGTTATACACCTTCAAGTTTTAAGTTTCATTTGGCTAATATCTGCATATCTATGGCTTGTCATTGCTTTATGTAGTGTTGAAGTTTCTTGAATTAGATTTTTTGTCAGCGTCTCTTAGACTGTAACTGATTTACATATCCGATGTGTTACTCCTTTGAGATTTCTTTCTAGTTTATAAGGTCGTGCTTTTGTTTTTGCTAATAGTGTATCTTTCTTTGTTATCTGATTGTTTCTTCTTTGTTACTTTTATTACCTTTAGGAAGTAGATCTTATTCGGATGAAGCAGAGGGTAAAGAGGCCAAAGTCTTTGCCTCCACCAGTAAAATCGAACCTTGTATTCATCATACGCATCCAAGGGTAATTGATAGTCTCCGATGGTTTTATTTTCTCTGTTTGAATTTGATCTTTGTCGTCAAAGCAACTGATCTTGTGTCGTCATACCCATTTGACAGAAGTGTAAATTTCTTTTGATAGGCCATCCTTTACCGAAGAATAGGGCAGGAGACATTGGTTCTCCAAATTCTTGCTCTGTAAGTTCACATTTATAGTGATATGAAGTGGTCGAGAACAAATTTTTGTGTTGAATTTGAATGTTATTAACAAGAATTTCTGTGCTGGGGGGCCAGGAAGCTTGAGGATTGTGCAGCTGCAGAGCAATATTGTGTAGAGATTGGTAGACCAGATGCTTTTATGAAGTAGGTTCTTTTCCTTCTTTTGTGAAAGCCACCACACAGTTTTCATTTGTCACTGTCAAATTCCTTTAACAATAGTTTATCGTAGGTTACTTGATATGTACTTGGATCCTCAAGATGGTAAAGAGCCTATGTTCAAGGCTGCTGTTCGTCTTCTCCACAACCACGGGGAATCACTTGATCCTTTGCAAGTTTTGGAAGTAAGAAATCCTAGACATTTGTATGTTAGAAGATGCTGGTGCTGCTTATAATCCTACAGCTTTTTTCGTCTGCAAGTTGTTTGATGCTAAAGCTGAAATCATGTGTTATTTGCAGAAATTGTCTCCTGATATGCCCTTAAAGCTGGAATCAGATACAATTTTGAGAATGATGAGGGCAAGGGTTCATCATCATCGTCAAGGCCAGGTAAAAGTTACAATTTTTTTCTTTCTTAATTCATCATCGTTCCTCATCATCATCATTTAGTATTGTGTGTTTTAGCTGTCAAATGTGTGCAATCAATAACAGTAATCTGTACAGTTAGATGCTAAGAAAGTAACACTGATTAACTTATCAAAATTTGTTACTGTGTTATTAGTTCCTACAATCTGTATGTGGTCTAAATGCTCTTAAGCCAATTGTTACAGATCGTACACAATATTTCTCGTGCATTGGATGTAGACTCAAGGTTGATAGATGGGTATTTCGGTTCAAGCAAGAAATGTATCAGATGATGCTCATGTATCTTATGGATTCTTAACAACATGTTATTCTTGATTAAATGTGTTCCTTAACAGTTTTATCTATTATTGTGAGTTGTAGGTGAAAAAAGGAGGAGATAAGGGGATTATTATTCGGCTGAGGATTGGAAGCATATAGATTTCATGAGACTTGTAAAGTTTATGACTGTGATATTCCTAATTTCAATTATGCATCTTGTAAATGTTATGGTTTGTTTCAAAGAGTAGAATATTTGATGGATCTTATATGTAATGTAACTTTTGTTTGTTTTGACAAGCTATATGCTTGTTTTGTAGTATAAATTTTCATTTCAAGTTCTTTTTTCATTAACAACATTAGGTAATTGTAGAAACACAAACAAACAATAATTAGTCACTTATAAGTGACTGAAAAGAGACCAAAATGTGACTCATAAGTGACTTATAAACCAAGGCGTTGTAAATCAGTGGCAAATTAGTGACCAAAATGTGACTAAACTAAAGTGTGACAACAACAATGTAGTCTCTAATTAGAAGCTAATTAGTCGCTAATTGGCGACGAATATAGTTAGTCATAAATCAGTCGCAAAATCAGAAGTCGCTCATTAGTCGCTTATTTGCCACGCCAAAGGCAGTCCCAAATACGTTGCTAATTAGTGACTACCTACATGAGTCACAATTGTGTCGCTTATTTGCGACTGAGTTATGGAGTTATTAATCCGTCGCAAATTAGCGACGAATTTGCGACTGAGTTAGGGAGTCATAAATCCGTCATAAATCCGTCATAAATCCGTCGCAAATTAGCGACGAATACTCAGCGTCGCAAATTAGCGACGGCATTTTTGCGACGCCAAGTTGGCGTCGCAAAGTATTCGCAAAGGCCTAATTAGTGACGAATTTGTGACGTTTCTGGTAGTGGCAAATGGCCTGTTTTCTTGTAGTGAACTTTTATTAATTTTATATTTAAACACACACTCAATATACCCACAAAACACTCTCTTTCTTCCTTTTACAACCATTTTAATAATTTTATATTATAAGAACACCCCATAAGATCCCAAAATGTCACCATTGAACATGCCCTTACGTGTCAATTATATGTATTATGATTATGAAGAAAACCCCCTCTAGAATAAACAAGAACTATATAAAAATAATATTAAATAGATATAGATAACTAAATTTTCTTAATAATAAATTGCAAATCTAGGATTTCAACAATGTTAATACATACTTGGAGAAATTGATGCAGAAAATGGTAAAAAAAATAAAATTATATTTTCCCAATACTTTAATCTAAGGTAATAGTATTTTCCATTCTCTCATAATTTATGGATTTTGAATCAAATCTTATTTGATTTAATTTGTTTGGGATTACTCTAAAGTCTAAACTTTAAAGCATACATTAAAATGATATAGGTTGCTCAACAAGAAATTAGGGGGAAAAAAAATATAAAGTGGAAAACTAATCCAAAAAGATGTGCTCTTATCATCTCTCTCTCGCTCTATGGGTTACAACATGGAAAGCAAATCATCAGTTCCCAAACCAAGTTCTCCATCGTCTAGAGACGTCGAGGATGTGAAGAGAAGAATCCTCAAAGTGGTCTTCGTGGTCGTATCTTGCGCAATAGCAGGTTTCTTTGCATTCGCCATGATAAACATAGAGAATGAAAAACAAAAAGAAATAGAAAACTATGTCCCCGATATTATAATACCTTCTATGGAGTTAACGGTCCTCAATAGAACCGAGACTGGTCTTAGTGTAAAATGGGATTTATTGATCAGGACCCCTCCAGATCTCCCTGGTTACTATACGTGTCTCAAAGGATATTTTCAAGTTTTCATACTTTACAAAGGTGTTAATATCACTACTTCATCCATTGAGAGGTTACACTTTTTGTTTTATAATGATCTATACTCTATTTCATTATTATTTTAAAATGATTTTAACTTGTTTATTTCACATTTTTTTGTTTACAAAATCTAACTAAGATTAACTCCTCTTCATGATTGATCAGTTACAATTTCATACCGCGTTGGCCTCAGCTGCTTAATGTTTCATGGGTTGCTTCCGAGGGACATGTGGACGATGCGATTGTGAAAGATATTAAGGAAGGAGTTGAAATGCGGTTTGGATCGCGATTGTTATTTCCGGATTGCAGATATGGGAGAAAAGGAAAGATGAACTATGTGTGTGATGAAGCCATATTAAGGTTCGACCCCAGCTCACAGAGGAAGGCAACTTTGTTTGGAGACAACCCTATTTGCCACTATCTTCACTAAAATAATTTTGTGTTGGAAAAGAATATCAAATTATATTAAAAAAAAAAAAAAAAAACTGTTTCACATGTACTTGTTGTTTGAACTTAATTTTATTATATAAAAGAGAATGAGCATAATTCTAACTCACGAGATCGCGACATGTGTCTGATAAATTTGGAGGAAACATTAGAAGTGAAATAGTTTCTCTCAGTTTTATTCATTAGCCAATAGACTTATTTATACAAGTATTCTAACTTGTTCATCAAGTTATTTTACATTTACAGAATAGGAAATATACCTTATACAAGTTAATATTTGTGTATAAGGTATATTTGTGTATATACATGTTATCCCCGAGATCTCCTAACACCCTCCCGCAAGCTCATACGTGATAACATGTATGAGATTGGACAATCTTCGAGTCGTCTTCATACCCATTGTAGGGTCATCAGTGGCGTTTATACCTCGCCATAAGGCCATCGATGGAGAATACTGTAGTAGTTTCGAATCTCCATTGTTTCATGTCACCATGTGAACTGAACGAACTCATCAATTGGTCCATGCTCAAAGTTCACAGCAACTTCATCATATCATCGAACATCGTCTTCTTTGTAGTATCAGACGAACGAACGATTTTTTATTTTTTATTTGGATCCAGATTCATCATCTCCGTGGCTTCATCAAATTTGTAGTGAACGATAAATAACCACATGAAGACTTTGTCTCTAAATCTTGTCTTCTTCTTTTTTTTTTTTTTTTTTTTTTAAGATCCGAAACAAAAACTTAATTAAACTAAAATAAAGAATAAAATAGAAACATAGATTATGAAGGACGAAGAAAACAAAGAAGGAGAAATATCAAAGATGAAGAAATAACAAATGATCGAAGTTGAAACTAAGAATAAAACCTTTTTTTTTTTTTTTTCAAAACGGAAGATAAGAAAACCTAAATCCCATAGAAATTGGATCAAGGCTCTGATACCATGATAAATTTGGAGGAAACATTAGAAGTGAAATAGTTTCTCTCAGTTTTATTCATTAGCCAATAGGTTTATTTATACAAGTATTCTAACTTGTTCATCAAGTTATTTTACATTTACAGAATAAGAAATATATCTTATACACAAATACTAACTTTCCTAATATCTATTAGGAAATATATTCAAGGGATATCTCGTAATCCCCGAGATCTCCTAACAGTGTCAAATAGTCTGTTAGATTCTAAACACATGTTAATTATTTAAATATGTAAGTTTTTAATTATCAAAATTGTTAATTATCTAAAAAGGAAGAAGTTAAAATAGATATTTATATAAGATATTTTACAAATTGCACAAAAACTCTATATGAATATTTATATAAGATATTTAGTCGAAAATAATTAATAAAGAGAAGTTTAAATAATTTAAATAATTAATAAAGAGAAATTTAACATAAAACAAAAATTAGAAAAAGGAAAATAGCAAACTATGTAATTAAAAATATAAATGACCAAGTTTCTATCGTTGTATATAAGTAGAGGTTTACACCATATGTATATCTATGGGAAACACAAAATAATGGATCTTAGATAAAAGAAGAACTATATCAAGAAGAACCAACAAAAATAAAAAAATTTGGTTAGTGGATATTTTTTTCAAATTGTAAGCATGTAAAATGTAAAAATGTCTAAACATGTAAATATGATTTAATTATTATATCAAATAGTTTAATGATTCAAACCATAATTACATATATCAAGCATGTATACTTTGTTGATTTTCAAATTCTTCAAATTATATGAAATATGCGACTATATTTTTCTAAATTACATATGAACCTATAACTTTAATCACTACAAATATCTAAGTTGAGATTTGAATTAGGAATATAGTACACTTCTCCAAATATTTTTTAAACATAAATATTTACTATAAATCAAACAATCCTCGCATAAAAAAAAAAAACCTAGGGTAACCAATTAATATATAAAACTGTACACATCAGCTTAATTATGTTTTGTCGATATTGTTTTTTTAACCTGACCGAATACCTAATCCTCAGCCGCCGTCACGATGAGGAAGACAATATTGTATAGGTCGATAATTTAATGTTTACCCTGATCAAATAACACTCATACATGGTAATATTTTTAATTACATTTTTTTTGGGTCAATTTTTTATTACATTTTTGGTAAGATGTGAGAAGAAGTTTATTCTTCACCGGAACCGGAGGAAGAGTGGGAGATTCTTCTCCGGTAAGAAGAATCTCACCGGAAAGGAAGAAGAAGAATAAGCAGAAGAAGAAGAGCACTCGATCAGTAATACCCATATGATACTGGAGACAAAAAAAAAAATATATATATATATATATATATAATATATATATATATATTTGCCGGGGTCATAATAAATTTTGATCTAGATCTAAAAAAATTGCAATATTTTTATCGAACAATAAAAAAAAACAAATCATCATAGATATACATTTTAAAGATATATTATAATGCTTACTCATATTTATTTCGATTATCACTGTATAAAACATACTCAATGGCGGTCCAATATTTTTGGATGGCTCCAAGCAAATCTAAAAATGGTGTTTTTTTTATATGGTTTTAATATGATAATAAGTTAATTCTCTTATTTGAATATACTTATATAATAACATATTTGTTTATGTTAATTCACTTATGTTTTTCGTATGTTTTGCTTATATTTTTCATATGTTTTGCTTGTATTTTTCAAATGATAACTTATATGAATAAGTTAATTCATTTCTCTCAATATAACTACTTACAATTGCAACTCGTGCGAAAAGAGCATATCAGAGAATAATCCTAAATAAAAAAATTTACTCACCGTTTAGGTTTCTAATTTTTTGTTCTAAATTACAACTTAAATTAATGACGATATTAGTTTAAGAAAATAATTGATTAACATATTTGTTTTAAAAAGACCCACAAACATTGAAAAAAGAGTCTTAGACACATTAAAATTAATGAGCCATATTGTCATTGTTTATGAAATTTTCTAATTTGATATATTGAAATTGAGTTTGATGTTGGAGGTTTGACACCATATTACCATTATTTTATAATTTTCTAATTCATTCTAAAAGCTAATATTGTAGTCATTTAATTTGGAGTTTAGAATATAATTTTATGCCACATTGTCATTGTCTGTTACAAAAATTTGTTACTAATTATAACACATTATCTACATCCATAATATGTAACAATTAGCTACAAAAACGTTGTGTGACCTTGTAACTAATGTTACACATTGCTTCACAACTATTCGTCGCAAATTTTCCACTAATAGTGCGTGTGTGACTTTTTGAAACAAATTTGTGACACTTAAATTTTGTAATTATTTGTAACTCATTACCCACAAATTGTTACATATTAGCTACGAAAATATAATATGAAATGAGTAGCAAATTGTATCTTTCGGTAGCTAATATTTGCTACAAAACTTTTTTGTAGCCATAATTGTGGGTATGTTCACTTATTCTTGTAGTATTCTCTCACTTCTCGATCTGACCGTGAGATGTGTAATCTCGGATTAACCATGTATTAATTGCGATTGTGTCAATTTGTCGTTTTCTTTGTGGGTTTCTACGCTTATTGGACTCCAGGTCTTGGTTAGCAGTAAAGCAACATCAGAACTGAGTCCCAAGTATCGTCAAAACTGTCGAGAAACTCTTGGATTGAACTATTCGTAAAATCAGATCCGGTTTACGCAGAGAAACGTAGACATCAAGTTTATCCAGACATTATTAGTTTGTGCCCTACCGTGTTCTTTAAGTCTGACTCATTCAGATAAAACTTTTTATGTGTTTCTTTGTTTTGAGAAATTAAACATTTTTGTGTTTTTTTTTTATTTTGAGAAATTAAACTTTTTACGTGTGTTTTTAATATAAAACAAACTCAACCTTCCCTTTTTTTACTTAATTTTTACCAATTATATGAGCGTCATTTGAATTCTGAAGGATGTTCATAAAATATTTTATTTTTTATTTTCCTGCAAGTCTCAAATTTTTACAAAACAGAATAAATAGAAAGCTTTGAACTTCTGTATAATTTAGGTTAACACCATAGTAACAATTGGTTCATTTCTGAGTTTTTTTGTATCAACTAGAAGTTGATTTTCCCGATGATATCGTATTCGCAGCACCATCAGTTGTTTCTCTATCCAAGCCTTTAACACCTGGAGTTTTTTGTGAGATAGTTGCCTCCGATGTACCCGTTTTGGAGACATCCTCCACTTCTGCACCTTCACCATAGAAAGAACCTGATGATCTCAGCTCCTTCACCATTTGAAACTCGTTGTAGTGTGCCCGTCTATGGTCGTTGAAACTTGCATTTTTCTCATTCTCAGAATCTGCAGTGTACAAAAACAGAGTTGTTACCACGAAACTACGAGTCAGCTTTGATTCGTTTATTTTGGGTTTCACAAAGAACCTTCATTTTCATCCATTGGATCTACGTCATCATCGTCTGATGAGGTCCAGCCACCAGAATCGGATCTCTGGCTCGTATTTTTACTGGAAGAAGCAACATCATTCAGAAAATTCCTTAGTTCTTCCGCACGTTCCATCTCATCAACACAGTTGTCAAACGTTCTTCCTCTCGGAGATAGAGAGCCTGATCAAACCAAACAGAGAAAGTACTAAGCCTATGGTGAACATAACATAGTGTAGGTTATGTTTGTGTTATTTCATTTTTCTATGTATCTATATGGTTGGTACAATATTGTGTTAACTATATGCCAGAATGCCAAAAGCATACTCAAATGCGTAGGTAAAACAGATAGAATCGAAAAGGAGAAACCTTCATCCTCCATCATCGGGTGATAGGGTGTCTTTGGTTCGGTAATCTTCTGTCTTACAGGTTTGTTGGACTCAATTTCCACTATATTAGCTTCATCCCATTGTACACGTCCCCTGGCAAACAAAATAGAGAGAATAAAAGCTATATAAGTGTTGGCAATAGCTAAAACAAAGATATAGACAATGTACTGGGGCCTGAAGTGCAGTCTGAGACCTAAATGCCATTGATATTATTGTTCAGAAGCCAATATATGAGCCTTAAACCAGCATAAACGTAAAGAGAACTCTGAGCTATTTCATGAAGAAGCTGAAAGGAAAGTAGGAGAAGGAGAAACATACTTCATTCTAGAGCTAGATTATATTCTCCCTCAAGGCAAAAGTATTATTATTATAGCTCACCTGATTGCAACATAAACGAAAAAATATCAACATTGAGAATAAGAAACAAAAATTGAAAAAATCATCATAGAAGAAGCACAAATTGACGCCAAATCAACAAATTCCAGATTGAAAGTAAGAAGATGAACAAATTGATCACCGTTCCTTGATCCTCCATTGACATTCACAAACAGAGAAATTGATTCCACAAAGACTAATATAATCCTCTTGACCTAGCTCCGTAATTTCAGGTTTATAATACAGACTCCCAAAAGCCACACCAATGGAAATCGATAAGATTTGTATATAAAGATTAAGAACATGGGAAAGGATTTACCTCTTTCAAAATCGGATTATCTTTCTCGCTTTCCACCAAAAATTTCTCTGTGGGTTTCAAAAACTGGAAATTTTCTTTTGGTGGAGAAGGCGAATCTCACATTTACAGATATACCCTTGAGAATCGATGGCACGGTCAAATAGCCCGTCCGTGCATTTGACTTTGACCATACAAGATTAATCCAGCCACGTGGAATATTATAATCCGTTAGATCGATTGGATACTTGTGTGTAAGGGTACTTTTGGAAATAAATATATTGATATGTTAAACTTATTGGAGTTTCTTGTATTGAGCTCCTTGAGCAAATTCTCTCTTTTTCGTATCAAAGTTTCCTCTCTGTGCTCTCACAATGTCACTATTACATCAACCCGCACAAAGTGAGAATTCATCTGAAAAAGTCACTTTCCTCTCAATATAATTTTTTATACCCACTTTTAATCTTCATACCCAATTTTAATCAACCATTTGTGTGAAGACGAAAATGCCCTTTTGTATATGAAAAAAAACTGAAAAAATTAAAACAGGAAAAAAAGAAATCGCGTCTCGTCGGAAAATCAGAAATCGAGATCTCAGGAAGAAGCGACGGAAGTCAGAATCGCACTGGAAAAGGAGGTTTTCGTCGCGGTGGAGCTCTTTCGCCGCCGTTTGTTTGCCTCTGCCGGTCTGCATTGAGCTCTCCTTGAAGTTCCAGGTCCATTATTCACCTTCCTTCAGCTTATTGTCTCGTCGGAAAATCACCTCCATTCGCTGCCGTCGAGCTCTCTCAAGTCAATCGCCGCCATTTGTTTGCCTCCTCGGATCTGCATTGAGCTGTCGTTGAAGTTCCAGGTCTGTTATTGAGCTTCCTTCTGGAGCTAATTGTCTCGCCGAAAAATCTGGTTTCCGCCGCCTTCGCCGCCGTCGAGCTCTGTCAATTCAACCGCCGCCGTTTCTTTGCCTCCGTGGATCTGGCAGGTTCGTTCTTCAATTGATTTAGTTGTAGAATTGCAAATTGAGGAACTGAATTGGATTTGATTTGATTATGCACATTATGTTGGTATGAGACTCTTTTGGTATACGCACATTGGGTGTTTGACCATGGTTTGTGGGTCGATTAGGACTTCAGAGTGGTAAGAACGGATATCAGTGGTTGAATCGTAATGAATTGTAGATTAGAACCCGATAGAAGGAGTAGAGAACTGGGTATAACTAGTAAAACTGGTATAATTGATTGTAGTGAATGAGTTTTGTGTATTGTTTTGGCAGGAAACAATGAGCAACAATGTCAGCATACATTTTAAATGCCAAGGTCGCATGTATAGCATATTGTTGAAGAACTCAGTGGAGGAGATAACTTTGTCGATGGTAGAAGCTAGGATATACAAGAAGCTTGCGTTAGATGAAAGTGAGGTTAAATTGCAATTTAGTTACATTCCAATACTGGTTCGATGTGAGGAAGAGCAGGCTATTTGTGATGATGAGGATATGTATGTTTATCTAACGTCCATTGATAACGAGAACCGTAGATGCATTTTGTTTGTGGAGGTCATCACTACTTCGGGACTGCCCGAGCAACTGTCGAGAGTGAGCAAAAGTTCTTTTGCTATGAACAATGAGAAGGCAACTGATGATGAAATCGGAGCTAATGCCATTACTCTCCACGTAGAAAAAGAACAAGGAAAACAAGTAGAGATTGAGGTTGATGACGGTGATGATGGTGATGATGATGATGTCTCTAATACTAAAGAGGGTAGAAATGTAACAAGTGATGAAGTTATGAGTGATGGAGGTATGTGTAGCTCGGATAGAGATATGGGTGATCAATATTTTGAGCCTCCACCTGTTGTAGAAGCTAGTCAGTCGTTTATAGAGCCATGGGGAGACGGTTTGGGTTTGAGTGTACTTCAAGAATTTCCAAATAAGAAGGCATTGCAAGCTGTTGTTTGTAAAGCCGCATTTATGAACAGTTTTAGTTTTGTTATTAAAAGGTCGGATCGGAGGCGTTTAGTGCTACAATGTACTAAAGAAATGTGTAAATGGAGTTTACGAGCGTCGAGGATTGCAAAGACTGATATTTTCTCGGTTAGAAAGTACAAGAACATGCATACATGCTCTCGGGCTACTCAGAGTACAAGCAACAACAGCAACATGAAGAGGCATGGCAGTCCAGAATTAGTTGCAGCTCTTTTGCATGAAGATTATCCAGGACAAATGGAAACTCCATCTCCTAAAATTATCATGGATCTTGTAAAGACAAGATTAGGTGTCACAATATCATACTCCACCGCTCTGAGAGGGAAAAACCTACATGTTAGTCATTTGCGTGGTAACCCGGAAGAAAGCTACAAGATGTTGTATTGCTATTTACACATGTTAGAGAAGGTAAATGATGGTACAAAAACATATGTGCATTTGGATAAGGACAACTCCAAATTCAAGTACCTATTCATAGCTTTGGGAGCTAGCATTGAAGGGTTTAAAGTCATGCAGAAAGTGATAGTTGTGGATGCAACGTTTCTGAAGAACGGATATGGTGGTGTTCTAATATTTGTCTCAGCTCAAGATCCTAATCGTCACCATTATCCCATAGCGTTTGGTGTACTCGATGGTGAGAAGGATGAAAGTTGGACTTGGTTTATGGAGATGCTTAAAACTGTTGTGCCGGACTCTTCTGAATTGGTGTTTATGAGTGATAGAAATGCAAGGCTCATCGGCGTCATAGGTAATGTGTATCCGAAGGCTCATCATGGGCTTTGTATATGGCATTTGTCTCAAAATGTGAAAGGTTATGCTTCTAACGTGAACAAGGATGTAGTCGCATGGAGATTCATGGAGCTTAGTAGGCAGTACACAGTGGCTGATTTCAATGCTGCTTATTATTCTTTTAAGATGAGATATCCATCTGCTGCCAAGTATCTAGAGGAGACTACCAAGAAAGAAAAATGGGCAAGATGTTGGTTTCCAGGAGAAAGATACAACTTAGACATAAGCAACTGTGTGGAATCGCTGAATAGTGTTTTTAGGGACGCAAGAAAGTACTCCTTAATACCCATGCTTGATGCAATCATTAAAACAATTTCGAGGTGGTTTAATGAACACCGGAAGGAGGCGGTGGCTGGATCGATTGGACATGAACTCGTGCCGTTTGTGGAGAATTGCATGCATGATTTATGGGTTGTTGCTGATAAATTGTCTGTGACGGAGCTAAACATTTTTGAGCTTGAATACCATGTCATTGGTAGTGATGGAAAGCCTTATTTGGTGAACTTGCTCTCGAAAAGTTGCAGTTGCAAGGTGTTCGATATTGAATGGTATCCTTGTGTGCACGGACTAGCCGCTTACATTGAATTCCTAAGGTATGAAGACAGAGGTCGTGATATCCAATTACATGAGTTGTGTTCAGAATATTATCGGACCGATTGGTGGGCAAAGGCGTATAAGAAGACAATCTATTTAGTGCCGGATAGATCTCAATGGGATGTCCCGGATGACGTGAAAAGCAAACAAATCATACCTCCGGATCCAAAAAATAAGAAAGGGAGAAAGAAAGTGAAAAGGTTCCCATCAGCTGGGGAAAGGCGTCCGCGGACGAAAAACAAAAGGCGGCCGAGAGAAAAACTCCAATGGTTGTTATTCGGAACTCGATTTGGTGTTTCTTGATTATTATGTCTTTGTGTTTCAATGTATTATTATGGCTTGATGTATGAATGTATTATTATGTCTTTTGTTCCAATGAGGATATTTTTACAAAGAACTTAGTATTATTTTTAAATTTTATTACTACTAGTATCATATAATTTACCACAAACGTTCACTAATGACAGGGTAATACTACTAATACTGGTAAAACTAGGATATAATATTATTGATATATTTATTTTTGTTAATAATAAGCAAGGATGAAAAACAAATGGAAATGAAAGGTACTTATAAATGATACAAGGATGAATTAACTATAAAATAAGAAATTTAAAAATTATATAAAAGTATGAAAGACGCTACACAATATATCACCAAGTAGTAAGGAACACTTATACTTTTAAGCTCACTTATACTATTATGATGAAAAATTTCCAAATTGTTGTTTTTTGAACATATGAATACACAAAACACTCAGAACTACATTTTTATCGACTTCAGTAATTTGTAAAACTAAAAAAACGAATTAAAAAGTTAAGTAATACTGATTAAATTGAAAAATAGCAAAAGTAATACTATGTTGAACTTTGGTAGAACTACAATCAACTATGTACAATTCCGAACCCGAAGGGAAGAGATTCTTTACTTGTCAAAACTTTGAGGTGATTTTTTATTCACGGCATTTGTTAGGTTCTTAGGATCCAATTTGTTATTTGAAGATGTAGAATGATGTGTTAGGATGGCTTCCACCTTAGGAAAGCTTGGGATTTGTTAGGCATTCACGGCATATGTATTTGTGTGTAAAATGATGGCTTCCACCTTAGGAAAGCTTGAGATCGTTCTATGGAAGAAGAGGTCGAAATATTAAGGAATGAGGTTGACAAGAACACGAAGAGGTGGAGAGAGGTGACAAACCACGAGTTTCTGATTGGGCAAATCCGTTTGGAGATGAAAACCAAGGATGAAGAGATTGCTACCCTTAAAGAACAAATGGCTATTTTTATGGAAACTATCGATTAAACAAGTTTGTTAATGACATCTAGTACTTCTCTATCTATGTTTTGGTTGTGACTTGTCTTTGTTTAAGGTTGTGTAAGACTTGCCTATCTATGTTTCGGTTGTCAATGACTTTTGTTGGAGATCTCCTTTTGTTGTGGTTGTTCGGGTAATACTAGTTTTACTAGTATTACCCGTATGTAGTGAACATTTGTGGTTTAATTTCAGAATTAGTATGATATAATTTATTTTCTACTTTTTTAATTGATCGATTCTATTTTTTTTTTGTCCGAACATAGACTTATATTTAAGTTCACCGAATAAAGACCAAGTAAATGACAAGTCCACCAAAAGTTAACCGAAAAGACAAAGTAAATTACAAGTTCACCGAAAAGAGTTAGTAAAGTACAAGTCCACCAAAAGACCAATATTACCAAAAGATCAAATGTTCAAAGCAGCCCGTGACCGTGTCACCCGCCTCGGTAGTGGTTGAGGAGATGGTTCAGCTGGTTCAACATGCTCTTGTGGGTCAGTGTTAGTCGCTTGTCGTTTCATCGCTTCTGCCTCAACATTAATCTGCAATCAAATAACCAAGTAATTACTGACTGTTCTGCGTAATATTACTAGTATTACCAGTTTTACTAGTATTACCAGTTTTACTAAACTTACCTGTGTCTTCACAAACTCTTCCAACGGTTTGATTCTTTCTTCAAACATATCAAATCTCCCATCAATCCTCCCAGCAAGCGTAGTCACCTTTTCTTCCATCTCATCTTTGAAGGTCTTGAAGAGATTCATCAAATTCGGATGTGGACTTCCCTCATCCACCACATTCTCAAGGTTCTCCGCATTCTCAGGTTCTCCTCGGGACTGCACATCTTCGTTGAACATCTCTTCAAGGCGGACAGTATAGCCTTGACGAAGACGCTCCATCCAACTTTCAATCACAGCATCATGTGCATCATCGTCATCTTCTTGCTCGGTGATTCCAGCAAGGAGAGACTCTTCTTCATCGCCTTCGGTTGCTAAGATACTAACAATATTCTGTGAACATAACAAAGCAGATATATTAAATACATAACAACCAAAAATAATTCTTATGATAAGTAGATAACTAAGAAACACTAACCTCAGTTGCACCAAGTTCATGATATAGCTTCGAAAGAGGATATCCTCTCATATCGCAATCCTTGAACTTTCTCTTGCACATCCTAGGACAAGAGACGTCCGGAGAAGGATTAGCTGCTGTGAACTTATCCTTGAAAGCTTGAATGGCCTCAAATGGTAGAAGCTGCACAACAAACATATGGTTAGAGTTATGTTCAATTAGGACAAAGCAACGCATCCAATAACTCATTTACATTTTACTTACCTCAATAGGCAGACAGAAGCCCGAGATCCCCCATACTGCATTCTCTTTTTGCACAAACCCGTCAAAATGACTCATCGTTTTTGCGATCGATACCAGCATGCGATCAAATGAATATCTTCCCCAAGGAAACGACTCGCAAATGCTAAGATCACTCACAACACGTAGAAATAAGTCATCAACGCCTGTAGCTTTCTCTCCAGCCTTTATCGGTGCTACAACTAGGCTGGATAAGAAATAGAGAACAACCATCTTCAGCCTATCCTGAGACCGTCCCCTTGGTACCATTTGCTTCAACCTTTCTCTCACATCTTCCCGTCTAATCACCTTTTCTTTAAAATATTTATTCACAAAACTCTTACTTCCAAGTTTGTCAAAACCAAGTGGATAGTTTCGACAATCAAAACCCAATATCAACGCATGCTCCTTAATGCTGTATCGGATGGGAACCCCATTCACAACAAACCAAACCTCCTTTTTCTTTTCAATCTTAGCGGTTCGAAGAAAAAGCAACCACATGCCCGCAGCCTTGTGGTTTTTCTCCCTCGGCATGTGGAAAACGTGTTTGAACTGTGGATGGTTCTTAAACCAATCCCACTCATCATCGGTCAAAGGATGCTCCAACTCATTCAACGTTGTCAAAACTTCCTCTATATGACACTTCGCCGATATCTTTATCTTTTTGTTATACTCCGACGATGGGAAGTACATACCCTGAGGTTTTCCTGCTGTTGGTTCATCATTGGCATCCTGCAACAAACAGTTTTACCAAATATCACCAATCTCATCACCAACACAAACAGTTTTACAAACAGGTTAAGACATAGTTCTACTTAATTCTACCAGTTTTACCAAGACACATATACTTACCATTGACTCTGCCTGAGGAGGAGGAGGAGGAGGAGGATGCAGCCACTCATCTTCTAAATCTTCTTCTTGATTATTGAAGAAGACCGGAGCAGGAGGAGGCGGAGATACAGAAGCCGGCGGAGACTCCCTCTGAGTAGCCGGAGACTCCCTCTCCTCTGCATTATCTTCTTCTTCTTCATTCTCCACAACCGGAGGAGGAGGAGCCGGAGACTCCACTCTATCATCTCCCATTCTCTTCTTCTGACTCTTCTTCTTCTTCCCCACCTCCTCAATCGGAGTAGGAGCGAGATCCCTCTCATCTCCCGTTATCTTCTTCTTCTTCTTCGGACTCATGTCTCTTTTCTGAGCTACTCCTCCCTTCCTCTTTCTGCCCATCTTTTTCTTGAGATTGTCTCTAATATTCACCAAAGGAGTCTCGTCGTCATTCATGTTTTCAACTTCCCCAACAACAGCTTCCCTTGCTTCTTCCTCTCCTCCTTCAGTCGTCTTTTCAACAGAGATCTCCTTCTCAACATCCGTAACACCAACTTCCCGAACAACTTCCGGAAGACCAAGTTGCGACCTTTTCGCAAAGGATTTCCTTCGGAGTGGAGGCATTGATATCAATTCGAGAGAGAGAACGAAAATCGAAATTGAGAGGGAGAACGAAATTCGATTTTGATTTTGAGAGGAGTAACAGTTTTGATTTAAGAAATCAATTTTGAGAGGAGTAACGGTCGGAGCTCGCTGTGAAATCGGAGATATGAAGAAGGAGAGTCGCCGGTTGAGAACAGTTGAGTTAGGGTTTTGTCTCGGTTTGATCCGGTTTGGGGAGACGGTTTGGGCCACTCGCGGGTCGATCCGGTTTGGGCGGTTAAAACTCAGGTATTTCTCGTAATAAGTCTTGGCTAGGCTAAAAACGTAATTTAACTATTTTCAGGATTAAAAATAAATCAAAACGAAAATGATTTTAAAAGTGGGGTTTTGAGATTATATTGAGAGTAAAGTGACCTTTTGAGATGAATCCTCGCACAAAGTCCCGAACTTTTGACTCATAATTTCCCCAATGCCGGGACCAGCCGCGATGTTAGTTTAAATAGTGTGAGTAGCAGATGATGAAAAACTCCTTGCAGGTATTGTTTTGGCCCTGCTTTGGAAAAATTACAACAGTTAACATAATCCCCAACCCAACCAAAAGAAGCAAAATCATCCTTTCACTCTAGTTACTTGTTACTACACATAAGGTATCGCCAGGTTAGTACACAACTACTTGCAGCTGCTGAAATGTTGGATTGAACGATAATGAAGTGGGTGCTGTTTTATTTTGCCAACCTTGTCACTGTTTCTCCCGCAATCTTCCAAGCGCGGTTCAAAAACTCGAATAATTTTGAAGGATCCTCCTCCCCCTCCTCCTGAGAGAGAGCAAATTTTAGGTTCGCAAAGCAGTCACCTAAAGCAGAAATAGCTTCTTCCGCATCTGTTAAATCTCCAGAGTCACGAGGTTCTGGATGTTCTTCATGTCCTTTTGCCTCTCCCCGTGACTCCATGCGATAATTTATGCTACATGTACTTCTCTCTCTTGCACGTACCTCCGCTTCCAGATTTGCAGCCATGGAAATGGCTCGATCTATACACGAAGGAGGTATCTACAGTCAAACATATATGTGAGATTAGCTTAATGAATGGACCAACAATACCCAGATCATACATCCGATGTTCACCGTCAAGTTCTTTAGCATTCAAGACCAGCTTATCGAGGATCTTTGTATGTCGGTATGAACTTATGTATGTATATGTAGGTGAGGCACGTGAGATCAAAGGGAGGGATTACCTGGGCAAGCTGGGCAACCTTAAAACCAAAGCTTCTGCTGCAAAGACCACGCACAAGTTTATATAGATATGTCACATCATCATGATCAGAACCGCCATTATCTTTTTGCCATGTCAGATAGGAGACATGGTATGTACCAACTAAACCTGGGAATGTATTACTGATCTCAGCTATTTCAGGGTAATGCGTGACAAAAAGAACCAAACATCTTTTTTCTGCTAAGAGATGTTCTAATGTTGCATAAGCAATGGCTACACCGTCGTGTGTGCTGGTGCCTCTTCCAAGCTCATCCATTATAACAAGCGAACGAGAAGAGCAGGTTCTGATTATATGCGATGCTTCACTTAATTCTTCTAGAAATGTACTTCGGCCATGCTGGATACTGTCTGAAGCACCCATCCGAGTGAAAACGCCATCCAGAACGTGCAGCTTGGCGAATGAAGCAGGTACAAAGGAACCAACCTGGGAAACCAAAGGAAATAATGAGAATCATTTAGCATTCGACATTTGTAAAAAGTCCCCAGAGCCAGAAGTATCGAATAAATGGCCATAGGACAGGCGCATCATGCCATCGTTGAGATATCCCAATTTTTCTTTTGCTAGGGTGCATAACCAAAAAACAGATGTTGATGGAGCATAAGCTATGTTACCTGAGCCATTATGGTAATTAAAGCAACTTGACGGATATAGCAGCTCTTTCCTCCCATGTTAGGCCCGGTGATAATCTGGCAATATTCACCTTCTGCATGCAAGTTTGTGTCATTTGGGACGAAGTTATCTTGTAATAGAGTGTCCAAAACCTGGAAAATTTGAAGACACGATGAACAACATACTCCCAACCTAGTTTGTTGAGAAAGAAAGAAAAAGATAAGAAGTGAGAGAAGATGCATACAGGATGACGACCAGACTGTATGTTTATCTCAACTGGGTCACAGTCATCCACAAACACAGGACGTACGTATTTCTGCCAAGGGAAAAATATTTAAGACGAAGTTCAGAAATGAAAAGCAGCGACTACAAGGACATTTTTTGTGGGCAAACCTTGTTTCTAGATAGAGTTGCAAGGGAGTGCAAACAGTCCAGCGCAGCAAGAGCTTGAACGGCAGCCTGAAAATCTGTATAGTATCTACCAAAACTCTTGAGAAAACTATCCCATGAAGCTCGGTTCACTATTGTAAGGTGTTCAGTTGCTAGAGCTAGCTCGTCCAACCCGGTAACTATTTCTGGGGGATGATATCGAATAGTCTTTTTGGTGCTATTTACTTTCACCCAATTCAGAGGGACCTTGGCATCAACAGGCAGCTGTATCAGAGAAACAAAACCCTTAGCTGCAGATCAGAAATAAAAGTCCACAACTTACAAAGATAAGAGTATTATACCCACAGATATAGATTCAATGGCTGTGAATAATTTCTAATGGATACGTGCACGAGAAAGAAAGTGAGAACAGTAACCACAAAAAATAAATAAATAAATCACAAAAAGAATCAAGAAAGCTGCATTCTTGCGGAGAGAAATCATCATAACAAAAGAACTACGCGTTTTCTATAAGGTACCTCTATCAAATGCGAGATACCGGACACTTGAAGAAATTCCAGATTTCGAATTGCGAGCTTCTTGCGGTATAATGCTATCGAGGTATCCAGTTTTTCTTTGACAACAAAAACTGCTTGGCGAGCTTCAGCAAGCTGAAGATAGAAAATAACACAACTGAGATATAGAACACAAAATTTCCACTAAACAATTGATTCATGAAAAGCAAATCCAGGTTAAGAAGCTCTGTGATACACAAAACCGAACATAAAGAGAGAAGCGGTAAAAAGTTTCAACTTCCCCGTCAAGAGACAAACCTCAGGAAATTGGCCGCTGGAAGTAATTAGTATGTCGAGCAAGTCTCCTCGAGCAGCGCCTTCCTTATTCAAGGCAGAGAGAAGTTTCGCGGCATTGTCAACCACAGCAGGGGATGAAACAATGGAAATCAGTTTTTTCAAAAGAGACGACCGCACAGTTGCGGATTGCATACTCCTCATTTCAAAATCTTGCTTTATGCCAAGCCGTTGGAGTTGCTTCCCCGCAAGTAAAATAGCTTCGATAACTGCAATGAACTTTCCATTCAAAAAGTTAAGGACTCTCAGACCTCCGGAAAGGATGAGCAGTAAAGCAAGATTTAAGTAACAATAATATAGGTGGGAAGCAATAATTTGTTTCTTTTTCCTAAACAAGATAACAAACCAAAAACACGCCTTGGCCCATCGAAGTTTATATCTTTACATGACTCTATAAAGTGAAAATCACTAAGAGAAGAGATGATAGGATACTGAACAGAATTTGCCAGATGCTATTACTATGTAGAAAGTATTTCTTTGACTAGATATCGCACAGATACCTATACTCTGTATCATGTGCTAACTAACTTTATCAACCACTAGATATCGACAGAATTGTTACTGTATTGCACTTTCTGAGTTGAAGTTACTTCACTCAACACAGGCACATATATAAGAGGACAAAGGACAGGCCAAGTTTCACCTCTGTGGCTTTAGCAGTTCGATGAAAGATTCTTGTTATTCCACGTTGAATATCAGGTAATCTAGACAAAGCTGTCAAGACTGAGGAGAGCAAGCGATAAAACTCAGGTGGTACAGTTTTTCTCTCAGAACCTTCTTCATTTAACTCATCGATGATCTGGGAGGAACTATGGGATCCCATGCATGCAGCAATCTCAGAAACAGCATCAAGACGGGCACATATCAAATTTCTATCACAAAGAGGATAAGTTACCTGTTGGAATAAAATTGCAAAAAAAAAAAAAAAAGCAAGGTGAGCACGACAAAGGGATACATCCTTACACAGCAATGACTTACTGAATCTTCTAAACTCCAATAAGTTGCAACAGTACCAAATATACAAAGGCCTTATGCGAAAAAAGCTAAGAAGAAAAGAAATTGAGTCTTACCCAGTGTCTAAGAAGCCTCGAACCATATACTGTAATAGTGTGATTCATATTATGGAATAAGGAGCCAGATTCTGATCCATCTGAATTATTTCTAAGAACCTGAAAACAGATACAGATTTTTTAAATTGTAACTCAATTAAAATACTAAGAAATGATTGAAAAATTAATATTCTCAGAATATCACATTGTGACTGAAAAAAATTAAGTGAAAAGCACCTCCAATTGCTGCAATGTATTGGCTGAGAGAGTCATCTCTGTCCTACTTGACAAAGAGCGAAATGAAGCTCCCTCGTAAAGGATCCTTTCAAATCCAAACTGTTTGAGATGGCAACATGTCAGAGCAAGGGCTTGAATAGTCAGTTTTGGCATGTTCATAATTGCCTGCACCATCAACAAATGCACAAATTAGCAGAAATTGCAGCAAGTATTTAATAGAAAAAAATCTACTTGAAAGCCAGATGTGTTCATTAAAAATCTCACGTTAAAAAAGCACCACAAAAATTAAAGAAAGTGACAGTTTTTAGGAAATCAAATGCCATACATGAACTGACAAGCAAGACGATCCTTCTTCAGCAAACTCCACCTTGATTTCTTTATCATCTGCCCGGAGATCTTCATATAATGACATAACCTCATCTACTGCACTACCATTCCGGAAACGATCCAATGAGGCACGTTCCACTCTAACATTTGAGGTAGGTCCAGCATATGCCAATAAAAACTGCCAAATAAATAAACCAAATGACCATCTATCAATACATGTATGCACATCCACCAAAAACACAAGTTCTAGTCATCTAAACTAATCCAATCAGTTCGCCAAGGAGGATTCAGCGCACAATAACTATAGACAGAATCTAGTAAAACCGATTATGGAGCTAAATTGTTCAATGCTTGAATCATATACAGATAAATGTACCTTGTCAGTTTGTTGTGAAAGAGGCTGACCAAGCAACAATTCAGCTGGTGACAAACTCAAAACCACAGCTTCTAATCCACTTCTCAAGAAATTATCATTAAACTCTCCATGAACAACTTCACCAGTCGAAATCTCAACGCCAACAATACCAACTCTAACATCAAAACTCACCTCTACACCACAATCTGTATTCTCTCTATTAACTTGCTCATCAACAACACAAACCAAAAAATTACTCCGTGCACCAAAACCTTCTTCACCAACGCATCCACCACTAATATCTTCAGCAGCTTCCAGTGTGGCTTTCGTGTATAAAGCCGATAGTCCACGGAAAAAAGGACCGGTCCGATTCGCACCGTGTGACTTAATGGCTGCAGTTTCTGTCTGCTTCACCACACCAATCTTGTATCCTGCATTCACAAGTCTTCTCACATGGACGTTTAATCGAAACGTCGGTATACTCGCCGTCATGAAATTACGATCCATATGAGCATAAATCCCCAAAACTCGTGCTGCGATTTCCGCGTCTTCTCCGAAGAATCTGTACCTGTAACCAACTTCTACCATTAACACCACATCTGGATACTTACTCTTTAGCTCAACCACCTGTTGCTCCAATGGCGTATACTTCCTCGATGATGTTTGTGGAAGAGATTGCTCATGAGAAGGTTCGAGAAGTTTCTGAAGGAACCTTTGGTGTAAATTGGGATCGGGTTTAGGCTTTTTCGGTGAAGAGGAGGCAGCGAGGTGGTCGGAGAGAAGTTTACGCTTCGCCGGAGAGAAAGAGACGGTGGCGGATATCTTCGGCGGTGGTGGTGTTGATGATTCGGCTACCGGAGTCGACGGTGGTGACGATTTGGGTTTCGGAGCGAAGAATCGAGAAATCACTTGCTGCTTTTGCTTCCCCATAATCGTAAGGTAACTGAAAGGTCGTGGCTATGGCGGATTTGGTTATCGATTTTCGCGCGTTATTTTAGGTTACTGATTTTGCTTCATACTGACACCGAACTGACAAAAGTGACGAAGAGTCTTCGCGAGGCATTCGTTATTGGGCCGGGAATTTGTAATTGGGCCTCAATAAAGCCCGGACTGAATACTTAATTAGGCCCAGGACGGTTTGATACTTCTGTAATAAAAAAATAAAAAAATAGAGCAGAGGTCGGCGAGAGAGACGGTGCTATTAATACTCCGTCGCGATTCTTCCTCTGTCGCCGTCGTTGCCGCCGACTGATTCAGGGATATATATATATATATTCCGACATTAGTTTATTTGGGCTGATTGATTTCGAGAGAGAAAGGGAGAGATGGCTATGTCTCAGGTGGTGAATACTTACCCGCTTTCGAATTACAGCTTCGGAACTAAGGAACCGAAGCTTGAGAAGGATACTTCCGTCGCCGATCGACTCGCTCGTATGAAAATCAAGTACGATTCGTCTCTCTCGCTCTTTTCCTCTTTCTTCTCGTAGCTACTGGTAGAGATGATGTCACGATTCAAAACCCTAGGAATCTTCGATCTCGTTTTTTATGTGAATTGTATCTCTTGTTGGATAGATTCGTCTTTTGGATTTGTTGGTTGGATTGATTTAGTTAGAAGAACAAGATCTGTGTTAGTGAACAAAATCAGCTATATTAGACTATGTAACATTTCAGTGATTGATCTGAGAGTGACACAGCTATAGCTAATGTAAAACACTTTTATTCACTATGTTCGTTCAAGTTATCATCGCTTTTGCTTTGGATTAATGAAGTCTGATGACTGAATGTATATCTGTTTCTTGGTTTCTTAATGGTGTTTTCTAGTTATATGAAAGAGGGGATGAGGACTAGCGTTGAAGGGATTCTGCTGGTATGTATCTTTTCGTTTCTTTTCGAGCTGTGAGATTATTATGTTTTGCAGTTTTCGGTCCACTATGCTTGTTATCCAACTCGTCGGTAGCTGTTTCTATGTTGTGTAACCATGCACTGTCTTAGAAACGGTGGAACGGCTATATGGTTTATGAATTGTATTGCCATATTTGATAGAGACATAACTCCACTCTATTTTGTTTGTAATTTGTCTTGGTGGTCTCTGTTACATGCGTTCTTTACCCAATGTGGCATAAATATTAAACTGTGTGATTCTTGGCTGGAGTTATCTAAATACTTTGCTAGTTGCCATCTCTAACTCAGTTTTGTGTTGTGGAGTCAGAAGAAGCTCTTCTTAGATATATGGATTAATAAAGACACTAGCTTTATGGATCCAGTGAATTTTTTAATTAAACTGCACCTAATAGAATCATATAAATGAGCTTTTAGTTAGTCTTCTTGTTATCTCGTTTCTTCCATTTTTATATATCATTCTAAGTTAAAATGCCAAAATTCAACCCTCCTATTTTGACATTTCCTTTTGAACATAAGTTGTTTTGATATCTTAAGATCAATCTTTTAAACCTTGTATCTAGTTTGTGCGTAAGTTTCAATGAATTATTTGTGTTTAATTTTGGCATTGTTACCACCTAATTTGATTTGAGATTGGTTCTAAATCTTCAACCATAAGATTCTTCTTTAACTTTTCAGGTACAAGAACACAATCACCCTCACATACTTCTCCTGCAAATTGGCAACACATTCTGCAAACTTCCAGGTGGACGCCTGAAGCCTGGAGAAAATGGTACGCAGCAATTGATAATTTCTACTGTTGTGGTTTTCTTTGTTGCTTCAATTTTGTATGTACTATGTTGTGTCTTGCAGAAGTTGATGGCCTGAAAAGAAAGTTGACCAGTAAGCTTGGAGGCAATTCGGCTGCTCTTGTACCTGACTGGAAGGTACTGTCTGGGTTTCCTCTGTATGCATTTCAAAATATAAATCTTTTGTGTATACTTAACATGACAGTAATGAGGTGTCTTTGCTAGAGATTCATATGTATACATTGGTTTGATTTATAGATAATTATAGCTTTGTCCCTGATCGAGTGGTTTCTCGATATGCTTTTCTCATTTTTCCCTTTAACAGGTAGGAGAATGTGTTGCGACATGGTGGCGTCCGAACTTTGAAACCATGATGTATCCGTATTGCCCTCCTCACATCACGAAACCAAAGGTAATAGACGAAAAACACACAATGTAGCTTCTCAACATTCCTCCTTTACCCTTCTTCTGATTAGTCTCTGTTTAATATCTCTATTTATGGAATGGCAGGAGTGCAAGAGACTCTACATTGTTCACTTGTCTGAGAAAGAGTACTTTGCCGTGCCCAAAAACTTGAAACTATTGGCTGTCCCTTTGTTCGAACTCTATGACAATGTTCAGGTTTTTCTATTACCAGATACTATGATTTAATCTTTGGAAATGGGTTTCCGCAAACTTCTAATCGTATTATTCTTTTCCTGTAACAGAGATACGGACCGGTTATATCGACCATTCCTCAACAGCTATCGAGATTCCATTTCAACATGATTAGTTCGTGATTCTACTTGGTGCTCAAGGACAAGAAGCCTGTCAGGTGATAAGTTAAGTAGGCACCGTAGAGAGGTGTAGCTACCGTTTTAGAGACGGTTTTGGATGGTGCGTGTGGGGGTATTTTACACTATGGACTTGTTGGGTTTCTGTAGAACTTGTTCAATCATATTTCAGGACAAAAAGATTATCAATCTCATTTCTAAAAGCAGACAAAGATATTGTACTAACTGCTGTGTTCTTGTCTGACCGTAAAAATACATGTTTGTTTCGGCTCAGTTTTGAAAAGGATAGTTTTGTTTTGGTGCTATGTATGAAATCCTAGTTAGGCCAATGACAAAACTACTTCAACGAATAACCACCCTAATTAGGCCAGTCTCTATGAGAAACAAGTTACTAAAAGTACAAAATGCATAACCAGGTGATTACATGTTTTATCGTCAAGACGACCAAGACATGTTTTTTCTGCTCATCGTTTTCGACAAACTAATAGAGCCAACAACAAAAAACAAAATCAGAGTATTGACAATTTAGCGACAGCCCATTTCGATGGGGACATGAGTTGAAAATGTGTTAACAATATTCCTCAGAAAAATCTTATGATTAGTCCACTTGTCATTGACTCATTGTAAAAATTGTGACACATTTTGTTCTGTTATCAAGAAAACAAAAACGTGAGGAAAATTATACAAAAATGTCTTGCAGCAAATAAGAGCTCAACGTAGACTTCATTACAAATATTATTACAAACTTTTTGTACCCAACTTTTAACTTTATCTAATTCGAAGATAAATTTAAATATAATTTCAATTTCTTGGTCTCGCAATTACAATTTGTCTACTAATTCAACTCCCTTATTAGAATAGTGATTTACGCTTGAATTATCAACGGTTGACATGCGTAGTGGAAAAAAATAATAGACCTAGAATCTGAAACTTCCAAAATTGAAATAATTTGTATGGTGTGATTGTAAACAATGAAACAATGATTATAGAGAATCATCCAATATGTTAATATTCACTCCAAAAAACAAAAAAATGTCTACTTGATATTACTATTTAACGAAAAGATACTTTAACAGATTTTGAAGGTATTGAAAAGTCTTTTGGTTTGAGAAAAGCCACCATTGGTCATTTCTTAACAATAATTATGTAAACTCTACCTATGGACATTTGGTGATATATATATTCTCTCAATCATCATCATATTCAGACATGTTTTTTTCTATCAAGATAGAGAAATGTCAAAGACTAAATCTGAAGAGGGGCCAAAGCAGAGACAGAGAAAAGGGTTATGGTCACCTGAAGAAGACAAAAAGCTCACTAGCTTCATACTCTCTCATGGCCACACCTGCTGGACCACTGTCCCCATTAAAGCTGGTCTCTTTTTCCTTTATCTTCTTCAATATTTGTTCTTCCTTTTGAAACGGTAAACGGTGTTAACGACCTAGTAACGACGTAATGACAATATCTTACTTGGTAGTGACAAGTAGAAAATGTATTGTCAGGTAATAGCAGGTTATTACCTCGTTTAACCTGACATACACGATGTATCGCCAAGTCTCTCTCTTTTTCTTTTATCTTTTTCTATATTTGTTCTTCATTTCTTAAATTAATATTTAATCTAGTTAATTTTGATAACTTGAAAGGTTTACAAAGGAATGGGAAGAGCTGCAGATTAAGATGGATTAATTACCTAAAACCAGGGTTAAAGAGAGGAATGATTAATGCAGAAGAAGAAGAGACCATCTTGACGCTTCACTCTTCCTTGGGTAACAAGTAAGCATATCCCTATAACCTAACCTTATTGTTTCCGCAGATGCTTATTAAATAGTGAGCTAGTAGGTAATGTTTGGTTGTGATTAGGTGGTCGCAAATCGCGAATTACTTACCAGGAAGAACAGACAACGAGATAAAGAACTATTGGCACTCCCATTTGAAAAAGAGATGGCTCAAATCAAAACCCGGAACATCTATATCCTCTTCTTCTTCTTTTGAATCACCGGTCGCTTGTGGAAGAAGAAACCTGGAAACCTTGATCTCTTTCCAGAAACTTCCAGAGAAGACATCTTCATCGCCATCAAAAGAAAGCAATTTTTCTGTTCCTGAGATGCCAAGGCTTTTCTTCTCTGAGTGGTTTTCTTCCTTAGATCCCCACATTGACTATTATCCCTCTGATTTGAGTCATTTGACAGACTCTAAGAACACTCAAACTCCAATTCCTCAAGGATCAGTCTCAGATTATGAAGAAATGGGTGACTTGATGATCAAAAACAGCAACTGGACTCTTAACGATGTCGTGTTTGGTTCCAAGTTTCAGAATCAAGAGGATATGATTGATAGAGAGGCCGATGATTGTAATTCTTCTGGTCATTTCCTTTCTTCATCAACAAATGGCGTAAATTACGTCTAAGCTAATGTAAATCAAATTTTCTTTTTTTTTTCTAATACCTCCAATACCATATTATATAAGAGATACATAACAACAAGTGACTTGCAAGATTCATCAATCTTGTTGAAAGTTTTACACACTATGAAGTTGCAAAGTACTCATCAAATCTTAAAAAGAGGTTTGCTTCCATCAGGGCGCGAAACCGCAACACAAAGGTTTTTCAGTACAAATGCATCACATGTGAAAATGTAATTTAGAAGTGATTCAAATAGGCGAATAGCCGTCGTTACTTTCATCTTCAACGGCTTGGGAGGAGGAAGTAGGCTTTGCGGAAACAGTGAGTACCACAAAGGCACCAAAGAGAATGGTAATAATGGCCAAGAAGTTCACAAGAAATGCTTCGGTTCCGTACTTGGCAAGCCCTCCAACCTCCAAGAAAGTCATCTTCTCAAGAAACCCCAAAGCTGCATTCCCAACCGCAAGTATATAAACAAATAGACCGAGTAATGCGTGCCATGGAAGCACACCGCGTCTCAGATTTGTTGATCCTCCTGGGTAGAAGAACAGTCCGAAGCTGTACAGCCACTGCGCGCAAAATTCAAAACTTTTCTCGTCAGTAACAATGTTTTAAGAAAACTAGGCAGCTAAATATATATTGCGTAAAGGAGCAAAAGACCATGGAGTTTACCTGCAAGCCGTAAAGAGAAATGACACCAATACCAATCCAGGAATGGAGACTGTAAAGGTTAGGGATATTGCTTTCGTTGTGGTTCTTGAAGGCTGCGCAAATACCCCAGATCCCGAGAGCCAGAGCGATGGCGTGGAGAATAAGATGAATCAACTTCTTCACAGGTTTCTCTAGCGGAAGCGATTTGTAACTTATAATAGCTGCATTTCCAATATCAAAATATAAAGTGATTATCATCAAGTCAAAGAGACTAACACCAGATTAGCATAAAGTAGTATCATATTTTTCCTCATTGAGTTAACAAATGTTGTTATGGTTTACCTTCTCCTCCCAAGATAATGAATCCAATGAGCATCAGAACAGGATGCAGCTGGATCACATAAAAAAAAGGAAAGAGAGATTAGATAAGACAACAAACACAACTCCTGAAACAAAAGATTACAAGCTCCTACATGAATCTGAATATTGACAAAAATAATGTGTCTATTTCAGGAAGCTTAAATCTTTTTCCTCTCAACAGAAAACAAGAACCTTGAAATAAAGATTATAGCCAAAAGAGATTTCATTTCACATGTATATTCTCTATAACCACTAATCAAAATCTAAATCCTAAACCAAAAGACCAAACTTCATCATTGTAAATAGAATTCAACACATGGGTCCCAACAACACTCATGGATCTAAGTACTACTTGGGATACACACAAGATTTGACTTTTGTAATCAAGATCAGAGTTATCTAACTTTCGTATCACAAGTAGTGGGATCAAAGGGCATTTGTAAAAGTCAACGCAGAGACTAAGACAAGACAGAACAAAAGGGAAGAGAGAAGTGGAAGAAGACAAACATTGAAGATGAGATTCTTGTTAGTAGCTTCCCAAGCTAATCCACCTCTGAAACTGATACTCCAAACCAACACCATAATCGCCGCGATTATAGCAAGCGCGTGCGCCACAAACGTCACCGGAAGCGCGTTTATTCCGACAGCCATCTGCTTTTCTCTTCTTGTCTTCTTCTTCTTCTCTGTCTTCTGTCTGATCAATCTGGATCACTGTAACCAAAAAAGCTTCAAGCTTCTTTTTTTTTGTTTTTTCCATTATCCTATTGTGAAACCTTCTCGATTGCACGTGGTCCACGCGATTTCCCTTTCACTATTTTACTATTTTATACGTGTAATTAATTTAGGGTCGATCGCATGTGTACTTAATTAAACCATTAATTTATGTGGCAGTTATTGAAATTCGTTCGACAAATGATATTTCGCCACGTGGATGTCGTGATGCGTCACAGGCGCACCGCTGTATCTAACCCTAAGCTTTTCCGCGTCGCTTCTTCTACTACCAACCAAAAGCGTAAACCACTCCATTATAGAGGAAATACTGAAAAATCTTGTTTCAGACCCAAAGTTTTTAAAAAATTTGTATTGGACCAGCCCACTTAATATTAATAGGTAAGAAAGAAGCCCACTTAATACTCTAGTTTGATGATCTCATTTCATGTCGTCTTGTGATTTTGAGAGAGTACGACTCGCTGTTTTTTAATGTTCAAAACAGCACGTTGTTTTTAGTCTAACGTAGTCTCTGACTCCTGAAACAAGGACGGTTACCCAAGATAAAGATTTAGACCGAGAGAGCCACGTACGCTCTTAGAGTCTGACACGTGACAACAAATGACACGTGGCAGTCTATAACAGAAACTCAGCATCCATAAAGAGGTGGTCCGGCTATGCATGTGCTCTTCCTTCCCTCTTTCTCTGTATAAAGCTTTAAAAAAACTCCTCAGATATTCTCACAATAAAATTGGTTACAAAGAAAAAACCAAATTTTTTTTGTAAAAATAATGGACTCACAAGCGCAGTTGCAACGTAATCAAGCAGAAGAACCAATTAGGATTCACCATCCAGGTATATAAGCGAGCTAAATTCTAATTAGTTTCAAAATATAATGTGTTTCTTTACGATTTTTCCTCCGTATCAAAACAGAGGAAGACAAAGGACCATCCAAAGTTCTAAAGAAAGTAAAGGAAAAAGCAAAGAAGATAAAGAAGGCTCTTACTAAACATGGACACGATCATGGTGAACAACAACACATCCCTGACGATCATGATCTAGATCAAGATGATACTGAAGATTACGACCACCACCAAGACCAACAAATCCACGGTGGTGCACCTAAAAAAACTCACATTCCGGTGAACAAAGACGAGGATGAGATAATCCCTCCAGGGACAAAAGCTTTTCCGGTCGCCTCCTCTTCTCACCCAAAATCCTCTGACCCAACCAGGAGAGTGGAACCGGTACGAGGTTCTTATACGTCTCACGGACACGAAGCACAACCATCTCGTCCTGGAAGAGATGCTGCTATACTGACGCCGCATAACACGCCCGTGTCTTTCTCTTCTTCAACGGAATCTACACCGGAGAAAAGTCATGGGTATGATATTAAACCGGAATCTAAACCGGGGAGAGAAATCCCGGTTAGGAGTCATGAATTTGATGTGAAATCAGGGACTGATTTACCGACGAGAACTGAATCTGAGGAGAAGCAGGAGCCGAATCAGAGCAGTTACAGTGATAAGATCGCATCAGCGACTTCGGTCTTAACCGATAAAGCCGTGGCGGCGAAAAACGCCGTCGCATCGAAGCTTGGTTATCCCGGTACAGAGACGGAGAACCAAGACAAGGGAGTGTCGGCGAAAGAATATCTGAGTGAGAAATTAAGTCCCGGAGAGGAAGACAAGGCTTTATCGGAGGTGGTTACAGAGAAACTTCATCTCGGCGGAGAGAACACGACGGCGAAGAAAGGGGTGGTGACCCAATCGGAGGAGGTGGAGAAAAGGCTAGGAGGATTTACGGATCAGGTATCTCAAGAGGAGATGAAACACGGTGAAGCGTTTGCGGAAGAAGGAGAAGGAGGAATTGTGGAGAAGTTAAAAGGAGCTGTTACTTCGTGGGTCTCCGGTACGACGGAGGAAGTTGTGCAAAAGTCTACAGACTCCTCTGCACAGTCACTTGGCTCCACCGTCGGTATAATCGCTACTTAAAAAAAAAATAATAATATACGTTTGCGTTTGCGTTTTCGGATTTTAACGGTTGTGATGACTTTTGGTTTTGGTGTAATAGGGAATATTGCGGCGGGCGAAAAGGACGGCGGCGATAATAAAGGAGCTGTGAATTTGCAGAACAGATTTCAAGAATCTGGAAAATGAATGGTTTGTTAGAGTTTTTCTTTACCAATGTGTTTTTGCTGTATTTACTAGTACCTTGTAATGTAAAGAAGACATGAATAATTTTGGTTAATACAAAACTATCATCGGACTAAAATGTAACTCATCATGGACTTGATTAGACCTGAATAAGAGTTGGAAAAAAGAAAACGTCGACAGCAGGGTTCGAACCTGCGCGGGCGAAGCCCAACAGATTTCAAGTCTGTCTCCTTAACCACTCGGACATATCGACTGTTTGCTAATAATATCCGACAGGGACAATATTATTCTTTTGATTTTGAGAAGTAGTAGGAACAAAGATGGCTTACTATTGCATCTATGATCAACTGTGGTTAGTTGTGATAACAAAAAAACATCTAACCATTTCCAACCTATTTGTTAACTTTATATTTCTAACTCATCTCTATTACGTAGATAATAGGGAATGCCTTAACACTATATTCCTCCCAAGAAAAAGTAAGGAAATGCCGAATGCTTTAATATTCTATATTCCCCAAAAAAGTAAGAAAATGCTGTGCCGACATATAAAAAAAAGGTAAGGAAATGCTGTTAAGAGGACTCCAAAACAATAGAGGCATGCTAGAGTTAAAAAAAAAATTGAAAAATACATGGTCTAAAAATCTCAAAGTGCAAGGAAAATCCATTGCACTAGATAGCAGTTTAAAATATGCAGAAATATGCAGTGCTCACTGCTTTTAGGAGAATATATTTCCCTGCATAGACTTTCAGAATATGATTGAGAAGTTTTTGCCTAGCCAAAAAAAAAAAACTATAGTGGTGGTGGTGAACAGTTGGACCACCATTGGAGAACTATATTATAAGCCATCTTTCTCAGCTCTGTTTAGCTAGTGAGTTAGACTTTCATTGCATAAAACAAAGAGAAGAAAGAATAAAAGACAAAAGATGACAGATACTACACATGGTTTCAACTTCTCCCAAAAGGAGAATTCAGTTACATTTGTTTTGGTTTTCAAGTCAATTACATTTTGAAAACAAAAATGTTTATAACCAAAAGTGAAGAATGAATAAAGACGGATAAGCATTTAGTTCTTAACCAAGAAAAATTACATAACATGGAAACATTTTTTTTTAAGACCACAAAGGATGATAGAGAGAGATCATAAAGATGGTTTTTAAAAACAATCAAAAGACCTAGAGAGCTCGGCTTTTGATAATGTCGAAGCTCATCTCGCTAGGATCAGTGGCTTGTAGCTCCACTTGAATACCATCCAATTCTCTCTTGAATCTGTCTTTTGAGCTCGCGTACACCATCTTCATTCTCACCCTCGACGAATCTGGTGACCTATCATGCATGCATCATTCAAAATTTTAATTAAAAAATCAAAATCAAAAACACATTTGGACGTCAAAAAGAAAAAAATGAAAACAAAAAGAAAATTGATTCTTGACGTTATTGAAACAAAATCAAAGTCCCTTTTATCCCATATGTGTAAAAATCCCTTTCGAACATGTACCAAAAATACCAATTAGCTGGTGGTTCTGAAAGTTTTCCATTTCATTAGTCGAAAACAACGGTTATGATGAACATCAGAAAATATTGTAGTCAAAACATTATGGAATTCCAGAATTTAAAAGAACATGTATCGAATGTGTATAATAATTAGGACCGGTTCTAAACATGTCAAACCTCTAACCAATTTAATAAAAATAAGCCATATAGTACATAGGGAGATAATATTTGTCTAGCCACTCTAAAAAAAAGTTCTTAACTAATACTAGTAGTTGTTTTACTATTCTAGATTATTATTAAAAAACACACACACAAATTCTAATTCAACACCAATAAAGTGAGTTTAGAATACAATACCAGGCGATGAAGAAGATCTTGCTCTTCTGACAATTCTCATTGGTGGTGAAATCGAAATCGTAGACCGCATACCGGCACTCGTCGGCAGGGAGAGAAGCAGAGAAATCATCGTAATTCTCCTCCTTATTTCCTAACTTTTCCACCACCACTTGTTGCCCATCTATCCTGAATATTATGAACCGATAGTTTCTTTTCGACTTTAGCTCCAAAAACTTCAGCTTGCACTCATCTTCCACTGCCATACCCGACGCCGCATTCGCCTTTTCATTCAAATTATTTCAGCCACATCCATCACCATTATATATTTTCATCACATCCATTAATTAGAGGAAAGTGCAATTTTAATTTGTCTCACTAATGATATCAAATGTACAAATCTCTAACTGATACGCATGCTACATTTTATCTAATCGTGTAGAATCTTAGATTGAGTAATCACGCTAATATGATCAACGTATGAATTAATATATACGAGAAACACGTCAATAACATGCTAAAAAATGGCGTCTAATACTTGATTAGACAATCATTGCATTTTAACTCCCGAGTTTTACAATGGGACAATGCATTGCTTAGAACATCAATCCTTTAAATTTATTATAAACCAAAAACAAAAAGAGAGGAGAATCAGAGACATACCATTGCTTTGGTTATTGCTACAATAAGACTTGTTGTTTTGTCTGAGTATTGTCCTCTGGAGAAGAGGAATTAAGGAAGAAGAGATCCGTATTTGGTTTGTGAAGAGAGGATCGAGACGAACTCGGACAACCAAAATGCTCGTATTTATCGTCCTTAATATTTGTCTTTATTTTTGCTTTTGTGATCCACACATTGTTTTTTCTTTTTTCAAACCTTAAACTTCGCCTAACCATTCCATCTTTCCAGGAACTCTCCACTCTATTTTTAGTATCTATCTATCTGTCTAGATAGGAAAACAACATACACCATGCATACATTCATACATACGCATGCACATACATATCTGCGACTACATGAAATAGATTATAATCCTTTTTTGACAACTTAAGTTGGGATTTTTTACCGTAAAAGCAGCTCCAACACAGGTTCTTCGCCCTAAAAAAAATGAGAAAAATGAGAACCGTTTCCTGGTTTGTGAAATTTTATAGAAAGTTTTTATTTTTACTATTTGTGTTTTGATTGGTTTAAGTTTTATATTTAATTATATCAAAAAGTTAATATTATATTTGTGAGATACTTTAAAGAGTTTCTTCACCGATGGAGTTGCTCTTTTGTTTTGTTAATGTTACGTTCAGTTGCTAGCTTAGGCATTGTGTTTAGTTTATAGAGCCAATCATGGTTCCATCCAGCTTAGTAACCCACTCCTTCTTCCATGTCTTGTGGAATGAGCAACCAAAGTCAATGATCCATCTCGATTCGAAGTCTATTATCTGTTATATTCAATACATAAAACACATCAACTTTAACGCCATCCTAATCATTTATCAAAGAAATTCTTCATGTTTATGATTACTAGCTCATGTGATTATTATCACCTCTCTTTGTATACTGCATTTTAAAATGTATTCTACACATTGTCAACAAATTTTTTGTGCTTTAAAGTCTTTTTTTTTCTGATAAAAAATAACATTTTCGGTGCCATGTATATTTTTTAGGAAACTACATAATTTTGCAGTCTCGTGTATATTTTTGGGAAATTAATTTTTGAAAAGATGCTTATATATTATTTTCATAACTATTTTCACTCAAAAAAATTGTAACACGGCTTTAAAAAAATACTAACCTAGCAAATTTGAATAATAACAAAATATTTTGTAAAAATGTAGAAAATTCCGACCCAAATTTAAAAATAGTTTATAAATCGCTTAAAAAACGGCGCCGTTTAGCATCGTGTTCATCGAAGAGTCGATTGGAATTTGGAAAGATGTTGCTATGTACCAGTATCACTGCAGCGATGGCTTCCCTTAGCCAAATCTACCTTATTCTCATGATCATCTCTTCACCTTTCTGCTATGGCGCAAGGTACATCTCTTAAATCTTTCATTACGATTATCATTACTTGAATCTCTATTTTGTGTTGCATTTTCCGGTTTCGATATTGTTGAGTTTTTGTCGGTTGGATTCTTTCTTTATGTAGTCGAAAGGAATTGAGAGACAAAGAAAGTATTGGTAAAAGTTATACAGAGTCAAGTTACGTTTTTGGATCCAAATCTGTAGACCCGAGACGTGTTCTTCAGCTTTCATGGCAACCAAGGTCATGTATTTGATAGCCTTCTTTAGTTATCAATTTGTAAGATGTACTAATATGTATGTTTCAGTTTTGGGGTTTTGAAACTATTTTAGTCTTTTTACAGGATCTTCCTTTACCACGGTTTCTTGTCAGAGGAAGAGTGTGATCATCTGGTAAATTTCAGTTGGTTACATTCTTCTTTGTGTAATAATATGGTTTCTATAGAGAAAGGAAATTTCACAGGTTAACTTAGGGGATATTTATGGGAAGAAACAGCTTGCTAGTTCTGAGTACATATTAGATGTAAAGGTAAGTTTTTAAGTGTTCTTGAATCTGCTCATGTTAATCCTAGTATACCATTTTTCCTCTTGATTGCTTGCAATGGCCATAAAAATGCTATGTTCCATTTCTTATATTTTGGTTTTTCTTTTGAATAAACTAGGATCCAGTAGTTGCTGGGATTGAAGAACGAATTTCTGCGTGGACTTTCCTCCCAAGAGGTACTGATTAGTGTCCTAACGTTTGTTATTTCGGTTTTCAATCTATGGAGACTTTGTATTTCTCTTGAGTTAGATTTGTAAATCCTTTTCTCCTTGGCAAAACTGTTGGCTTGTGTGTTCTCTCGTGATGCGCATTGTTTCAGAAAACAGTGGACCGATCAAAGTAAAACGTTACAATTCTGAGGAGTCAGGAAAGAAACTGAATTATTTTAGGGAGGAGTCTAGCTCGATATCGCGTGAATCTTTGTTAGCAACTGTCATTCTCTACGTCTCAAACACATCTCAAGGCGGAGAGCTTCTCTTCCCAAATTCAGAGGTGAGTGGATAACAAATAGAAATCTCTAACCCTGAGAACCGAAAAAAAAACAGTAATATCCATTTGTTGTTTAGGTGAAACACACCGACTGTTCAGAGACCGGAAACATCTTAAGAGCAGTAAAAGGAAATGCAGTTTTGTTCTTCACCAGACACCTAAATGCATCGGTGGATCGGACAAGCACTCGTTTTAGGTGCCCTGTAGTGAAAGGGGAACTGTTGGTAGCGACGAAACTGATATATGCAAAGAAACAAGCGAGAAACGACGATGAGAGTGGTGAATGCAGCGATGAAGATGACAACTGTGGAAAATGGGCAGAGCTTGGGGAGTGTAAGAAGAATCCTGTCTATATGATTGGCTCACCAGATTACTTTGGTACGTGTAGAAAGAGTTGCAAGGCTTGTTGATTCTTGAATTTGGTGGGGGCATTCTGATTAATTGGAAATAATGGGGGCATATTTAAATCTTTTTTAAATAATATTTTCTGTTTTTTTTTTGAGGATGTTATTACTTTGTGTATGATGGAATGAAATGTGAATAGTTCTCGGTCGTTGGGGTAACCAATTCCTCTTCTTGACAATAGGATAATATATACTCAATTAAGGTGTGATTGGTTCACATTAGAGTAAAATAAAGGAAATGAGGCTAAGGTGATAACTTTATGAAAAAAACATCTAGATGATAACTTGACATATGACTATATATAAATATAAAAGATCATGTAAAGTTGTGGAAAGCTCTAAAAAAAAAATTGATCACTAGAGGTCAATAACTCTCCTCTATGACAAATGGGAAAACTTGAAGTTCTATGACATAAGAATTATTTTTCATAGAAAATGTTTGGTTTTTGCACACACATGTCAAATCCACACAAAGCTATGTTTATGATCAGAAGCACTACTATATCATGGCGTTCTCGTCCATGACATGAGAATGCTCATCAATGAGATTTATGAGATGTTAACTTGATCATTTGAGGAGAAACTTGCACGGTTGTACTTTCTTTTTATCATATTATGTATTTCGCATTGGGTTTTCCTAGAAATGTTTGTAACAAGACAACATAAGACACATCGTAGGAGACAATAGTGATTTGGTCTCCAAAGAAAATGTCTTGTAAAAGCAGGGAAGTGTGCACATCAAATAGTTGAAACCAAAATCCAAAGAATTTTTTTTATGAACAACAACCAAGAACTGAACAAGTAAGTAAAGTCTTTGGTGTAAGTTTTGAATCAGAAAACGAAAAATCCCTAACTCATGAAGAAGCTTCTCCGTATCATGTCCACGATGAGAGTAAATGCTCCATATCTCGCTCCACAAATTGAAACAAAATCTTGGTAGTCCTCCTTGGTAACCGATATTGTAGCTCCGGTAATTTAAGCTTGAATTTCTTGGAATTGCTTGAGAGCAGCACGAGCAGTTGGTCTTTCACCAACAAGTTCCTCTTGCGAGGATGCGGTAAAAATTGCATAACCAGTGCAAATCCTCATCCTCACTTCAGGATTTGTTGACAGTTGAATCCTCTCCGGATTTGAGTTTCTTCTCCCGAGCACAAGCCCAAGTCTATCAGTTAAGATGATACGCATATGTACACTTAGCTTGGACTATCTAGTCTTCAACTTATAAGTTTTTCCTCCCACTCCATTCTTAGGTACATTGTTCTTAGTAGATTCAAAAGAAATAATGTACCTAGGTACATAGCTCTTTTTGAGAACTTTTATATACGTTTTATATCATGTAGATTTCACTGTCACAATGCAATATGCATGCATAATAAATTGTATCCATTTAACCTCTATATATATGAAAGTTGTACATTCATTCTTATTAACTCAATTTCAAGAGATCAATAATACAATCTCTTTTGTTTACCTATTTTGTCTTTCTTTCCATTGATTTTGATAATTGTCTCTACCATAACTATTTTATAATACATCCACTTTTTTAACTCTAACAAAATCATACTGCTTTCTTTGATATCATAATTCTCACTATCCAAAAATATTTTGAAGAAGAGAAGATTGAAGATAAAAAAATATTTCTTCATTTCTTAGGACCAAAGTTTATTTCCCAAATTCACATATAAATTTTTAATACGGAATCTAGCTTCCACAGTTCTTATATTTTTCAAATGGTCACAAGTCAAAAATGTAGCTTTTATGTATTTTAATTTCTTTATTAAAGTTTATAGGTTTAGTTTTTTATCACTGATTTTGTTACAAATAATTAATCAAACGTATAATTGAGTATGAAAGATAAATATTTTAAAATAATATAATAATACTCTAAAATAATTTTAATTAATTAGGCTTTGGATAGAAAATTTGATTGAAATATGAATCTAAAATCTAATTATATTTGTCATAATTAGTTTCAAAATGAAAATTTTGTAGGAATATTATTTTCCATAGTCTAGTTTAGTTATAGAAATTGGAAATTTTTTTATTTCTATTAAACAATTAGATTTATTATATATATTGAATATATCAGTTTTTTACTTTGAAACAACAAACTATTCAAACCAAAATTGAAAAACTCACATCACTGGACCAATAAAAACTAAACAGTTGTTTTAAGTAAAACAAAGTCCTTTTTTTTAAACAGCCAAATCTATACCTTTAATGTTAAGAAAATTAATTTTTGGATTAATAAAGAAATTTAGAGAAATTGTGTTTTTTTTTTTTTTACTTTATTGTATCTTTTTAACAAATATTTGCTGGATTTTATGAATTGAGCCCAGGGTTGTTTTGTTTCCCTGTACGCCTTTATAATTTTTCTTCCATAGCTCTTTTGCCTTCCTCTCCGAAATTTTCTCTCATTTTCCTTTTCGCGTCCCATCGCTTTCTCGGATTTTCTCGGCGACTTTCTTTCTCCCCAAGCTGCTTCGCTCCGTTTTCTCAATCCCCGGAGAGATCGCTCTTGATTCTCTCTTCTTCCTCTCCGATCTGTTACTCTTTTACTGGTACGTGATCGGAACTACTCCCCTTTTTTCACCATTCTCTTTTTGCATAAACACTGAATCGATTTGGAATCATTCCTTCGTGTTGCATACTGTTTTACTTTTACTGGTGTTGATGAGATTTCGAAATTTTCTCCGCCTTGGAAGGATGATTTCAATTTCGATTTTGCTTTCTGTTAGATTGGTATGGAGGAGAGATTAGGCATCTGTGTTAGTGATTCTCTGATAATTGAGAAACGAATACTGTGATTTGTATGTGTATTTTGCTTAGAGGAAATTAGGTTCAATAGTGTGTGTTGATAGGGAATTTGTGTTTGCAGTCGAATTCAATGGAGCTTGTGAAGCAACAAGATGGGAATGATTCTCTCGATATGCTTATCAGACGTGCGGTTGGAAAAGACCCTTTTCTTTCTTTCCCTAGACCTGAGAATAGTCCAGTCCAGCTCTTTCAACTTCTCCATACCTTAGAACGTCCAGGTAAATCCTAATGTTGATTGGATTTTCGACATTAGCATCGGAATTATTGGACTGGGTATTATGTGGATGTATAGGATGTGCCCTGGAATTTATTTGATGTTCTGTTTTGTTCCCAGGCTGGCCATTGCTGACTCCTTTGAAGATACAAATGCAGAAGTGTGAAAAGTGCACCAGGGAGTTTTGCTCTCCTGTGAACTATAGAAGGCATAACCGTATGCATCGGCGTTTGAAAAAGCCTGAAAAGGTTTTGCTTAGACTGAACTTAATTCTATTATCTTCAGTTTCCTGGTTACTTTAGTCTTTTTAATCAAAGTCATCTAAAGATTGCTTGTACATGTTTCCAGGATTCTGGCAAAGAGAGGGATGCTCTGGGAGCCTTTTGGAATAAGGTAGTTTTCTCTCACTGTTTTTGCCAAATTCAATTAATTCTTCCTTTAGGTAATGATCATGTTTTATCTCTGTTGTTATTTCCAGCTCTCTGTAGTTGATGCAAAGGAGGTTCTCTCACTAAAGAGCATAATGCTGGAGGTAGTATGATTCCCATTGATGCTTTCCCTTTTTTGCTTATCTTATGAGTGTGGCATAGCATGTTTATCAGTCTTGTTAATGGCTCATGCCATTGTTATTTGGCACATCTTGTTATTTGGCACATCTTTTCTAAGGGCTCTGACTCTTTATTAATGCCTTATTGCTTATTTCATTCATTTGTGCAAGGTGTGATACCATAATAAACACTATTATATATGTTCCCTTCGAATGCCAGATGACTTCATCAGTGCTATACGATTCATTTCAAACAAATTTGTTTAGTTATTATTTGTATACCTCACATGCCTGTTGAATATGCATACCTAATCCATGTTGTACATGTCTTGATATCCTTTCTCTAGCAATCTGCATCATGAACCTGTGTGACTCATTAATATGCTTTGTAGACATTTCCAACTCAAGATACTTTGTTTGGATTCTTGTAGGAAATCCCTGGGGCATCAGTTGAGTCAGGACTAATGTCACTTATCGAAAGACCAGGATACCCTGCTCTCCCACAATATTATCTAAGAGCTGGTTCTGAACTTTTGGTATGAATATCATCTCTCTCTTTTTGGTCGTTTTCTTACCCTTCCGGATAAAATATCCGCAATGTTCAACCTCATAGCTGATATACGGTCCGGTTTCTCTAGGATATTGTCCAGGCTAGATCACCTAGGTTTCCAATTTCTTCGCAAGAACTTTTTAGCATTCTGGATGATGCAAGTGAAAAGACTTTCTTGTGTAACGAGACTGCACCAATTCAGAAATACATATTTGACGGGGAAACTGGAAAAAATGTGCTGGAGGCAAAAAACGTCGTTGCTTGTGCAAGCTTCCTTCTGGAACAGCGATTGGTAAGTTAATCCTTCATAATTTCACAATTCCTCTCTAGGTGGCAAAGCAAAGTATCTGATATGAGGATTTGCTTGCACGATTTTGTTGCATTATGATTGATGTTTGTTTCTTAATATAAAGATCAAAGCATGGCTTGCTGACAAAGATGCTGAAGCTCTGAGGTGCCAAAATTTACTGGTTGAAGAGGAAGAAGCTGCTCGAAGAAGGTACGTTACTTATTAATTGCAATGTCAGTCATATAACACTGCTAAATTCATAGATTCTATAATTCTAAACCGCAAGTGTCAAGTCTTATTTTACTGGTATTATTTCCGGAGCAGACAAGCTGAGCTCTTGGAGAGGAAGAAGAGGAAGAAGCTGAGACAAAAAGAACAGAGAGTGAAGGACCAAAAAAAAGATGCTAAGGAAGATGTGAGTACCACATCAGAGGAACAGCAATGTCCAGCTGAATCATCGAGTTCGTTATCTGTAGCTTCTGATTCCGAGGCACAAAGATCAGATTCCATACCAATTGAGGATTCTTCATCCCTTGAGGATCCTCAAGTTTTGGAAACAGACGATGGGATAAACGGTGAACCTCAAGCGGCAATGGTTGATGGTGATGGCAACAGCCAACACATGGAAAGGGGAAATTCCCGCAGGCAAATGGAAAGATCACATCACGGAATGCCGAATGGGTTCCATGCTAATCATGCTCCGAAACCTGGAGGCATGAGAAAGAATGGAACTAGCAGAGATGCAAGAGGTAATACTACTAAAGTTTGGAGCCGAAAAGCTGATAATCCCAAATCGACATCAACAGATGAAACAAAGAATGGTGAAGTTCTGATTGGATCGGTGAGTGTAACAATCCGAAACAGCTCTCTCAATGGAGAACATAACCAAGCAAAATGCAGTGAAGAGGAAGTAAGAACAAAGACTGTCGAGGCAAAACCAATTTCCGTGCCATCAACTGTAAAAATATGGAGACCAGTGAGCAGTCAGGGACGCAAAATCTCAGAAAACAGAGACAAAGAAGATAAGAAGTCAAATGCAACTGCAGCTGAGGTAAAGACCGCGCATCACATTAGCTTGCAGTTCAACAACCACGAAGCAAAGGCGTTTCTCGCAACGAGTAAGTCTCTTTTTTTTTTTTTTTTCAATCTCCCTATCGTCGAATTTTTATATTTTCAAGTAGTTGACGCATCTGAATGGATTTTCAGGATGGAAAGAGGCAATTTCTAAAGAGCATGTGACATTGGTTCTGTCTCAGGAAACAGAGATTGCGCGCAACACTCACCAATCATCAAATGGTGTTGTTATAACCGCGAGACCGAAGGTCAGGGTGAAACCCGAAAAGGGTATGAAAGTAAAGTACGTTCCAAAACAGAGACCCCCTGAATAATTAATTGAACATAAAGAGGAGCTCATTTCTGGACAAGAGAATCATTCTTTTTAGGTATACTAAAAGTGCAGTTTTAGCGAGAGAGAGAGACAGATCTTTGCTTCTTTTTTTTTTCCTTTTGCTTCTAGAGAGATTTGCCTCCATTTCAAGAATCTTCATTCTTTTTTCCTTACCTTTTTATTTGATAGAAAGAGGATTGATTTTTTTATTTTGTTTACCTTTTTGCCATAGTGAGGATTTAAAACTTGAAACTTTGAAATGTCTCAATTTTTTGTGTAAGAAGTTTTTGTCCCCACCTTAAAAGGCTATGTTATCAAATGAAGAAGCTATTTTACACCAAGTGATACAAAGAATAATATTATATAGATTCGAGTACAAAGATTCCTAGAATGCAAAGCTACATATGTATAGTTGTTAGACTCCAATCGTTTACCATATCACTGACTGAATTTGCTTCCAGTGTTAGAGGTTTTCGTTTCATCTTTTCCCAACCTCTCAGCTAAGTCCAGACCGTAACAGCGGAAAGAAACTCCAACCATGTCCTGGACTCTGATTTTTCTCAATCAATTCGTCTTTTGTACTATCAAACTTGAAATCTTTGCTCGACCCTAGCGAAAACGATTTTACCTTCTGACTCTTGTCGCTCTCGCAAACGTTCTTTGTTCCCCAAACCTCATTGGCCTTTTCATCCGAACCATCATCTAAACCGGACCTGTTTAGCTTACTTGCAAGACACCTTGCAACATCTTCACCCGTCAACTCGAAAGACACTCTGTGATGATCAACCGCAACAACTTCATCATGATCCGAATTAGCTAAAGATGCAACCTCGGAGATCTGACTACATTCAAGTGGTGTGAGATTTCCATTTGGTGTCAAAGTACCTGAACCTAACCTTGACCCTTGACCAGCAGGTGTGATGGAACCAGAACCGAATCTCGATCCCCATTTACGCACCGTGAAGTGTTCAAAACCAAGAAACTTTGGAGGCTCACCGATACGAAACTCGATAATGGAGCATTTCCCTGGGTAAGGAGAAGATGTACCCGAGCCAGGGGAGATTAAGTTACCACCTCCTGGACTTCCTGGATACACTTGGTACGACTGAAACTCGTAATGCGCGGCGGAGAACTTTCCTCCACTGCTTCTCAACGAAGATGTAAGCAACTGAGCAAAAGGCACTTCAGGGGAAGACGGTGTAGCTGATTCGGGAGGCGGAGTCAACGGCGCAGTGGATGGTTCGGTAGTGAAAGCAGAGAATACAGGAGGAGTAACGGGTTGAGTTTCGTGAGCGTATGGTCCTATTTCAAAGGCAGAAGGCGGTTCATTTCGGGAAAGTAGACCAGAAGCAGGTGTATGGGATACAGATGGAGGATTTGATTGGAGAAATGATGCAGGAGATGAAGGAGGAGTTATAAAGGGAAGAAATATCGAAGTTGGATTATTATTAGTCGAAGAGTTTTGGAGTGGAGCTGCTGCTACGGATGATGTAACTGGTTCGGGTACGAGGACTGCGTGGTTGATTCGTTTATTCTTCTTTTGGGATCCGAAACACCAGTACAAGCTCCACCAACTTCCCCATCTTTTCTTCTGAAGCTTAATGACATTAAAAAAACATGATTCTTGATCAGCTACTCAAAGTAGAAGTAGAGCAGTTAAATTTCCGTTAAAATCGCCTATTCCTAAACCTTAATCTAGATCTTATGAAGAAATCAAATGAAAAATTAAATAATACTATCTATGGAAATTTTAAAACGAAATACAACTTTTAAATACTTGGACAAAGTGAAAAATACTGGTAAAGCAAAGTTTCGTCAATATATATTTTGCTCATGGATTTGCATGAATTTAACTGCTGATCAGTAATAGTAACATTTTAAATAAAACAGAGGGGAACACCAAAAATTCTTCAATCTCATTAAGCATAAAATAGAAACATTTTTTCAACCTCTAAAACACTAATTAATAAAGTAATAACAAGTAAATCAAACACAATCGCTAAATATTTCACTAGAGAACGAATAAAAACAAAGGCGAAGCAAAATCTATTTAACTTGATTAATTCACGTATAAACATAAAAAAATATCACGAAATTATTCACTTTCACATAAAAAATGCAAACACAAGAAGTAACAGTACTGATCATTAATGAACACAAAAAGAGGTGATAATAGTACCGGAACCGACGACGGTTGAACACGAGACTCGGCGGAGACGATGGCGGAAGCGGCGGCGTTCACAGTCTCGACACTATTGTTCACGTTCCTCCTCATATTTCTCAGACTTCGATTTCACCAACAAACAAGAAACATACAGATATCCGAAAATGTGAGAATCAAAGAAGAGAAAAGGCTTTTATTTATGTTATGATGATGAATGAGACTCTTCTCTCTCTCTCTCACTGTCGTTATCTTTTCCAGTTTTCATTCAATTTCCCATTAGATATTGCCACGTCAGCAGAATTGACGGTTAGGACCCACGCGCTTCCAATTATAAAAAAAAAATTATTCGCAATTATTGTAATGTTTTGAATATTAATATCATTACGATTATTGCTAAAAATAATTGGTTTTGGATGGAAAGACAGAGTAATAAAGAGGGAAGAGTAACGCCATAGATATATAATGAGAGTCGTTAATGGAGACAAATGGTTTTTTCTTAAATAATGTAGTCAAGGAAAAAAGATTCCGTCATTGCCCTCGTTTTTACGTGGTAATTACAGAGCTATGCCACTCAGTTATGGCTGGTGTCGCGAAACTCGTGAGTATGTTTGTTTGATTTTGTGCGTCTGTTTTAAGATAAATGCGCCGGCTCTCTTCTTCCGTTGGTTCGCGAGGTTCTCGTGACTTGCATTAGTTCTTTTTCTTTCTTTTCTCTTTTAAGTTTTTGTTACTTTTCATAATGTGTAAATAGTTTATTTGATGAGGATACATGAACACTAAAAAGATTATCAAGAAAATAATGCATTGATTTATACTCTAAAGATATCATGAACACTAAAGAGTATCTCAAGAGAATAATGCATTGCAACTATTTATGGAAGTGACAAACAGAAGAAAATTGAAATATAATTTAGAATAACGAAGTTTAGAAAAGAAATGTTATAACTTATAATGATTGGTAGGGAAAGACTCAAAAAGAAAAAAAGAAGAAAAGGATGGGCCAACATCCCACATGCACAACTCCACTCGCTATTCTCTTCCTTTTGTTTCTTTCTTTCTAATCTATCCATCTTTGTTCACATTTTCACTAATCTCATCTCACTACTTGATTGATTCTAAATATAGTGTTTCATTCAATATTGTGATAAATTAATCTTCATTTTCATTAACGGTCAATATTAACTTACTGGTCATTTATTCATCATTTGGGTTCATTAGACTAAAGTCAGATAATTCTTTTTCATATAACTAAACTAAGTATGTATATAAACTTTTTTTTTCCGTATCTTTTATAAAATATTTTTCATCAAAGAAAAGTCTCTTTGTTTTTGTTCATGTTTTGCAAGTTATCTTATAGCATGAGCAATTGTAGTATTTAGGGAGAGGTTCTATGAGTTTCTAAGCATTTTAACAAAACATTAAAAAAATTGAAAAAAATTGAAAAATCAAAAGATGGTTTTATGGGTTATAGTTTTAGAACCATTTTCTCATTTTTAAAGAAATTCAATTACCACTTGGTTCAATATAATTGGTTCAGTTTTTATTAATGATTTAACTTTTAACTAAGTGTTAACTTTTAACTAACTTTTAAATAATATATATGAGAAAATTGAAGGGTATCTAACCATTGAACATGCTCTTAGCTTTATGAAGATTACCGTTAACTAAGTGTTTTTATGTGTATCAATAACACTTCCACTGCCTAAAGGAGCAAGTCTATTGTCCCATGCATGGATCCAAGCACCATCCCAACCAGCCATAGACAAAGGTAAATCCCTCCAGGTTAAAGACAGACCACAAGGTCATTCTCGGCCAGAACAAGATAAGTCTTCTAACCCGATTAGAAACTCATGAGATTACTTGGTGTAAGTGTAAGGGCAGAGGACACATGGCAAGAGAATGCCCTAATGCAAGGGTAGTGACTGAAGATGAAGAGGAGATCATCTATGTTGAAGAAGGAGAGTCCCTGGTCGTTTTGAGAGCCTTAAACTTACACTACCCTTGTTGAAAGTACTTGTTGAACCAGTACACATTTAGCTATAAAGGCCTTGAGGTTACAATTGTTCCATTAGACCAAACCGAGGTCCGAAAGATGAAAGCCTTGGGAAGAGAGAAAGGTCAGGGCAATAAGTTCATCCACGTCCAAACCATCACTTGTTTGCTTAAAAGATCATGATTTGCACTTGGAGGAATTCAGAAGCATAAGGAGCCAACGGTTAACTCAACAGTCCTTGAAGAAGCCAAACATGAGAAACCACCTGATCGTGACCAAACACAACACCAAGGAGTTATCTACTCCTTGCTCATCTAGAAGGCAACACCAAATTAACCAGCTCAACCAACAAATTATAGTTCTTAGACCAAACTATAACAATGATGGCTCAAGATTAACATCCAAAAGTTCAAAATTCACTATTAATGTTTTCCCCCAAATTTTGAATTTCAAAATGCCCATCAATCCAAAAAAAAAACATCCACTTAATCAGTGATTAAGTTTATAAACTATTTGAATGTTATGCAATGATTAATCCAAAAATCACTAATTTTAGCGATTTTCTTGTTCTGAACATGGTGAGAAAATTAATGAAAAGTGTATTTATACCTTGTAAATTGAAGTAAGTGAGGCAATTTAGCTAGAAGAAAGTCTTTATAAAGACTTGAGAACACTTTGAATATTTACCCCTCTTCTCTCCTTTTATTCTTTGCAAATTGTGGTAAATAAGAGTGACATTTGTTTTAAACTTTATAACCATCAATTCTATCTTTAAAGGGCCATTAATCGGGTTTGAGTAAAAACGAGTCTACTTTGGCTTGGATGCCGTTGTCCACCCGATTATCGGGGTCAGTCGTTGTGTGACACCCCGGTTTTCAGAGCATATATGGTATATGCAGTATATGCAGAAGTGCTTAAAAGAATTGATTTGGCTACCTATGTCACCAAAGTGCACTTATCTTTTCAGTCACATGTCTTGAAAGAACTCCAAAGTTAAGCGTGCTGGGAAGTGATTTTCAGTATCGTGTGAGTGAGGTCAAAACACGAAAAGATCGCGTGGTGATTTGCAGGGTCAGTAAACATGACTTTCGAGCCTCCCAGACTAACGCACCGACCGTCGGATATGTGGGTCCACGGGCCTGAGAGTGGACGAGGGGCCCATGGGAGGAGCGGTCGGGGCGTTACACGTTGGCTCAATTGGTCTAAATCTCTTCGGCATTCCATCCGTTGTCGAACCACATTCTGAAAAACTTGGAAGAAAGCAATCAAGATACAAATACGCCAATGTCAAATAATAATTTAGCAATAAATGTTCAATTTCTATATAAAGAGACAACTATATTTTCATAAAATGAAACAGAGAAAAATATAGACCAACTATATTTCCCACATTACACTTACACTACCCTTGTTGAAAGTACTGTCCTTGTTGAACCAGTACACATTTAGCTATAAAGGCCTTGAGGTTACAATTGTTCCATTAGACCAAACCGAGGCCCGAAAGATGAAAGCCTTGGTAATAGAGAAAGCCTTGGGTTTAAACCATCACTTGTTTGCTTAAAAGATCATGATTTGCACTTGTTTTTTCGAGAAGTGTGAAATACACGGTTTGGAGGAATTCAGAAGCATAAGGAGCCAACGGTTAACTCAACAGTCCTTGAAGAAGCCACCTGATCGTGACCAAACACAACATCAAGGAGTTATCTACTCCTTGCTCATCTAGGAGGCAACACCAAATTAACCAGCTCAAACCGAGCCTCAAGAGCTCCAAAGGTAACTTTCTAAACCGTGAATAATCCTCAATCGCTCGTGTAGTTTTAACGACCTTCAATTTGTTAACTTTTACTGCCATCGGTTATTCTCAGAGGACGATCAAGTGTTTTAATGTACTCGGAATTGCTTAATGAACTCATCTTTTTGGTACCTTAAGGGAAATATTAAACTAAAATTTTCTATATCATGCATGGTTTCGTTGACAAGGTAAGAAAAGAAGCATTAATTAGATCCAAAATCATTCCTAAGACTTTTTTTTTGGAACCTTCATTCCAAAGAGTCAAAGACATGACCAAAATGTTTCAACACACACTATTATAGTTCACAAAGCCATCACGAGCAAAATCCGATTTTCAAGAGAACAAGAATTTCCAATGAAATTAAAATCATTATGACATTAACCAACAAATTATAGTTCTTCGACTAAACTATAACAATGATAGCTCAAGTTTAACATCCAAAAGTTCAAAATTCACTATTAATGTTTTCCCCCAAATTTTGAATTTCAAAATGCCCACCAATCCAAAATAAAAACATCCACTTGATCAATGATTAAGTTTATAAATGTTATGCAATGATTAATCCAAAAATCACTAGTTTTAGCAATTTTCTTGTTCTGAACATGGTGATAAAATTAATGAAAAGTGTGTTTATACCTTGTAAATTGAAGTACAAGTTGTTGAATTAAGCTTGACAAAGAAGCAACCTTAATGTGTTTTAGAAAGTTATAAGAAAAAGGGAATTATCCTTAGAGAAAAATAAGGAAAAGATAGTTAGAGAGTTAACTATATATAGAGGTGTCGAGATGTGGCAACCCCAACGTGAGATTGAGAATTGTGATTGTGAGAGAGCTTTAGTTTTGAGTTATTTTCTAAAGCTATTAATAAGAGAGAGTTCTTATTAGATCTTGTGTTCAACTTGTGTTTCGTGATTCTAGATTTGGTATCAGAGCCAAGATTCTGAACCACGATGGCAGACGGTGCAAACGCTGGTGCTATTGTTACGACAAAGCAAAAGGAAGGAGGAGGAGTCTCGGCTATCCTCTGTCCTATGTTGACCGCAACGAATTACAACTATTGGGCCATGAGAATGAAGGTTGCCCTAAAAGTTCATAAAGTTTGGGAGGTAATCGAAAAAGAAGAAGATGACGGCGACAAGAATAACCTAGCCATGGGTTTAATTCTTCAATCGATACCGGAGACACTTGCTCTGCAAGTAGGAGAACTTGATTCGGCAAAGAAGATATGGTCTGCAATACAAACGAGAAACGTGGGAGCCGAGAGAGTTAAAGAGGCGCGACTACAAACCTTGACTTCTGAGTTCGACCGCTTGAAGATGAAGGATACTGAGACAATTGACGATCTTGTGGGGAAACTCTCAGAAATTTCTTCAAAATCAGCAGCACTTGGTGTTGTCATGGAAGAATCCAAGCTTGTCAAGAAATTTTTGAAGTGTCTTCCAAGGAAGAAATACATTCACATAGTAGCAGCTTTGGAACAAGTCTTAAACCTCAACACTACGAGCTTTGAGGATATAGTTGGTCGCCTAAAAGCTTATGAAGAACGTATTTCTGAGGAAGAAGAAGAAGAAGCAAAGGATGACCAAGGTAAGCTCATGTACACAGAAGCTCCCACGTATAGCAGAAATTACAGAGGAAGAGGTAGAGGAGGCCGTGGAACCTTTAGAGGAAGAGGACGAGGTCGCGGCTATCCTGAGCGAGATGGTTCACAGATTACATGTTTCCGATGTGACAAAGTAGGTCACTTTGCGTTTACATGTCCAGACAGATTGCTAAAGCTCTAAGAGACAATGGAGAATGAGAATCTAGATACACAGGAGGGTGAGGAACTCATGATGCATGAAGTAGTGTTTTTGAATGAGGAGAAGTGCAGACCGAGTGACTACAAAACCAGTACCGGAGAGGAGAATACGTGGTATCTTGACAATGGTGCGAGTAACCATATGACGGGTGATAAAAGATACTTCAATAAGATTGATGAAACTATTACTGGTAAGGTGAGATTTGGAGATGATTCACGAATTGATATAAAGGGAAAAGGATCGATTTCCTTCATCGATATGAATGGAGAACCGCGAGTTGTGAAAGATGTTTACTTTATTCCTGATCTAAAGAGTAACATTATCAGCTTAGGACAAGCTACAGAGGCAGGATGTGACATAAGAATGAGAGGAGGCTGGCTTGTAATGCGAGATTCGAAGGGAAAATTGCTTGCTAAATCAGAGAGATCACAGAACAGGCTGTATAAGATACAAATGGGGATCAAAGACCCGACATGTCTTCATCTATCAGAAGTAAGTGAGTCCGTTCGTTGGCATGCACGCCTAGGACACATAAACTTTGAAACTCTCAAGTCTATGGCCCATAAAGACGTCGTGCAAGGACTCTCACATGTGAACTTTAAAAGAGAACTATGCAGCTCATGTCTACTTGGAAAGCAAACAAGACAGAGCTTTCCGCAAGCAACCTCCTTCAGAGCATCCGAGAATCTTGAATTAGTTCACGGTGATCTTTGTGGTCCTATAACTCCGAGCACAGCCGCAGGTAGTAGATATATTTTTGTGCTCATTGATGATCGATCTCGTTACATGTGGACCATTCTTTTAAAAGAGAAGGGAGATGCTTTAAATAAGTTCAAGGTTTTCAAGGACTCGGTTGAAAAAGATACAGGAGCACGCATTAAAACCTTTCGAACCGACCGTGGTGGAGAGTTTGTGTCACATGAGTTTAATTTGTTCTGTGAAGAATCAGGAATAAAGCGTCATCTGACAGCTCCATATACGCCACAGCAGAACGGAGTGGTGGAGAGAAGAAATAGAACCATGATGGGGATGACAAGAAGTATTCTTAAACACATGCGACTGCCTAATTACTTATGGGGAGAAGCGGTGAGGCATTCTACGTATTTGATAAATAGAGTGGCTACAAGAGCATTACAAGAGAAAACACCATACGAAGTGTTCAAGGGAAAGAAGCCAAGTATTAGTCATCTGCGTGTTTTTGGATGCATCAGTTATGCAAAGATCCCTCACCAGCTTCTCCGAAAGCTTGATGACAGGTCAAGAATGCTCATTCACTTAGGCACTGAACCAGGGTCAAAAGCCTATCGGTTACTTGATCCACAAACAAGGAGAATAATTGTCAGCAGAGATGTTATATTTGATGAAGGAAAGGGATGGAATTGGAGACAAAGTGAATCGGATGGTGATGGTAATTTCAGAGTAACTATTGGTGAGTTTGGTAATCATGGCATTCGGAAAGAGAATTATGAGGACACGGAAGTCGTGGGATCGGAAATTAATTCAGAAGAGCAAGAAGAGCAAGACGAGCAAGAAGAGCAAGCCGAGAATGTTGAAAATACAGTTGAGAATGCCGAAGCTATTGGAGATACAACAGATCAAGATGATGGGGACGAAGGCACTCCACTCCAAATGGCTCCTGTGTTGAGAAGATCACAGAGGACTTCCACTCAGCCAAAATATTTTGATGATTATGTTTTGATTGCTGAGGAAGAAGGAGAGCAACTACTTCTATGTTTGAATAATGAGCCAAGGAATTTTGAGGAAGCAAGGGAATCAAAAGAATGGACCGATGCTTGCGTAGAAGAGCTTAAATCCATAGAGAAGCTCAACACTTGGAGCCTTGTTGATTTACCACACGGAATAACACCTATCGGGCTGAAGTGGGTCTTTAAACTCAAGAAGAACTCCGATGGAAGCATTAATATGTACAAAGCTCGTATTGTAGCTAAAGGGTACGTTCAAGAGTATGGTGTTGACTTTGAAGAAGTCTTTGCTCCTGTTGCAAGAATAGAGACTATACGGCTCCTTATTAACATCGCAGCGTCTAATGGGTGGGAGATCCACCATCTAGATGTGAAGACAGCATTCCTTCATGGAGAACTTAAGGAGACGGTTTATGTTAAGCAACCAGAAGGTTTTGAGCAGAAGGGTAGTGAAGATAAAGTCTACAAACTACACAAAGCTTTGTATGGTCTACGACAAGCTCCAAGGGCGTGGAATCATAAGTTGAATCAAATTCTTACGGAGTTGAACTTTTTTAAGTGCTCAAAGGAGCCATCAATGTATAGAAAGGAGATTCGGGATCATCTCCTTGTGATTGCCGTGTATGTCGATGATCTTCTTGTGACAGGAACAAGCGTGGAAATCATTGAGAAGTTTAAAGAAGAGATGGCTTCAAAATTTGAGATGAGTAACTTGGGAAGGTTAACTTATTATCTCGGCATAGAGGTTGATCAACATGAGAAGGGAATAACATTGAATCAAAGAAGGTATGCGATGAAAATCTTAGAGGAAACGGGAATGGGAGATTGCAATGCTATTCATACACCGATGGAGATGGGACTTCAATTGTCCAAAGCCGAGAAGGAGAGTGAGATAGATGCTTCGGTTTACAGGAAAAAAGTGGGATGCTTGCGTTATTTACTTCATACGAGGCCGGATCTTTCGTATTGTGTGGGAGTTTTAAGCCGCTACATGCAAAGCCCTCGTGAATCTCATGGAGTTGCGATGAAACAATGTTTACGGTATTTAAAGGGGACTGTATCTCTCGGCTTAACTTTTGAAAGATGCTCTGAACCTCTAAGGTTAGTAGGATACTGTGACAGCAGTCATAACATAGACCCTGATGATGGAAGAAGTACAACAGGACACATATTTTATCTTGGTAAAATTCCTATTTCTTGGTGTTCATTGAAACAAGATGTTGTTGCACTTTCTTCTTGCGAGGCAGAATTCATGGCGGGGACTGAAGCTGCTAAACAGGCCATTTGGCTCCAAGACTTGCTCGACGAGATCGCAAGGAAAACAAGTTCGAAGGTTGTCATAAGAATTGACAACAAATCTGCGATTGCTTTAACAAAGAACCCGGTTTTCCACGGAAGAAGCAAACACATACAAAGAAGATACCATTTTATTCGAGAGTGTGTTGAAAGTGGAAGGATCGAGGTCGAGCATGTGCCTGGTGTCGAACAAAAGGCCGATATCCTGACTAAGGCTTTAGGGAAGATCAAGTTTCGAGAAATGAGAGAGTTCATTGGCATGATTGATTTAGCGAAAGAAGGTTTCAAGCTTAAGGGGGAAAATGTTGAATTAAGCTTGACAAAGAAGCAACCTTAATGTGTTTTAGAAAGTTATAAGAAAAAGGGAATTATCCTTAGAGAAAAATAAGGAAAAGATAGTTAGAGAGTTAACTATATATAGAGGTGTCGAGATGTGGCAACCCCAATGTGAGATTGAGAATTGTGATTGTGAGAGAGCTTTAGTTTTGAGTTATTTTCTAAAGCTATTAATAAGAGAGAGTTCTTATTAGATCTTGTGTTCAACTTGTGTTTCGTGATTCTAGACAAGTGAGGCAATTTAGCTAGAAGAAAGTCTTTATAAAGACTCGAGAACACTTTGAATGTTCTTATTTTCCCCTCTTTTCTCTCCTTTTGTTCTTTGCAAACTGTGGTAAATAAGAGTGACATTTGTTTTAAACTTTATATAGGATGTCTAACAATAAATTCTATCTTTGGCTCGGATGCCGTTGTCCACCCGGTTATGGGGGTCAGTCGTTGGCTCGATTGGTCTAAATCTCTTCGGCATTCCATGTGTTGTCGAACCACATTCTGAAAGACTTGGAATAAAGCAAAAATGCGGCAATGTCAAATAATAATTTAGCAATAAATGTTCAATTCCTATATAAAGAGACAACTATACTTTCATAAAATGAAACAGAGAAAAATATAGACCAAATTTTCGTTTTGTATCATCTTCTTCTTGCTTGCTTTTAGGTTTTTGACATGCAACATGAACAACCAACCAATCAAAATAAATTACAGGGTCACAAAATAATATGAATCTAAGTCCATGCCCGAAAAAATAAAAATCCAGATAGTATAAGGGTCAAATCGTAAATAAAATTAAAATACGACAGCTTTAAAACCCTCCTCTAAAACCCTAGAAAACACTTGTATAAAAATACTTAAGAAGCGCAGCTTCATCGTTCTCTTGCATTCCCTCTGTCTTTAAAAGCATCTCTTGACCTTAGCAGTTCTCTTCAAAGTAAAGCAAATATGAGACCTCCTCTAACTAATGGTAAGAACCCTAGCCGCCGCTTTTCTCTTTTCTCTTATTCGTTTCTCAGATTAACAATGGCTAGTGTAGTCACACACATTAGTTTAGTCAGAACTCTGTATATTGCTGAACTGATTGTAAAAGTTGTTCCTTTTCGCTTGGAACTGTCTTGGGTTTTGGCTAATTCGATCAGATTTTAAGTTTATTTGCTGAGTTTGACGAGGATATTGAGTCAGAACTCTGTTTATAGCTGAACTGATTGTAAAAGTTGTTCCTTTTAGCATAGAAATGTCTTTAAGTTTTGGCTGTTTCGATCAGAATTTAAGTTTATGTGTTGAGTTTGATGAGAATATTGAGTCGGAACTCTGTTTTTAGCTGAACTGATTGTCAAAGTTGTTCCTTTTAGCATATAACTGTCTTGGGTCTTGGCTATTTCGATCAGGTTTTAAGTTTATGTGTTGAGTTTGATGAGATTATTGAGTCGGAACTCTGTAAATAGCTGAACTGATTGTCAAAGTTGTTCCTTTTAGCGTAGAACTGTCTTGGGTTTTGGCTAATTCGATCAGATTTTAAGTTTATTTGTTGAGTTTGTTGAGAATATTGAGTCGGACTCTGTTTTTAGCTGAAGTGATTGTAAAAGTTGTTCCTTTTAGCATATAACTGTCTTGGTTGTTGGCTATTTCAATCAGATTTTACGTTTATAGTAGATTTTGATTGAAGATTGAGTCTTTTGCTGAATGGTGTTTTGTATTCAGGACGTGGTGGTGGTGGTTTCAGTGGTGGAAGAGGTGGTGGCTTTGGAGGGAGAGCTAGAGGAGGAGGTAGAGGTGGAGATAGAGGAGGTAGAAGTTTCGGTGGTGGTGGTAGAGGAAGAGGTGGTCCTATGAGAGGACGTGGAGGAGACCGCGGTGGGAGAGGAGGACGTGGAGGGATGAAAGGAGGAAACAAAGTGATTGTGGAGCCACACAGACACGCAGGAGTGTTTATTGCAAAGGGTAAAGAAGATGCTCTTGTTACTAAGAACTTGGTTCCTGGTGAAGCTGTTTACAACGAGAAGCGAATCTCTGTTCAGGTAGAGCATTCATTCACTCATTGATTGATGTTTGTTGTTACTCTTTTCTTGATATGTGTTCTTAATGGTTTTGCGATTGAATTTACAGAATGAAGATGGAACTAAGGTTGAATACAGAGTTTGGAATCCTTTCCGTTCGAAGTTGGCTGCTGCTATTCTCGGTGGTGTTGATAACATTTGGATTGTAAGTAGATTTTTTGTGAATTTTATTGATATCTGTATTGAGAATTGGTTTAGAAATTGATTTTTGTTGTTCTCTAATCTATATAGAGACCTGGTGCTAAAGTTCTATACCTCGGTGCTGCTTCTGGAACCACAGTCTCTCATGTGTCTGATCTTGTTGGCCCTGTAAGCGAAACTTTATGTTATCACATTTTATGGTTAGATGTGTTGTTTGTGATTGCTTATATTTTTGCCTTTGTGGTTTGGTAGGAGGGATGTGTTTATGCTGTTGAGTTTTCTCACAGAAGCGGTAGGGATTTGGTGAACATGGCTAAGAAAAGAACAAATGTTATTCCAATCATTGAAGATGCTAGACACCCTGCTAAATACAGAATGCTTGTAGGCATGGTTGATGTTATCTTCTCTGATGTTGCTCAGCCTGATCAGGTTTGCTTCTTTTCAATATCTCTTACAACAAGTGTCTGAAAAAATTGGTTGGATTTGCCTCGTGTCTTTACCGTATAGCTTTATATTTACGCGTTGCTTTTAAAACAGTGTTTTGATAATTGCAAATGATGATCTTACTTGGATTCCCCTTCAGATCATTATGGGTGATGCAAAACTCCAAGCTTCTGATGCTATAAAATTTCTTTGTTTTTCAGTTCAGATGTTTTAGTTTCTTTCTACTGTTTCGGTTTAGATTTGGTTTTGGTTTTCTATTGAAATCTTGGACTCTTTGAGTTTTCAAATGTCATTTCAGTTTTCCGGTTGTGCCTAATGGGTATCAATACATGTGTTTTGAAATTGTTATGAAATTTTCATTGCGCTTATAAACTTGACAGGCTAGGATCTTGGCCCTAAATGCAACAACCTTCCTCAAGACAGGAGGTCACTTTGTTATCTCAATCAAGGTCAGTAGTAATACAAACACTTGTTCTATAACCTCTTTTGCTAATTCTTTCTATTGGAAGGCACAAGATGATAGAAGACTACTTGTAGTAAAAAAATCTCTCTTTGTTGTTCTTTGTGCAGGCAAACTGTATTGACTCAACGGTGCCAGCAGAAGCTGTGTTTCAAAGTGAAGTGAAGAAACTGCAATTGGAACAGTTCAAGCCGATGGAGCAAGTGACGCTTGAGCCGTTTGAGCGTGACCATGCCTGTGTCGTTGGTGTCTACCGTGCGCCTAAGAAGGCCAAGGCTGCTACTGCTGCTTAAACAAGTTTTTACCCATTTCCTAAGATTTTGCTAGTCTCCTGTTTCACTCTTTAGACTCTCTATATAGGGTTTTGTTTAATCCAAATTTTGAACCTTTATAACAAGTTTTTAGTTCATGTGGCTTAACGTTTGATTTCACGATAAATTGTTTACCACAAAAACATCAAATCAAAATTTCGTAATTCTTGTCGTATAGATTTCAATGGAAGATAAATCATCAAAATTGAGTCAATTCAGTTACAAAATTTTCTTACAAAAGGAGCCGAAGATAAACTGCATTCATTAAAACAGTTTAATGAATTTTAGGGCAACAGCTTCTAAAAGTTTGTGCTTGCAGAGCACACAAGCTATTTATTAGATATACGTCAGAAATGCAAATGCAGAAACAAAATAATTATTACTCCCTCCGTTTGTTTATAATTGATGTTTTAGGATTTATTTTTTGTTTACAAATAAGTGATGTTTTTGCTTTTTAATGCACCGTTAATTGATTTTTTGTGTTTTTGCCTCTTTAAATTCTGCAGATTGCATTTTTATTGGTTGAAATGTATTGGATAGATAAAAAATATTGTTCTATTTCAAAAAACAAGGTAAATTTAATGATTTCTTAATATGTGTGTAGAAGTCTAAAACATCAATTATAAACAAAGGAGTATAAGGAAACAAAACATATCCAAAAGTAAATAAAAATAATGTCAGAAGTGGGGTTTGAAACCCACGCCCTCATACGAGGACCAGATCTTAAGCCCGGCGCCTTAGACCACTCGGCCATCCTTACGATTTTGATTAAGGATAACTAAAGGCTATATTTATACATAACTAAAAGCTTTACAATTATTTTGAACTATTTTTTTTATATCACCTGTTTCTTTTATTAACCACAAACGTGGGTAGGATACGGGGTGGGATACACGGACAGCAAACCAAAGCTGGATCAACTAGAGACATAAACAACACAAACTTTTAAGATAAAAACGAAAAAACAAGGCCAAATTGAATCCCTATTAGACCAAACCAACCATCTCCACCTTTAAACATGTCAATCGCCAACCTTCACACAAGCACAAGAACTTGGATCCTTGCTTCAAACAAAAGAGAACACGCCAAGGCTTCAAACGGAGGAGCTACACAAACGAACTCGAAACAACCACATCAAGAGTGACACGAACCAATTATTTTGAACTACCATACGATAGTTTTTGAGTTGTAGCGAATTTTATTAGATGCATAACTTTAAAAAATGTCTATAGGGATTTTCAAAACACGTAGAATCTCTCCACAAGTCTTCAGCTATAGTCAGTACTGGCTTAGATGGAGGACATGAGGTGCGACGCCCATGGGCCCATCCGTGTTGGGGCCTAATTTTTTTTAAAAAAAAATTTGTTAAAAATTACTATAAATCTAACTAAAAATAAAATAAAAGGGGTCTATATATATATATATATATATTTATTTTTTTAAATGTATTTTTAGTTTTAATAACCGAATTTATAAAATAATTTAGCAAAAAATGTTTAAATTTAGCAAAAATATTTTAATAATAATCTTGAGCCGGCTGTGACTGTAGTCTTGCTCTTGTGTTCCGAGTGACTCTTCTCTATTTAATTGATTGATATATTTGGTATTTCGTTCAATGTTTACTTCATCACAAAATTCGTCATCTTTCTTCACGAAGAAAGTGATGCAACACTACACACGGTAAGACTACTCCAAATATCATCTCGGTCACATTTTCCAACATTCTTATTAAAGCATCACATGACACTCTTGAATCATGTGCTTGTAATTTGTAAACTCAGAAAACAAAGATTGCACTGAATGATCTACTTTATTCATAGCCTTCCAATGCCTTTTATAGAAATACAAATACTGAAACAAATAACTGACTCACGACCGAAACATAAGGACACATGAGCTCCACTAGCTCAACTACTAGCTACAAACTCGTTAACTGAAATTGACCAAATCAAACTATGAGAACAAGTCTCTTATTTCTAAAACACGTGCATAACAAAGACCCAACAAACCCTCCCTTGAACTGAACCTTCTCAACGATCCGTTCACAATGCCCATTCCAAAAGCTTCTCGAATTCTCCCAAATGTCACCATATTCAAAGGCTTTGTCATAATATCTGCTAGCTGCTCATCCGTATTGCAGTAGACGAGCTTAAGAACTCCTTCTTTGATTAATTCCCTTAGAAAATGATAACGAACCTTAATATGTTTGGATTTCCCGTGCATAACCGAATTCTTTGATAGCTTGATGGTGGATGTGTTATCACAAAATAGCACCATTTCACCATCTTGCTCGTACCCAATCTCCTTCAGAACTCTTCCCATCCATATAGCTTGACAAGCTCCGGTTGCCGCTGCGACATACTCTGCTTCTGTGGTTGATAGCGTCACAATAGGCTGCTTCCGTGACGACCACGCAACAGCTCCTCCACTCATCAAAAATACATATCCCGAAGTGCTTCTACAATCATCTATATCTCCTGCATAATCACTATCCGTGTAACCGATGAGCCCTGTTCTTCCTTCTTTCTTGTACCAGATGCCATACTCCAATGTTCCTCTCAAGTATCGCATTATTCTCTTTACGGCACCAAAATGCAATTGAGTAGGATTCGCCATAAAACGACTAATCAAGCTTACCGCAAACATTAGATCAGGACGGGTGGCTGTCAAATACATCAAGCTTCCCACCATTTGCTTGTAAAGAGTTGAATCGATCTTCACGCCTGCTTCGTCTCGACCGATCTTCTGTCCAGGGACTATCGGATTACAAACCGGATTGAAATGTTGCATTTCAAATCTCTCAATTACTTCAGCTGCGTATTTCCTTTGACAAATGAAAATCCCATCATCTTTCTGCACTACTTCTATGCCAAGGAAGTATCTCATCTTCCCCAAGTCTGTCATATCAAACTCTTTCTTCATCGAAAGCTTGAACTCTTCTAGTAACTCATCATCATCACCAGTGAACAATAAGTCATCAACGTAAATGCTAACGATAAGAATTTTACCTCCTCTACGCTTGATGAACAAAGTCTGTTCATTTGAGCTGCTCTTAAAACCTTCTTTGATAAAATAGGCTTCAATCCACTTCACGCCAATCGCTTTAGCTCCATCTGGAAGCTCCACCAAGGACCAAGTCTAATTTTTCTCAATTGATTCTATCTCAGAATCCATTGCTTCTTTCCATTTTAAGTGTCTTGCAGCTTCTTGAAAACTTGTCGGATCCGAAATGACCATAAAAGCCAAATTTTCATACTCGACTCTTGCCATGTTTGCCTCTTTTTCTACATCAGATAACTCTTCTCCATTCGTATAATCCGCAGCCCAAACTGGTGGTCTTCTCATTCTACCAATTGTTGATGTCGTGGCTTCAGTTTGAGGAGGAGGATTTGCATTCTGACCTTCATCTTCCTCTGTTTGAGATTGAATCACATTCTGATCTCCATCTTCTTCTACCTCTGTTTCAACTTCTTCCTCTTCGTTTTCATTTTCATCACCCGCATACTCATCTTCATACTCTAGCTCCATGTTCTGCTCATCCGAATGACTCTCACCCCAATTCCACTTCTTCTCTTCTTCAAAAACCACATCCCGGCTGGTGTGAATCTTCTTCTCTATCGGATCAAACATTTTGTACGCTTTTGACTCGCTGCTATAACCGATCAGAACGCACTTCGCACTCTTGTCATCAAGCTTGGTTCTTTTTACATCAGGAATATGAACGTATCCGATGCAGCCAAAGATTCTGAAATGCTCAACCGATGGCTTGCTACCGCTCCATGCTTCTTCTGGTGTCATGTCTTTCACGATCATCGTAGGGGATCGATTAAGAACATGATTTACCCATTGTACTGCATCAGGCCAGAAGCTCTTTGGTACCTCCTTTTCTGACAAAACCGCTCGAACCATATTCATAATGGTTCTGTTTTTGTGTTCAGCAACGCCGTTTTGTTGCGGGGTATACGCGGTGGTCAATTGTCGCTTGATTCCATGCTCCTTACAATACTCGTTGAACTCAATCGAATTGTACTCGCCTCCTCTGTCCGTTCTTTGACACTTGATAAAGCTTCCTGTTTGCTTCTCCACAAACGCTTTGAACAATTTGAATTGATGAAAAGCCTCTGACTTTTCTACCACAAAATATATCCAGGTCTTTCGTGAGAAGTCATCTATGAAACTTATAAGGTACCTTTTATGACTGTTAGATGGTGGAGTGATCGGACCGCATAGATCAGAGTGAATGAGTTGAAGTTTTTCAGTTGATCTCCACTTGCTCTGTTTTGGAAATGGTACTCGATGTTGTTTCCCTTTGACACACGCTTCACATGTAACCTCCATCGAGTCAAAGTCTGGTAAACCGGTGACCATCTCTTTTTTACGAAGAGTGGTGAGACCCTTGTGACTAAGATGTCCGTATCTATGATGCCATAACTCTGATTTGTCAGAGCTATCAATTTGAAGACACCTTTCTTCCTTTGCCTTCTCACTTGTCTCGCCAAGAAGAATGAACATCCGGTTTGCACTCATGACTGATTCCGCTATCTTGCCTTTGATCGGATGATATATGCTACAAGTCTTCTTGTTTCCTCCTTTGAACAACACATCTAGCCCCTTTTCTTGTAGTTGTCCAACACTTAGTAAGTTGTTCTTAAGCTCTGGTACGTAGTAAACATCATTCAACACATAGCTTATTCCGTTGAGAATGATTTTTACCACCCCTTTTCCACTAACCTCCAGTTTGTGATTGTTTCCAAGCTTCACATTATGAGTAAATGCGGTGTTAATGCTTGAGAACATGTTGCGATCTCCACACATGTGGTTTGAACATCCAGAGTCTACAAACCACACGTCACCTCTCTTTGTCCCTTGAAGCTCAACATACGCCATGAGCAGAACCTCCTCCTTTTCTTCTAGTTCTGCGTAATGAGCTCCATTGCCTCCATTTGGACATTCATATTGGAAATGTCCTAGATTATGACACCGGTAACACTCAACAACTGCCTTGTTGAATGAGCGTCCCCTTCCACGGCCTCTTCCTCGGTAAGATCCCCTGCCTCTTCCTCTGATATTAAGAGCTTGATCTTCCTCTTCATAGAAGTGTTTCTTAAACTTCTTCTCATGTGTAGACAATGAGCTTTGCAATTCATCAATGGTCATGTTGCTCGTGTCATTAGATTCTTCGATAGAAATCACCACATAAGTGAATTTCTCGGTTAAGGTACGAAGGATCTTCTCAACAATCTTTGAATCTGGCATCTCTTCACCATTGCTTCTCATCTTGTTTGCTATCGCCATTACTCTCCCAAAGTAATCATCAATGTTTTCTTCGGTTTTCATCGAAATGAGTTCGAAATCTCTCCTTAGAGTTTGTAGAAGAGATCTCCTTACTCTTTCGTTTCCCCCAAACTTTCTCTTCATTGATTCCCAAACAATTTTGGAAGTCCTGCGATCCAGAATCTGTTCAAACACGACCCGATCAAACGCTTGAAACAGGTAGTGCTTCACTTGATGATCCTTCAACTTGGCATCATCGTACGTTTTCTGCTGCGCCGGACTCATTGCGATTCCCACTGTTGGCTCTGCGTAACCCACATCCACCAGACTCCACAATCCCTTTGCTCGTAAGAGATTCTCCATCAATTCACTCCAATGATCATAGTGACCATTAAAGTGAGGAATTTTGGTAAGTGTTTTGTCGTCGCTCATGCTTTCTCTCTTTTCTCTCTGTGATCACTTCTCTTTGTTTGCTCTGATACCAATTGTAATTTGTAAACTCAGAAAACAAAGATTGCACTGAATGATCTACTTTATTCATAGCCTTCCAATGCCTTTTATAGAAATACAAATACTGAAACAAATAACTGACTCACGACCGAAACATAAGGACACATGAGCTCCACTAGCTCAACTACTAGCTACAAACTCGTTAACTGAAATTGACCAAATCAAACTATGAGAACAAGTCTCTTATTTCTAAAACACGTGCATAACAAAGACCCAACAGTGCTGAATCCTCTCATCCTCTAAGACCATGAACAATGAGGGTCTTTTATTGAGTCTCTCAACAATAAAAAAAAAATATATATATTATAAAAGCATGAGAGATGCAACAAACCGTCTCTTTAGTCTCTGTTTCAAGAAAAACGTCTCTCTCATCTATAAGAGGCTTAATACCACATTCTCATCTATAAGAGACTTAATGCCACATGTTAACATTTAATTTGCTCATTACTTTGTTATTTATTTAATATTTAATTTTAACATATTTAAGAGACTTGGTGGGTATTTGCTGTTGATCATGCTCTAAGAGTATATAGGTCACATAAGCAAATTTAACTTCAGTTACACTTTTTTCTTTTTGGAAGAAAGTAAACAAAAGTAGCGTTACATCATTGACTAAACAAAATGTTGTTGGTGCCCAAACCAGTAAAAAAAACAAACAAGAAGCTACAGATTCATATAAAGCTAAAACAAAAAAGATCACGCAACTAAGTCCTGCGATACTGTCTCGCCCCCTCCTCCCCATTTCTTCATACGTTCCATCGTCTCCTCCACCTGTTCATTACAGCAACCGAATCATCGATCACAAGAACCAAACGAAAATCGATCTTAATAACTATTATGATTTTGTGTCTCTGCTTCTTACCTCTTTATTCCAGTTTGTCTTGTACACAACAAATACCAGTAACAACGTTTGAAGCGCTGTTCCGGCTATCATTCCAGACCAAAGTCCCTAAAAAAAAAACGTTATAAACATTATTAAGGAACTTGAAATATTTCACTATTACGCAACTTGAAATATTTCACTATATTTATTTACCATCACTCCATAGTTTGCTACGTAACCAAGGAAATAGCCAAAGGGAAGCCCAAAAATGTAGTAACAACCCAAGTTGATATAAGCCACCAAACCTTGCCAACCTCCTCCAACTGCCACACCTACAAAAAAAATAAAAATAATAGAGATGGTTAGGTCATCTTCATCCATGTGTCTTACCAAGTTCTTATACCAAATTTTTAAATATAAAATTATTAAAACACACACTCTCTCTTCCTTTTACTCAACTTTATACACTCTCTTTTTTCATTTTACTCAATTTTTATTAATTTTATATTTAAACACTATCTCTTCCTTTCAAAAACCACTCTCCAAAAGTTCTTATCCCTCCATTTTAAGATCTCTCTTTCATCATTTTCTTAACTTTTATTAATTTTATATTCAAACACACCCACTATCTCCTCTGTTTACTCAAATTTTATTAATTTTATATTCAATATACCCCACAAAAACACTCTCTTTCTTTTTTTTTTCCCCTAAGAACCTCACTAAGATACATGGATGGTGATGCTCTTATGATCTGATTCAACCACCAGGTTTGGTTTTCGATGGATATGAGTTCGTACCAGAAATAACCGGCTGCACGCTGTTGAGAACCATGGTTATACCAAGAAGAACGGCAAGCTTAGAGACTGCGCGTTGAAGTACTTTGCTGTTTGTGAAGATAACGGAAAAATGATCTCTGCCTATGATTACAGCCACCATACAGACAAGACCAATGAGCAGAGACTCAGCGCACGTGACGTAGACAGAGTATTTAGCCGCTCGTGGTCTGCCTAAGCCAAGCTCGTTGGAGACACGGACACTAACACAAGTAGAAACTTCATAAGTTCAACAATATATAAACAAAAACACAAAAGTTTAAATGTCGGGTACTAATAATACCTTATCGCAGCGTTTATTCCGATGAACAACATGGCTTCAATACCGTTAAGATTCATACTGAAAATGTAAAAAAAAATCCAAATGTTAAAACAGAGCATACTTCTTCTGATGTAAAAAATGTTCCTCAAAGACTCACCAAATGGAAAGTGAATCAACGGCGATAACCGCGTTATCGAGATGACCAGTAAGGACAATAATACTCATCATATACCAAACTTCAAGACAAAGCATAACAGCTGATGCAATAGAGAGTCTAACGAAACCCCAAATATCTTTAAACGCTAACCAAGATAAACCAGACCATCCTTCCACACACCAACCAACCACATAAACGATTTGAGAAATCGCTATTCCCCAATTAGTAATATTAAAAGCCAAAGCAGCACCATTTGTTCCCAAACCAAGCACGGATATAAACAACCACAACATCACAACATGTAGCACAACAGCCAAAAACCCAATCCAAGCGATAACGGTTACTTTGCTCTGCGCTTGAAGGAATTTCGAAGTTGGGAAATTGAAAGCAAGTGAGAAAAGTTGAGGTATCGTTAGAAGAGTGAAATCTCCTGCTGCAACCGCAATCTCCTCGGCTTGACCTAGAAGCCTTAAAACCGGCGTGGCGAATATGTAAATAGGAAGAAGGATAATACATGAAACGAACAAGATAATCCAAGATCTCTGCATATAAACCCCTAACATATGAACTTGACCAGCTCCAAATGCTTGACCACAAAGCGTCTCAAGCGCACTTCCCATACCGAGCTAGTACATTGAAATTAGATTCAGTACGATTGAAAATAAATTGACCTATAATCTGAACGAATCGATTGGATCTGTGAGTGTGTACCAGGAAGCCGAAGGAGAAAGTACCGATGACGGAGAGAGAGATTGAGACGGCGGAGAGCTCGATTTCGCCGATATGTCCGACGAAGATATTGGTGATGGAGGTAACGCCGTATTGACAGATGACGTTGAAACCAATCGGAGCAGCGATCATCCACATCTTCGCCGACTCGGTGGATAAGACTCGTTTTACATCGGACCAGCTTCTCGCCGGAGCGTAATCTTCTTCTACGATACCGTCGTTCGTTAGAAACGGCGTAGACGAATCCATATCGTACGCTTCACTCACTTTCTCTCTCTTTGAAGAGTCAATGTTAGTTGCGGAATTATGGGTTTATATATAACAGAGCCGTTGAATCACGCACCTCTTCTTTTGCATTACTCAAAACAAATATCCTGACGTAATTAAGATTAACCAGAAGAAGACAAATATCCTCGTGATGATTATAATAAAAGTAAGATTATTTACCATACTACACTAAATTACAACAATATGCATGGAGTTTATATTTTTATTTCAAATTTAAATAATTTAATAGACTGTAGTATTTCAGTGTATATGTGGTTTTGTATATAGTTTTGCTTAATACATGTAATTAGTCTTACTGTCTTAGTAACGTTGATGTATTAAGCAGAAAAATGTAAACAACTTTTTTTGTTTTGTAATGGGAATTTTGGGCCAAAGTCTACACTAGTCTTTGTGTGGTTGTGTAACGTTGAGAATCTTTATTTATTTATTTTAAAAATACTGTATACAGTATGGATCAATCATAATCGAAACATTTTACATCTACAGAAACATTTACATTTGAGTAAATAAAAAAAGGTGGCAGTTGCCCAAAAAAAAAAAAGAAGAATTAAATCAATTGCATATCATTTGACCCAACTAAACTTTCTTTTCCAATGATTTTATTTCTCTAGTAAATCCATGTCAAAAATCGAAGGTATTAATTTTTTTTTTTTTTTTTTGCTAAAAAAGGTATTAATTACAAGATAACTTTCCAGATACACTCTCATAGATTAAAATGGAAACATATTTTAATAAAAAAAAGAAATATACATAATTAGTCTATAATCTTAACCTAAAGTCATCGGTTTAGGTTAAGATTGACGACCAAAAAAAAATCTTAACAGGTAGGTGACGCTAACCAGTGGTGCATGAAACACCACGTTCACGTATCTCAACTCCATATCATTATTCGAAGCTTCCAATAGAGAACAATAAAATCCCTCTCTCTTTCTTCCAGAAATCACGTGTTTCTCGTAAATGCTTACGCCTTACTGTAGTTAAAAATATTACTCCCTCTGTACCGGTTTATTTGATGTTTAGGTTGAATGTGGAAGAATTAAGAAACAAAAAATTATAAACAAAATAATATTTATTAATAAGTTAAAAATATAATTTCAACCAAGAATGTAAAAAACTACAGAATTTAAAATGTCAAAATAGTCAAATAATATTAAATTCTACCTAAAAATTAGTAAAACATCTAATATAAAAATCTCTTAAACATCTAATATAATGGAATGGAGGAGAGAGTATTTACTACCAACTACCAAGTGTACTTGAATTACACCACCCAATTGGTAACCAAAATCGGTACAAGTTTTTTACCTGTAAACTAGAGCGGTAAGCTGTTAACATAATGCAAAGTTGTACAAGTAAAGTTGTAAGCTAAAGCTCTAGAGATAAAGCTGAGTGTAATGCTTTTGTAAAGCTTTCGATATAGCTTTTGTGATTGGTATAATCTAGAACGTTACAAATTATAAAGAGATTTGGTACATTTATTAAGACGGGTACCAATCAAACTACATAAACAAATCATGTATTCTATTTCCACACAAATTTAAGTAACAAAAGTTAGAGCATGTAAAACTTCAATTCATAAACTAAACATTGATATAAATTAATAAAATACTACAAAAAGAAACTGTGCATGCAATAATCCAAAAAAAAAGACTAACAAACTAAGTAAAACCCCTAGATCTAAGAGGTATAATTTTGCAACATAGACCTATTTTGGTTAGTTAGTTTTAATATTTTCTTTGGTTATTGCACAAACTAACCAAAAAGTGAAGGAAATGGGGAAGAAAAGTTTTACTCCATAATAATTTTTTAATTGTTTCTAATTTATTTTAGTAATTATGCATGATGTTGATGATATTTGCCTATAATCAGACCACAACACGTCGATAATGCTTAATCAAAACTGCATCAGAACAAAAGAGTAAAATACATTATCTTTTAACAAGTTAGAATGCAAAATCATAACATTAAAACCAAAAAAGAAGAAGAAAAAGCTCAATAAATCAAGGTATGTACTTTAGATTAAAACAAAGTGCTCTGTTTTTGTTTTACTTTACTGAAATGAAGTGATGTTTGTTTACTGAAGTAGGGGACCAAAGTTTTAGGAAAATTGCTCAAACCATCCAAAGTCAATATAAAAATGGAAATTGGGCATCAAGATTGGAAAGTTGTCGTTTCCAAATATGGGTGATGTTTACAAAAGAAGCCGAAAAGTGAAGTTACGTAACGCAAGTAAAAATGAATAAAGGTAGAAGAGTCGGAGAGGGAATCTTTTTCGCCTGTTTTCGGTAACTAGATGGTGCAGTTTTCGAATCAACTTCTTAAATACTACTCCCTCTCTTCCTAAAAACATGATGTTTTAAGTTTTGCACATGAATTAAGAAAAAATAAAACTACAATTTATTAAGACAAAGTTTTACTTTTCGTTAAACACATATACTCAAACATCCTACTTTTTCTCTACTTTTCCCACGTTTATTGATAAAGACAATTAACTTTTTATAAGTACCAATAAAATTAATTAATTCATGCTGTAAAAAAAATGCATTAATAGAAAATACATTAATGACAAAGTAAAACATATGTTTTAAAGAACAAAGAAAAAATTCTAAAACATCATGTTTTTAGGAACAGAGGAAGTATAAAATGTCTTGCTCAAATCTTAAATGCCACAAAATATCTTGCTCAAATCTTAAATGCCATGAACAAAATCTGAGTTTATTTTTGATTTAAATTTAATCTAAAAATAAGTAAATGATAAAATAATCTAACCTAAACCATGTTTTTTTTCAAACACCTTGATTTCATTCAAACGGTAACCCGAAATACAAAGATAAATATGAGTTCAAAGAACTCTAAGTTTAGTACAAAAACAATTGAGAAAATATTCAACAACTTCGGTACAAAAACAAGATAAGACGACGTAAGAACCAAAGTGGCTTGAGGACATGAGCTAAGAAGCATCATACCATAAGCTAGAGAATGGTGAGTGATAATGCTCAAATTAGACCTAGAGCTACTCTCTCAAATTAAGAGATCAATGCAGTACTTTAGGTATCGAAATCCACAGGGAATCAATGAAACACAATAGATTAATAAGTTCAGACTAAGCTAGGCAGGATGATATGAATGCAAGTAAATCAAAGCAAATAATTAAACAGTTGTGAAAATCAATAAAGAGAAAGCGCTAGGCACAGGGAAATCTCCAGTGAATCAGAATTGCAGATAAATCAATTGATAGGAATATTAAAACACAGTTCTTGAACATGAACACGAATATAAAACTAATCAACTTTCGTTGCAGAAGTTATCTATGATTAAATCCTAGCAAACCAAATTTCTTTGCGAGTTCTTTAAATTTAATCAAGCATTAAAGTTCAAATTCAATTGTTCACACAACCCTAAACCAAATTTCTTTGCGAAAAGGAATTTTGTTCATCAAAGTCTAGATCAGGAAATCAATCAAACTGTAGTTTCTATTAATTATCCTAAGATCAGATTTCAGGTCATGAATCTAAAATCAGCAATAAACCCAAGACAAGATGAAGAACTTTCTAAAGATATTATCCTAACAAGAAATCAGATCCAGTAATTCATCAAACACTTTTGAATAACCCTAAACCTAACAGGGAAATTACTCAGACATGATCATAGAAGCAAACATCTTTATTAATATGAAAATCTCTAAGTAATTGATAAAATAAAGCGTAAGCCTAAACAATGGTTGTAAAACACATATATAGGGGTACAAAGTCGGCCAGAACATAAAAGTAAACATCTGGATCTTTTGGACTTCGAACGGACTTCTTCGGATTTGAGCTTTTTCTTTGATCGAACAGGGTGTCGATCGACACCCATAGATGGTGTCGATCGACACCATCTCTGGGTTACCAATCCGACTTTAACTTTTCGGCACTTCTTTTCGCAAAGCTCCAAAAGCTCCAGTAAACATCTTTTCTGCTCCAATCGTCCATGTACCTATAAAGACACTAAAACAATACCAAAAACACCAAAAGACTCTAAAACATGGACTTATATCATGGCTTAAACTGGGTAAAAACCATGATATATCAGTGAGTCGAAGGAAGCTCCGTGAACAGTGCGAGCAGTATAATGGTCACTTGGCATTGCTATTGTGACGTTAAAAAGGAGATCATAACCTCGGATCTCGCCGGCGCGAAACTCGCTACATCTTCAAGTCCCAAACGAACCATTACGCAAGATAGTAAGACGATTATGATACTCATAAAGTTTCTTGGCCTAGAAGGCGGAAAGTGTTGGAACCATTTTTCGGTTAAACAAATAGGCCTTGTATTAGGCAATTTGGTTTATGGAAAATGGGTTTAAAATGTGAATGAGAAATAAAATAATGAGCCTATGGGTTCATGGAGAAAAGTAATAAGGTTTAAAAACCTTATAATTACATTTTGATGTAATTGATATAAAATAAGTCTTGTCGAATAATTTGGAATTGAGATACGAATTTAATTTGGTAAATTTATTTTAGTATTTGTGGTTAATTGTGATTAACACAAAACTTAAAACATCTCTTGAATTAATTCCAAACAAGAATAAAGAAAGAAACGTTAGATAAAATTAGGAAAATTGGCATGAATAATAGGTTGATGATCAATAATTAAGTCTATGACATGACCTAAATTGAAATTAGGTATCTGACACTACTTAAAATTACCTTTTTGTCCTTAATCTATTTTTAAGTTTTAGTTTTGAAAAAAAAATGAAAATAATAATATAGTTTTTTACCCTAGTCTACTCATCTTCTCTTTCACAGCCGACACTTTTTTTTTCTTATTATTTTTCTCTCCATGCTTCGTCTACTCCTTCTCCTCTTTCTTCTTCTACCCTAATCTATGGTCTTTTCTTCTAGTCATCTTTTTCATGTCGTTGTTTCTTCTTTCTCTTCCATCGTTTATTTTTTCTTTCTTTTGCATCATTTATCTCATTACTCTTTTGATACAAACACCATAATCATCTTTCTCTCTACTGATCCACTAACCCAAAACTTAATCTTCAATCATTGATTAAGATGAAGATCAACATAGCTAACTATGTTTGAAAATCAATATAATAGGTAACTATGTTTCTTATAATAGTTAATTATAGTTGTGATAATAGTTAACTATGTACAATATGTTCTTTTTTTCCTTATGCAAATTATAAAAGATAACTACATTGTGAACATAGTTAACTATATTTGTTTCAATAAGTAAATATGTCATGAAAATAGCTTACTATGATTTTAAATCGATAGAATAGCTAACTATTCTATGAAATAGTTAACTATGCCCTGATTTTAAATTAGCTAACTATTCTCTGGAAATAGTTAACTATCCTATGAAAATAGTTAACTATAAGTTTAAATCGGTAGAATAGCCAACTATTCTCTGGAAATAGTTAACTATGCTCTAAAAATAGTCAACTATAAGTTTAAATGCCGCCAAGTATTATTCTCTAGAAATAGTTAACTATGCTCTGAAATAGTTAACTAGGATTTTATATTTTAGATAGATAGTCAACAATGTTATTAAATAGTTAACTACATATACGTTTTTTCTAATCCATTTTTATTTTGTTTGCAGAGATCTACTTTTTCCAAAAATGACACAACTTTAAAGACAATTTTTCTAGAATAGAAGAATATATTTTCTGATTATCATATCAACTCAAAATCTTTTTTTACTGCAGGCATATGGTAAAACAGATTTTTTGAGATTTTAATTATTTTTCATTTAAAAGGTGCGTAAGGGCATTTTGGTCACAATATTTTTGGTGGATGTTATACACCTAAATTTAAATTAGGGCATGTCATAGACTTAATTAAGGCCCCCAAACCTATTATTCACCTAAATAACCCATAAAATTATGATTGATACAAAGTGTAATTTTAATAATTTAGAGTGCTAACGTAATTTATTCAATTTGAATAGAGAATCTTAAGCGATAAACGTATGTGAATTAATGGCATGATTTGGTGTTTATGGAGTCAACACAAACATGAACATTAAAATAATAGTTTTTTAAACTGATGATTGAAAAACAATTGGAAACGTTTTGTCAATGTAGCCGTTGTTTTCTTTTGAAAAAATGGTTAAGCTTTAAGAAAACAATGACACACATACAAATTTTATATTATGGCAGTTGATATAATTGACTTGCTTGTGTGAATGATTCTCTATAAAGACTACTATATATATTAGTACTTCTCGGATTGTTCGGATGGTGGATACAGAGCACGAATGCATTTTGCTCTCCATATATACAATAATTTTCATTATCTCCGAGACAATTTTTGTTCTTATTAAACAATAATTTTTGTTCAATTCTTATTCTCTAAAATTTCTCTAGCAATCTCTGTCAAGAAAAATAAGTCGTGTCTCGAGAGTATCGTAGATATTTTTAGTTCGTTAGAACCGTGATTCGAGTGAGCGCGAATACGATTATTTGTGGTTGTATCATGGGATCCTTGAATCAGTCATTTCGTCGCACTACGGGTGATTCAAAGGGTTAAGGAAAGAGATTCGTCTCGCCTCCGCAATTCTTTTCTTCTCTTAACGTATTTCTTATCGCAATTTATAACTGATTCGTAGCCTTCCAAATTTTGGTCCTACAGAAAGCGAACTGATTTCTCTAATAAGAAGAGTTTGACATCAAATGACACTCCTTTGCGGAGGACTTTGAAGTAACAAGACCCTCAATGTCGGATAAGTTATAATTTGGAGCTCTAAAACATAAGCCGGAGTCATTCCGATAAGTTACAAAATATATCAATGTATCTGTGAGCAAAAACAGAGTAAACATAACATCTAATTGTGGTTGCTAGATTGTAATGCTTTTCGATTGCTTTAGATTATAAGCAGTGAAGGTAATGACTGGTAGACAAATTCTGGTCAAGATGAACCGGTAAACCCAAATCTGACATCGGTGGAACGAGGTAGGACTAAGGAGCATTAAAATCGTCAATATCATAAGAACATCGAGAATTACCCGAGATGATTTCTTCAACCGTAGGTAAGTGGCTTGACGAGATTTCTCCCAAATGGAATAGATTACAGGATTTGAAAATCCAGAAAACTTAGAACTTCTCTCGGAAGAGATTTTAACAAACTCAAAAGCAGATAAATATTTTGACGATTTGAGATATGGGACAAGGTTCAATACCTTCATATGTTGGAAAGGAACTGACAGTGAAGGAGAAAAGTGTGACCTTCGTTGGAGGTAGGGAGACAAAGAGACGAGACCACGAAGGAAATGCCGTGAGTTGGAAAACACCGGAGAGGTCTACATGATATCTCGACAAGGGAGAATCTTTTGTAGCCACCAGAGCTGGATTTGTAGCTGGAGATTGAGATGGGGGCGAGTTAATGGTGAGGATCTGTGCCGTAGAGATCCTTGTCGGCATCAAAGCAGCATATAAGGAATTCTGATGGATTGGAAAGTGAGATGGTGGTGATGGATAATGAAAATCTGGACGATCTGGAGGTTGAGGAGGGTTCACAAGCATCGTCGCAAGAGTCTTCCACCGACAGTAAGCGAGGAGACAGATCCGGTCTGGATTTGTCATCGCGGAGAAGGGAAGCGGGGAGACAAACATCGGGTCAATATCATAAACACATCGGTGAGAGATGAAGAGAGGTCTCATCGATGAAGCTTCGAACGGACGGGATCGATCAAGAGGTAGGGGATGCAGCGTCATCGGAAAATCACCAGAGATCGGAACTCATATCCGAGACGTGCGCAAGGCCGGCTCAGTTAGGGGGACCTGAGGTGCGACCGCCCCGGGCCCTACCCCACCCTACCCCATATCTAAAATTTAAAAAGGAGATATTATGAAATCTGCCATTATAAAATCTGCCATAAGTCCAGTGGACTTTTCAAATCTGCCACAATCTATACCGACGTCCACTCGAAAAGACAAAATAACATTTAATGAATTTGGGTATTTACGAAAATGCCACACAACTATTCATCATCTTCTCTATTATTTTATGAAACATCTCTCTCTCTCTCCTCTCTCCTCTTTCCTCTCTCCCTCCTTGCTCTCTCTCTCTCTTTCTCTCGTACTCTCTCTCCTCTCTCCCTCCTTGATGTCTCTTTCTCTTTTTTTTTCTCGGAGACGATAGACGTATGTTTTGTATTTCTTGTCCTCGTCTTGTGTCTCTCTATCTCTCTCTCTCTCTCTCTCTCTCCTCTCTCCCGCTTTGCTCTCTCTTTCTTTCAATTTTTCTCTCTCTGGGACGATGGACGTCTGTTTTATATTTCATGTCCTTGTCTTGTATTTTTTGTCCTATGTCTTGTATTGTTTGTCCTTTGTCTTATATTTTTTTATTTTATTTTGTAGTTATTATTCTCGGCCTGGTATTTATTGTCTTCCGTTAGCCAGCATCCCATCCACCGTCACTAATTTAACGCCCGTGAACCGAAAATGTGATTTGTCGTTTGTGTGCGGTGTGGCACGTGTTGATTCGTGAAGGTTTTGTGTATTTTGACGTTGTGTCGCGCGACACAGGCCAATTTTGGTTCGAGATGTTTCGGTTTTGATCGTTTCAGTTTGGCCGGTTTGGGGAACTTAGGGTTCAAGTATAAAAATGTTTGGCTGAGTTTTTGGCTGCATTTTTGTGCTGTTAAGGGTCAGAAATCAGAGTGAGAGGCTAGGGTTTCGATTGGGAGAGAAGCCTTGTTGATCCTTGGGAGAGTTGAGGTGTTGAGGGTAGTTTTTGCTCGGTTTTGGAGGAGGCAAACGACAGGGGAGATCAAGTCGGATTGGAGCGAAATTTGGAGGGTAAGTTTTCCGTTCTTTCCTCTTGATTTGGAAGAAAATCGCTTGTGATTAGGCTGAGTATTCACTGAGTTATCGTTGTTTTCGTGAGAGAGGTTTCTACAGATTCAAATCTGCGATCAGTCTGCTTCGAGGGAGGATTCCCGTCGAACCAGAGAGAATCAGGAGATGATCCTTATACCGTTGGAAAGATAGTTCTGTCTTGTTTCTAGATCAGGTTTCAGATCCCGATTCGGAGGTAAGCTCCGTTCTCTGTGTTCGTTTGATTTCAGGGAGTCAGTTCTGAAATCTCTGTTTTTCCTGTTTCGTTTAGCAAGATTGCGGGCTGGTTTGCCGTCGATCCTGTGAGAGTTAGGAGACGATCTACATACCGTTCTGTAGGTCTCTGTGTCTAGTTTTCAGAACAGTTTTATGATTCTGTTTCGGAGCTGAGGTTGAGGAGATAATTGATCCGAAATCAGAGGCTTTGGATTAGGGTTCTTCATCTTTCAATCCGTTTCTAAGGTGAGTGCGTGATCGCAGGTTTCTCATGGAAGATTTTATTGCGTGATTGATTTGTGTTGATTAGCATTTCCGTATATTGTGTATTGCTGGATTGATGTTTTTGATGTGATAGAATCGTATCGTATTGTGCAGTGATGATCGTTGAAACCTCGGATCGAGTCGCGTGAGGATAGACTCGGGTCATGGGTTCTATCGTGAGGTGTCGATCGACACCTAGAGGTTGTGTCAATCGACACCACATAAAAATTGGTACTCGTAGTTTGCAAGTGTCGATCGACACCATGTGGGTGTGTTGATCGACACCTTAACCTGAATTGTTAAACTTTGTTTTATTGCATAATCTGAATTGGAACTGATGGTTAAACTGTTATTAATTGTTTTTTGTTTGCTATGTTTAACCCATTAAGCGGGATGACCGCTTCACTAAGTATTTATGATAATACTGACGCAACACTGTTTTCCATTTGAGTTGTAGATAAAGGAAAAGTGTGATCGTGGAATCGAGGCCGAGAGAAGAGGATGATAGGGTTTTATGTTTTAATGTTTCGCCTAGCGAACCAGTTGGTTAGGTTGCTAGATAATTTATTTTTTATTCCTCAATTCTGGTGTTTGAATTAAATAGTTTAAATGAGTTATTTATTAATGGATTGTTTTATTGGTTAAAATATTTATGTTATTTTCCGCAGTAGAAAATGTTTTAAAAAAAAAAAAATTTGGGTATTACATTTTGGTATCAGAGCCTAGACGGTTTTAGGACAATTGAATCTGGATGTTTGTGACTATGTATTTAAATTGATTCGTGTGTTTAGTCAATTTAATAGAGTCTTAGTATCATCCTCTTCGGCCTTTTAAAATGATTCCACAGTAAGTTTTTGTTGTGTTTTTGTTTATGAGTTTTAGTGTCTTAGATTGTACTTTTGGTAAGTGCAGTGTGTGATGGCTAGAGTTTTGAGAGGCCGTGGTGGCAGAGCTAGTGGTCGTGGAGGCCGGGGTCGTGGTCGTGGACCAGCGGTTGAGTCATCTTTGAGTGCTTCACATACGTCAGGGACTCCTACGCATCATACGGGTTCTGTGAGCGAGACCAGTGTTAGTGCTAGTGTGAGTGCTATGGGTGCTGGGAGAGGCGACGGGGTGGCTGGTAGAGGAGCGGGCCCGGGTGTGGGTGCTGTTCCAGCTCAATATCGTATGGATCGTATGGAGGGTATTCTGATAGAGTTACTGGGGCGTTTTCCGGTGGCAGCTCGGGTTCAGGCTCCAGTGGTTCCGTCTATAGCAGAGGTGCAGCAGAGGGCTGCGGTTGCAGAGGTGCGTCCGTCTTACCTGGAGATGGTAAGTCAGATGCGGCAGATGAGTACGGTGTTCTTTTCGGGTGGTGTCAGTCCGGAGGATGCCGACGAGTAGCGTATGCGCGTAGAGCGCAATTTTCGTTCAATTCGTTGCCCGGACGAGTATCGGGTAGAGCTGGCGATCCCCTATCTGGGTGGTGATGCACACGCTTGGTGGAGAGATATTGGAGCCAGGTGGCCTGGTGCAGTATGGACCTGGGGAGAATTTGTGGCCGAGTTCAACGCCAAATATTTTCCTCAAGAGGCATTAGATCGTCTCGCGTCAAGATTTATGGATCTGGTTCAAGGGGATCGTGCTGTGCATGAGTACGACGCTGAGTTTGGTTGGTTGCTAGCTTATGCAGGAAGCATAGTCGATCAGTGGACGCAGGTCCAGAGGTTCCTGAGGGGACTTCAACCAAATTTGCGGACCAGGTGCAGAGTGATTGAGTACGCCTCCAAGGCGAAGCTGGTAGAGGTTGTTGCGGGGATCGAGGAGGATCTGAGAGGGCAGACAGCTGCAATGGTTCCAGTGTCAGTTGTTCCTCCTGTTTAGCCGAGGCAGCGGCAGTCGCAGAGTGGCTCCGGTTCTGGTTCCGGTAAGGGAGGCAAGCCTGCGCTGGGATAGAAACAAAAATGGGATGGCTCTTCCAGGTCCAACCAGGGTTTGAGGGGCGGAGCGTGTTTTGGATGCGGTACTTTGGAGCATCTGTTATCGATTTGCCCTGGGAAGGGTGAGCAGCAGCAGCAGCCGCGGCAGGGAGATGCGAGGGTCTGTTATAACTGCCGAGAGCCCGAGTATATCAGATCGATGTGTCCCAAGTTTCAGTTATTGGCGCTTGCAGAGATTCATCCACTGGCAACGCAGCCATTGGCTCAGATAGCGGTGGAGCAGCCGTTGGGTCAGATTGGAGGAGCTGAGCGTAGGTATGAGTAGTAGAGGAGCAGGTTGAAGCGGCGTCAGTATTGGAGCAGGATTTGGGAGATCAGTTCGAGGATTGAGAAGCGTCCTTTTATCACAGTTGTTTTTGGTTGCTTTCAGTTTAAGAGTTTCAGCTCTGCGCTGTTATTTTTGGATTTGTCGTATTTTCATTTGTGTTGAACGATATTCATTTTTGAAAATTTATAAGATGGTCTTCCTTACTTATTTTCATATGAGCATGAGGTTGTGTTTCCTAGAGGTGTTTTTATGTGGACCAGTGTGGGTCGTTGCTTGAGGATATTCCAGGATGGGAATGTCGTGACTATACCACGTGAAGCGGCTATAATCAGAGGAGAGGTGTGTTCTCCTGTATACTTATTGGGAAGTGAGTTTCCAGAATAAGTAGTGAGGGATGTGAGATCTCTTGCGGGGAGGTGAGCTCCCCAGATACCGTTGGCTCGAGAGATGCGTCATGAGAGTGCGAGTGGTATGTTGTCTTGTGTGGATTAGGCGAAGCCTCTGAGATCATGGGAGGATTTCATGTGGTATTGGCCAGGTCAGGGCAGGATTTTAGTCCATGTTGGACGGGTTTGAGGATTGGGTGAGGATCTTGAATAGTGTTTGCTGGATAGGTCAAGTGTTTGGTCTGTGATAGACGGTTCGGGAGGCTCGGGTTGTGAGCCAAAGTATCGCTGGTCAGGTTAGACTTTGGATGGAGTTTCGGTAACTGATGTATCATTTGTTAAATCCAAATCGGGACTGACGGGTGGTTGCACATGTTCTTGTTTGATGGTTGTACGATCAACCGCCAGGCCCAGTTGGACTAAAGATGTTGCATAGAAAGTTCAGGGCGAATCTAGTCAAGTAATGGGCATTTCGAGTTGTGGTTATGCTTCTCGGCTTATCAAATGCGCATGCGGTATGTGCGAGATTATTTCAACGTGATCAAGGAATTTTGGGAAGTATTCGTTGTGTTCTCAGCATTTATATTTTGGGCTATCCAAAGAATCATGAGGAGCATGAAGTTCTTTGCGTTTGGTTCTATATTTGTTTTGAAGCAATTCCAACACAATGCTATTTCTTTTACATTAGTAATTGCGAGAACTTTTGAAGCAATGTGTAATCCTCTCTCTTTTTCTTTTTATAGTCAACAGTCAATGGTAGGGTATGCTAGTTTCTCCTCCATGCATGGCTTATCCGAACACAGCTGTAATATTAATTATGATAGTACTATGTAAATTATTAATCATGAGAGTACTATGTAAATTGCTTAAAGTCTTGAATGGAAGGCCTGAAGCCTTGTAGCCTGGTGGTTATCACCATCCAAATGACACCTAATGTATGAGGGTTCGACCCTCAATGGTTGTGTGTGTAAATGCCTAGTGGGCCGGGCTGGGCTCACATGACCAAAAAAAAAAAAAAAAAGTCTTGAATAGAAGAACAAAAGAAGGATCCTTTTTTTTATTTTTGATTGTATATATCTTTACGAAAAATCATTAACGTGAAATATCAGATTTTTGTTATCTTCAACTTCTCTTTTCTCGTTTCCTTCTCTCTTTGTCTCTCATGGCTTCTCCTTCATTGTTGACTCGCAACTGGACTTACAACGTCTTCACGAGCTTCCACGGGCCTGACGTCCGTAAAACACTTCTCAGTCACTTGCGTGAACAGTTTAAACGCAACGGGATCACTATGTTTGATGATGGAGAGATTGTGAGAGGCGCAACGATCGCCCCTTCCCTCAAAGAAGCTATAAAAGAATCGAGGATCTCGATCGTGATTCTCTCCAAGAAATATGCTTCATCAAGCTGGTGTTTAGATGAATTGGTGGACATATTGGAGTGCAAGGAAGCTACGGGACAGATAGTGATGACGGTCTTCTATGGAGTGGAGCCATCCCATGTACGGAAACAGAGTGGGGAGTTCGGGATCGCTTTTAATGAAACTTGTGCACGTAAGACGCATGAAGAAAGACAGAAATGGAGCAAAGCTTTGAACCATGTGGCAAACATTGAGGGAGAAGACTTCTTAAGATGGTTGGTCTTTAATTAATTTGAGTTCTTATGTTTTAATTAGGTTTTATTAACTGGTAATAGAAACATGTAAAACGTTGCTTTTTGTTTTCTCTTTGTTAGGGACAATGAAGCAAACATGATCAAGAAGATTGCCAAAGATGTTTCAGGTAAACTAAATGCTACACCGTCAAGAGATTTTGATGGCATGGTTGGTCTTGAATCTCATTTGAGAGATATAGAGTCTTTGTTAGATTTAGATAACTATGAAGTTAAGATGATTGCAATCACTGGTCCTGCAGGGATTGGTAAGACTACAGTTGCTAGAGGTTTATATAGTCTACTCTCTAATAGGTTTCAGCTTAGTTGTTTTGTGGACAACCTTAGGGAAATCCATCATAGTGGTTCTGATGAGTATGGTATGAAGCTGCGTTTACAAGAACAATTTCTTTCGAATATTTTGAACCAGGATGGTATGAGGATATGCCATTCAGGTGTAATAGAAGAAAGACTATGCAAGCAGAGAGTGCTCATCATTCTTGATGATGTGTACCATATAAAGAAATTAGAGGCGTTAGCGAATGAAACTACATGGTTTGGTCCAAGAAGTAGGATTATAGTTACCACAGAAAACAAAGAGCTTTTGCAGCAACATCAGATGGAGAATATATACCACGTGGGCTTTCCATAATATGAAGAAGCTCTTGAAATCTTATGTAGATATGCTTTTAGACTAAGCTATCCACCTGATGGTTTTGCGGAGCTTGCTGAAAGGACAACAAAAATTTGTGATAAGCTTCCGTTGGGTCTACGTGTGGTGGGTAAATCTTTACGTGGGAGGTGGAAGGACGGATGGGAAGATGTAGTGAGGAGGCTAGAAACTAATCTAGATCGAGAGATCGAGGACGTGCTAAGAGTCGGCTACGAGAGTTTAGATGAGAATGAGAAAACGTTATTTCTCCACATTGCAATCTTCTTCCACTATGATGATGGTGATTATGTGAAAACAATGTTCGCTAACAGTGACGTGGATGTCAAATGCGGTTTGAAGATCCTAGTCAATAGATCACTCATAGAGATGTCAACATACGGGGGAAAAATAGTGATGCACAAATTGTTACAACAAATGGCTAGACAAGTCATTAAAAAGCAAGAGCCTTGGAAACGCCAAATCTTAATGGAAACTGATGAGATATGTGATGTCCTCGGAAATGAAACCGTAAATTCTTTTCTCTCTCTTTTATATTGTTTTATTACCTCTTAATTAATACTTACTTTAAACAAGTCATCTGATGAGATAAACAAAATCATACTTTTTGAGCTAAACATTGTTTTTTTGTTTGTTTTGGAATATGGTTTAGGGTACTAGAGCTGTGTCAGGCATATCATTTGATATATCAGGAATCGATGAATTATCTGTAGGCAAGAAAGCTTTAAAAAAGATGCCTAATCTTCGGTTCCTCAATGTCTACAAAAGTGAAAAAGATGGGAATGATAGAATGGAGATACCAGAGGGGATGGAGTTTCCGCGTCGTCTTAGGTTACTACGATGGGAGGCATACCCAAGCAAGTGTCTTCCTCCTACATTTCATCCAGAACATCTTGTTAAACTCGATATGCGAAATAGCCAGCTCGAGTATCTTTGGCAAGGAGCCCAGGTTGGTGTTATTGTACTTGATATATATGGGATAATTGTACTCTTCAACTCATGTTACATGATGTTCTTCTCTGTTTGTTTTTTTGTTGTGTGGGTCCTACACATTCAGAAGCTTACACATCTGAAAGAGATGGATTTGAGTGGGTCCCACCATTTGAAAGTACTCCCTAATCTTTCAAATGTTATAAATCTGGAGAAGTTGTATCTGGATGATTGCGAAAGTTTGATAGAGATTCCATCCTCTTGTTCGCATCTTCAAAAACTGCAGAGGTTGCAGATGAGTAATTGCATAAACCTACAAGTCATTCCAGCTGACTTGTTGAACTTGGCATCCCTTGAATACGTGGAAATGCAGAGATGCCCAAAGTTGAGATATCTTCCAACTATTTCAACACACATACAACATCTGTATATATCAGAAGCAGAGTTCGAAGATGCATCAATCAGCCTCTGCTCTCATCTTCAGCATCTCCGTATAACTTACAATAGAAAGCTCAAGGGATTATCATATCTCCCCATGAATTTGGAAAGTCTAGTCCTAAGCTTTTCTGATATTGAAAGGCTTCCAGATGCAAGTGATCTTCACCACCTACAATTCATTTTCCTTTCAGGCTGCACAAGACTCACATCACTTCCCGAGCTCAAAGACCTTCATCAGCTAGAGTCCCTTGATATTTCTGGCTGCACAAGACTTGCATCACTGCCCGAGCTCCCGAGTTCACTCTTGTATCTAGATGCATCTGATTGTAAATCACTCGAGACCGTATTCTGCCCTTTGGACACTCGGTGTGAGATCCTCGATTTCGGCAACTGCTTCAAATTGGGCAAACAAGCACGAAGAGCAATCACCCAACAATCCATCAGTACACCTTGGACCAAGGCATGCCTACCTGGAAGAAAAGTGCCTATAGAGTTCAATCTCCGAGCCATTGGAAATTCCTTGACCATTCCTCCTAACAGTATACCTCTTCCCCGTTTCGCCTACTTTATGGTTTGCCTCGTGGTTTCGCGTAACCAAACCAGAGAATATAGATATGGTCGGATATCTTGTCGTGTAATCAAAGATGGCCCTCTTGATGAGATGGTGCGGTTCCCCGAGTGTTGTCGAAAGGAATATCTGTTTATATTTCCCTATGGCACCGTTGAAATGTTCGATCCTCCTCAAATGAACGGAGAGATAGTGTTGGAATTTAGCAGCCCCGACCACGAATACAACATTATCGAATGTGGTATCCAGATCCGCACCCAAAAAAAAAGGTTCACTAGTGAGGGCAATGAGTCTGAGCCCATCGAAGACCAAGTATCTGCAAACGACGACGATGACGAAGACTTCGAACTCAGCGAAGCGTCCCAAGACTCTCTCAACGATGAACATGACGAGAATCCCCAAGGCGAAAATAATACAGGTTGTTGGAGTTGGCTCATTCTCTGCTTCCATCTCTCTGATATTGCAAGAAAAATCGGAAGCTTGGTTTCAGGAAGAAGACGATAGAGAGCCCAGAGGCCATTCTCCCAGAAGCCTCTATTTAGCCTTCTTCGCTAAACACATGTATATATTATGATTGACCCAATGATTTTTTTTTTTTAAACCGACCCAATGATATTTTTACATTAATATTTGAGAGAACTTTTAAAGCAATCTGTAATAGAATTTTGAACATAATCAAAGAACGTTCATGATCTAAATAAAATCCCAACAAATTCAGATGGTCAAGCATCTTTGTTTTTTTTTGTTTTGTTTTTTTTTGGTCTGAAAGCATCTTTGTAAAAACCAAACAATCAATAATGATATTCTCCTCTCTCTTGGTCTCTCTATAGTGAATAGTCAATGGTAGGGTATGCCATTTTTTCCTCCATACATGGCTTATCCGAACTTCACATCTAAGGGTATTAGAGCATCACCATCCATGTATCTTAGTGAGGTTTTTAGGGGGAAAAAAGAAGAAAGAGTGTTTTTGTGGGGTATATTGAATATAAAATTAGTAAAATTTGAGTAAAAAGAAGAGATAGTGGGTGTGTTTGAATATAAAATTAATAAAAGTTAAGAAAATGATGAAAGAAAGATCTTAAAATGGAGGGATAAGAACTTTTGGAGAGTGGTTTTGAAAGAAAGAGAGTGTTTAAATATAAAATTAATAAAAGTTGAGTAAAAGGAAGAAAGAGAACGTATAAAGTTGAGTAAAAGGAAGAGAGAGTGTGTGTTTTAATAATTTTATATTTAAGAACTTGATATAAGAACTTAGTAAGACACATAGATGGAGATGACCTTATAGTTCTATGTAAATTAAAGTCTTGAATAGAAGAACAAAAGAAACTTTGTCTTCCTATAAGAAATTTCTTCTCTAATAATCATAACGCGTTTTGCCACAATCAAGGGATTCACCTTTTCATTTTTGCTTTTATTCATCTTTATGAAACATCAGTAACATGAAATATCAAATTTTTGTTGTCTTCAACTTCTCTTTACCCATTTCCTTTTCTCTTTGTCTCTCATGGCTTCTCATCCTTCTTCTTTGCTGTTGACTCGCAACTGGACTTACAATGTCTTCACGAGCTTCCATGGGCCTGACGTTCGTAAAACACTTCTTAGTCACATGCGCATACAGTTTGACCACAACGGGATCACTATGTTTAATGATCAAGAAATTTTTAGGGGCTCAACAATCGCTCCTTCACTCAAGGATCTCGATCGTGATTCTCTCCCAGAAATATGCTTCATCAAGCTGGTGTTTAGATGAATTGGTGGACATATTGGAGTGCAAAGAAGCCATGGGGCAGATAGTGATGACGGTCTTCTATGGAGTAGATCCATCCGATGTACGCAAACAGGCTGGCGAATTCGGGATCGCTTTCAATAAAACTTGTGAAAGTAAGACGGACTTCTTAAGCTTTGAATGATGTAGGTCACATTGCTGGAGAAGACTTCTTAAGATGGTTGGTCTTTAATTAATTTGAGTTTTTTTATTTATTTATTCTAGTAAGTGGTAATTACAAGTTTCAAATTTAAACATGTAACGGTGTTTAATGATAAAAGCTTTACTTACTCTGCTCTCTAGTAGGTTTCAACTTACTTGTTTTATGGACAACCTTAGGGGAAGTTATTCCCGTGGTCTTGATGAGTTGCGTTTGCAACAGTAATTTCTTTCAGTGGTTTTGAATCAAGAAGGTATAAAGATATGCCACTCAGGTGTGATAGAGGAAAGGCTATGTAAGCAGAGAGTCCTCATCATTCTTGATGATGTGAACCATATAAATCAACTAGAGGCGTTGGTGAATAAAACTACATGGTTTGGTCCTGGAAGTAGGATTGTAGTAACCACAGACAACATGGAGCTTTTGTGGCAACATGGTATCAACAATATGTACCATGTAGGGTTTCCATCTGATGAACAAGCTCTTGAAATTTTATGTAAATATGCTTTTAGGCAAAGCTACCCACATAATGTTTTTGAAGTAATAAGGCTTTGTGGTAAGCTTCCATTGGGTTTACGAGTGGTGGGTTCATCTTTACGTGGGAAGCAGGAGGATGAATGGGAAGATGTAATAAACAGGCTAAAGATTGTTCTTCACCAAGATATTGAGGACGTGCTAAGAGTCGGCTATGAAAGTTTAGATGAGATTGATCAATCTCTATTTCTCCACATTGCAGTCTTCTTCATTGATGAAAATGGTGATCTTGTAAAATCCATGTTCGCTGACAGTGAGTTGGACGTCAAACGCGGTTTGAAGATCCTAGCCAACAGATCTCTCATAGAGGTGTCAAAATGGGGAGATATAAAGATGCACAAATTGTTACAACAAATGGCTGAGGAGAGACTTCACAGATCTAAACGTATTAGCTAAGCCGTGTTGACAGCCGCGAAAGGGTCTTAGGTAAAGGAGAGCATCGTAGGCACTAACTCATCAGCCATGGCTCAATCCACTGTTAGAGACCCCTTCACGACCACCGTATTGACAGAGCCGTGTTGTTTAGACCGAAAACTCTTCTGGGTCTATCCAGAAATCTCGAGTACTTTGATCGCTACTTGTGTTTTGGAAGAAAGAATACAAAGCTTATGAAGATGTTGAGATCTAGAAAACCCAGAGAGAATTTAGAGAGACATGATTTTAGAGAGAGAAACTTTTATTAGAAATGAAAACTTATTCCTTACATTGATGGGTACACCCTTATTTATAGTAGAGGCATTTAAGTCACTTACGTAAGCGCTTACCTCATTACACACTTATAGATTATTCTACACACTTAGATATTTCTTACACATTTATTTTAATTAAAAATAATACTTATTGGGCTTCTTACTTCTTAGTGGACTCTTTATTGGGCTTTTTAGGCTTACCATAATTTGGGCTTTAAGATGGCTCTCTAGTGATCCATTTCAAATTCAAGCATGTGATCTTCACAACATCCATAGCCATCGTCTGGACACACATACTCTGGCTCTGGTTCTTCATTCGTTTCCATGATCGTGTCGGTTGTGCAGAACTTTTCTATCTCTTCAATGTCTAGGTCTGGATCCTCAGGTTCTTGTGAGTCTTGCCAGTATACTCCTGCTGGTGCTTTTCCATTTTTGCTGTCTTCTTCGCCGATTTTTACTCTAGTAATTTTGCTGCATGTAAGTTGCTCTTGCTTAAGTTGCTCCTGCTTCATCATATAGAACTGAAGATCTTCATCAAGGTCCATCTGGTAGTCAATTTAATAGAAAGACCAATTGAGCTTGTATGGGATAGCAAACTTCTGGACCGTGTTGTTGAGTCGGAACGCATGAGTTTGGAAGGTCTCAAAGATCTCATTGTCAGCCATGTTGAAATCTGGACGAACTCCTCGGCTAAGATCCTTGTGATGGATGAGTGTAGGCATGGCATGAATCTTTTTTGATCTTGGGTTGATGCTGACATGTCGGTGGAAGAAGTAGATGGTATGTGGATTGAAAAACGGATTTGAAGTGGTCTTACCCCTCAACTTCTTGAAAGGATAGTTGAGTGCTTTCGCTGAAGCACGAAGTTTGCTGTTCCAAACATTCATTGGTTCGAACCACCTCAAAAAAGTTGATATGCCATTAGAGTAGCATTTCTGGGAATTAATATGTTGGTACAACCATGGAATATCGAAGATAATCCCAACAGTGTATACCGCACATAAATACCAGAGGAAGCATATGACTTCTTCTGGGAGGTCACTTTGTCGGATGCTGTACAGATGAGCAAACGGGTAATTTGGATGGATACCAAGCGGTGAGATGAAGTTGTTGAGGACTCCGTGGCTGGATAAGATCATGGACTGGTATCGGAAAATCTTCTGTTTAAGGCGGTTGTGGAGTTCTCCTTTTTTGATTAGCTCCTTTGTATCTTCGGAAATGTTGCTTTCAAAATCATAGAGAGATTTTGTCAAGGAACTTGAGCCTTGGTAGCTCATGATGGCGGAGATTGATATTACTGGTTTACGACTTAACATATCGGCTAAAATATTCTCCTTGCCCTTTAAATAGGCGGAGTCGAAGTCGTATTTTGAAAACCATTCACTCCAGCGAAGTAGCTGCTGATGTGGCACCATCTTCTGGTTGAACTGTAGCATCTTTGGAAAAGATGACATATCCATCTCGATCTTGAATCTATGCCCTATCAAATAGAACTCGAATCTTTCAATAGCCTTTTTGACCGCTAAGATTTCTTTGAACGTAGAGTGATAATGCATTTATGACTCCTTGAAACGTCCGCTCTTGTAGGCACATATATGTCTTTTCCCATCAATCTCTTCGAACAGTATTGCTCCCTAGTATTTGTCGCTTGCGTCGGTTTGCACTATTCTTTTGCCGACCGAAGGAATCTTCAGAGGTGGTAGCCTTTGAATTTCTAGCTTCAACTTTTTTACTGCTTCAGTTTGTCATGTACTCCACTGTGGAGGATTCTTTTGCAACAGTTTTCTGAGTGGTTGTGTCAGCTGTGACAGCTTTGGAATAAATTCGCTGACATAATTGATTACGCCAAGAAATTGTTGAACTTGTCTCCTTATGAGATTCTCATCGGGGAACGCAAGTAGTTTTGTAGCCAGATGTGGTTGTGGTGTAAATTTCCCTTCTGCAATTTTGACTCCAAGGAACTCAATCTCCATTTTTGCTATGGTCATCATTTTTGCTGCAAGCATGATTCCATACTGTTGGACTAAGTCATGGAACTGTTTCAGAACTTTGGCATGATCTTCAGCATCTTTAGAAAATAGTAAAATGTCATCGATGTAGATTAGTGTTGTGTTGACCAATGGTTGGAATATCCTTAACATCGCTTGTTGAAATAAGGACAGAGCCGTCTTCAGACCAAATGGTAGGACTTTCCATTCCAAATGTCGATCTGGTAAACAGAATGATGTCTTGTGCCTTTCTTCTGGTTTGACTCTAATTTGCCAAAATCCTGATTTCAAATCGAATTTTGAGAAGATGGTTGCTCCAGAAAGGTGCTGTAACAGTGTTTTTCTCGTCGGGAGTGGGAACTTGATATCTTGAAGGAATCGGTTTAATGGCTTGTAATCAATCACCAGCCTTAATTTGCCTCTAGCTTGTTCTGCTCTTTTGTTGACATAAAAAGCTTTGCACGCCCATGGTGAATTTGTTGTTGTGACTATTCCTTGTTGAATCAGTTGTTCACATTCCTCATGTGCTTGTTGTAGAAGTGTCAGGGGCATTCCCGCATGACTTGCCTTGGTTGGTGTAGTTATGATGTTCTCCTTGAAGGGGAGTGACACGAAGAATATCGGATTTAGCCATCACGGATTTTTGCACTTCTGAAGAAACTCGCTGTGTTAATCTGTACACGATTTCTTCGTAATTTCTTCTTTTATGTTGTCAAACTCGGATGACATGATGTCTTCGATGGGGAAGAGCCTTGGAATTGTTGTATAAGGCTTGAACAGATTCTTCCATCTTACTCCTCGGTGCTTAATAGAGATATCGAACTTCTTCTTTAATGACTGGTAACAATCCCATCTTAGGATGATGTCTTTGCCTGGTGTTGTCGATCCAAGTACTTGAGTCGTGATCTGACAACCTGGAAAGATTTCGATTGTGATCGACTTAGACTTTGCTTTGATGACCAATGAACCTGCATTCGCGACTCTGAACTCCTGATTATATGGTAGCCACATCGATGCTGATAGAACATTAGGATTCATCATCGATGTATGTGCACCAGTGTCTATGAAGGCGATGATATGAACTGGTCGCATCTTCTTTTCTGGATCAAAGATGGTTACAGGAAGATGAGGTGTCTGTATATCTTCTTCTTGTTGAGGAATCTCCATGATCTTGTAACATCCTTCTTCATCCTTGGATGAATTTTCTTCTTCAGTATCGGAGTATCCACATAATGCGTCTTGCTCGTCACTATCATATGATAGGACTGACTCGAGATCATGCTTGTCAAGGTCGAGATCAGGAGCAATATTAGATATTGAATTGATTAGATACTGCTTCTTCTTCTTCTGGGATTTGCTGGGACAGTTCTTTGCAAAATGTCCTTCCTTACGGCAGAGGAAACATCTTGTTGTCTTCTTGAAGCTCCTTTTCCTTCTGAAAAATCTTTTGCGCCAGAAGGGATACTTGGTTGGAAACCTCTTGGTCTTATGATGCTTCTTCTTACGATCACACGAACATGATTTCTTTTCCTTCAAACACTTGATGAACAAGTCGGATTTTGAATACACCTTTGTTATATGTTTCGAATTATCCATGAATTCTGACCAAAATTGTTTTTGCCTGCAGAGCTTGTCTAGCGTTCTGAAAACATGCTGTTGGATCTGGCCGATGGTAATTCCTTCAACCGTCTGGTTCTGTTCTCTGATGTAAAGCTTCGTTTGTTGACTGAGATAATCATCAATGGATGAAAGGTAGACGTGCTTGAGGCTTGGATTGTTTAGGCCGTCAAGTGCATAGTACCGCTTCGTCTGTCTTTCAAAGTGCTTTGCAAGATCTTTCTTCTGGAGGGAACAACATTTTGCCGTAAAATATTCTTCTTGCAATTGATCTTTGATGTGGTTAGGAGTCCCGATGAATTCTCTGTGAATTTCACTAAGTATTATCGGAATGGTAGATTAACAGGCTTGTAGCTGCCTGTAATCTCCAAGGGAATCCCACCAGTCTTTTAACGAGCTGGAAAGTCTGGCTGCAAATTGTTGTATCACCGTGTATGTTGGTGAAGTAAGAGCTTCAGAAGTCATCCATGCTCGAAACTCATCGAGACGTGTATTCCATTTGTGAAATGGAATGTCATCAAATGTGAACGTAATGACTCTTGAAGCGAATTGCCTTGCTGGCCCAGGGTCTGCTTGAAATTGATGAAACTGATTATTGGGCATCTCCTCATCGCTGGGCATTTCATCTATTTTAGGCTCTTCTTTGGGGTCGCTGCTTTCTCCTATAGCGAATTGCTTCGGGAGTGATGCTTCTTCTTCTGTAGATGTATCTTCATCACATGAGCTTGTATCAGATATATGGTTGATTGTTGGGAGGTGAGTAACTTCTTTTATCTGATAGGCTTTGAATTCTTGAACTTTGTTTGCCATAGAAGTGAGTAGATCAGTCATTGAGAATTCTATCATCCCAATGTCTTCAGCCTTGCCTTTCCCCTTATCTTCTTCATTAGATCCTTGACTGGATTGTGGAGTAGAAAAGCTTGGTTTTTTGGCTGGCTGAGGTGCTTCTTCTCTGTATTTTCTTGTTTTTTCCTGGTAAGGATTTGTCTTGATTGTTGGGAAGGTTGGCACCTTGAATCTAGATGTATACAGCTCATCTGACGATAGAAAATTATCCATTTGTGACACCGATCTTGGCCTTTCTTGCGAAAGAAAATCTGGCAAGTAAGATCTTTGAAAGGAAGGGCACTTCTAGTCGTTTTTCTGTTTTGCTTCATATCTTCAAGCCATCCTTGAAGATCTTTTAATTGGCCTTTAAGACTTGACATCTCTTTTTCTCTGAGTCGGAACTGGGAGGTGTTGATTGACATATTTTGCGCCATACTCAACATTTCCCTGTGAAGTTGTTCTAGACGAGCATTGATCTCTGATATCGAGTTTTGCAATGAGACCATTCTTTTGTTGTGACCACTTGCTATCTGATCCACCTTATGGTTGATCGTATGAAGAAGTTTGTTCTGGGCCATCGCATTCTCTGATTGCCAATTGAGAACTTTTTCTGCCTGAGATAACGGATCGAGGCCAGAAGAATTAACCGTAGATGGTTTAATCTTTAGGCTGTGGGCAACGCCGTCTTTGGTAAAGTCTTCAAAAGGAGGAAAGTCATTCGGATTAAACATCATAATCTCAGGAGGTTCTGGTTTCTTCGGCTGGGAATACTGAACTATGAACTCGTATCTTCCATTGTCGTTGCCGAGTGTGCCCACCGATGGATCTCCTTCCAAATATCTTTTGTAGAGAGGATCCTTCTTTGCTCTTCGTCTTCTGCGTTTATCTTCGTCAGACTCGTAGTCAAGATAGTCGTCAGTGCATGCCGAGCAGTTGCAGACGTCGAAGAAACAGTATCCATTTTTGTCTTTGAACGGATATATGACTGATCCATTTTGCTCAAAGGAGATGGGTTTCGGATACTGATCTTTGTAAGGGCCATGGAACTTGCTCTCATCGATTTGGATGGAAATTTGTGTGAACATCGGTCTTCGGAAAGATGATGATCTTGCCTTTTCAAACTTGATTTCCGTGAGGCCATCGTTCCTTGAGTGGAAAGTTGCTTCAGATGTTTGTATTGGGCTTTATGGTGCTTGGTGAAGCTTCTCGTAGCTTGTCACCCATGTTTCAGGAAGCTTTTGTATTAGTTCTTCATGAGATATTTGTCGAGGGATCTGGATCGCATTTGGTGCTTGAGAAGCAGAATTATCTTCCAGGAATAACGCTTCATCTGATGAAGGAAGTACTAGATCCAGGGCATGATCTTGAACACGGTAAACCATTTGATGATGTAGTGTAGCGAGGACACTATTCTCTTGCATTGGTGCTCCAACGATCTGCAGCTGAAATTTAAGTGCCTTTAAAAGATTGGGATCTTTTAAAGATACATTAAAGTTAGGGAACAATGTAATGAAGATTGTTCCTGCGTTCAAGGTGGTTTGAACGGTTCCAATACACGCCTGTTGGTAAGTCTTTAGTCTAGAATCGACTAAAGCTATTCTCGCTGTGACCGGTAGTCCTTTTCTGGCATGTAGAGTTAGCCCGATTGGCACAACTCCAAAGTGGAGATGTGTAAATCCTTGTTGCTGCCAAAGCCTCGGAAGTTGTTCTGGAATATTCAACGTGATGAACTGTTCTTCTTCGGTGGCCGGAACTTGGTATGATGAGAACTTGCTTGCTTGCTTGAACATACTCCTTGACTCTTTTGGTGGATGAAGATCTTATTAGCTGAGTAACTACACGAACAGAAAAGAATCCAGGTTTTTTAGCAAAGATCTCATACGGTTTGACGAGAGGAAGAGTAGTTTCAGACATTTGATCACCTGGAACATATTCTACCTCATAAAGAGAATCTATACTAGAGGATGATGAACTATTTTTATGACTTTTGTTTTTAGGTAAAGTAGAAAATTGGAAATTTGAAGGAATGATTTGAGATTCAGACATGATTATGAGGATTAAGTTTCCTAGATACCCGAACGATCAACATAAACAATGATTCTCAAACAAAACACAAGTCCTGGGCTCTGATACCACAAGGTTAAAGGATAGTCGGAGGAGAGACTTCACAGATCTAAAAGTATTTCTGGATAGACCCAGAAGAGTTTCCGGTCTAAACAACACGGCTCTGCCAATACGGTGGTCGTGAAGGGGTATCTCTAACAGTGGATTGAGCCATGACTGATGAGTTAGTGCCTACGATGCTCTCTTTTACCTGAGACCCTTTCGCGGCTGTCAACACGGCTTAGCTAATACGTTTAGATCTGTGAAGTCTCTCCTCCGACTATCCTTTAACCTTGTGGAAACTGTAAATTCCTTTTCTCTTTTATATTGTTTTATTCCTTTTTAATTAATAGGGACACTTACAAAAAAGTCATAAAAACTAGTTTTCAATTACAAAAAAGTCAGATTGCAGTTTTTACTAACAAAAAAGTCACATTGATTTTTTTGGGACGAAAATGCCCCTGCTTTTTTTATGAGGAGTAGTTATATTTATTGAGAATGGGACCACACTGTCAGTGTCAATTGGACACTTTTCACTGTCATATTTTCTTCTCTCTCACCTCTCTTCTCCTCTCTTCTTTTCCTTTTTACTCTTTTCTTTCTGAGATTTCTCGTAAAACACATCCTCACTTTTTTTCTTTCTTTGATCTCGTATTCAAATCTTTTTTTTTACACCTAAATATAGTATGGTGTATATATGTACACACGTACATACACGTACACATATACACGTATACAGAAAACATATGTACAGACATATAAATACGATATGTTCTATATATGTACACATGACATGCACGTACACATACACGGATGTATATATAAGTAGTTGTCTATACACGTACATACGTGTGTACACACACGTCCTCGTAAATAATTATATAGATATAGGTACACACGTAAGAGTATACACATATACATATATGTACTATACAAGTACACATATACACGTACACAGAAAACATATGTACACAGATATAGATACTCTGTACACACATACACATACATATACTCATATACAATTACATATGTTTTCTGTGTACGTGTATATGTATACATGTATAGTAAATATAGTGATATATTGGCATTGAACGATAATGGTAATGATTTATTAATATGGTCTCAGTATATTACCCATTCAAAGTGATTTGTGTAGATTATAGTGTACGTACATGTACACATATATATGTACACAGAAAACATATGTACATGTGTGTGTACACGGTATCTATATGTGTGTGCATATGTTTTATGCGTACTTGTATAGTACATATATGTATAAGTGTGTACACCTACGTGTGTACATATATCTATATAATTATTTACGAGGACATGCATATTATGTATTTTGAGAAAGAACGAAATGAAAGAAACAAATAAAAATTGATAATGTGTACATCATTGCCAACCCCGCCGTGTGCATTATCACCATCATCTACTCCGACGTGTCCACATCTTCGTACACCAACATCATCGCTAACTTCGCCGTGTACACCAACACCATCATCTACTCCATCATTTCCACGTCTCCGTACACCAACACCATTGCCAACTCTGCCGTGTACACCAACATCATCACCTAATCCGTCGTGTAGGCAAGCACCATCACCTACTCCGCCGTATCCACATCTTCGTACACCAATACCATCGCCTATTCTACCGTGTACACTTTTTTGTACACCAGATTTTACTCGTATACCAACACTATTGTCTACTCCGCCGTAAACTTTTGTAAAGAAATCAAAATGAAAATAAGTTCAACAAAATGAAAAAATAAATTTGCAGAACTAAAAGAGGAAGAGAGGAAGAGAGGAGAAATGTGAAAAAAATAAGAATGAAAAGAAGAAGATGAGAGAGGAGAGATTTGACAATTTGTTTTTATTTTATTTTTATTAAATTAAATATAAATAATTTTAGGGGGTTTATGGTCTTTTTAACATGAAAATGTGACACTTTTGTTCAAACACTTTTTCTTATGACATTTCTGCATATATAAGTGGGTTTTTATGACAAATCTGCAAATTTCTCTAATTAATATTTACTTTAAACAAGTTATTTGACCTAACCATTTTTTTTTTTTTGGAATATGGTTTAGGGAACTAGAGCTGTGTCAGGCATATCATTTGACATATCAGGAATGATGAATTATCTGTAGGCAAGAAAGCTTTTAAAAAGATGCCTAATTTTCGGTTCCTCAAAGTCTACAAAAGTGAAAAAGATGATGGGAATGATAGAATGGACATACCGGAGGGGATGGAGTTTCCGCGTCGTCCTAGGTTTCTACGATGGGAGGAATACCCAAGCAAGTGTCTTCCTCCTATGCAAGCAGAGAGTGCTCATCATTCTTGATGATGTGTACCATATAAAGCAATTAGAGGCGTTAGCGAATGAAACTACATGGTTTGGTCCAAGAAGTAGGATTATAGTTACCACAGAAAACAAAGAGCTTTTGCAGCAACATCAGATGGAGAATATATACCACGTGGGCTTTCCATCATATGAAGAAGCTCTTGAAATCTTATGTAGATATGCTTTTAGACTAAGCTATCCACCTGATGGTTTTGCGGAGCTTGCAGAAAGGACAACAAAAATTTGTGATAAGCTTCCGTTGGGTCTACGTGTGGTGGGTAAATCTTTACGTGGGAGGTGGAAGGACGGATGGGAAGATGTAGTGAGGAGGCTAGAAACTAATCTAGATCGAGAGATCGAGGACGTGCTAAGAGTCGGCTACGAGAGTTTAGATGAGAATGAGAAAACGTTATTTCTCCACATTGCAATCTTCTTCCACTATGCTGATGGTGATCTTGTGAAAACCATGTTCGCTGACAGTGATGTGGATGTCAAATGCGGTTTGAAGATCCTAGTCAATAAATCTCTCATAGAGATATCTACACACACAGGGGAAAGAGCGATGCATAAATTGCTACAGCAAATGGCTAGACAAACGATTCATAAACAAGAGCATTCGAAACACCAAATCTTAATGGATACCCATAAGATTTGTGATGTGCTCGAAAATGAAACGGTGAATTCTTTTTCTTTTATTTTTTTAAATTTGTTGTATTTCGAACAAGTCATCTCATGGGGATAAACACAATCCTACCTTTTGTGCTAACAATTGTTTTTTTTTTTTTTTGGAATATGGTTTAGGGTACTAGAGCAGTGACAGGCATATCATTTGATATATCAAGAATCGATGGATTATCTATAGGCCAGAAAGCTTTTAAAAAGATGCCCAATCTTCGGTTCCTCAAAGTCTACAAAAGTGAAAAAGATGATGGGAATGATAGAATGGACATACCGGAGGGGATGGAGTTTCCGCGTCGTCCTAGGTTTCTACGATGGGAGGAATACCCAAGCAAGTGTCTTCCTCCTACATTTCATGCAGAATATATCGTCAAACTCAATATGCCAAATAGCAAGCTCGAGTACCTCTGGCAAGGAACCAAGGTTAGTGTTCTTGTACTTGATATATTTGGATAAATGTTACTTTTCAACTCATATTTTTCTCTCTTTGTTTTTGTTGTGTGGTTTTACATTCAGAAGCTTACAAATTTGAAGGGGATGAATTTGAAGGGGTCCAACTATTTGAAGGAACTCCCTGATCTTTCAACAGCTACAAATCTAGAGTATTTGTATCTGAGTTATTGTGAAAGTTTGAGAGAGATTCCATCCTCTTGTTCGCATCTTCAAAATCTACAATGGTTGGGTATGAGTGGTTGCAGAAACCTAGAAGTCATTCCAGCTGACCTGAACTTGGCATCCCTTGAATTCGTCGACATGACAGGATGCCCAAAATTGAGAAATCTTCCAATTATGTCAACACACGTCCATTGGCTGTCTATATCAAAGGCAGAGTTGGAAGATGTGCCTGCATCAATTAGCCTCTGCTCTCGTCTTACGAATCTCTGTATAAGCTGGTGCAGTGGTAAGCTCGAGGGATTAATACATCTCCCAACGAGTGTAAAAGTGCTAGAGCTAAGCAATTGTGATATTGAAAGGCTTCCAGATTGCATCAAAGTTCTTCATCAGCTAGAGGAACTTGATATTTCTGGCTGCACAAGACTCACATCACTCCCAAAGCTCCCCAGTTCACTCTTTGGCCTATATGCAAATGATTGTGAATCACTTGAGACCGTATTCTGCCCTTTTAACACTCGATGTGGCCGCCTCAAATTCAACAACTGCTTCAAATTGGGCAAACAAGCACGAAGAGCAATCATCCGACAATCCATCATTACATCTAAAAAGCGATCGTATTCAATCCGACCAGGAAGAGAAGTGCCAGTAGAGTTCAATTTCCGAGCCAGAGGAAATTCCTTGACCATTCCTCTCAATGGTATTCCTCTTCCCCGTTTCACCAACGTTGTGATTTGCGTCGTGTTTTCACCTAACCAAACCAGAAATTATGGAGGTTCTATACATTGTCGCGTATTCAAGGGCGACGATGTTGAGGAGAAATGTGAACTATTCGAAACCGAAGACCCTTTTCAAAAGGAACATATAGTTATAGGCAACCTGGGTTCAGAATTTTCAGATCCCAATCTTCCTCAGGTGAGCAGAAAGATTGTGTTTAAATTCAGCAGCAAAAACCACGAATTCAACATTATCGAATGTGGTGTCGAGATCCGCACCAAAGAAAGCTACAACAGTATCACTAGCGAACGCTATGAGTGTGAGCCCAGCCAAGCCTTGCAAGACCAAGTTTCGGAAAACGACGATGACTGGAGCTTTGATGAGTTCGAACCCAGCGAAGCGTCTCAAGACTCTCTCTCAACAGTGAACTTACATACGAATAACTCAAACGAACATTGCTAGGAAAATCGGAAGCTTACTGGTTTTAGGAAGAAGAGGATAAACGTGGCCATTCTCCAATTCATGGTGAGCTCTATGAGCCTAAAAGCGTTAACCTATAAACCTTCACTGTCACGTTTACTTTTTGTTTTTTTTTTTTTTATGTTAAAACTCTTTTTTTTTTTTTTCCAGTTGCAGATCATTTCAGAGAAGAATTGCTACGAAATCTCCAAGTAGCTCTTCAAAGGTACACATTTTTTTCCCCTTGTTTGGTTTCACAAGCAGCTACATTGATCTGTATTAGTGCAATTACGCACTTGTTATTTACAAATGCCTTTATTGATTTAGTATCATTACTTAGTAAACTATTTGAATTATCATATTTCGCAATTGCTTGTTCTTGCCTTTAAATTTTGTTGTGTTTGGTTTCATTTTCTGTTTCCTAATAATGCATTTGTTTGGTTTAATAGTGCACTTCTCTTGGTTATATATTGGTGTTTGTTGAACTCATGAAATCTTTTTGGGGCTTGCAAGGAGGACCAGGTGCTAGTCCTGGGTTTGGTTGTGGAGCTATGTGGTTTATAGGTGGTGCTGGTCTAGCCGATGGATCAGATCAAGGAAGAAAACTACAGCATCTCCCTTTTTCTTTTGTGGAAAGGATATTTTTTTGGATCTTAAATGATTTTTTTAATATCCTTTGTTTGTATCTCTAGAATTCCCACATTTCACAAAATTAGTTACAGCATCAAAACTATGTGCAAAAGACAAATTAATTATTTATTTGTGTGGAAAGAACATTGTAACAACAACTATAAACAAAAGAACAAAATCCCCGTTGTTTTCACGTTAAGGATTCAATAACTAAAAGTAAATGCCATATACATCTTATGACCTCTGGTAATTATTAGTATCCTAGTCAGATCAGTGTTAAGCTAGGCTGATTTTCAGAACTCAATACGATCTCAACTAACTGAATGTTACCGCTAAGCACCGATGCCTTACGAGATGGCAAGAATGAGAAGCCATCGATAAGTTAAAATCATACGATAAGTTAAAATCAAATGTATGATTTTAGGGACTGATGATTTTCATTCACTACAAGAAAACAAGTCATTTTCCGACGGACGTCAAATCCGTCGGAAAATTCCGACGGATTTTCGACGGATTGCGTTTTTTTTATTCCGAAATTTTTTTTTTTTTTTTGGAATTAAAAAAAACGCATCCGACGGATACGGTATCCGTATACGGTTTATCCGGTATACGGTTACGGATTTCCGACGAATTTATGATGGATTTCCGACGGAATGCGTTTTTTAAAACTAAAAAAAATTCCCGCCTATGTTTTGGCGGTATAAAAAATTTCCGACGGATTTTACCCTAATTTTATACACATTTTCTTGAAGAAGAAGAAGAAGAAGGAAGATTTACCGGCGGACTTTCTCTGGCGGAAATTCTCCGGCGGTCCGTTGGAAATCCGTCGGAAATTTCCGACAGATACGGTATCCATATACGGTATACGGTACCCGTATACGAGATCGGAATCCATCGGAAATCCGTCGAAAATCGTATTTCCGACGGATTTTTGACGGAATATATATTTTTTAAATCCGTCATAAATCCGTCGGAAATCCGGAATTTCCGACGGAACTCAATTTCCGACGAGATAGAACCGACCGAGGAAAACCGTCTGAATACCATCGGAAAAGGGGTTTTTCCGACGGATTTCCGACGGTTTTGGCCGTCGGAAATCGCCCTGTTTTCTTGTAGTGATTGGAGTCAAAATTGAAAAGAAAAGGTGAAGATTAATTTGTTTACATTACATTACATTACAGTTCAGCTTATTAAAGCTCACACACACTCCTCTCATATTCTCCAAAACGTGCACACAAGAAATAATCAAAAATATACCAATCTCTGTTTACCAAAAAAATAACAAAAACGATTTGCTCAACATACATAACAATTAAATTTCACACACACTACTTTACTTGCATCATCACTAAGTGTTACATCAGCCCCAGTCAATGGTAGGGTATGACATTGTGACATTGTCTCCTCCATCGAATATTGGACACCACTAAAAAAAGGCATATTTCTTCTCTAGTAAATCGTAACGCGTTTGGCCTCAATACAAGGAAGGATCTCTTTTTCCTTTTTTACTTTTTATATATCATTATTAACGTGAGATATCATATTTTTGTTGTCTTCAACTTCTCTTTACCCATTTTCCTTCTCTCTTTGTCTCTCATGGCTTCTCCTTCAACTTTACTGTTGACTCGCAACTGGACTTACAATGTCTTCACGAGCTTCCATGGGCCTGACGTCCGTAAAACACTTCTCAGTCACTTGCGTGAACAGTTTAAACGCAACGGGATCACTATGTTTGATGATGGAGAGATTGTAAGAGGTGCAACGATCGCCCCTTCACTCAAAGAAGCTATAAAAGAATCGAGGATCTCGATCGTGATTCTCTCTGAGAAATATGCTTCATCAAGCTGGTGCCTAGATGAATTGGTGGAGATATTGGAGTGCAAAAAAACTATAGGACAGATAGTGATGACAGTCTTCTATGGAGTGAATCCATCCGATGTACGCAAACAGACTGGCGAATTCGGGATCGCTTTCAATAAAACTTGTGAAAGTAAGACGGACGAAGAAAGGCAGAAATGGAGCAAAGCTTTGAACGATGTGGGCAACATTGCTGGAGAAGACTTCTATAGATGGTTGGTCTTTACTTAATTTGAGTTTTTATTTTTTATTTTTTAATTAGGTTCTAGTAAGTGGGTAATTACAAGTTTAAACATGTAACAGGGTTTAATGATGAATTACGGTGATTGGAATTTAAATGATCAAGGTCTTTTGGTTAATGAACATTAGAAATCCAAGCGATAATAAGTAAACGTTATCTCTGTGCCTATTTGATGGAAACGTTACTTTTCTTTTGTTAGGGACAATGAAGCCAACATGATCAAGAAGATTGCAAGAGATATCTCAGTTAAACTAAATGCTACACCATCAAGGGATTTTGATGGCATGGTTGGACTCGAAGCTCATTTGAGAAAAATGGAAGCTTTGCTAGATTTAGATAACGATGAAGTTAAGATGGTTGCAATCACTGGTCCGGCAGGGATTGGTAAGACTACAGTTGCTAGAGCTTTACATAGTCTACTCTCTAATAGGTTTCAGCTTAGTTGTTTCGTAGACAACCTTAGGGAAATCCATCATAGTGGTTCTGATGAGTATGGTATGAAGCTGCGTTTACAAGAACAATTTCTTTCGAATATTTTGAACCAGGATGGTATGAGGATATGCCATTCAGGTGTAATAGAAGAAAGACTATGCAAGCAGAGAGTGCTCATCATTCTTGATGATGTGTATCATATAAAGCAATTAGAGGCGTTAGCGAATGAAACTACATGGTTTGGTCCAAGAAGTAGGATTATAGTTACCACAGAAAACAAAGAGCTTTTGCAGCAACATCAGATGGAGAATATATACCACGTGGGCTTTCCATCATATGAAGAAGCTCTTGAAATATTATGTAGATATGCTTTTAGACAAAGCTATCCACCTGATGGTTTTGCGGAGCTTGCAGAAAGGACAACAAAAATTTGTGATAAGCTTCCGTTGGGTCTACGTGTGGTGGGTAAATCTTTACGTGGGAGGTGGAAGGACGGATGGGAAGATGTAGTGAGGAGGCTAGAAACTAATCTAGATCGAGAGATCGAGGACGTGCTAAGAGTCGGCTACGAGAGTTTAGATGAGAATGAGAAAACGTTATTTCTCCACATTGCAATCTTCTTCCACTATGCTGATGGTGATCTTGTGAAAACCATGTTCGCTGACAGTGATGTGGATGTCAAATGCGGTTTGAAGATCCTAGTCAATAAATCTCTCATAGAGATATCTACACACACAGGGGAAATAGCGATGCATAAATTGCTACAGCAAATGGCTAGACAAACGATTCATAAACAAGAGCATTCGAAACACCAAATCTTAATGGATACCCATAAGATTTGTGATGTGCTCGAAAATGAAACGGTGAATTCTTTTTCTTTTATTTTTTTAAATTTGTTGTATTTCGAACAAGTCATCTCATGGGGATAAACACAATCCTACCTTTTGTGCTAACAATTGTTTTTTTTTTTTTTTGGAATATGGTTTAGGGTACTAGAGCAGTGACAGGCATATCATTTGATATATCAAGAATCGATGGATTATCTATAGGCCAGAAAGCTTTTAAAAAGATGCCCAATCTTCGGTTCCTCAAAGTCTACAAAAGTAAAGATGATGGGAATAATAGTATGCATATACCAGAGGGGATGGAGTTTCCGCGTCGTCTTAGGTTACTACGATGGGACGCATACCCAAGCAAGTGTCTTCCTCCAAAATTTCATCCAGAATATCTTGTTGAACTCGATATGCAAAATAGCCAGCTCGAATACCTCTGGCAAGGAACCCAGGTTGGTGTTGTTGTACTTTGATATATTTAATAAAATGTTACTATTCACCTCATATTTTGCTCTCTTTGTTTTTACATTCAGAAGCTTACAAATCTGAAGGAGATGAATTTGTGGGCGTCCTACCATTTGAAGGAACTCCCGGATCTTTCAACAGCTACAAATCTAGAGAAATTGTATCTGACTGATTGTGAAAGTTTGATCGAGATTCCATCTTCTTGTTCGCATCTTCAAAAACTAGAGACGTTGTTGATGAGCAATTGCAGAAACCTAGAAGTCATTCCAGCTGACTTGAACTTGGCATCCCTTGAATACGTGGAAATGTTTGGATGCCCAAAATTGAGAAATTTTCCAATTATGTCAACACACATGAAAAATCTGTGTATAACAGAGGCAGAGGTGGAAGATGTGCCTGCATCAATTAGCCTCTGCTCTCATCTTGAGCATCTCAGTATACAATGCAGTGGAAAGCTCAATGGATTAATACATCTCCCAGCGAGTGTAACACATCTAAACCTAAGCAATTGTGATATTGAAAGGCTTCCAGATTGCATCAAAGCTCTTCATCAGCTACTATGGCTTGAGCTTTCTGGCTGCAGAAGACTCGCATCACTGCCAGAGCTCCCGAGTTCACTCGCCGTGATATATGCAAATGATTGTGAATCACTTGAGACCGTATTCTACCCTTTCAACACTCTATGTCGGGTCCTCGAATTCAACAACTGCTTCAAATTGAGCAAACTAGCACGGAGAGCAATCGCCCAACAATCCTTCATTAGAAGTCGGTCGGAGGCATGGCTACCAGGAAGAAAAGTGCCAGTAGAGTTCAAACACAGAGCCATAGGAAATTCCTTGACCATTCCTCTCAATGGTATTCCTCTTCCTCGTTTCACCAACTCTGTGGTTTGCCTCGTGCTTTCACCTAACCAATCCATGAAGGATGAACACCGTTTGATATCTTGTCGTGTAATCAAAGACGACCATGTTGATGAGAGGGTCATAGTGTTCCCCGGGAGTTGTCGAAAAAAACATCTAAAGATATCGAGACTTGAAGATTTAATTTGCAATCCAACGATCAAATCTCCTCGACTGAGCAGAGAGATAGTGTTGGAATTCAGCAGCAAATTCAGTGAATTCAACATTATCGAATGTGGTGTCCAGATCATCACCCAAGAAAGCGCTGACAGTGAAAGCTATGAGTCTGAGCCCATCGAAGCTTTTCAAGACCAAGTACCTGAAAACGACGATGACTGGAGCTATGATGAGTTCGAACCCATCGAAGCGTCTCAAGACCCTCGCACAAGTGAACGTACAGATGAACAAATCCATGACTCAAACGAACAAGAGAATCTCCAAGGCGAAAATCATACAGGTTGTTGGAGGTGGCTCATCCTCTGCTTCGATCTCTCTGATATTGCCAGGAAAATCGGAAGCTTGGTTTCGGGAAGAATATGATAGAAGAAGTCACAACGTTGCCATTCTCCGATGAATGCTCAACTCTATGGACGTCGAAGCCTTGATCATATAATAGGAAGCATGGCTTCCAAGAAGAAGACAAGAGATGGATAAAGAGGAGGTCCTTGGTCGTGTGAAAACTTAAAAGAGTGGAGCTCCTGCTGACTATCAACCTTCTTTCAGGGTACGTATAATCTTCGTCTTTTTGACATACTTGTTCTTTGCTTATCATTAATGGTTTTGAATGAGTTTCCGTTTTTCATTAAATTATGTGTACTATCCATAATATATGCATATCCACTTCGCAAATTGCTTGTTCCTGCCTTAAAATTTTTGATATTATCATGTGTTTGGTTTTTTTATCAATCCGCTAAGTTCCTAATAATGCACTTGTTTGGCTTAATAATGCCTTTCTTTTGCTTATATATTGGTTTTGGAACCATTGAATCTTTTTTGGGGTTGTAGGGACTAGATGCTAGGCCTGGGAATGGTCATGGAGCTGCTGGTGGCTTTGGTGGTGTTGGTCCAGCTGCTGGATCCAATCTTCCTTGAAAGAAAAAACGCAAACCTTTTTTTTTTTTAATGGTTTGTTTAAGTTGATAGCTCTGTTAGAGAACTGAACGAGTCTTGGAACTCAGGTTCCTTTAGAACTTTGCGTGGTATATTTTTGAAACGTCATTTATAAAGTCATATTGAAGATTCCAGCTAATCGGTTAAAAGTCATGCTTCCTAAGTTTATTACTACAAATCAATTGGTGTTTGTCAAAGATAGGCTTTTGATAGAAAATCTTCTTCTTGCCACCAAATTGGTCACAAGGACTACCACAAGGATTCGGTATTTTCCCGAAATGCCAGAGATCGATATCTTTAAAAGAAATGTTTGGTAGATCTTTTTATGTTTTCAAATATTCATATGGGAACTCTGTGATTTACAATTTTCTATGGTGTTTATGGCTTTCAATTCAATTTACTTTTTTTTTTCCTTATAATTTTTGTAAAAAATACTGAAAACCCTGTGGTATTTAAGAGGTTTGACTACCCGATATTGGGTTCTAATTCTGTAGCCATTGATACCAATCTTCAACATCTTTGTAAAAACCAAATAATTGATAATGATATTTACACATAAAAAAAAAATTTGAAAAGGCCAAAGGAGAAGAAACCTCTCCTCTCTCTTGGTCGCTCTATAGTGAATAGTCAATGGTAGGGTATGCTATTAATTTTCTCCTCCATACATGGCTTATCCGAACTTCACATCTAAATGTATTATTGTTCTAGACTATGTAAATTAAAGTCTTGAATAGAAGAACAAAAGAAACCTTGTCTTTTTACAAGAATTTTTTCTATAATAATCATAACGCGTTTTGCCTCAATACAAGGAAGGATCCATTTTCATTTTTGCTTGTATATATCTTTTACGAAAAAACATTAACGTGAAATATCAAATTTTTCTTCTCTTCAACTTCTCTTTACCCATTTTCCGTCTCTCTTTGTCTATCATGGCTTCTTCTTCTACTTTATTGTTAACTCGCAACTGGACTTACAACGTCTTTACGAGCTTCCACGGACCTGATGTTCGTAAAACACTTCCTAGTCACATGCGTGAACACAGTGCCGTTCCTAGACTATTATAGCCAAGGCGAGTTAAGAAAAAGGGGCCTTTTTCAAAAAAAAATTTTTAAATAGTTTTAAACTATAAAAATTACTTAAAACGAAAACAAAAATAATAAAATTTAAAACCAACAAAAAACAGTCTTAACATAATATTTCTTCCTTTTCTTCTATGAATTCTTCACCAAACTCTCATAATCGTTTTGTCTAACCAACTCATTCTCTGTAGATATTATAGCCAAGCCATTCAACCATTAAATCTATGAAACCATTTTGTTGTTGCCGTTTTTTTTTTTTGGCAGGTTTGTTGATTGTTCAGTGACTGTGAGGAAAAAATAATTAGAATCCTAGGGTTAAGTTAAATGGGTTAATAAATAACCAACAATAAAACCAAAAATAAAAAAAGAGGAAACAATAGCATCTTTGCAGTTTTGAACTCGGATCCGTAAGTTATATGTGTCTAACTTAAACCACTAGACTACTATTAACTTGTCGTATTTTGGGACCCTAAAATTTATATATTATTGGGGGCCCAAGGCTATTGCCTTTTTCATTGTACATAAGCCACGGGCCTGCGTGAACAGTTTAACCGCGACGGGATCAGTATGTTTGATGATCAAAAGATTGTGAGAGGCGAAACTATCGCCCCTTCACTCATACAAGCAATCAAAGATTCGAGGATCTCGATCGTGATTCTCTCCGAGAAATATGCTTCGTCAAGCTGGTGTCTAGATGAATTGGTGGAGATACTGGAGTGCAAGAGAGCTATGGGACAGATAGTGATGACGGTCTTCTATGGCGTAGATCCATCCGATGTACGCAAACAGGCTGGCGAATTCGGAACCGCTTTCAATAAAACTTGTGCAAGTAAGACGGACGAAGAAAAGCAAAAATGGAGCAAACCTTTGAACGATGTGGGCCACATTGCTGGAGAAGACTTCTATAGATGGTTGGTCTTTACTTAATTTGAGTTTTTATTTATTTCTTAATTAGGTTCTAGTAAGTGGTAATTACACGTTTCAAATTTAAAACGGTTTAATGATGAATTGCGATGATTGGAATTTATATGGATTAAGTTTTTTTTTTAAATGAGTAATAAATAGAAGTCATAAGGGCATGCACAATGGTGACACCGAAGGGTCTAAAGAGGTGTTCTTATAATATAAAAATATTAAAATTTGAGTAAAAGGAAGAAAAATAGTGTTTTTGTGGGGTATATTGAAATATAAAATTTGAGTAAAAGGAAGAAAGAGAGTGTGTTTAAAAGAAAAATAGAGTGTTTAAATATAAAATTAATAAAAGTTGAGTAAATGAATGAAAGAGAAGGTATAATAAAGTTGAGTAAAAGTAAGAGAGAGAGTGTGTTTTAATAATTTAAAAATCACATTAGACTCTTAAGGGTGAGCATTGTACATGGCCTAAGTAAACATTATCTTTGTGTTTATTTGATGGAAACGGTGTTGTTTTCTTTCTTTCTCTATTGTTAGGGACAATGAAGCGAAAATGATTGAGAAGATTGCTAGAGATGTTTCAGATAAACTAAATGATACACCGTCAAGAGATTTTGATGGCATGGTTGGACTCGAAGCTCATTTGAGAGAAATGGAAGCTATGCTAGATTTAAATAGCGACGAAGTTAAGATGATTGCAAAAGCTTTACTTTCTCTGCTCTCTAGTAGGTTTCAACTTACTTGTTTTATGGACAACCTTAGGGGAAGTTATTCTCGTGGTCTTGATGAGTTGCGTTTGCAAAAGCAATTTCTTTCAGTGGTTTTGAATCAAGAAGGTATAAAGATATGCCACTCAGGTGTGATAGAGGAAAGGCTATGTAAGCAGAGAGTCCTCATTATTCTTGATGATGTGAACCATATAAATCAACTAGAGGCGTTGGTGAATAAAACTACATGGTTTGGTCCTGGCAGTATGATACACAGAGTTTTAACCCTATATTCTACTGCAAGTGCACAGCAAACGAAGTAGTTATTCAGGGATCGAATCCTCGAGGACCAAATTCACTTACACAACTTATTATAGAAAATTGAATTAAACTAAGCAAGAAACAAGAGTTGATGGTGATGTTAAAAATAAAAGACAAGATTGCAAATGAAAACGGTTTTAATTCCGATTAATAAAAACGCTAGGCTTTAGAGAATCTCAGGAAATTACTTTAACAAACCAGACAACTATTCAGATTCAGATATGCATGCATCTAGAACTCAAAAACACAGTTTATAAATTATTCCACTTTCATGATAATAATTACTATCCCTAGAGATCCAAGAACCTATACTTTCGCATGGTCTCGGCTATCCTAGGCAAGCAGTACAGTTCATGTTTTGATTTGTTCACAATCAGTTTCTAATTCACTTTCGAGACTAGAACCTAATTGTTCATCAACAGTAGTTCCAGTGATTCACATGCTTTTGGGATGTAAATCAACTTAAGATCTAGGATTAAGTGATCAGTTCAATCCTAGCTTTATGCTTAACAGTGATGAAGATGATAATGATTAAACAACCTATTTGTGTCTGATTTATTGTGTGAAATCCATCGAAACCCTAAAACCTAACTCAAGATCTACTCAGACATAATTGAAAGAAAAGCAATAGCAAAAGATGAAGAATGCATAATAATATAAAAGAAATCAATAGGGTTCAGAAATCTTCTCAGGAAAGTAGTAGATCTCTTCTCCCTTGCTTACAATTGCGAAAAGCTCTCAAAAGTCTCAGTAAAAACGTGCTAGAAAAAGTGATCCCCCCTTCAGTCTAAAAGAAATAGGGTTTTTTATATGATAAAACGCAGAAAAAGGAAAATCTCATAAAATCAGGGAAACAGACCGGTCGGTCCGTTTGATGGACCGGTCGGTCCTCTTCAGAATCAGGTTTCTTCGTCTCGCCTGGACCGGTCGGTCTGATGGTGGATCGGTCGGTCTGAGTTGTCCAGTGGGTAGACCGACCTAACAGACCGGTCGGTCCATGAATCGTTTGATCGGTCTCGGTCTTCACGTGCAAAAAGAGACCGGTCGGTCCAGGGCCTTCATTTCACCGATTTTCGCCCATTTGCTTGAATCTTCGTTCCGAACGCGTGTAGCTCCAAATCCTCATGTATGGACCTAAATAAAGACTAAAGACAACTCAAAAGACCCTAAAACCTCATAAAAAACATAATTAGGGAAGTCCAAATTCTCATTATATCAACTCCCCCAGACTTAGATCTTTGCTTGTCCTCAAGTGAAGACAAACTAGAAACAAGTTCAAGGAAGTCATAAAACCAAAAACAAACCTTCGCAAGATGAATGCAATCCTTTAAGACCCCACAGATGTAATACTAACAACCCTCATAGACAGATCAAAAACCAAGATGGTACTTCATGTACTTTTACCAAATACATAGCAATGTCACCCTACTCAAGTTCCTATGTCTCAGCGACTTTTATACCAGGGTTCATAAATCTTACCAGAGGGAAAATGTCCGTCGCATAAGGGTTAAGGTTTTTGGGCTGTTTAGTGGTGGTGATGAGTGTTAAGGCTAACCTTGTCGCGGCCGAATGCAGTCATGGCGCAAAAACCCAAGAGAACTAAGTCCAAGGATGATGCACAGCTTTGCAAACTTAAGACTATTTCATTTAGACAAAAACTTTCTGCTTAAGGACTAATACAAAGAACTAGAAATATAAACATGCTTATAATTATTCATAGAAAACCTGAGGTTTTATTCTAATCCCTTTCAGCTTTATTATTATTATTATTATTATTATTATTATTATTATTTTTTTATTTATTTATTTATTTTTTTTTTTTTTTTTACCTGGGGATTAGTTCTAACCTTTCCTAAGTACAAATGATGCAGAACAAAAATGAGTAAAGAAATTAAAAATCCTAAGCAGAAAAGGTTTTTAAGTAGTACCGAGTCTTTAGAATGGTCAGCTGGCCGGACTATCTCTCCGGAGTTTTTACGCTTGAGTGCATGTCAATATCTTGGACATAAGGCATGGAGTTTAAAAGAAAAGGTTAGGGTAATGGTGTGGTACCAGACTAAAGATGAGCCTGGCCATTAGGAGTCCTGAAAAGAGGAATGTGTTTGAAAATGGATAGGACTCCTAACGTTGTTGTTACTGCTTATGCGATTTCGAATTCCCTCTGTTAAGAAAAACAAAATAGCATAAAAAGTGTCAGCGTTAGCTTTCAAGGAGACGGGAGCCTTTAGGTAACATTGATCCGCCTAGGGTGTTTCTAATCTTCCCATTAGCATTGGTTTATCACTGTTAGAGGGGTTAGAAAACATCATGTGGTCCTAGAAATGCATGCAAATCACAAAAGGTACAAACTGACTCAATAAAACTGAAAACGACTCAAGAAAAACCAAAGATAAAATAAGAAAACAGAAAACATAATTAGTACCAATAGTACTCCCCCCAGACTTACTTCACACCGACCCGGTGTGAGAATGAATCCAAGGGAAATAACTATTAAAAGAAAGAGAATAAAAATGAAAGCAAAAAGAGAAAAAAGAAAAGCTAACTCGTCATCAGAAAGTTGGAGACTCATCATCAGCCATGGTCTCATCGCTGTCAGGAGCATCATCAGCATCCTCAGCATCATCGTGTCTCACCTCTTTAGAAGGTCCAGAAGGTGGAGGCATGCGACTCCTAGCAAGCTCTGGTCCACTAACTGCATCTGTGCCATGCGAACAAGAAAGGGCACCCCAAATTGCAGCCAGCATGTTGTGAATCTTATGGGAAGTCCTGTGCTGGTGCTCTCTGTACTCAGATTCGGTCCATGTATCGCGAAGCGGAGAAGGGCAGAACTGGCCTTCATAAGGCTGGAGCTGGTAACTCTGCGCATGCGAAGCAGTACCACTGCTAGTCTCTGCAGTGGCAGTGCTTCGGGTAACATGGCGGCGCTTCCTGCGCTGTAAAGGTGCCTGAGGCTCTGCGTTCTGAACTGGCTCTGTAGTCTGAGCTGAGGATGATGGCAAGAATCTCACATTGGCGATGGAAGTGAGAGGTACATGGTCACTAGGTAACCGAATAGACAACATAGTACCATCCAAAGCAGAATAACGCCACTTGCCACCAACTATCCATCTACACGTACTCAAATGCCGCATGTTGAAAAGTGAAGGTGCTAGGATCTCATCAGTGTCCTCGAGATCAATCCCATGAAATGCAAAGATGGGGGTTAGGAGACTCCCACAGACCTCTTTCTTCCCAGGTCCCTCGAAAGCTCTAAACTTCCTCTCTGTCAGGATATTCGCAAACGCTGCTCCGAAATTCGTGTTCTGGTCGCGAGGAGGATCAGAGTAGATATCGTGCACAAACTCCGGCATCCCATAATGTAACAAGAGCAACTCATCATGACGCAAAGCTCCTGGATCCGCTTTGCAAAACATAGTAAAACTCAGAGCTTTAGCGACAATGCGGATAATGGGGTTCCGGATACGGGTCAGTTTCATGGCTCGTGGTGTGGCATCACCCATAGCTATATTGCCCCATAGAACATGACTCTGACGAAAGAACCTGTTACCAAGAAATTCAGGACGTGAATGACTGTCATCAAAGCCGTAGATGTTACACAACTCGCTCATCGAAATCTCGTATGACTTGCCCTGTATCTTGTACGACAAAATTCCTTTCTCAACGTTCCCTTGATCATTGGACGGATAGTAAACCTCACAAGAGGCCAGAAACTGCCTTACTAGCTCGGGATATAAGGGATACTGTGTCGTCACCATTTTCCCGAGTCCTATACGATCTAAAACAGTAAGCACCTCATCCTCAATACCCAATTCCTCCAACATATCAGTACATAGAAACCTAGTCGGCGCTATTTCCACATTAAGCAACCCATTATAGCAGACACTATTGTAATGAACCCAACCATCCGTTTTCCGTTTGTTCGCGTAAGACGATTCCTTAACAAACTCTTTCTTATCTATCACAGGATGGAGGTCAATTCTAGGGAAAGGAATACCGTCCGGTCGTGGCCATTGATCACTAGGAATGGAACGCGAACTTCGCGGTTTACGCGGTGCTTCTTGTTGACGAGACCCAGCTATTCCTTTTCCTTTTTCTTCTCTTGTAGGACGTCTTTGTTTGCCATGCTTGCGTTTGGTTTGAAGTTCATGTTCCTCGTCTCCGGGAATCGAAGAGGTGGAGCGACGGTCTGTAGTACGAGCCATAGCTGCAATACCAAACCCAATCAAAGTGAGAAACAACCAAATCAAAGTCAAGGATCAAAATTCGGAATTTCATTAAAACTACCCAAAAACCCGAAATTTTAAGACCCAAAATCGAAACCCATACCTTGCAGATCGACCAAAGTGAGGCTAGAATTAGATAGAAGGTGAAAAACTAAGCAAGCTAGGGCCAAGAATTGTTCAATTTGGTTAAGAATTCAAGGAGTTAGGGTTTGTAGAAGTGTTTGGGAATTTCTCTCAAGAACTCTTGAAAGAGATAAGGGGATTGAGTTTTAATCGTGAAAAGGGGTGGGTTCAGAGAATTGGGGGTTTTTAATTGGAAAAACCAGTTCAATTCAAATAATTTCGGTTCAAATTCAATGAAATTAAACCGGTTAGGATACTTACTTGGCTTTGACCGACCGGTCTGATACAGAGACCGGTCGGTCTGGGATGCATCGTGGATGGTCGATCCGCGGGACGTGGGAGGATCGGCATCGGGACGTGGAAGAGACCGACCGGTCTGAAGGTAGACCGACCGGTCCAGGGTCTCCAGTGAGTAGACCGACCTAGGAGACCGGTCGGTCTGTTTGGGACCGGGCACTGTCAAAAAAAATCGAGACCGACCGGTCTGTTGGCAGACCGACCGGTCCAGTGTCTCCAGTGGGTAGACCGACCTAACAGACCGGTCTGTCTACGGGGAGACCGACCGGTCCAGTGTCTCTAGTGGGTGGACCGACCTAACAGACCGGTCTGTCTACGGGGAGACCGACCCGTCCAGTCCTGGCTCTGATTCCAAACTTCTGTGACGAGAATCCTAAGGAAAAATCAAAAAGAAAAACAAAAACCAAGGTAAAACCGAAAAAAGAATGAGAAAGAAAGAACATATATATACACTTACAAGTGGGTTGCCTCCCACTAAGCGCTTTGTTAAACGTCGTTAGCTTGACGTGTGCGCCTCTTAGGCGTTAGGTGGCTCAGCAAGAAGGATCTTAGCACCCTCGGCTATGGTGGTATCAGCGAGGTAAGGCTTCAGGCGCTGACCATTGACGACGAACTCATTCCCAGTTGGATCCAATAATACCACTGTTCCGTAAGATCTCACCTCTTTGATGGTGAAAGGTCCAGACCACCTCGAACGGAGCTTTCCAGGGAACAATTTCAAGCGAGAGTTGAATAGCAGAACCTGGTCATTCGAAGCGAAGTCCCTGAAGATGACTCGCTTGTCATGGTATGCCTTGGTCCGTTCCATGTAGATTCTAGAATTCTCATAGGCCATGTGCCTTATCTCTTCCAACTCGTGCAGCTGGATGGTTCTCCGTTCAGAGGCTGACTTGATGTCATAGTTCAGCTGCTTGATCGCCCACGCCGCCTTGTATTCCAACTCCACTGGGAGATGGCAAGCCTTGCCATACACCAAATGGAATGGAGTGGTTCCCAGCGGTGTCTTGTACGCAGTGCGATAAGCCCATAGAGCATCATCAAGCTTCATCGACCAATCCTTCCTAGTCGTGTTCACCGTCTTCTGCAAAATGCTCTTGATCTCTGTGTTGGAAATCTCCACTTGGCCACTCGTCTGTGGATGATAAGGTGTCGCGACCTTGTGTCTAACTCCATTTTTACTCAAAAGATTTGCAAGCACCTTATTGATGAAGTGAGAGCCTCCATCGCTGATCACTACTCGCGGAACACCAAATCTTGGGAAGATGATTGACTTGAACATCTTCAGGACCACCCTGGCGTCATTCGTTGGGGAAGCCAGCGCCTCAACCCACTTTGATACGTAATCTACAGCCACCAAGATATACTTGTTCCCATATGAAGAAGGGAATGGTCCCATGAAGTCAATTCCCCATACATCGAACACTTCCACTTCCAAGATGAAATTCTGAGGCATTTCGTTCCGTTTGCTAATGTTTCCCTGTCTCTGGCATGAATCACACTTAGAAACAAACTCATTAGTGTCTTTAAACAGGGTAGGCCACCAAAAGCCTGCCTGCAATACCTTCGAAACAGTTTTAAAAGTTGCAAAGTGTCCTGCATAACTGGAACTGTGACAGTGAAAGAGTATACCTGGAATTTCCTGCTCTGAAACGCACCTCCGAAAGATACCATCTGAGCACTGCTTGTAGAGGTATGGTTCGTCCCAGAAGTATCTCCTCACATCTCTGAGGAACTTCTTCTTCTTGTACTTGATGAAGTCTTTCGGTTCTTGTCTCGCAGCCAAGTAATTGGCATAATCGGCAAACCAAGGTCTCTCAGGGGGGCGTGTGGACTGAATGGCAGCAGCAAACTCATATGAAGTCCCAATGCTAACCAAATAAACTTGTTCCTCAGGGAGTCCAGCATCGAGTGGGACTTGCTCTTCAATTCGCAGTCTAGATAAATGATCTGCTACTCCATTCTCAATTCCCTTCTTGTCGCGAATCTCTAGATCATACTCTTGCAACAAGAGAATCCAGCGAAGTAGTCTTGGCTTAGCATCTTTCTTGGTAAGAAGATACCTCAGAGCAGCGTGATCCGTATGTACGACTACCTTAGAACCCACCAAGTATGACTTGAACTTCTCGAAAGCAAACACAATAGCAAGTAGCTCCTTCTCAGTAGTGGCATACCTGCATTGTGCGTCGTCAAGGGTCCTGCTAGCGTAGTAAATCACGTGTAGTTTCTTGTCCTTTCGCTGTCCCAAAACAGCTCCCACTGCATAATCGCTTGCATCAGTCATGATCTCAAAGGGAAGATCCCAATCAGGCGGTTGGACAATTGGTGCAGTCATAAGAGCTCCTTTGATGGTGTGGAAAGCCTCAAGACAAGGACCATCGAAGTCAAATTTCACGTCCTTGCAGAGCAGCCGAGTCAAAGGTCTTGCTATCTTGGAAAAATCCTTGATAAACCGCCTGTAGAACCCGGCATGTCCAAGAAAACTGCGCACTCCTTTAACTGAGTTGGGTGGCTGCAGACTAGCCATGACCTCTATTTTTGCCTTATCCACCTCAATCCCATTCTCAGAAATCTTGTGTCCCAGTACTATCCCATTTCTGACCATAAAATGGCATTTCTCCCAATTGAGCACTAAATGTTTCTCCTCGCATCGTTGCAAAACTCTGCATAGATTCGCCAAACAAACAGAAAAAGATGAGCCATAAACTGAAAAATCGTCCATAAATACCTCCATGATGTCTTCAATGAGGTCAGTGAAGATGGACATCATGCATCTCTGGAACGTGGCTGGGGCATTACACAAGCCAAATGGCATTCTGCGATATGCATAAGTGCCATATGGACATGTGAATGTTGTCTTTTCCTGATCATCTGGGTGGATGGGAATCTGGAAAAAGCCTGAATACCCATCTAAGAAACAATAATAAGGGTGATTAGCAAGTCTTTCAAGCATTTGATCAATAAAAGGCAACGGGAAATGATCTTTCCTAGTTGCAGCATTCAACTTTCTGTAATCAATGCTCATTCTATGGCCAGTTACGGTTCTAGTGGGAATCAATTCATTCCTATCATTTTTCACTACAGTAACTCCACCTTTCTTAGGAACTACATGCACAGGACTAACCCAGGTACTATCAGAAATAACATATATGATTCCAGCTTCTAACAATTTCATTATCTCTTTCTTAACAACATCTTTTAGATTCGGGTTTAACCTCCTCTGATGTTCTATAGAAGCCTTGGATTCATCTTCTAAATGGATTCTATGCATGCACAAGTTAGGTGAAATTCCAGTAATGTCATCAATTGAATATCCTAATGCCTTACGATATTTTCTAAGTTCACACAACAGCAAAGCAGTTTCAGCATTATTCAATTCAGCATTGATGATGACAGGATATGTAGAGTTTGGGCCAAGAAAAGCGTACCTCAACCCAGCTGGGAGGGTTTTAAGTTCCACCTTAGGAGCTTTCAGCTCACTCCATGGATTATCAGTGTGAGTGGTGGACTTACCTGGGGGGTTTGGAGATTCTGATGGCTCTGGCATGTCGGCTTTGATGTCTAGAGGAGCCACCAACTTTGTAAATGTGGCGCTTTGGTCCAGCTTCTTCACAAGCTCATTAGCCTCATCATTCAGAAATCCATCCTCCGTCTTGGCTTTGGTTAAAGCAATCTCCAGTGGATCATCTATCAAGATCTCCTCCGTAACTTGGTCGGCGATGTCTTCTGGATCATTGATGGAAAAGGCTTGACCATTTATCATGGGTCTCTTCAGCAGCTTATCCATCTCAAATTGCATTTCAATGTCTCCCAGTTGGAGATTAATGCGTCCTCGCTTGACATCTATCATTGCACCAGCTGTGCAAAGAAATGGCCTTCCAAGAATGAGAGGATCTCTTGGCTCCTCGTCCAGTTCCAGCACCACAAAGTCTGCAGGGACAAAAACATCGCTAATTTTCAGTTGTAAGTCTTCTAAAACACCTACATGAAGTTTAACAGAACGATCAGCAAAGATTAAGGAGATTTTAGTCGGACTAAAGTCCTTAAAACCCAGTCGTTTGGCGACAGAATACGGCATGAGATTGACGCTTGAGCCCAAGTCGCATAGGGAGCAGGCAAAGATGGTAGAGTTGATCTGAATTGACAACACAAAACGACCCGGATCTCCAAGCTTCTCGATTGTCTTGTTCTGCAACACCGCGCTGCACTCCTTAGTTACTCTGACATAATCCTCTTCCTCGGTTACATTTGATGTCAAGATCTTCTTGAAGTAACGCTTAAGCGAAGGGCACAGATGGATTGCGTCCACTAAAGGGATCTTTACCGTCAAATCCTTAACCATCTCTCTGCACTTTGCTTCTTCCAGGTCTTTCTGAGACCTCTTAGGTTGAACCGGATAAGGAACCTTGGGAACAAACGAGCTTTCCGGTGCACTGTCGACCGGACCGACCGGTCTGGTAAGAGGACCGGTCGGTCCCTGAGTACGATCGTCCAGACCGACCGGTCTGATAGGGGGACCGGTCGGTCCATCGTCCAGTGGACCTTTCGACGCGTCTGAATCTCCTGCAGAAGCTGTCCTTCCCTTCACTGCTCTGGGGACTGGCTCAAGAACCTTACCACTCCTAGTAGTGATAGCCTCAACGTCCATTTCAGAGATGGCATGACAATCTCTCTTAGGATTTTGCTCCCCTTTTGCTGGAAGGGTCCCTTGCTGCCTCTTAACAGCTTCTGCATTCTGAGCTACCTGAGTATCAAGCATCTTCAGGTGAGTTTGCACAGCATCTAGACGCCCATAAATGTTGGTAACATCTGTGGAAACCTTCTGCTGATTAGCTAACATGAGCTGCATCATGGCTTTCAACTCGTCATTGGGGCTTGCAGCTGGAGGTGGAGGAGGAGGAGCTTGTTGTCTCGGTTGGAACTGATTCTGATTCTGGTATCCAGAGCCTGATCCTTGTCCATACTGCTTCTGATATCCTGCATTGTAGCCTGTATACCCCTGAGCCAGTGGAGCTGTTCCTGATGAACTGATGAAAGGTTTCTGAGTTGGGGCTGGAGCTTGCTGAGGGTAAACCTGATCCTGGGGGTTTGCAACATTGGTGCTCCTGTAGGAAAGGTTGGGATGGCTGCGGTAATTGCTGTTGAAACCTCTGTTCTGCCCAGTCCCTTGACCATTCACATAGTTAACCTCCTGAGCATCATCTGAAACTAAAGCAGCATCATCCGAATAACAGATCGCATCAGAAGCGTCTCCAACCAAGTTATTTCCCTGTTGGCTGGCCTGCATCAAATCCCTGAGTTTAGCAGCTGTCAGCTCTGCTATTTCTGATGCAGATGGTGCCTCAACACTGCAGACTCTCTTAGACCGATCATACTCGGGACACTCATTGCTGGAGCTCTGAGCCATATTCTCAATTAACCTGTATGCTCCTTCCAAGCTCTAAGTCCCGAAGTCACCATTACTTGAAACGTTGAGGCTGGTCTTGTAATCTCTGTTGACTCCATCGTAGAAGGTCCTGAGCATCTGGTTCTCTGTAAATCCATGGTGGGGACACTCTCTGCGGTACTCCTTAAATCTGTCCCAGGCCTCAGCAAACGACTCTCCGCCTTTCTGCATGAAATTAGTGATTCTGCTCCTGAGCTGGGCTGTCTTGGTCTTTGTGTAGAAGTAGTCCAAGAAAGCAGCTCTAGCTTCTGTCCAGCCATTCAGAGAATTCGGAGGAAGTGATTTCAGCCACCTTAGAGCTTTATCAGCAAGGGAATGCTTGAACAGCTTGCATTTGAGGTAGTCAGATGGTACCCCATTAGCCTTGGTCATCTCGCAGACCTCTTCAAAACTCTCTATGTGATCCATGGGGTTTTCAGAGGATAACCCATAGAAAACATGTCTCTCCACCAGATTGATCAGCTGCGCCTTAATCTCGAAATCGTTCCTCTGAATCTCAGGCACCCGAATAGCTGATCTATTCTGATAGTACTGATGGACATTCTCCCCTTCTCCAATTCCTCTGTGTGGTGGAGCATTCTGTCCCTGTGGTGGCACCTGTTGTGCCAAGAGCCTAGCAAACTCCTGCTGCATTTGCTGTTGAGCCGCGAGCGCTTGCGCAGCATTTGCAGCACGAATCTGCTCTATCTGGTCGAACAGAACTGTCTGAACATCATTGTTACCAGCTGGGTTTTCGTCCTCCATGGCTGATTGAAGATTCCTCTGAGCTCTGTTGGTCCTTTCAAGTCTTGCTAGTTCTTCGTTAGTGTACGAAAGTAGAGGTTCAGTGAGATTACTTCTCCTCTGCATACACCTGGAAACACAAGCAAAGACAAAAAAAAACAAAAAGAAAAACTAAATTAGAAAATACTTAGATGAAATTCGCAATTCAAATAAGATGGCAAACGTAATATGGTCCCCGGCAACGGCGCCAAAAACTTGATACACAGAGTTTTAACCCTATATTCTACTGCAAGTGCACAGCAAACGAAGTAGTTATTCAGGGATCGAATCCTCGAGGACCAAATTCACTTACACAACTTATTATAGAAAATTGAATTAAACTAAGCAGGAAACAAGAGTTGATGGTGATGTTAAAAATAAAAGACAAGATTGCAAATGAAAACGGTTTTAATTCCGATTAATAAAAACGCTAGGCTTCAGAGAATCTCAGGAAATTACTTTAACAAACCAGACAACTATTCAGATTCAGATATGCATGCATCTAGAACTCAAAAACACAGTTTATAAATTATTCCACTTTCATGATAATAATTACTATCCCTAGAGATCCAAGAACCTATACTTTCGCATGGTCTCGGCTATCCTAGGCAAGCAGTACAGTTCATGTTTTGATTTGTTCACAATCAGTTTCTAATTCACTTTCGAGAGTAGAACCTAATTGTTCATCAACAGTAGTTCCAGTGATTCACAGGCTTTTGGGATGTAAATCAACTTAAGATCTAGGATTAAGTGATCAGTTCAATCCTAGCTTTATGCTTAACAGTGATGAAGATGATAAAGATTAAACAACCTATTTGTGTCTGATTTATTGTGTGAAATCCATCGAAACCCTAAAACCTAACTCAAGATCTACTCAGACATAATTGAAAGAAAAGCAATAGCAAAAGATGAAGAATGCATAATAATATAAAAGAAATCAATAGGGTTCAGAAATCTTCTCAGGAAAGTAGTAGATCTCTTCTCCCTTGCTTACAATTGCGAAAAGCTCTCAAAAGTCTCAGTAAAAACGTGCTAGAAAAAGTGATCCCCCCTTCAGTCTAAAAGAAATAGGGTTTTTTATATGATAAAACGCAGAAAAAGGAAAATGCCATAAAATCAGGGAAACAGACCGGTCGGTCCGTTTGATGGACCGGTCGGTCCTCTTCAGAATCAGGTTTCTTCGTCTCGCCTGGACCGGTCGGTCTGATGGTGGATCGGTCGGTCTGAGTTGTCCAGTGGGTAGACCGACCTAACAGACCGGTCGGTCCATGAATCGTTTGATCGGTCTCGGTCTTCACGTGCAAAAAGGGACCGGTCGGTCCAACCACTGGACCGGTCGGTCCAGGGCCTTCATTTCACCGATTTTCGCCCATTTGCTTGAATCTTCGTTCCGAACGCGTGTAGCTCCAAATCCTCATGTATGGACCTAAATAAAGACTAAAGACAACTCAAAAGACCCTAAAACCTCATAAAAAACATAATTAGGGAAGTCCAAATTCTCATTATATCACAGTAGGATTGTATTAACCACAGAAAACATGGAGCTTTTGCAGCAACATGGTATCAACAATATGTACCATGTAGGGTTTCCATCTTATGAACAAGCTCTTGAAATCTTATGTAAATATGCTTTTAGGCAAAGCTACCCACATAATGGTTTTGAAGAGCTTGCATTCAGAGTAACAGTGCTTTGTGGTAAGCTTCCATTGGGTTTACGCGTGGTAGGTTCATCTTTACGTGGAAAGCAGGAGGAAGATTGGGAAGATGTAATAAACAGTCTAGAGATTGTTCTTCATCGAGATATTGAGGACGTGTTTAGAGTCGGCTATGAAAGTTTAGATGAGATTTACCAATCTCTATTTCTCCACATTGCAATCTTCTTCATTGATCAAAATGGTGATCTTGTAAAAACCATGTTCGCTGGCAGTGAGTTGGACGTCAAATGCGATTTGAAGATCCTAGCCTACAGATCTCTCATAGAGCTGTCAACATACGGGGGATTTATAGTGATGCACAAATTGCTACAGCAAATGGCTAGGCAAGTCATTAAAAAACAAGAGCCTTGGAAACGCCAAATCTTAATGAAATCATACCTTTCGAGCTAACCATTGTTTTTTTTTTTTGGAATTTGGCTTAGGGTACTGGAGCTGTGTCTGGGATATCATTTGATATATCAGGAATTGATGAATTATCTGTAGGTAAGAAAGCTTTTAAAATGATGCCTAATCTTTGGTTCCTCAATGTCTACAAAAGTGAAAAAGATGGGAATGATAGAATGGAGATACCAGAGGGGATGGAGTTTCCGCGTCGTCTTAGGTTACTAAGATGGGAGGAATACCCAAGCAAGTGTCTTCCTCCTTCATTTCATCCAGAATATCTTGTTAAGCTCGAGTACCTCTGGCGAGGAACCAAGGTTGGTGTTGGTGTAGTTGATATAATTAATTAAATGTTACTTTTCAACTCATATTTTTCTCTCTTTGTTTTTGTTGTGTGGTTTTATATTCAGAAGCTTACAAATCTGAAGGCGATGTATTTGAGTGATTCCTACTATTTGAAGGAACTTCCAGATCTTTCAACAGCTACAAATCTAGAGTATTTGAGTCTGAGTGATTGTGAAAGTTTGATCGAGATTCCATCCTCTTGTTCGAATCTTCATAAACTAGAGACGTTGTGGATGAATAATTGCAGAAACCTAGAAGTCATTCCAGCTGACCTGAACTTGGCATCCCTTGTATTCGTCGACATGATGGGATGCTCAAAATTGAGAAATCTTCCAATTATGTCTACACGCGTCAAATTTCTATATATATCAAAGGCAGAGTTGGAAGATGTGCCTGCATCAATAAGCCTCTGCTCTCGTCTTGATTATCTCTCTGTAAGAAGCTGCAGTGGAAAGCTGGAGGGATTAATACATCTCCCAGCGAGTGTAACACATCTAAACCTAAGCAATTCTGATATTGAAAGGCTTCCAGATTGCATTAAAGCTCTTCATCAGCTACGCAGACTTGATATTGCTGGCAGCAGAAGACTCACATCATTGCCCGAGCTCCCGAGTCAGCTACGCAGACTTGATATTTCTGGCTGCAGAAGACTCACATCACTACCAGAGCTCCCAAGTTCACTCGTCAAGCTAGAAGCAATTAATTGTGAATCACTTGAGAGGGTATTCTGCCTTTTCAACACTCGACTTGAAATCCTTAATCTCTCTGGCTGCAGAAGACTCACATCACTGCCAGAGCTCCCGAATTCACTCTATAAGCTAAATGCAAAACATTGTGAATCACTCGAGACCGTATTCTGCCCTTTGGACACTCGACTTCAAATCCTTGTTCTTTTTGGCTGCAGAAGAATCACATCACTGCCAGAGCTCCCGTATTCACTCGAATTTCTATTTGCAAATGATTATGAATCACTTGAGAGCGTATTTTGCCTTTTTAACACTCGACTTGAAATCCTTGATATTTCTGGCTGCAGAAGACTCACGTCACTGCCAGAGCTCCCGTATTCACTCGTCGAGCTAAATGCAAATGATTGTGAATCACTTGAGACCGTATTCTGCCCTTTCAACATTCGAGGTTGTAAAATAGTGTCTTTCGGAAACTGCTTCAAATTGGGCAAACAAGCACGAAGGGAAATCATCCGACAATCCATCATCCGACAATCCATCATTGTATCGAAAATATTGTCGTATTCAATCCTACCAGGAAGAAAAGTGCCAGTAGAGTTCAAACACAGCCATAGGAAATTCCCTCACCATTCCTCTCAATGCTATTCCTTTTCCCCGTTTCACCTACTTTGTGGTTTGCCTCGTGCTTTCACCTAACCAAACCATGGAAGATAGATATGGTGGTTCAATAGATTGTCGCATATTCAAAGACGACCATGTTGAGGAGAAGTTCGAACTATTCGGAACCTGAGACGGTTTTCAAAAGGAACATATATTTATAAAGTACCAGGGATCAGGTCCCGATCATCCTCAGGGAGGGCCGGCCCTGAAGAGAGGCCTAAAAAGCCCACGCTTTAGGCAGCATAATTTATTAGATTTTAGGGGGCATCAAATTGTAAAAGTATTCTTTGGTACAGTGGCTTTAGGCTGCCTTTGTAGATACTGAGGAGAGAGAGTTCAATTCCTTTTCCCACGCTATTTTTTTTTAAGTTTTCTTGTAATTCATATTTGTGAAAATTATAAAATCTGCCATTTTTTCCGAGTAGATTTACAAAATCTGCCATAAACCCAAAACATTGTAAAATCTGCCAAATTTTGGCATCTAGTGAAAGGATAAATTTACAATATTCTCCCTCCACCTTTCTTCCTCTTTTTCACTTCCTCCATTTTTCTCTTTCCCCATTTTTCTTTCTTTCAAGCTTTTTTCTCTTTTCTTGAAACCAATGTTTATTCAATCTCTTTACGTTTATAAACGAAACTTTATGAAAGATATGAAAGTTTCGAGATTGGTCTCAAAGGGAAATGAAAAAAGCAAGCTTTACGTTTAGGATTGAAACTTAATGAAAAATATGTAAGTTTCGAGATTCTCTCTCTCTCTCTCTCTCTCTCTCTCTCTCTCTCTCTCTCTCTCTCTCTCTCTCTCTCTTGAAAAGATCAAGCCGTGACCACGTGACGGCGAATCCAAGCGCCGGAGTTTTTTCTGGATCTGGATTACCCGAAAACGATGGTGGTTGTGGCCGGGTTTTACCCATTAAAGGATTGGCAAGGAAGTTACCATGAGTGGATAAAAATGCTTTTTTCTCTTACTCAGAGACGGACGTCCTCAGTGACATAGTTGTCCTCAGAGACGGACGTCTAGTTTGGTAACATCATGTCCTTCGATGTCCACCACACATATGGTTATAGAAACGGTGGTCAACGGTGTCAGTGACGGTGGTGGACATAGCCAGAGACGGTGACCATCGACAGACAAGAAATACAAGACCGAGAACAACAAATACGAACGAGGACAAAAAATATAAGATAGAGGACAAAAAATATAAGACAGAGGATGTCTATTTTGTGGTAAATTAAGGGAGAGGACGTCTATTTTTTGTAGATTAAGAAAGAGGACGTCTATTTTTTGTGGACGTCCATTGGACGTCTAGTTTAGCGACATCTTATCCTTCGATATCGACCACACATTTACAAAAATGGTGGTTAATGGTGTTAGTGACGGTGGATGGGATGGTGGCTATCAGAACACAATAAATACCAGACCGAGAATAATAAATACAAAATAAAGTAAAAAATATAAGACGAAGGACAAACGATACTAGACATAGGACCAAAAATACAAGACGAGGACAAGAAATACAAAACAGACGTCCATTGTCAAGAGAGAGTATTTTGTGGTAGATTAAGACAAAGGACGTCTAATTTGAGAATACAAAATAAACTCAAAAATATAAGACAAAAGACAAACAATACAAGACATAGGACAAAAAATACAAGACGAGGAAAAAAAATACAAAACAGACGTCCATCGTCCCGAAGAGAGAAAGATAGAAAGAAAGAGAGAGCAAAGCGGGAGAGATGAGAGAGTACGAGAGAGAGACACACAAGACGAGGACAAGAAATACGAAAGAGAGAGAGAGACACACAGTAGACCTCCATCGCCTCGGAGTGAGAGAGAGGGAGAGAGAGAGGGGGAGAGAGAAAGAAAGAGAAAGAGAGAGGGAGAGAAAGAAAGAGAGAGGGAGAGAGAAGAGAGATAATGGTTTTAAAAACGAAAAAAATGGAGAAAATGATGAATAAATGAATGGCATTTTCGTAAATATCTGGATTCATTAAAGGCTTTTTCGTCTTTTATCAGTGGACGTCTCAACTGTTCATGGCAGATTTTAAAAGGGTTGTATACTTATGGTAGATTTTGTAAGTTTTTTGGAAAAAATGGCAGATTTTATAATATCCCCAACATAGATTTATATTCCTATTGTTATTAACAATTAACAAAATTGAAGCTCGAGAAGGAATACCAAAACCTAGTTCACTCGCTTACATCCATGGCTGAATGGTTAAAGCGCCCAACCTAATAAAGAGGCAAGTAGGTTCGATTCCTGCTGGATGCACTTGGAACGTTCAGTTCAATCGCAACTCACATAATCTAAAGAGATAGCTCGCCCTTATAGCAGCAACCCTATTACTCTACCGGAACAGTCATACAAAGCTTTCGCTGTCAATAAAGACCATATAGGTTAAGATGGTCGGGACGAATCCACACCCTAATAATAGAAGGTTTTACCCCCCCCCCCCCCCCCTTGATTAATCTTAATCCAACGTCTCAATTAAGTAGCTATCTTAACAGATCAGTGAAGAAGAGACAATAAAGTTTCTAGTACCAGGTTTGACAAGTCAGGAGGAGAAAGGCGTTTCTTGGGCGAAAATAGAAGCAATACTATTTATAATATTATTAATATTTAACATAGTTTATGTGTATATAGTATAATATTATTAAATCAATCATGCATGATAAATAACAAAACACATTAGTCCATGCATATACGTGTATATCTAATAATTATACATTGAAACCTTTTCACATAGACCCGGACAATGATCGAACACTGTAAAACTCTATAATCGAATTATAGTTTTACATGTTCCAGTAATTGAAGCCCGATTCTAGACATTATCGTGAACATGTTTCAACAAATAAATTTCATAAATTTATACATGTTCCAAGGTCTCATAATTATCAGCCACTAGTTGTTTGTATTTATATTATATTAGTAAAACACTTAATAGAGACATCGACATCAACATATCGAACGATGCAGCATATATGTATCGATATACATAATATACTAAACATCAAAATCAAACAATCGAACATGTTTAAAATAATATCACATATTAAACTAGACCAATTTCAATATTATACACGTACGCTCTGATACCACTGTTGGAATTTGTACCGGTTTATAACACTTTATAAATATTAATTCGAATTCAATTTCCAGGATGCGTGTAAATATTGAATCAAATCTAGACTACAAAGTTTTTGATATACCTGGATCAATTGCAGTAGAAAGATAAATTTAGACTGATCAAAGTTGTATAGCACTTCAAACATCGTGCCTCTATCGGTATCCATACGCACACAAACTAGATCGAACGGGATGCTAGTGCCGTAGAGATCTAAATCTCAAAACGTATTAACCAACTATTCGTCTTTTACTTTTAGGGTTTTAATCATAGCTTAGGTTAATCGCATTAACATAACAATGTCTATATATATAGTGTACATGATCTTAATGGGCTTAAACCCATTCACGAAACCATTACGTGGAGAGGAGGAAGTAATCATAATTACCTTTTCCTTTTATGCTTCACGTCCACTTATATCATATATATATATATGTATTACTATATATGTATATCTCATATATAACATATATTCCAAATATATTAATACAAATATATATATATATATATATATATTATATTGTATTATTATTAAAACTTAATTTATTAATGATCTAGTTCGTTAAGGTGTGTGACCCTATAGGATTGCATAATATTAATAATGGGCTTTCAAGCCTATAATTTATAAGCGGTTTCTAGCAAAATATTATAACCATCTAATATTATACAATTGTCAAACCTTGACATTTCAACTTAAACTAGAGTAAAATACAAATGATTTCAGGATATTCCCAACACGTAGGATGAAAAAAAGACGGATCAAACATTTTTCACTGTCTTAGTTAACTATTTTTGGAATATAGAATACAGTTTATATTTTATTGATCTCAAAACATAGTTAACTTCATCGCAATGTTTCTCTAACTATCTGAACATATATAGTAATCTATATTTAGTAATCTATATTTTGGAAAATAGCTACCTAGTTAAAAACATAGTTAACGATATTCATATCATAATTTTAAAATTATTTTTCTTTTTAAACTACTAGTAGATCTAAAACTGCTTGTGTGAATGCATATTGTAAAACTGATGAGTGATTTACAAAACAAAGCCCATAAATCAATGTAGAAATCCGAAAAATGAACAAATTTCTATGGCCTTGTGTTCCGCGTTTACAGGCACACTGAACATGTACTGGCTATCATACTCTACCAATTACTGCATCGACCTCTTGGCGTCTAAAAACAATCGATAAACTCTCTGAACGTCCCCAATCTCCACGATATTCCCTTGACGTTTCAGGCATGCCAAAGCAGTTGGAGTGATTAGCGGAATCGCGTACCTAAGTGAGGTATCGCATTCTATCAAAGTCAAAAGCTGTTTCGCCTCCTCATTCATGTCAATGTCTTCTTCTTGGCACCATATCTCTAAGATGCTTCTAATCTCATCTTCTGTGTAAGGTTGGGTTGTGATGATGAGAAGACGGTCGAGTAGATCGATTGGGATCCCGTGCGGTGATATCTGGTTTGTTCCTCGGATTCTTGTCATTCCTCGGTTTGTAGCCACGACGAGGATTGGAGACATTTCGTTTTCGAGGACTCGGTTGAGGAAAAAGAAGCATTTCATGTCAAGCATATGGACTTCTAAATTTAAACTAAAGAAGAACTTCTAAATTTAGGGTCCTAAGCGATGGCTTCACTGACTTGTCATTTGGGCCGGACCTTCTTTACGAACGTAAAGAAAGTTATGCAACACTACACATGCTAAGACTATTCCAAATATCCTCCTATCACATCTCGTAACATTCTTATTAATCCACTAAGAACATATACGTCACACGAGCAGATTTAACTTAAATTGCACTTTTTTCTCCTCGGAAGAAAGTAAACAAAACCAGCGTTACATCATTGATTAAACAGTTTCCTACATAGACTAAACTATGTTGTTGGTGCCAAACCAATAAAAAAAAATAACAAGAAGCTACAGATTCATATAAAGCTAAAACAAAAAAAGATCACGCAACTACGTCCTGCGATATTATCTCGCCCCCTCCTCCCCATTTCTTCATACGTTCCATCGTCTCCTCCACCTGTTCATTACAGTAACCGAAAATCGATCTTAATAAGTATAACACGGTATTATAATTTTGGGTGCAAATGGTTGTAGGTGAGAGGAAAAAAGGAAAATTAATAAAAGGAAAAAAAAAAATGGAACGAGATATTTTTCCTCCAACTTTGTTTCATCATATTCCTTATCTTTTTTTAAGAGTAACAAATCTAGATAAATTTGTCTTATTTTTCATCTATTGGATGAAACTTCTTAAATTTTAAAAGAAAACAAATTCATCTCAAATGGTGGAATTATAGAGGAATGAAGAAGAATAGCATATTCCACCAAAATTTATTTCTCTAATGTCTCAACCATTTGCACCATTTGTGTCTCTGGTTCTTACCTCTTTATTCCAGTTTGTCTTGTACAGAACAAGTATCAGTAACAACGTTTGAAGCGCTGTTCCGGCTATCATTCCAGACCAAAGTCCCTAAAAAAAAACGTTATAAACATTATTAAGCAACTTGAAATATTTCACTATTACGCAACTTGAAATATTTTTATTATATAAAAGAGATGCGCAAAATTATAACTCACGAGATCGTGACACGTGTTAAGTAGTCGATTAGATTCCAACACATGTCAATTAATATGTAATTTTTTCAATATCAAAATTGTTAATAACCTAAAAAAGAAAAAGTTAAAACCTCTATATGAATATTTATATAAGATATTTAGTTGAACATAAATTTTTTCATAAAAATTTAACATAAAACAAAAATTAGGAAAAAAAATAGCAAACTATATAATTAAAAATAGAAACGGCCTATGTTTTTATCGTTATATATAGAAGAGGTTTAACATATGTATATCTATGGAGAGCACAAAATAATTGATCATGGATAAAATGAGAACTAAATCAAGGAGAAGTAAGAAAGATAAAGAAAATTTGGTTATTAGTATGTTTTTACATGTTTAAAGTTTACGAAATATCATCAAAGAAGGATCGTCTAAACATGTAAAAATGATTTTGTTATTATATCAAACAGCTTAATGATTTAAACCATATTTACATATATTAAGCGTATATACTTTATTGATTTCCAAATTCTTCAAATCATATAAGATATGAGACTATACCTTTTCAAATTACATATGAATCTATAACTTTAATCACTACAATATCTAAATTAAGGTTTAAATTACGAGAATAATATGCTTTTTTCCAAAACATTCTTTGAACATAACTATTTCCAATAAATCAAATAACCATCTTAATCTACTCTCACTATATTTATTTACCATCACTCCATAGTTTGCTATGTAACCAAGGAAATAGCCAAAGGGAAGTCCAAAAATGTAGTAACAACCCAAGTTGATATAAGCCACCAAACCTTGCCAACCTCCTCCAACAGCCACACCTACAAAACAAAAAAATAGAGAAGGTTATGATCTGATTCGACCACCAGGTATGGTTATCGATGGATATGAGTTCGTACCAGAAATAACCGGCTGCACGCTGTTGAGAACCATGGTTATACCAAGAAGAACGGCAAGCTTAGAGATTGCGTGTTGAAGTACTTGGCTGTTTGTGAAGATAACGGCAAAATGATCTCTGCCTATGATAACAGCCACCATACAGACAAGACCAATGAGCAGAGACTCAGCGACCGTTACATAAACAGAGTATTTAGCTGCTCGTGGTCTGCCTAGGCCAAGCTCGTTGGATACACGGACACTAACACAAGTAGACACACAGAGTTCATAAGTTCAACAATATGTAAACAAATTAAAAAAGTTGTTGTATCAGATGATGATACCTTATCGCAGCGTTTATTCCGATAAACAACATGGCTTCAATACCGTTGAGATTCATACTGAAAATGTGAAAAATCCAAATGTTAAAACAGAGCATACAAAATGTTTCTGCTGATGTAAAAATGTTCCTCAAAAACTCACCAAATGGAAAGTGAATCAACGGCGATAACCGCATTATCGAGATGACCAGTAAGGACGATAATACTCATCATATACCAAATTTCAAGACAAAGCATAACAGCTGATGCAATAGAGAGTCTAACGAAGCCCCAAATATCTTTAAACGCTAACCAAGACAAACCAGCCCATCCTTCCACACACCAACCAACAACATAAACGATTTGAGAAATCGTTATTCCCCAATTCGTGATATTAAAAGCCAAAGCAGCACCATTTGTTCCCATACCAAGCACGGTGATAAACAACCACAACATGACAACATGTAGTACAAGAGCCATGAATCCAATCCAAGCAAGGACTGTCACTTTGCTCTGAGCTTGAAGAAACTTGGAGGTAGGGAAATTGAAAGCGAATGAGAACAATTGAGGTATTGTTAAAAGAGTGAAATCTCCTGCTGCAACCGCAATCTCCTCGGCTTGACCTAAAAGCCTTAAAACCGGCGTGGCGAATATGTAAATAGGAAGAAGAATAATACATGAAACGAACAAGATAGTCCAAGATCTCTGCATATAAACCCCTAACATATGAACTTGACCAGCTCCAAATGCTTGACCACAAAGCGTCTCAAGCGCACTTCCCATACCAAGCTACATTGAAATTGACCCAAAATTCAAAATTAGATTGAATTGACCTAAACATGAACGAGTCGATTCAAGTTTGTGGACATTGAGAGTGTACCAGGAAGCCGAAGGAGAAAGTATGGATGACGGTGAGAGAGATTGAGACGGCGGAGAGTTCGATTTCGCCGATATGTCCGACGAAGATATTGGTGACGGAGCCAACGCTGTATTGACAGATGACGTTGAAACCAATCGGAGCAGCGATCATCCACATCTTCGCCGATTCAGTGGATAAGACTCGTTTTACATCGGACCAGCTTCTCGCCGGAGCGTAATCTTCTTCTACAATACCATCGTTCGTCAGGAACGGCGTCGACGAATCCATCTTGTACGCTTCACTCACTTTCTCTCTCTCTCTCTAGTTGCGGAATTATGGGTTTATATATAACAGAGCCGTTGAATCAAATACTTATCCTGGCGCAATTAAGATTAACCAGAAAAAGACAAATATCCTCGTGATGATTAATAAAAATAAGATTATTTACCATACTACACTAAATTACAACAATATGCATGGAGTTTATATTTTTATTTCAAATAGAGTGTAGTATTTCAGTGTAAATGTTGTTTTGTAGTTGTGCCTACTTTATACATGTAATTAGTCTTATACAATTTTTGATATTTCATCTTCCTAACAATAATTTAGTAACGTTGATGTATTAAGCATAAAAATCTAAAAAACTTTTATCTTTTTGTATTGGGAATTTTGGGCCAAAGCCTACACTAGTCTTTGTTTGGTTGTGTAACGTTGAGAATCTTTTTTTTTTTTTTTTTTTTCGAACATACTGTATACAGTATGGATCAATCATAATCGAAACAATTTACATCTACAGAAACATTTACATTTTAGTAAATAAAAAAAGGGGGCAGTTGCCATCATTAAATTTCTTATTAGATCCTTTTAAGATATATGAAGAATGAATTAAATCAATTGCGTATCATTTGACCCCACTAAACTTTCTTTTCCAGCCAGAAACACTCTAGTGTAGTGGTTCAACCACTCTAGTGTAATTTCTTAGAGCATCTACAATAGGGGTTTTCAAATGGGTCTCTTCAAAAAAAAACTAAATGAAAAAAACTTAAAAAATAGAAAAGATAGGAGAGAAGGGAAAATGGGTCTCTAGAACTAGAGATTATAGAGACTCTATTCAATGGGTTTTGACATGTGTACTTTTGTAATTGGGTTAAATTATATTGTGATTTAATTATATTACATAAATTGTTATTTTTATTTTGTAGAGACTAGGGAAAAGATCAAGGGTTGATCATGCTCTTAGGTCGCATGTTCGACCCTTGCCTCCTGCTTAAAATTAAATATGGCTAGTGGGACCGGCCTCCTGCGTACAATTTACATCTACAGAAACATTTACATTTTAGTAAATCCATGTCAAAAATCGAAGGAAGATAACTTTCCAAATAGTAAGGGCTGGGCACGAAGCAAATATCCGGAAAAATGCAGGTACCCGTGATCCGATCCATGTTAAACGGATATTTGATTTTCCGATCCGATCCGATCCGTGAAATTTTGGATATCCGAAATTTTTTTTGCTATCCGCGGATATCCGATTCGATCCGTGAAAAATTAAATATCCAAAATTTTTTAAAGATATCCGCGATTATTCGATCCGATCCGTTATTATTTTTAATATTTTTTTAGTTTTTTTATTTTTTTGTAATTTAATCATCATAAAAATTAAATATTTAGAGAAAATAAATGGGTTAACAATAAAACCTAATCATACATATTAGACTGACATGTTACTTTATATAAATGACATATGTATTTGTATATATATACGGATCGGATCGGATAATGGTCTTTTTAAAAACACTATTTGTGATTTACTTTGTGTTTGACGAATCGCTTATTTTAGTATTTGCTTTGCTTCGAAACTTTACGGGTATTCGAATTTTTCGGTTCGGATCAAAACGAATCGCGGATCGAATCGGTTTCAACGGATTTTTTGCCCAGCCCTACCAAATACCCTTTCATAGATTAAAATGGAAACATATTTTAATTAAAAAAAGATTGACATGATTAGTCTACAATCTTAACCTAAAGTTTGTTTTAAAAACAACAAAAAAACAAAATCTTAACCTAAAGTTAAAAATTTAGAGTTGTCGTGTTTCGAATTTGGTAAGAGAAAAGGAGAAGGTAAAGGATTAGGTAGGTGACGCTAACCGGTGGTGCATGTAACACCACATTCACATATCTCAACTCCATATCATTATTCGAAGCTTCCAATAGAGAACAATAAAACCCCTCTCTCTTTTTCCCAGTAATCACGTGTCTCTCGTAAATGCTTACGCCTTACTGTAGTTAAAAATATTACTTTTTCTATTCCGTTTTATAAAATGTTTTGGTTGAATGCGCGGGAATTAAAAAACAAAAATTATAAACAAAATAATATTTATGAATAAGTTAAAAATATAATTTCAACCAATAATATAAAAGACTACATAATTTAAAAGATCAAAAGAATCAAACAATATTAATTCTACCTAGAAATTAGTAAAACATCTAATAAAATAAAACAAATAAAATTTTTTAAAACATCTAATATAATGAAACGGAGGGAGTATTTACTACCAACTACCAAGTGTACCTTGAAGGCTTGAACTAACTTGGTAGATGTCATAAAACTTGAATTACACGACCCAATTGGGTCCGATCGGTAATCAAACGGTACAAACTTTTTAGTTGTAAGTTAAAGCGGTAAGCTGTTAACGTAATGCAAAGTTGTACAAACAAAGTTGTAAGATAAAGTTGAGTGTAACGCTTTTGTAAAGCTTTCGGTATAGCTTTTGTGATTGGTACAATCTAGAACGTTACAAATTATAAAGTGGCGGTATGTTTATTAAGACGAGTACCAATCAAACTACATAAACAAATCATGTATTCTATTTCCACACAAATTTAAGTAACAAAAGTTAGAGCATGAATACTTCAATTCATAAACTTATTATTTATATAAATTAATTAAATACTACAAAAAGAAATTGTGCATGCAATAATCCAAAAAAAAAAAAATAACAAACGAACTAAAAGGGTTAATTTGTCTAATAGCAAAGAAAAAAACTATAACTTAAAAACTAACCTAAAAAAGGGTATGTGGCAAAATCTTAGTCATTGAATTTAGAGGTTTTAGTTAGTTTTTGAGTTATAATTTTTTTGGTTATTAGGCCTAATTTTCCCTAACTAAAACCCTTAACCAAAAAGTGAAGGAAATGGGGAAGAAAAGTTTTACTCCATAATATTTTTTTTAATTGTTTCTAATTTATTTTAGTAATTATGCAGGATGTTGATGATATTTTTGCCTATAATCAGACCACAACACGTCGATAATGCTTAATCAAAACTGCATCAGAACAAAAGAGTAAAATACATTATCTTTTAACAAGTTAGAATGCAAAATCATAACATTAAAACCAAAAAAGAAGAAGAAAAAATCAGTAAAACAAGGTATGTACTTCAGATTAAAACAAGGTGCTCTGTTTTTGTTTTACTTTACTGAAATCAAGTGATGTTTGTTTACTGAAGTAGGGGACCAAAGTTTTAGGAAAATTGCTCAATCCATTTAAAGTCAATATAAAAATGGAAATTGGGCATCAAAAATGGAAAGTTGTTGTTTCTAAAAATAGGTGATGTTTACAAAAGAAACCATAAAGTGAAGTTACGTAACGCAAGTAAAAAATTAATAAAGGTAGAAGAGTCGGAGAGGGAATCTTTTTCGCCTGTTTACGGTAACTAGGTGATCCAGTTTTCCAATCAACTCCTTAAATGCCACAAAGTGTCTTTCTCAAATTTTAAATGCCATCAGCCAAAATCAGAGTTTATTTTTAATTTAAATTTAATCTGAAAATAAATAAATGACAAAATAACCTAGCATAGACCACTTATTTACAAAATAACTTAACATATATTTTTAGCTGATCCAATCTATTTTTTTCAGAATAGTCGATCCAATCTTTTCTCTTTTCTTCTTTTTATTATTCTCTCTTCTCTCTTCTTCTTCTTCGAATTTCTTCGTTTTCTTCAATTTTCAGATTGATTATCTCCGCTTCTTTCTTCTTCTGTTATCTCCTTCGGATTTCTTCTTCGGATTGATACATATCTCCGGTGCAATCTCGAATCCAAGTTTGTAGAAGATATATCTTTTTTTAAAAGATTTGTGTTATGGATATGTGTTTAGTATGAATTTGTTATGTGGGTTTTGTTTTCAGACTATTAATTGCTTATAATTAGTGGCTCATTTGTCAAAAATATGAAATTAGGGTTTATACTATGGCTGAGCTGTATAACTGGTACACCTGATAATAAATATGGGATACAACTAGTAACGTACAATTCAGTGTTATTTGGTACTACTAGTAATGTCAACTAGGTGTTACTTGGTATAACTAGCAACGTATCGCTGAGTATTACTTGGAACAACTAACAACAAAAATATGTATAATTGAATATTAATTGGTACTACTTGTGGTTGTAGGATATAACCGTTACAACTTATGTAAGTTGAAAGCGCAAAGCTCTGATGGACAACAAAATAGGAGTTCATCTATGATGTTTTGTTGTTTTTATTACTATAATATTGTATATCAATTCGTGTATTACTTGTATTACTGTATATCAATTTGAGTTCGTGTATTACTGGTATTATTGTATACCAATTCTTGTATTATTTGGTACAAGTATTTGATTATTTTTTAAAAAAATTGTTTTTCTTTTTGAAAAACACGAATTCAACTTCAAAATTTAAAAATATTGGATTTTGAATTTCAAATATTTAAATATTTCGCCATGTTGGTTTTTTGGTCATTTCACCCATTATTAAAGGGTATTGTGATTAAAATTGATGTACTGTGGCATTTGAGGTTACACTTAGGTATACTAATTTAGTACTAGAGATCATTATTTGTTTAAGTTACACTTACTCTCATATTGAATTGATTTATCTGCTTCATTATTTATAACTTTATAATCATGTCAAGATAAACAACAAACTTTTACGCTTCAAATGAACTCACCCGCTCCACCATGGAAGGCTCGGCCCAACTCATGTCGATTTTGTATTAGAACTAAAGTTCCACTAAACAGTACTAATTGATGTTCTAGGAAAAAAATATTTCTAAAAGATTGATTTTTTACATTTTTAATGCATTTTTAATGAAAAATAATGATGAATTATAAATTTCAAGACATATTAATTAGTTTTATTGACTTACTATTGAGTTAAAGTTATTGAAAATTGTTTAGTGCAAAAAAAAAATATTTATAACTAAGAATTAATATGTTTTCTTAATAAGTGTAAAAAATTTAGAACATCAAACAAAAGAGAACGGAAGAAGTAAATTATATCGAAGAGAAGAAAAGAAACACATGAGAAGTAGAAATACGAGAGTAACCTTAAACAAATACAAAAATCAGGATTCTACAAGGTATGTTTAATTTTGAGTTATTTTTCCCGTGTTTAAGTGTGTTTCTGGCTACTATTACATTTTGAAAGAAATTTCATACTTCAATTTCATAATTTGGATCACGAAATATAAATTTTGCTAGTCTTAGTCCTGATCCGGTCAGCTCCGATAGGAACGCACCGAAGTACTACATAGTGGACTTCTCTCTGAAGGATCACCACACCGTCTGGCCCGAATTTGGAATGCCTTCCGACTAATACCTAGGGGTAGTCATGCCGTATGCATTTCTACTACTAGGTAAATCAATTGGGCCAGACCCAATTGACAGACTTTTCAGCAAGATGTTGATAACATTGAGTGGGGGGAATCGAACTTGGTTTATGGGGTCTGCTAGTTTGCTTTGTTTTTGTAGGTGTGAAGACAACATATGCTTCGATTGGCTAGTAAGCACCCCGCTAACGGGGAAAGAGCTTTTGACTCCTTTGATGGCACCTCGCAACCGTTCAAGTTGCTTTCAATTATTGTCTCTTTGTATCTTTGTTCTCATCAAATTTTCAGATTCATACCGTTATTTTCTCGGCAATGGTTGCTTGGCAATTTTGTGCCCTAATTATATATCGATTGGCTTTTGATTCCATGTTTTTAAAACTTTTTCCCAGGCTATCAAATCTGAGGATTAGCATTTTGTTCTTGAACAATATGTACAGTCATTTAAAAATGATATTTACATTTTTTAGGAATTTTTTTTTTATTTGGATAACTGAACTTTTGGGAAACGGATGAGAAAATATATAATTCCATGTCTGATCATGAAACCATCTAAGACCATTTCTTCAATTCATCTAATATGTTTCACTATAACTTGTATGCACCGTGCCGAATGGGAGTTTTAATAGAATAACAACATTTCTTTTCAAACAAGAGCATGGTTATAGCCATGGTAATGGAATGTCTTGGAAATGAAGTGTGACAGCCACTTCGATCCCGCGAAACATAAAACAGATGCAGCGAGTACATCACTTCTTGCCACATTCGACAATGTCATTAACTAATTTGCTCTGTCACGGCTATTCCAATGAGAGCAACCGATCCAATATGTAAGATCACCTCAAGCGCGTTCAGATACTTGTAAGCTTTCTTGCTGCTGCTGCAATTCTCCATATGCGACCAATACGTTGAAAAATGCAAGAAGAAACACATAACTTTTTGTTTAGGACGTTTTCATTTTACATACTCAAAAGTGAGATCGAATCTTATTATATAAAAGAGAGTGCGCAAAATTGTAACTTACGAGATCACGACACGTGTTAAGTAGTCGATTAGATTATAACATATGTCAATTATTTAAATATGTAAGTTTTTCAATATCAAAATTGTTAATTACCTAAAAAAGAAAAAGTTAAAATGAAAATAAAAAACATAAAGCAATTTTACAAATTGCACAAAACCTTTATGATATTTAGTATTTTATTAATAGAGAGAAATTTAACATAAAACAAAAAATAGCAAAAAGAAAATAGCAAACTATGTAATTAAAAATAAAACGACCATGTTTCTATCGTTATATATAGGCAGATGTTTCACATATGTATATTTATGTGGAACACAAAATAATTGATCATGCATAAAAGAGAACTATATCAAGGAGAACAAGCAAAAACAAAGAAAATTTGGTTACTGGTATTTTTTACGTGTTTAAAGTTTCCCAAAATTTTCAAAGAAGGATCGTCTAAACATGTAAAAATTATTTAGTTATTATATTAAATAGTTTAATGATTTAAACCATTTTTACATATATCAAACGTATATACTTTATTAATTTTTAAATTCTTCAAATTATATTAGATATGAGACTATATTTTTTTTCAAATTACATATGAACCTACATCTTTAATCAGTACATTATCTAAGTTAGAGTATGAATTAACAATATACTATATACTATATTTTTTAAACATAACTATTTATTATAAATCAAATAATCTTTGCATCGCGAGGTATTATTCTAGTAACAATATAATATGTCGAAAAGTTGTTTTTTTTTTTTGAGGAGGCGTAGGATGAAAAAAGGACGGATCAAACGTTTTTTTTCTTAGTTAACTATTTTGGAATACATAATACAGTTATATATTCTATTTGATCTCAGAACATATTTAACTTCATCGCAATGTTTCTCTAACTATATGAACATACTAACCTACTAGGTTTTTACCCGCGCCCTTGCGCGGGCATTACAATTTATAATAGAGAAGCCTAAATTCTGATAAGGGAGTGTAAACCCTCACAAATATACTTACAATATATAATAATTCAACTATAATGGTTTGAATATTAAATTGATTTTAATTAGTTCAAATTGACTAAGTATGTGAATTTTAAGTGGTACTAAATTCTAATAGGGGAGCTTAAACCTCACAAATGTACTTACAGTATGAAATAGTTAAAAAACAAATCGGTTTAAATAACTGATTCGAATAGACTAATCTATGGATTTTAAGTGTTACTGACCGTAACATGGGAGCCTAAACCTCACAAATATATTTATAGTATGAAATGGTTTAAACACATCGATTTGAATAAATATATCGATTTTAATCAGATCTAGATGATTACGTATGTTGATTTTAAGTGGTACTAAAATCTAATATGGGAGCATAAACTCTCGCAAATGTACTTACAATATGTTATAAAAACTTAACTTTGATTATGATGTATAGTTACCACAGTAGATATTATACGAATAAAATTAAATTGGGGAAACAAATGTGCTACCATTGAATTTTTTTTTCAATCATGCAACTATCACATGCATATTTCCAAACATGCCACATTTAAAAAAAAACACGGATTATGAGGTTTTAAAACAGATTATAAAGTTTTTAAAAGTTATAATCCGTTTTAAAAAAAACCTTATAATCCGTTTTGAAAACCTTATAACCCGTTTAAAAAATTTAATAGTTTGTTTTAGAATCTGATAACCCCTTTAATAAAACTTATAATTTGTTCTAAAACCTTATATCCATGTTTTTTTATAAAATTTGAAAATATATACAGAGTAACGCAATATTTTTTTAATTTTTGGTTAAGTCAAATCAATTTGAGAAAATCCATAATAACACACGTATTTGATTTACACCAGAAATGCTTATATTTAAGCCAAATGTCATATAAATTAAAAATTGTTAGATAAATATATTTACTATATAGAAAATATCATTTTATATTCATTATTTCTCATTTCATCAATATATTAAATCAATGATTTTTTTTCTTTTCAAATACTTTAATCCCGCATCACCGGATCAAAATCTAGTCTACTATGTATTTGCAGAAGAAATACCCATCTATATTAGCTACCATGATTTTTTCTTATCTAGTGTGATAAGTAAATGACCACTTGCACGTTAGTACGTTACCATTGAATGAATACCGTAAAGTAGAAATGTGTGATATCTTAAGAGTTTCCACTTTTCACGACCCCTTTTATTAATGGTCACAACTTCGAAATCTGCTAACACAGACCCGAGCTTAGCGAGTTCCTTATATTTCCTCTTTTCCTTGATATCGGAGATGCATGAGCTTCAAGAGTCTCTAACCTTATTGATAACTAAAGTTACTTTTCATACATAGAGATGTCATATTTACAAGGAACTAATGGTAGGTCACGCCTTCCTCAACTTCTTAATGCATATCCCAAATTTTAACAATTCCAACTTAGAGATAAGGAGAAAATTCTCATGTGGCTCAAAAAACCGTAAAGATGAATACTTTTGTTGCAGAGGTTGCAACAAAAATCGTCATACCTTGACAACGAAGAAACCTGCAATCAAAAACATATCAACAATAGAGTCTGATAAAGCAGCGTATAACAAATGGAAACTCAAACTTAACATATGATGCATGAAGAAAAGAATCGTGACAAAGAGCATAAATATAAAATCAAAGAAATATGTACATAAGAAGAGACAACAAAGCTGCTTTAAACATAAGCAATATGAGAGAGTTAATTTAAATCCATCCGATCAGAAACATCATAAATATATATACACAAGAAAAAAATGACCAAACAAAAACAAATTTCATCGATATGAGACCTTTATATAAGAGTAATTAAGTACGAACCAATTTTTTAATACAAGAGAAAAGCCATACATGATACCTTATTGACCGAAGTTATAATTCTCAAAACCTGAAAAATAGTAAAACAAATTAGATCGATTGTTTTCTAATCAATTTGCATAACGTGAAATTAAAAAAAAAGAAAAAAAAAGCAGAACATACAAATAAGAAATAAAAGAACGTGAAAATATAAAAAAGGAGAACGTGGAACTATGGAAAAGAAAAGATAATGTGCTGATTTGTTTGAGATGAGGAAGGTATACAAAGGTATTTATAAGAATCAAAGAAATAAAAGATAAGAATGAAAATTATTTTGATATTATCCTTAATACAAACCAAAAACACAGAAGAATAGAAAATATATCGATTATTAGATATATCTTGATGAAGAATAGAACTCGCATGCATCAAACAACCCAAAATAATCTATCTTGAAAAAACCTATATAAACAAAATCAAAACCACAAAAAAAGTTGATCAGATATGCATACGAACAAAAGTAACAAAGAACTAAAGAATAAAACTAAAAAATATTGAAGAAAAACTATAAATAAATTAACCAATGATGACCAACTAATATAAACCATATGTATCCATGGCCGAGAAATAGATACAAAGAGAATACCCAAATATGATTTGAAAACATATATTGATTTAGTAATTTAGTAACTTTGTTTCCTAAATGTCATGAGATATATATATATATATATATATATAGTTTCTGACAGAGTTAGGGTTCTCCCAATAATCAAAAAGTTGAGCCGATTTGAATGCAATTATCGAGTAAACAAAATTATATTTTCTATCTAAGATAAACATCAAATTTAAACTGATAACAGCAAAACATATATATTTTAGATCAATATAAATATTTTCTTTACAAAAATATATTCACTAAAGATATCTATAATAAACAAAATTCTGAAAAATTATTGAATATATCCTTTTAAAATATAATTTAAAGACAACATTTAAATAAGATGTAATAAAAAACTTAACTTTCATTCTGGTACATAGTTACCTCTCTAATAATATAATAGATAGATATTTTGGAAAATAGCTACCTAGTTAAAAACATAGTTTACGATATTCATATCATAATGTTAAAATTATTTTTCTTATTTAAACTACTAGTAGATCTAAAACTGCTTGTGTGAATATATATTGTAAAACTGATGAGTGATTTACAAAACAAAGCCCATAAATCAATTTACAAATCAGAATGAAGTAAAAACTCAAATTTCCATGGCCTCGTGTTCCGCGTTTACTGGCAGTGGCACACTGAACATGTACTGGCTATCATACTCTACCAAGTACTGCATCGATCTCTTGGCGTCTAAAAACAGTCGATAAACTTTATGAACGTCTTCAACCTCCACGACATTCCCTTGACGCTTCAGGCAAGCCAAAGCAGCTGGGGTGATTAGCTGAATCGCGTACCTAAGCGAGGTATCGCGTCCGATCAAAGTCAAAAGCTGTTTCGCCTCCTCGTTCATGTCAACGTCTTCTTCTTGGCACCTTATCTCTAAGATGTTTCTGACCTCATCTCCAGTGTAAGGTTGGGTTGTGATGATGAGAAGACGGTCTAGTAGATCGATTGGGATCCCGTGCGGTGATATCTGGTTTGTTCCTCGGATTCTTGTCATTCCTCGGTTTGTAGCCACGACGAGGATTGGAGACATTTCGTTTTCGAGGACTCGGTTGAGGAAAGAGAAGCATTCCATGTCGAGCATATGGACTTCGTCAATGAAGAGCACACCAGGTATTATTTCAGCTTTTCCTTCTTCTCTCCATTTCGAAACTTTTCTATCAATTTCCTCCCGGACTTCTGAACGGATCTCGCCTGTGTCACCCGAGAAAAGGGCTACAAATCCTTGCGTTCTACAACAAAAACACAGTGGGAGGACTAGGGGATTAGTCGGATGGTAAAAACCCAGATCACCCCCTGCTTATAAAAAGAAAAAAAGCCTATAATGAACACTAAACCCCACACAAGTAACAATATAAAGAACAATAAAAAAATTTTGAATGTAAAATTGACACTAAACCCTACATAAGTAACAATATTACCTATAATGAAGCAATTGATGAAAAACAATCAATCATTATTATCAACGAATCTGCTGTTGATAACGTCAATTTCGTGGAGTGTGACGCAATGCACGACCTCCTTCGTCTTCTGGAGCTCACCTTGAGGGCACTGCACGAACTTGGTGTTTGGTCCCATAACATTGTAATCCTTAGACCTCGATTTCGATCTCCCAAGCTTAGTGATCTTTTTAGAATTCATATCCATGGAAATAACATCACCACTCTCTACTTTCTCCTTGTTCAATGCCTCAATCATTTTCCATCCCAAATTACTATTATCTTCCATATCAGTCGTCTTTATCGTTATCTTCCCCATCTTCTTTCTCGAAGAAGACGCGGATTGATCGATTTGGATCTCCACGACTTCTCCTTCTCGCACCTCCGTCTCTTCCTTGATTCTAACAGTAACCGCTTTACGAAAAGCTTGAGTCAAAGCCTCTGTTTTCGATATCTCAAGAGAGAAGAGCTCGCTTCCTGCGATCATGCTGAACGGTGTTTCCGATCCAAGCGATTTTGCCATACCCATCGCAATCGCGGTTTTACCCGTTCCGGGTTGACCCGCTAAGAGGATTGCCCGACCGGCAATTTTGCCTTGTCTGATCATCTCGAGGATAACCCCGCGGCTTTACGCGCTTTCACTTGACCAACCATTCCTTCCGATACATCGATTGGCTCGAGCACCGAATTTAGACCTAAGCCTTGTATATGAGAGTGTGCCCCGATTCGCTCCACTTGGGTTATGTCTCGACTCTCGGATAAATTCAGTTCCGCCATTCTTGCTTGTTTTTCTTCGCAGGCTATTGAGGCAGAGGAATGAGAGACTTAGGGTTCAAGGAAGGGTCAATCGCCAGAGGAATTGAAAATGTAACAGCTACGTAATTCAGAGAATACTACTGAAGCAGAAACAGAACACAACACAAAGGGTTCCTCAAAAAGACATTTGATTAATGACTCGAATACTTACACGTATTGCTTTCACTTAATCCTAGTCTACCCTGTTCACGAATCAACCCGATAAGTGAACTCTTTTCCCTTTAGCCCTTGATACAAGATTTCTGTGTTTCCTGAAACCCTTATCCCTTTGCTAAATATTTGCTCTAGTTGTGTTAAAGCTTTTTCTCGTCCTAACACACCTATTTATACCCAATGACCTGCGGCTCAACCTAGCCTTGGCCTCCACTCCATGCTAGATTTACTCTTCAATATAAATCTTCATGGATAAGTACACTTTCCTAATCTTCTCCTAAGAATAAGGAAATCTTCAAGCTTGAGTAAATCTTCTCCAAAGATATCCTCTAGCCCTTCCTTTGAGTGCTCATCACGTCCTCTCTTTGCTCGGACTGATCCACTCCAAAAGCCCATCAAGCTTCAAGCCCACCAGCTGGCCCGTCCTTTTCTGAAGTATTCCCATCTGGTGCTGCTACAGGTTGCTGCTTCAGCAGCTGCATCTTCAATCTCCCCCTTTTTAGCTTTGTGTGTCTCCCAAGTATCTGCAAAAACAAACTCACAACAACCACAAAGACAACCGCAACCCAACACACACAAGTTCCAACTCCATCCATAAGAAGCCAACTTGTAAAATGTATTACAAGCTCAAGTCTGAACAAACTAAAGTACTTAGAGTTTGGAATCAGAACCCAAAAGAAAAAACTCCCCCATAATCGCAACCGAGTTCTTAAATGCAATTTAAAAACTTCATTCACAAAAAACCAGCCCCCATGCTCCCCCACAGACCACGACCTACTTAACCACTTTCGTCATCACTCATTTCTCCCCCTGCTTGGGAGCACACAAGTTAAAAACACAGACATTAGTGGACAAAATAGAATAACAAGAGATCAGAGAGACTCACCTTGGTTTGCATGACGCAGGTCACGAACTATCCCAGTCAGCTGATGCAGCACATAAGTAATCTGATGCAGAGCGTTGTTGACCACCTTCTGATTTGAGCGACCCAGAGGCACACTGATGTGGCCAAGTTGAACGTCGATTGTTGATCCTGAGTCATCAAACTGAGCTGAGCTAGACGGCTTTGACTGTTCTGGCTCCCTCTTGGTTTTCTTCTTCAGAGCAGGTAGGCTTAAAGACGGCTGGGCTCTTTTCTTGGTTACTGGTTCATCTTTGACTGATGCAGCAGCCTTGGTCCTGGTACGCAATGATGTCCTGGTTGCCCCTTTGGTTGCTCCCGTGTCCTTCTTCTCAGTTCGACCATCCATCTGGTAATGCGTAGGGAGTACCAAAACCTCATCTTCACTGACAACATCTCCACACTGTTCCTGAATCATCCCATAGATCAGATGAGGGAACACCAGCTTTCTTGAATCAGCCTGCTTGTTGTCTTCTCTCTCAATCTCACTTATGGCCATAACTTGCTGAAATACCATCTCTCCAAAATCCACTCGCACCTTCTGAGCCAACTTATACAGAAGCAAGGCTTTGTATTGAGCGATGTGTGTACGATGCGTTGTTGGATACCAGTTGTGCCCAGCCAGAATAGCCAAAGCAGCAAACTTTGGAGAAAGGTGGACTGTAGACAGTGCTGGAACCTTCTTGGGACGCTTGTTGGTGACCTGAACCATCCCCTCATGAGATCCATCTTCTCTCAGAAAAGCAGCAACATAGTATGGATCTGTTTTGTCAGTTGCTGCTGCAGTCTTCAAATCCTTGGCATTCAGTTCAGACATCTTCAGAAACTCGTTGATCTTGACAGGACTGAAGTGAATGATGCGACCTCGGACCAAAACCATAACTCCCCCATCATTTATAACAGTGTCTCCCAGATTTGCATAAAACTCATTAATAACCTCCCTATCATAACCTGACTTAATCGATACTGTGGGAGAAAATCCAGCTTCAGCAATCACAGACGGATACTCCAATTCCTTCTGTTTCTCTAAATCAACCAATTTTTCACCAATAATACCTCGATGTTTGAATACGATGTACCTTTGGTAGGCTCCAGCTGAGCAGAACTTGTCAGAATCAAAGGAGACTCCACCAGTCATAGATCCTGTTCCAGCAGCAGATCCTGTTCCTGCATCGTCTGAATCACCAGTTTCAGAGCTCTCTTCCTCCTCGACTTGTTTCCCCAACTTCTTCTGCAGTTCCTTTTTCACCTTTAGTGTCTTTGAGTTACGAATCAAAGGCTTCTCTTCTATCTCCTCTTCTTCCATACCCCATGCAGAATCAGTGACCTCGACTTCCTCGTTCTCGGAATCCTCGTCACGAATCGGAGATGACGACGGAGTCCGATAGTCTTCTGCAAGCTGACCTATGAGATCAGTTGCTTCATTCACCCGGGCATCAAACATAGGCATCTCCTCGCCACCTAGTTCAAGACCTGGGGTCTTGTAAGTCGGTGACCCCTCGTCTTCTTCTGCTTCATCCCTCAATCGGAGTTGATTGGGATCGTCCTTTGGGGAATCCTTCTTCGATCTCTTGTTTTTAGCCAACTTCGAGCTTGAATCTCCTCCCATGGTGACTGCACGAAATCTTCTTTTTCCTCTTTTGAATTTCTAGGGTTTCTGAAGTAAAAGACTCTTGATTTTCCTGTACTTCTTTTCGTGGCCAAACAAGAGGACTATTTAAACTCACGAAATTCTTTTGGGCTGCAATTTGGAAAACACTAAAAGTCCAACCGACATTCTGAGGCCCATTTTTGTTGCCAAGCCCATACACACAGAAGCCCAAATTCTCGGATTGTTTTGAACTAGGAGATCCTGTACCAACTTCAGAACACTGCAACAGCTTTTTACACTCATTAGATTTTTCATAAACACACAGAGTAACAACCACATTCACTTGATAGCATAATGGGGATTAAACAGATAATGATGGTTATTGTAAGGATCTAAACTGGCTTTTGAAAAACTTTTCTTTGACACAAGATTAATTTACCATTTTTTTTTTGAGTGATGTTTCAGAGACTGAGCTTTGACCAATTCGCAGTACACACTCAGCTTGACCTGATTCATACCATCTGGTCATCTTTTACTCCAATGAGTAGCTTTCACACCATCATGTCTTTATCTTGTCTCAACCAGTTTTCAACCTTTATCCACTCGAGAAAGTTGCTGATGCACTCAAGGCGTGTGAATCACCTTTTTTTGATTTTCTTCACCTCCACACGCCTGCCCACTTTTCTGGGTTCTTTTGTTGTTTTTTTTTTTTTTTTTTTTCTTTTCTTTTGACTGAGACAGCTCCATCACTTGACTTCTCAGAAGCTGTCTCCTGAATTTTCTTTCTTCAGCTTTGACTCTTTCTTTACCGTGGAACCTGTACTGATGTCAAGACAAGACGACATGATAGGCAGCTCTTTCTCATTGATGTTTTAGACTCCAAACAAAATCAAAGCCTCATATGCACCTTGAACCAGTACCTGTATCAGTTCTGCACACTTCACAATTGATCAAATTCCACAAACACCAATCGAATTTCTTAAAGTGATAAAACGATTAAAATCCAGGGGTTTTGTAAATAAATCAGCCAGTTGTAAATCAGTAACAATATGTTCCACCACTACCTGTTTCTCCTCCACAAGTTCTCTGATGAAGTGGTGTCGAATGTCAATGTGCTTCGTTCTCGAGTGTTGCACTGGGTTCTTTGAGATGCTTATAGCACTCTTGTTGTCACAGTGAACCAGAAGTGGTCCAGAATCCATCCCATAGTCAGTAGACATTTGTTTCATCCAGAGAAGTTGGGTGCAGCAGCTTCCTAGGGCAATGTACTCTGCTTCAGCTGTGGACAAAGATACAGAGTTCTGTTTCTTGCTCATCCAGGAGATCAAGTTATTTCCCAAAAAGAAACACCCACCATTGGTACTTTTCCGATCATCTAAACTCCCAGCCCAGTCAGCATCACAGTATCCAACCAAATTTTTGTTTGATCCTTTTGAGAACCAAACTCCCAAATTGGCTGTACCTTTGACATATCTGATAATTCTCTTGACTGCTTCAAGATGCGACTGCTTTGGCTTGGCTTGAAACCGAGCACAGATTCCAACACTCAGACACAAATCAGGTCTACTTGCAGTGAGATACAGCAGACTGCCGATCATTCCTCTGTACAGATTGACGTCCACATCATTCCCCTCACTGTCTCGTGTCATCTTGGCTGTAGTACTCATAGGTGTCTTGGCTTCTTTGCATTGGTCCATCTTGAACTTGGTCAGAAGATTCTTTGCATAGGTACTCTGAGAAATAAACACACCCTCTTCTGATTGAGTAATTTGAAGTCCCAGGAAGTACTTCAACTCCCCAACCATGCTCATCTCAAACTCCTGAGTCATGCTTTCCACAAACTCGTCTACTAGCTTCTGTGATGTACTTCCAAAGATAATATCGTCCACATAAATCTGGACCATCATGATATGCTTCTCCTGCTCAAGTATAAACAGTGACTTATCCACACTACCCCTTGCATATCCTTGCTGCATCAGAAAGCTCGTCAGTCTTTCATACCAAGCTCGTGGTGCCTGCTTCAGCCCATACAGGGCTTTCTTCAGTCTGTACACATGGTTTGGATTATCCGAATCCTCAAACCCTTTTGGTTGCTCCACGTGAACCTCCTCCTGCAGGAAACCATTCAGGAATGCACTCTTGACGTCCATCTGATAAACTTTGAAGTTCAGAATACACGACATGCCCAAGAAAAAACGAATCGACTCCAATCTTGCTACAGGAGCAAATGTTTCTTCAAAATCCACTCCTTCAATCTGAGAATATCCTTGTGCCACCAGTCTTGCTTTGTTTCGAACCACAACTCCAGTCTCATCGATCTTGTTTTTGAAAATCCACTTCGTACCCACAATGTTGACATCCTCTGGTCGTGGAACCAATTCCCACACATCGTTTCTCTCAAACTTCTCGAGCTCTTGTTCCATTGCAATAATCCAGAAATCGTCTTCAAGGGCTTGAACATGATTCCGTGGTTCAATCACTGACACAAAGCATGCAAACTGAACTACTTCGTGGTTTTTCTTCTTTAGGCCTACCATTTCGCGATAATCCTTCTTAACTCCTCGGGTTTTCCTCCCTTCATTCACATTACTGATAAGATCAGATGCTGAATGATTCCGAGGCACGTGAGGTGTAGCAGCTTGCTCTGTCTCTTCCTCTGCACCAGATTGGAGTTCTGAGTCAGACTCTACCTCTGTACCAGACTGCTGTCCTCTTCCTTTATCTGATGGGTCTTCTGACTCCTCGTCATGAAGCACAATCCTATCCCTGCATGACCTTGTACCAGCACAGTCATCAAAAACCACATTGACTGATTCAACGATCACTCCTGTTCTTTTATTCAGACATCTGAAGGCTGTACTACTCTCGAAATAACCCAGAAAAATACCATCATCACTTCTTGAATCGAACTTTCCCAGGTAGTCTTTGTCATTCAGAATGTAGCACTTACACCCGAACACATGAAAGTAGCTGAGATTTGGCTTCTTACCTTTCCACAACCCATACGGTGTCTTGGACAATCCTTTCCGAACATAGACCCTGTTGATAATGTAGCATGAAGTACTTACAGCTTCTGCCCAGTATCTCTCAGCAATGTTGTTTCCATGTATCATTGCTCTAGCCATTTCCTGCAGCGTCCTGTTTTTCCTTTCAACTACACCATTTTGCTGAGGCGTCCAAGGGGCTGAAAACTGGTGCGCAATACCATGATCTTCACAGAATTCCTTCATGTACCCATTCTGGAATTCACCACCATGATCACTGCGTATCTTCTTGATTCCTCCTTGTTCATTAATCAGTTGTAACGCCCAGATTCTGAAGCTGTCTGCTGCTTCAGATTTTTCCCGGAGAAATCTGACCCAAGTATATCTTGTGTAGTCATCAACGAGGACAAACACATACCTTTTTCCAGCGACACTCTCCACTTGAGTAGGCCCCATCAAATCCATGTGAACCAGATCAAGTGCTGACTCCGAGTGAACATCCATCACCTTCTTGTGTTGAACTTTCACCTGCTTACCCTTGCTGCAAGGTCCACACACAAATGTTTCTCCTCCCTTAAGTTGAGGAACTCCCCTGACCATCTCCTGATTTGTGAGAGACGTAAGGCTTCGAACATTCATGTGACCCAACCGTTGATGCCATAGGTTTAGATCATCTGTTGCACTGAAGCAGTTGATAGCCTCTTTCTTCCACATGTAACAGTTGTTGCCAGTTCTAACTCCCATCAACACAGTCTTCCCTTTGTTGTCTATTGCCTTGCAGTCCTATTTTGTGAAGCATACTGTCAACCCTTCGTCACACAGTTGGCTCACACTGATGAGATTTGCTTTTAGACCCTGCACCAGATAAACATTCATTAGTTTAGGTAAATCTGTATCACATGTCTGACCTTTTCCTTGAATGCGACCATGTCCTCCGTCCCCGAAAGTAACCTTGCCTTTCTTGATTGTCTTGAAGTTGTCCAGAATGCCCAAGGTTCCCGTCATGTGTCGAGAACTACCACTATCAAAATACCATGGACCTGTATCTTCTTGTTCTTCTGACAAAATCGCCATATTACATCTGAGCCCAAACTGTGAAGTGCGTTTAGTTCTCTGTCCTGTAGCAGGAGCCCGTAAATCTGATTTCTTTACCCAGATCTGATTACGACTTCCATTCCAGGTGAATCTTCCCTCATACTGAAGCCGTCTGACTCTCTCCCAGTACTTGTAGCAATAGGCTCGTATGTGCCCATGCTTACCGCAGAAGTAACATCCACTCTTTTGTTTTGCACTGACTTCCAGTCTTCTTACTTTCGCAACTCCAGTTCTGACCGTAGGTTGTGACTGACCACTGGTGGCCACAAACTTGATGCTGTTGGCTTCTGATCCACCTTTCCCAGTGTATCCTAGTCCTCTGTGAACTGCTTCAGTCCTTCCATAAGACAGAATTCTATCCAATTGTTCTGTTCCAGCAAACATGCGAATCTTCTTGTACTGCAGATCCAGTTGTGATTGAAGTTCGGCAGAGATCTTCTTCTCAGCTAGTAGTTCCTTTTCCAGATTGACTGCCTTGACCGCCAGATTGAGTTTTTCCTTCAGTAATAGAACACTCTCCTGACTCAACTTCTGTTCATCCTGAAGTTTTCCTTGTAGATCTACAACCTGAGCTTCAAGACGCTGCTTCTCCTTTACTAGTGCACGATTCTCCTGTCCCAATCTGATGAGAGTCTCACGAACCTCTTTGTAACTTTCAACCAGTTCATCATCATCAGCTTCAGAATCAGACTGTTCATCTTCTATTTCCAGGATTCCCACGAATGATACAAGGTTATTCAGGATTTCTTCAGCCTCACTGTCAGCTTCAGAGTCTTCTTCAGCCATCATCGACCTCTCTCTTCTTTGCTTCTGAGTATCAACACACTCTTGCTGGGTGTGTCCGACTCCTTTGCATACTGAGCATTTCATTTCTCTTCTCCTGATTGAAGGACATTCAGACTTGAAGTGACCATATCCCTTGCATTCGTGACACTGAAGTTCAGCCTTCCTACCTTGCTTCTCTCCTTCAGACTGAAACCTACCTCCTCCTGTACTCTTCTGACCTTGACCTCGTTCGATTCTTCTCAGAGCTCGATCGAACCTTCTTACCAGCAAACTCATCGGATCTCCGTCTTCAGTCTCTTCAGTTGTCTCACATGAGGTTAGAGCCAAGTTCTTGTTCTTCCTTGAGTAGTCTGCAGCATTGTTCAGTTCCATCTCATGAGCCTGTAGCATCCCCACAACTTCACAGAAACTAAGATCTTCGGTATTTTGAGATACGTTCAGAGCTGACTTGTAAGCCATGAATCGAACAGGAAGGCATCTTAAGAATTTCTTTACCAATTTTTTGTCTTTGTACTTCTTTCCCAGTGTCGCAGACTCCTGCGCCAGTGACTTCAACCTTGAACTAAAGTCTGATATAGATTCATGTTCCTCCATCCTCATGTTTTCAAACCGAGAAGCCATCATGTCTCTTCTGGAACTCTGAACCTTAGAGGTTCCCTCGAAGTGTGTCTGAAGCAGATCCCATGCTTCCTTTGCTATTTCGCATCCTTGAATCAGCTCGAAGGTCTTCTTAGTTACAGAAGAATGTATGGCAGACAAAGCTCTGGCGTTGTACTTGGCCTTCTTTAATTCTTCCTCTGTCCATGTCTCCTCTGGTTTAGGAGTCCTGAATCCATTGTCATCCACTATCACAGGTGCTTCCCATTGTAACAGTACAGATCTCCAGGCCAGTACATCGATTCCCACGATTATGAACTTCATCCTAGATTTCCAGAACCCGTAGTTTCCGCCATCAAGTATCACCTTAGAATTGTTAACCAATTCGTCATAGCTATCCATTTTCTCCACAAGATCTCACCTGTAGTAATACGAACAAGTGCCGCTCTGATACCAAATGAAAATGTAACAGCTACGTAATTCAGAGAATACTACTGAAGCAGAAACAGAACACAACACAAAGGGTTCCTCAAAAAGACATTTGATTAATGACTCGAATACTTACACGTATTGCTTTCACTTAATCCTAGTCTACCCTGTTCACGAATCAACCCGATACGTGAACTCTTTTCCCTTTAGCCCTTGATACAAGATTTCTGTGTTTCCCGAAACCCTTATCCCTTTGCTAAATATTTGCTCTAGTTGTGTTAAAGCTTTTTCTCGTCCTAACACACCTATTTATACCCAATGACCTGCGGCTCAACCTAGCTTTGGCCTCCACTCCATGCTAGATTTACTCTTCAATATAAATCTTCATGGATAAGTACACTTTCCTAATCTTCTCCTAAGAATAAGGAAATCTTCAAGCTTGAGTAAATCTTCTCCAAAGATATCCTCTAGCCCTTCCTTTGAGTGCTCATCACGTCCTCTCTTTGCTCGGACTGATCCACTCCAAAAGCCCATCAAGCTTCAAGCCCACCAGCTGGCCCGTCCTTTTCTGAAGTATTCCCATCTGGTGCTGCTACAGGTTGCTGCTTCAGCAGCTGCATCTTCAGGAATGAGAGACTTGGAGTTTAAGGAAGGGTTTATTAATTAGAGAATCACCAAAGTTGTATATATTAGTATGATTTACAAGATTTTCCAAATTTACAAAAAGGAAAAAAAAGTTATATATTTCCTTTGCAATTAGGAGAGGGGGATTTTAGAGAATACCAATATCTATTTCACACAAGAGCATGGTTATAATCATGGTAATGGAAAGTCTTGTAAATGAAGTGTGACAACCACTTCGAAGCCGCGAAACTTAAAACAGCTGCAACAAGCATACCGATTCTCGCCACATTCGACAATGTCATTGGCTTCGTTACGGCCATAACTCCAATCAGAGCAACCGATGCGATCTGTAAGATCACCTCAAGCGCGTTCAGATACTTGTACGCTTTCTTGCAGCTACTACAATTCTCCACATGCGACCAATACCTAAGAAAAAAAAAACATAACATGTTTAGAGAACGAGGGCGTTTTCCATTTACAAAACGCCGAAAAGAGAAAAAAAAATAACCTGTCGAAGAGTTGTTCTCGAGGAGGCGTAGGCGGAAGAAGAGACGGATCAAATTTTCCTCTCCAATCAACTTGAGCATCACTGTATTTGTTAAACCATCTCCTGAATGTAACGACAAGAGCGTCTGATTGAGTCGGGATAAAGCAAGCTTTTTGCCAGTTTTTAGGGCCTCTCTCCAGTATCTTCCGCTCCTGTACACCATTCCGTCAACAAAATTACAAAACCACTCTCGGTATATTGATCACCCGCTGCTCACAACTGGGAATTACCTCGACATGAAGTAGATGCAAATCTGAGTCTAGAATCTTGTTTTGACCAATGTGGAACATCCATCTAGGAACAATCTTATCAATAGCTACGCCAAAGTCTCTCGGAAACGTCCATATCAGTCTACTACGACCTGGGCTTACCGGAATGCATATAAAGATCAAAGACAATCTCCGCTTTCCAAATGTCGTCTGAATGCAGAACCATAATGTTAGCGAAATAAAAAAAGATGTGAATCTAAAAATCCATATACACATGTTAATCTAACCTTATCTGATACAGACTCCTTTTCCTGCTCTGTTAAAGGATCCGTGGAAGCGCGATACACACATGGTGCGATAAAATTAGCATAACCCCATTCTTGTTTCGCAAAGAACCCTTCTTTGTCTAGCCTTTTTACGTTAATCACAAGCGGTTTTCCTCCTTCTCTATCAACTTTCTCTGCAAGGGAAGTCTAAGGGTTTAGTACAAAGACATACAACATAATGCGCGTACTCGAAACGTAGAATACTATTACTTACCTTTTGGTTTACCAATCCGCATTAGTCCATAATGCGCATATGGAACATGAGCTGGATCCATAAGGTTTTCCAACAACACATCATACCTGAAAAGATTTCAGATTTTCACATAAAGACTCACATACACACACACACAAATTAGTGAGAGTATTGTGGATTAACCCGTAAGGAATATCTCGATTTGCGATGAGTTTAGTGAAAGAAGGATCTTCTAACTCAGGAATGTAAGGTGGCTTCTTCGTTTCGATGATATTTTCGAACTTTGGATCACTATTTGGCCAAAACCAAAGAATCTCATGTTGTACAGTACTTGGATAAACAGCTACACAAGCTTGTTTGAAAGTATGAACCTAATAATAATAATAAGACTAATCCCAAATTAGAATAATCGAACCAACCAAAACACAACAAAAGGAAGTGAAATTTTGATGTACCGGAGGTCCATCAAGAGGAGCTTGAGGTATGAGTTTACATTCCCCTGAACCGGAGAAGCACCATCCATGGTAAACGCATTGTAATCTCCCCCATTGATCAATTCTACCATCGGATAAAGGAGCAAGACGATGAGGACACGTGTCGTCCATCACTTTCCATTGATTCTCCTTCTTATCCCACCACACGACTAAATCGAGACCCATCACTTTCTTACCGTGAGGGACTTTTTTGTCCAGGTCGCAAATTGGCATTACTGGGTACCATTGAGCGTACCAATCGAATTTTTCTGAACCGGGATTGGATTGGGTTTCGGTTTCCGGCGGATTCGTTGGGGTTGTTGTAGCGGTTGGTGATGATGATGCTTGGGTTGTAAATCGATATGATGAGTGAGATTTGTGGAGAAGGGAGTGTGTAGAAATGGGTTTTCTTGGATTGGAGAGTGAATTTCGGAATCGAGATTCGGTTTTGAGGATTCGTGGAGATGGAACTGCGCATGCAGCAAGAGCAGTAGCTTCCATGGCTGGGAAATGTTTCGTGTGGAGAGAAGACACTGTTTCAGTTTTGTTTTTTAATCGTACGCTTCAGATTAATTGTTGATTGATTGAGATTATTAAAGATACATTGTAATAATCTTATCTTTTTAAACATCTTTCACTCAATTATGAATCAAAACGTGTTGCATAGCCATTAAAAGTGTTTGAACTTTGAAGTAGTTCGATTTCAAGTACCCAAGAATGTAAACCACCAACAATTTGTCCTGCTTCCAAGAAGAATACATACGCATCTTTAATGGTCGGTCCCAAGTTTCAATTGTTTTCGTATCTGCTCCATGTCGAGAATCAAAATTACATTTGATATGTACCCATATGGTCGTTTTGTCCAACCTAATGAAATAACAGCTCTATCTATAATCCCTGGAAAATCATTGGAAACAAATGGGTGAAAAAATGGGAGTCTTTGAGTTTTGTGGAAGCTAGATTCCGCACTAAAAATGTATATGTGAATTTGGGAAAGAAACTTTAGTCATAAGAAATATCGATAAATCTAACTAGAATCGAGACCAAGATAACGGAAAATAGATTTATATTGATGTTGAATCAAGTATACAAAGAACTTTAGCTAGAACAAGTGTGATGAGCTAAAGTGTGGTTGAATGTAAACGTAAAGAAAAAGTTAGTCATTTTGGCTCTAGAGCTAGCTATTTATACTCTTCTGAGCTGAACGGTTCAGCTCCGTGAATCCCTCCTCGTCGCCGAAATTCGCAATAGAATCCAAAATGATAATTGACGTTGAAGAGGAGAAATGGGAATCTAGTATCACACGAAACCTTGTATCAAAACTAGCATTTGGATAGATCAATTCAAAGTTAATTAATCATGTTCCTCTCCATATAGATTGGGCATAATGGCAATTGAAAAATAGGTGAAGCTTTGATTCCTCTTCTTTACACTGAGAATTTGAGATGATACCTCATTTGGATCAATCAGTTCCTCTTCTTTGTAGCATCGTCTTACTTGACTGACCTCCGATTGTACTTATTCTTATACTTAATTGCACATCTTGAGCCTATGTCTGACTTTATAATTATTGTATTTCGTGTTTTGTTTGCTAGATTTGGTGATAAATCCAGCTCCAACATCCTGTATTTTTGTTTTGATTATATATTGTAACCTATCTCATCCTCAATTATCTCTAGAAATTACATATTTTTCTTCCAAAAATTAATATATAAATATTTTAAATAGTGGGTTCTTAAGGAGTCTCATACAAATGTTTGTTTCTCTTGTATGTCCTTGGAGCCGGTCTACGTGCTAATGAAAGGAATTATACTCTTGTACAAAATATCTTAACTAAAATATCAGAATTTATATTCGTCCTATCACCTTGCAATACTTTAACTTGTACATTGGCATTACACCACTCATCTGAGCCGACATGACAACTTATGGGTAAGAAGTAGTATTGGTTTGGTAAACTAAACCGGTTAATTATAGGAGAATGTGTCGGTTGACAGGATGCGTGACATAGCTTACTCGAACCACAAGTAAAGAAAAAGAAGCAAATCTCGAGGGTAAAAGCGTCATTTCCACACCACCGCTGCATCGGCTTTCTTCTTCAATCTCCCCCCACGTCTGAAATTGGAAAAAAAAAAAAAAAAAAATCGGAAGAAGATAAACACAACTCTCAATTTCTTTCTTCTGTATAGTCGAGATCTAGTAGTAGTTGGATTTGTTGAAAGAAAGTGGTTTTGGTACGACGAGTATTTAGGGTTTCCTTCTTCGTCTTCACCAAAGCTCTCAATTAGGGTTTGGGTGTTGTTAGTAGAGAGCGAATCATGGTGGAGGTTGTTCTGCATATATACGATGTGACGAACAGTGGATCGGAGAAGACGAACAACACGATTCTTCAGATTAACAGATTCTTCAAAGACGGGATCGGTCTAGGCGGCATATTCCACAGCGCTCTTCAGGTAACTCCATCGATCATGTCTCTGCTTCGTTATGAGTAGATTTGGTGTCTGTTGTGTATGTATGAGGAAATGGAGAATTCTCGCTGTATACTTTTTGATTTGATCTGTTAATTGATTATGGTCCCTGCATCTTAAAGTAGCCCTTTTCGTCTCCACTCATGTTTTCTAAGTAATTTTCATTGGAAAATGGGTTCGTGAATGGAGACTTGTCATAATCAATCATGTATCACGTTTGCTTTATTGATCGTTGACTAATCTCCCAATTGAGACATGAATATTTGGTGAACCTTAACATTTTTGATTATTCTTGTTCATACTGTAGATGACTATGTATTAGTAGGGAAGAGTAATTGAGTGGGTTTGTATTATGAATTTGTTAGGTATATGGGGATGATGAATGGTCTTATGGGTATTGCGAACAAGGAACTGGTGTGTTCAGCTGTCCTAGTGGGAAGAATCCAATGTACACATACCGTGAGAAAATCGTTCTTGGGAAAACAGATTGCACAATCTTCATGGTAAATCAGATATTGCGTGAGCTCAGCAGGGAATGGCCAGGACACACGTATGATTTGTTGGCGAAAAACTGCAATCACTTTTGTGATGTGCTCTGTGACCGCCTCGGTGTTCCAAAGATACCAGGTAATGCCATTATTTTGGGAGCCAGTGTGTGTGTGTGTGGTGGTTTTCAAGCTTAATGTGACTGATTGGGTTCTTTCTGTTAACAGGTTGGGTGAATCGCTTTGCCAATGCTGGAGACACGGCCTTAGAAGTGGCGGGAAACACAGCAATGCGTGTGAGTTCTCTTTCGTTTCACTTTGCTCATGCTGCTTCTTCATAAAGTTATGGGTGTTTAAATCTTGTGTACTGGAATTTTGCAGATAAAGCAAGCAAAAACTGAACTAGTGTCAGCTAGTAAAGTGGCTTATCGCTTCTTATCGAATGTTACCTCGAATGTAACCAATGGCACTCCACAACGGCCAGGAAGCCTCAACAAACCAGAGAATGGGAACTTTAGATTGCAAGGGACATGGTTCAAAGGTATACTCAACACTGCTAAACCCTCCACAAGTAGAGACATAGAGAACAAAGATGAAGATATCAACCATGGAATCACCAACCAGCAAAAACAAAACCGTGACAGTAAGGTTCTACTGTTTCAGTAGCAACTGTATCGATCCACCATAACGCATTCGGTAAAACTGTCTGTATATCCACCGGTCCAAAAGTCACTCATGTGTATCCATCACTTTGTATTACAACTGAAACCATTTATTTCCTTTTCCTCCCTTGGATTTCTGCAGAATGTGTGATTTTGTATGAAGATATTTTTGAACACATCAATGGCTCGTTCCAAGCATCTCTCAGCTTATGCATTGCATCATACTCTACAAATGGTTTTATTGTGAAAATGTGATAAAAACTTACAGATATAAAGAGTATTCAACATGTAAAATAAATACAACTCACAATCCGTCTGTAATAGTAAAGGGAAAGAAAACAGAGTAAACGTCAAGAAAAAGTAAAAAAACAAAAGAGCATTTTCACACCAAAGCAACCGAAAGGCTTGTAAGATAAACAACAACTGAATGCTTATTTTTAGCCACTGATCATGGCATTTGTATCCCATTGAACACAAAGGCGTTCCCGTCCGTGTTTTCAGATATCTGTAGAGACGAGACAGCCTGAGCAGCAATCAAATCAGCTGATATTCCAATGCTGTTATCCCAACCATCTCTTGCGAATGGCTTATACGGGATTGACCAGTTACTACTATCTCCAAGTCCATAACAACCATTTGACACATACCCAATCCCTTGAACTGCGTAGCTAGCGCAACTTTGGCGAGGAGAGTAGTTAACTCTTTCACCTCTAAACAGAAAACCCTTTTCTTCCCCAAGCATAACCACCCGAGATGAATCATCAGAATCTTCGCCTAATAAGACGTGCAGAGCAACGGCTTCTGCGATAGCAGCTCCTTCTTCATCTAGCCTTTGTTGTTCTTCCAGTTTCTTCTGCTTCTTCTTCTCTAACTCAGCCCGAATGGCCGCAGAAGTAGCAAGAGCTTTCTCGAGACGTCTCTTCTTCTTCTCAGCTTGTTTGATACGGTCGAACTCATCTTTACCATGCTTCTTAGCTTTCCTAGTAGCAGGCTGAGCTTGCTTATACACCGGGTGATTCATGATTACCTTTGCTAATAATAATTCTATAATTCTCTAAACTAAATAACTGCACTAAACTCGAAAATGTCGCGGAGGATCGGAAAAAGGTTACACCCACTCGGGTATATAGGAATACCTCATTTTACGAACAATACAATCCCAAAAAGAAACAACTGGAGACAACTTAAGAGTGACGTTATAAGAATTTGCCTTTGGAATCATTCGTCCTACTTTCCCATACCCCTTAGACTCTCCCATTTTCTGCATTCACAAATTACTTCATTAGTTCAATGTTGCGAAAAAAAAAAAAAAAATGTTGCGAATTGCTCATAGAACCACTCTAAGTGAATATGATTCAAAATTGATTCAAATTAAACAAAAAACTGTGATCGGAATCCAAAAAGCGTGAATAAGAAGAATCGATCAAATTACACGAAATTGACCGAAGAAAACCAGATCTGCATCCGAAACATCAAAATTCAACCATGGTAATCGACTAATTAGGTTTAAAACGCATAAACAAGTATTAATCGAAACAAAATCCAGCAAAAAAGTCGATTCGATTCGGAAATTGAGGATAAAAAAGGAGGAAGAAGATGATGATAATGGATCCAAACCTCTACAAAATGGCATAGAAGCGGCTACCTCGAAGAACTTCCTTAATTTATCAGATAAACACAGAGACGCGAAAGTAAAGTTGGTGTTTGGATCGTGTAGAGAGAAAGACTCGAGAGAATCGAAACAGATACTAGATCGTATTAAAAGAGAGAGAGAGAGAGAGGAAGGAAAGTAGTACTACAAGAAAAACGAAGACCGTCTTGTTATCGTCAAATTAGGAAAAGCCACGTGTCGAATGATCTGTGACTTTATTGTAAGTGTAAGTTTTCAATTGGGACTTTGGGACTTGGCCGGTGCGACCTCGTCTATTGTGGGGACCTGTCAAGGGTTATTAACAGCCGTTAGATTCGATCTTGTTTCGCCGGCTCGGATTACGTTCTCAAATTTGAGATAATAGGCCAACTAGTTGAATTACAGTACTTTCTAGAATTAATCCATCTACAGCTACAAGTACAACACATCTATCTTGCAAAGGACATAATTAAGTTCTTCATATGATAGAATAACAGACCCCAGCTCGAATTATTTTTTAAATAAATGAGATTACTCTTTATAATGGAACAAGGTAATGTAATTGTCTTTAATTTTTTAACTTATCTGTAGGACTATTTTGATTTTTTACTGTTTTATTTGTAATTCACTATCCCTTTTATATTTGGATATTTGTTTGCTGAGAACAAAATAAATTTGGATATTTGTTAAATGGATTTTTTTTATCTCGTCATGATTTGATAATGAACTTTTATGTTTTCATTATTATTATTATTTTATCTTCCTTTTTCTTTTCTATATCTTCGATGTTTTTGTAGGCGTTAATTTTGTTTTAGTGGTACTTGGTTATTTATTGTATACTTGTACTTAAGTTTGTGTTTGAACTTTTTTTCTTTTTCTTTAGTGGTACTTGATTTGATTAAATTTGTCGATTTATTTATTTTTCTACGATTCGGTTAAGTCTAAATATGGGATTATGATATAATTTTAACTTTGGTTTGCCGGAAATGTAGATCTAATTTACAATTCAATGAAGGGATTCCACGGTGATTCCTCTGTTTTCAGAACGTTTAGTTTGTTGGTTTAGTTTTATAGATTTTTATAAAAAAATTATATTACATCGGACAAATGGTGCTTCACCCTGAACGCTTTACACCATTAACCAAACATCTCCTTTATATAAAGGAGAAGATTTTAAGGCTTCTTAGGCCATATGCATTGGAGACTTTTTGGGGTCTAATATGGTATTTTTATAATATAAAATTATTAAAACACACATTTTTTTTCCTTTTACTCAACTTTATAACTTCTCTTTCATCTTTTTACTCAACTTTTATTAATTTTATATTTAAACACTCTCTCTTCCTTTTAAGAACACTCTCCAAAATATCTAATTTTAAACACTCTCTCTTCCTTTTAGACACTCTCTACTCCCTTTACTCAAATTTTATTAATTTTATATTTCAATATACCCCACAAAAACACTATCCGTTCTTCCTTTTACAACCATTTTAATAATTTTATATTATAAGAACACACATCTCTAAGAGCATCCGCATTGGTGACATCCTAGTGTCTTAAGTGTGTTTTTTATAATATAAAATTATTAAAATTTGAGTAAAAGGAAGAAAGAGAGTGTTTTTGTGGGGTATATTGAAATATAAAATTAATAAAAGTTGAGTAAAAGGAAGAGAGAGTGTGTTAAAAGGAAGAGAGAGTGTCTAAAATTAGACACTTTGGAGAGTGTTAAAGGAAGGAAAAGAGAGTGTTTAAATATAAAATTAATAAAAGTTAAGTAAAAGGATGAAAGAGAAGGTATAAAGTTGAGTAAAAAGAAGAAAGAATGTGTGTTTTAATAATTTTAAATTAACTTAAGACACTAGAGGGTTTGCATTGAGGATGCCCTAATGCACATGTAGGGCCTCCATGTCAGCCAAAAATTCTGCTAAATAATCAACCAATAGGATGGCTTCATTTGAACATGTCACCACTCCTCTCTCATTCATTCGATTACAACATAAAGCCCAAAATCAGATACGTTTTTAGGGGATTAACTTTGGCCCAACCCATTTAAAAATCTCCTCTCCTCTTCTCTATTCTTAATAGGGTATAGTTGTTTAAATTCAGTTATATATCAAAAACGTTTGTAGTATGAATGAAATACATGCTTATATGCACAAGATTTTTTCTCTCTCTAGATCTGGGTTCTCGTTTTGGCGATTGGTCGCGAAGCTTCTCGTTAATCTCTCTCTCGACCGGTGCCGGTGGCTCCGTTAGCACCGGTGCCGGGGGCTCCGTTAGTTCTCTCTTCCGTTCGGGTCTCTGTTAGTCTTGAAGATGGTTTTAGATTCGGTGGCCTGAGTTGTTAGTTCTGGGGTGAGGATTGAGTGGTGGTTCTGGTTCGGTCGGGCGTGTAATGGCGGCTTGAGGTGAAGGTTTGGTGTTCCTATAAAGCGTTGGTGCACGGATCTTTTCTCGCGAGAGAAGGATTTATAAACTGGTGGAAATGCATCTTGGATCTGAGTCTGGTTCTGTTTCGGGGGGTCTTTAGTGTGGGATGGAGAGTTGGAGTACGTGGAATCGGTAACGCCCAATTACATTGGACTTCGGGGCCTCTTGAGGGTGTGGCATAACTGCTTTTCGTTACGGTCGCATGCTTATCTTCAGCTCTAGTTCTAGTGGTAAACTTTTGACCCAATCTACCGTGAATATTGCTTGTGATGAATGAGAACAATGGTTGGATGCAAGTAGTGGAAGTCTCGCTACATCTAGTTTGTTTAATCTGAATGTTGTTTTTATGTAATTGTAGTAATAGTTTGATCTTTTGATCCTATGTTATCAGTCTATGAAATATTTAAATTCGAAGTTTAGATGACAAAAAAAAAAAAATGAATGAAATACTTTATAGGCTTAAAAGGTTAGTGTTTGTTACTTTGGAGGTTTTCAAAGTTATTTTCTTAAGTTTTAAATTTCAGTTTTAAATATAAAACGTTGATGAAAACTTTAATTCTTTGATAACTTAATTAGGAACCTTATAAATATGATCTTGTCTATTGTGGTTGACTTCACAACCAATATTCAAATAATTAGTAAGAAACAAAAACTAAAAAAAAAATGAAGACTGTTGTGAATCAAGAGAACGAATGGGGAAGATTGTGTTTATTCATTAATCATAAGATCCTTTATATATGATTATTACAAGAGAGAAAAGGAAAATTCCTTTTCCTAATGGGAAAAGGAAAGTACATAAAAAGAAAATCCTAATTCAACTAGGATTCATTAAACCGGCCTAAAGACTAAGTGTTAATGGGCCGTAAACGGACCAGAACTAGTTATGACAATCTACTATGATTTATAACACTCCCCCTTGGATGTCATAACTCTAATGGGCTTGTAATACGCTTTGGATGTTGCCTCATTAAAACCTTACCAAGTAAAACCCATTTTGGGACAAAACCGTGGTGAAGGAAAAAGAGTACAACACGTATTACTCCCCCTGTTCTGAACCTCACTGCAAGTCTTTCAAACGACGCATTCCAATCTGATAAGTAAGTTTCTTGAACGTTGAGGTTGGAAGTGACTTGGTGAATAGGTCTGCTGAATTCTCACTTGATCGTACTTGCTGCACTTGAATTTCTCCATCTTTCTGTAGATCGGATGTGAAGAAGAATTTTGGCAGAATGTGCTTCGTCCTATCACCTTTGATGTATCCATCCTTAAGTTGAGCTATACACGCTGCATTGTCCTCGAACAAGACCGTCGATTCCTGCTTACCTTCGGCCATTCCACAATCCACTCTTATGTGCTGGGTCATCAGCCTTAACCAAACACACTCACGACTAGCCTCATGAATTGCCAATATCTCTGAATGATTAGAAGATGTAGCTGCAATGGCCTGCTTCATTGACCGCCAAGATATTGCAGTTCCTCCATGAGTAAACACATAACCTGTCTGGGACCGTGCATTATGAGGATCTGAAAGATAACCTGCATCAGCAAAACCAACTAAACCGTCCTTAGATTGGTTAGTATAAAATAGACCCAAGTCTTTCGTTCCTTGTAGGTAACGAAGAATATGTTTTATCCCGTCCCAGTGCCTTTGGGTCGGACATGAGCTAAATCTTGATAATAAATTCACGGCAAAACATATATCTGGCCTAGTGTGGCTTGCCAGATACATTAAAGCTCCTATGGCACTGAGATATGGCACTTCGGGACCAAGGACTTCTTCAGAGTCTCTCTTAGGACCAAACGGATCCTTTTCTAGATCAAGAGATATCACCACCATTGGGCTGGACAATGGGTGACATTGATCCATATTAAAACGCTTGAGTACCTTTTCAGTATATGCCATTTGATGCACAAGGATTCCATCATTTATGTACTCAAGTTGCAATCCCAAACAGAACTTAGTTTTGCCTAGGTCTTTCATCTCAAATTCTTTCTTGAGGCATTCAACTGTTTGGACGATTTCACCAGGGGTTCCAAGGATGTTCAAATCATCCACGTAAACTGCTATGATAACAAACCCTTTGTTTGCAAACTTTTTTATAAAAATACATGGACTGATGGGATCATTCTTATAGCCTTCTTTGACTAAGTACTCACTCAATCTATTGTACCACATACGCCCACTTTGCTTCAGTCCATAAAGGGATTTGTTCAGCCTTATGCAGTGTTGTTCTCGAGAACCTTTCATATAAATCTCATTATCCAGTGGACCATATAAGTATGCAGTTACAACGTCCATTAACCGCATATCCAACTTTTCTCTTATAGCCAGACTTATCAAAAATCTAAAAGTTGTAGCATCCACCACAGGGGAGTATGTCTCCTCATAATCTATTCCTGGTCTCTGTGAGAATCCTTGTGCAACAAGCCGTGCTTTATATCTCACGATTTCACCATGTTCATTTCTTTTCCTCACAAAGACCCATTTATGTCCAACTGGTTTAATCTCATAGGGTGTCCGAATTATTGGACCAAAGACATCCCTTTTCCTTAAAGAATTCAACTCCACGTTTATAGCTTCTTTCCATTTAGTCCAATTTTCACTCTGAGTGCACTCATATATCGACGTGGGTTCTAGATCCTCCATAAGTTCAAGTGCTACCTTAAAAGCAAATATATCATCGATTTCCACACACTTTCTATTCCATTGTATTCCAGACATAACATAATTCATTGAGATCTCATTATTTTCAGGAACGTCAGAACCATGAAACTCGGCGTCCCGAGTCTCATTGCTTGGAACTATCGGTTCAGTTATGTCTGGGGTTCCATCAGATTCCTCAACCACGATTTCAGCACCTTTCTTTCTTTTCCGAGGATTCTTATCTTTGGAACCTATTGGCCGACCACGTTTTGAGTGTGGTTTAGATTCTGTAGCAACTTGATTGTGTCCCTCTTGAACATCAATTCTAATCGGTGCATTAACAGCTGGTATGTAAGACTTAGTTACTCTTTTCGGGTCAGCAAAGGAATCTGGCAATTGATTAGCTAGCTTTTGTAAATGTATAATCTTTTGGACTTCTAATTCACATTCTTGAGTCCGAGGATCTTGCCATTTTAAGGACGTTTGATTCCATATAATTTCCTTTACCAGTCTGTTATCTCCTCCTAATGTTGGATAGACAGATTCGTCAAAATGACAATCTGCGTACCTGGCCTTAAACAAATCACCCGTGGTTGGCTCAAGGTACTTAATGATAGTAGGAGAATCATATCCAACATATATCCCCATCCTCCTTTGAGGTCCCATCTTTGTTCGCTGTGGTGGTGCAATAGGCACATAAACGGAACATCCGAATGTTTTAAGATGGGATATGTCTGGCTCTTGACCCGTTATTAACTGTGATGGGGAATTTTTATGTTCACTAGATGGCCTGATACGAATTAGCTCTGCTGCATGTAAAACTGCATGTCCCCAAGCTGAGACCGGGAGTTTTGATCTCATTAGCAACGATCTAGCAATCAACTGTATGCGTTTAATAAACGATTCAGCCAAACCGTTTTGTGTATGTACATGTGCCACAGAATATTCAACACTTATCCCCATGGACATACAATAATCGTTAAACGCTTGGGACGTAAATTCACCAGCATTGTCAAGACGTATAGTCTTTAAAGGAAAATCTGGAAAGTGTGCTCTTAAACGTATGAGCTGGGCAAGCAATCTTGCAAATGCCACATTTCTAGTTGATAATAGGCAGACATGTGACCATCTCGTGGATGCATCAATAAGGACCATAAAATATCTAAACGTCCCACAAGGTGGGTGTATTGGTCCGCATATGTCTCCTTGAATTCTTTCCAGAAAATTTATCGTTTCCTTAGTTACTTTGATTGGTGATGGCCTAGTAATGAGTTTCCCTAGTGAACATGCTTCACACGTGAGATTCTTTGGGATAACTCTCCTTTCTTTCAAGGTGTGCCCATTAGTACTTGCTAATATCTTTCGCATCATGTTAGCACCGGGATGGCCAAGCCGGTTATGCCAAAAAGTGAAATTCTCAGTAAACTCTTTGTTTACCATAGCATTTGCTTCTATCATTCCGATCTTAGCACAATAAAGGCCCACAGAAATGGCAGGTATAGTCTCTAGGACTTTCTTATAGCCATGACGGTTTCAAAGATTTGAAGGAATTCTTTGTTATTCTCGTCCTTAGTTTCAACATGAAGACCATTCATTCGAATGTCTTTAAAGCTCAATAGACTTCTCTTTGAACTAGGTGAATATAACGCATTAGAAATTTCTAGATGCGTGCCCTTAGGTAATAAAATATGGGCTTGACCGTGGCCTTCAATTAAATTTGCTATACCCGCAATTGTGGTTACATTTGCCTTTTTAAGTGTAAGATCAATGAAGTATCTCTTATCTCTTAATATCGAGTGGCTTGATCCACTATCCACAATGAACACATCCATATCGTTCATACTTCAAAAGAGATAACAATAGATACTTTTAAATAACACTCTTTTATTCCATAAAGTTTAATAGAAAGCAATAACACAAAACCAAAGTATAAAGTGTAAAACGTAAAACAAGCAAAACACAAAACACCAAAACAGAAAATCAAAATCAATCACTTAAGTATATCTGAGGTTTCAAAATTCATCAAGTCATCTTGCTCATGATCGAAATCTCCTTCATTATCATGCTGGATCATATGAGTTTCTGGATTCTTCCCTTTAAGGCTCTCTTGATAGAGTTCAACCAGATGCTTGGGAGTCCTACATGTCTTAGCCCAATGATTACTCATTCCACATCGATGGCAAACTGATTTTGGGTTTGATTCTCGTGGTTGAGAAGTAATACCACGGTTATTACGATCATAGTTAGTTCGGTATCCGCGTCCTCGTCCTCGCCCGCGGTTAGAATGATCGTTATGGAATCCTTGGCCTCGGCCCTGACCTCGGCCGTATGGATTAAAATGGCCACGGCCACGTCCTTGCCATCTACCCCCACGTCCACGACCACGATGTCTATAATCACTTTGGACGTGGTTAATTTCTTTCTTTTCATCTGTGGCCACATTCGCTTCAGGAAGTGGGGCTGATCCAGGAGGTCTCATCTCACTGTTTCTCATTAGCAGTGTATTATTCTCCTCGGCTAGTAATAGACATGCTATAAGCTTTGAGTATGTCTCAATACCTCTTTCACGGTATTGCTGTTGAAGCAACACGTTATTAGTGTGAAAGGTGGAGAAGGTCTTTTCCAACATGTATTTCTCAGTTACCTTCTCACCACATAGTCTCAATTGAGAAACTATTCTGAACATAGCCGAGTTATATTCTTCCACGGACTTGAAGTCCTGGAACCTGAGATTCCTCCAATCATAATTGGCCTTTGGTAACAACACCGTTCTATGGTGGTCATATCTTATCTTTAATTCTTTCCAAAGGTCCAAAGGGTTCTCAATGGTTAGGTATTGATCCTTGAGACCCTCAACAAGATGATGACGAATGATCGATATCGTTCTGTATCGATTCCTTTCATTCTCATTATTATCCTCAATGATACATTCGCCAAGTCCTTTAGACTTTAGATTTATCTTAGTATCCAACGCCCACTGTAAGTAATTGTCTCCAGAGAGATTGAGGGCAGCATAATCCAAATTGTTGATTTTCGACATCTGAAAACATTCATCATATTCTCTAAGAACTATAAGATTTTAAAGTTTATGCATATGATGCAAAATAGGTCATGGGTGCTTATATAAACGGGTACGGATGCATGATGCTTATGAAACCAGATTTTTATGTTTAACAACCTAACATAATGTTTTTATATGCTCATGATGCAAGCCTAGTATTCAAATTCTAAACCGTATGATGATATGACCGGATTTTAATCAAGCATGTTATGTCTTAACCTCCGTGAGTCTTCTAGTTCGCCGTAACCGTTGATAGGCTGTATGAACTTTCTTCTAGTTCGCCGTAACCTTAAAGGCTGTATGAACTATGATTTGAACAGTAACGCCGGATGAACAGTAATCGTCGATGAACAGTAATCGTCGATGAACAGTGCGTGATGAATAGTGCGCGATGAACAGTACGCGATGAACAGTACGATGAATAGTAACGATGAACAGTAATCGCGTTTTTTGTGTTTTTAGGGTTTAGGGAGCAACTCGTGCTGATAACGTGTTGTGAATCAAGAGAACGAATGGGGAAGATTGTGTTTATTCATTAATCATAAGATCCTTTATATATGATTATTACAAGAGAGAAAAGGAAAATTCTTTTTCCTAATGGGAAAAGGAAAGTACATAAAAGGAAAATCCTAATTCAACTAGGATTCATTAAACCGGCCTAAAGACTAAGTGTTAATGGGCCGTAAACGGACCAGAACTAGTTATGACAATCCACTATGATTTATAACAAAGACGGTTTTGTTTTTCATTGTATTTATTATCATTTCATCCTGTAAGTTTTCTTTTGGTTACGTAATATGTATCATATTTTATATTCTTTAATAATACATTATACATAGATTCCATTATTTGATATTTTTTATAGGTGGTATATCAAATATTATGGCGAACTCTCGTTTAAATAAGAAGTGGCCTTCTTCCGATTTTGCAAACAGCCCTCAAATTGATTTTGAAAGAGAAGACTATTTTGGACCTGATTATCTTCGTCCAGAAGTAGATGATATATGGGTGTATTGTACAAGGGAGTGTTTGAAAGAGAATAAAAGTATCCAAGTTCCTTGTCATGACTTTCTTTGCTGTTGTTCGTCCAAGGATATAAGCTAGGCCTTCTAATTTATTCTTAAACAATTAATCAAAGAAAAACAAACATTATCTTATAAAATTGATTTGATACTCTTGTTTTCATATCATATTAAGACTCAACCTTATAAATATAACGACTTATAATTAGACTACATCATACTAGTATATCGAAAAATAACATACTGTATATCAAACTGTCATATATCAACACAAAAAATGTAAAATTTGTGTAGTTAACTGAGAGTTTGATTCATATGTCTGAGTTATTATCATTGTTTGGAATTTTTTCTTCTCCACAAGTCCTGATGCTACAAGGTTTTTATCACATTTTTTTTTTTTTTGCCATTTGTGCACTCAAATTTTTTAGAACTGCTAGTAATCTTACCGAGTCACTTGACTATGAATGTTTTTAGAACTGCTAATTTATTTTCACAAAGACCACTCGCTTACATAAACTATCCACATTTGATTAAGGATAAAGCACCATATTTGGTTGCATAATTTAATTACAACCATTCGGAGCAAACCCGACCCGGTTACCCGGCCCATCATGCACAACCTGCATCCTCTTTTGCTGCATGTTTCCAAAAATTGCCACGTCAAGCTCGTCGCTATTCCCAGCAAACGCCAAACAAAAACGCGATTTACCATACCCATACAAAACCCCCGTCGGATCCAGATCCACGACGGTGCCGCCGTTAAAGTTAAACAAAATCTTCGGGACATTCACCGTCTTTGATTTCAAACCCGTGAAATCGTAGCAAGTATCAAGAAACGATTTCCCCGACGATGTAACCGTCGTGTAATTCGACATCTTCTCCTTAAACGCTGATCGAAGTGCTTCGTATGCTTTTGGAGGGAGACGAGTAATCACGGTGCCGGAATCGATAATAGCTCCCGGATTTGAGAATACATTTGAAGGAATCTCCAGTTTCTTATCGCCGACGGAGATTCCTTCGATAACGATACCATGTCTCTAACTTCCTGAAGACTCTCTGTGATACACATGTTTGTCTCGTCCTCTGATTCAGACACCTCCTCCCCTTATGTCAACTCAGTTATGACAATGTAAGTGACGAAGTTGTTTACCTCTTATGTGCCTTCTTCTTCACTTTCTTCCTCATAGTCTTCTTCAGGTAGCAGTGACTTTTCTTTCCTATGCTTCTGATCATTCACACACTCCGACTGTGTGTGCCCAAATCCTCTGCATCCAAGTCACTGAATTTCCCGTCTCTTAAGACTTGGACAATCTGTCTTGAAGTGTCCATATCCCTTGCACTCATGACACTGGACTTCAGATCTTTTTCCAGATTTTGATTCCCCTGCCTGTTTCTTGAAAGCACTTGTCCGCCTTGGTCCTTGAGTCATGTCTACCTTCCGCAGAGCTCTGTTAAAGCGCCTGACCAGCATGCTGATAGGATCTTCATCATCTGAATCCACTGGTTTCTTCTCCTTTGACGCACTCAGTGCAACACTTTTTGGTTTCTTCAGGCTGTCAAGGTCCATCTCGTGTGCTTGTAGCATACCAGCTACTTCTCTGAAGCTGAGTGACTCCAGATCCTGAGACACCTTTAAGGCAGATTTGTATTCCATGAACCTGCTTGGTAGACAACGCAGGAACTTCTTCACTAGTTTTGTATCTTTGTAGATCTTCCCTAAAGTTGCAGCCTCCTGTGACAGAGAACTCAGACGAGACACAAAGTCACTGATACTCTCGTGTTCTTCCATCTTCATGTTCTCAAACCTTGATGCCAATATGTCTTTACTTGAGCTTTGAACCTTAGTTGTTCCCTCGAAATTGATCTGAAGGATATCCCATGCCTCCTTTGCTGTTTCAACACCCTGAATTAGCTCAAACGTCTTTGCTGACACACTGCAGTGAATTGCCGTGAGGGCTCTTGAATTGTACTTTGACCGCTTCTGGTCTTCTTCTGTCCATTGCTCTTCTGGTTTGGCAGACTCACTTCCATCAACGTTCATCACTTTTGGTTCCGTCCACTTCACCAATACAGCCTTCCAAGCCAGTGGGTCAATCCCTTGATCAGCGACCTGATTCTGGATTTCCAGAAGCCGTAGTTCCCTGGATTAAGTATCACCTTGGAATTGTTCACCAATTCTTGATAGCTCTCCATTTCCCTTCCCAAGATCTCACCTGTATATATTACGCACAGATGAAGGCTCTGATACCAACTGAAAATGCGAGAGCCGTAAGACAGGAACTAGAACACACTGTAACACAGGGATTTTCTCTACAAGAAACTTTATTGCTAGATAATCTGTTAAGAACACTTACATGTTTTTCCTAACACAATCTATCAAACCCAAGACACACCTTGGTTTGAATCTAGCAACACATGTTCTTAGATCTATACGTAATCTGAGAACCTCTCACCCCAATCCCTTAACCTTGGTCTTAGATAACCTTACTAGAATCTCTCACCAGGCTAAGTATTTTTCTCTCTCTCAATGTGTTAAGTCTATATACGACCTCAACACCCTACTTATACTAAGTAGAATATCCGGCTAAACCTAGCCTCCATTGCCTCTTGAGGATTTCTCCAAATCTTCAAGGATATGTCAAGTTTCCTTATTCTTCTCCTAAGAATAAGGAACTTCTCCAAATCTCCAATATCTTCATATATCATTTGCTCCAGCTTTGCCTTCGGCGCCACGGCCCATTTGTCCACCTTAGCTACTCAGTCCACCTGACCTAGTCCTTCGGTGTAAGTTCCACGTCATCCAGTGTCAAGAGCCGCACTCCTGTACTAGCGCCTGAACTATTTCAGCGTCCTGCTTCAGCTACTGCATCTTCAAGTGTGACATTAGATTTGATTTTATCTATGGTATACTTTATAAATTATCAAATTTTGACTGTTTGATCTTTTGACTAGTAGTAAATTCTATTAGAGCGGATCTAGTGGAAGCATCCTAGTGGGTACAAGCATCCTATAAGATAAACTGTTCAAATTCAGTAGTAAATACTGATTTTTGTTTCTAAATTGGTTTAATTCTTCTTTTTCATGTTCAATGCATACACTTTCCAAAATGCAGTAACTTTATTAAAAATTTTATTATTATTATTATTATTATATTACTATACAAATTCAAAACAAAATCAGGCGAACAAAGAAAATCGAGATCAAGTGAAGAGACAAGATTTCATTTCGAGAGGAAGATAAAAATCTCAAGTAGCTCAATACTCCGGCGATTAGAGACCATACGATTCTAGATCGATCTACCGTGAGAGTCGCCGGAGTTTTTTTTTGTTCCCGCCGATTTGTGCTCGAACCGCGAAGAGAGTAATTCTTTTTCTGGTGAAGCCATGAGTGATGAGAATGATGGAAGGAGAAGGATCGATGAATCGTGCTCCTGATCAATCATCCTTCGAGGCGATTAATTTTAAAGGTAATCGTGCTCCTGATAAGAAATAGCATGCATGATGAGTAATACGAATTTTCATACACGAACACTCTATGAACTATTAAAATACATTGAACACATGATCAATTATTTGGATCTTTAAAATTATCCTGAAAGATAACAATTTACGATGTGACCAGTGCCGTGCCAAGACTTGTAGAGCCCAATGCGAACTAAAAAATGTGGCTTTTTCGATAATATTTTTAATGGTAGTTTTAAATCATAAAATTAATTAGTCGAAAAACAATGATAAATAAAGTCTAAAACCAACAAGAAAAATCTAAAATGTTAACAAAAAAAGAAATATCGCAAAAATAAATTATTTTTCTATGAACTCTTTCATCAAACTGATCATAAGCAAATTGCCGAACCAACTCTTTTTCTATATATATGATAGCCAAGTTATTCAACATTTTTTATAAGATAGGTTTAATCATTTAGCAAAATCAAAAGAAACATGATACGATGAGTAATATTAATATAATAGAAACACTAAATGAGCAGATGGTGTTTGTCTTAAAGAGACATGTGTATAACAAAATCAAAATCGATAGAAAAATTAGAAACAAAATCACACCACTAACATAATATAATTAATAGGAGGAATTTATTTGAAATACAAAATACAAAAATAATTGGAAGAAAAAAACACGTATAATCAAAATATGATGAAGACTTAACACATAAAAAAAATATAGATCTTAGAGTTTTAATAAATAAACAATAATACTTGGAAAAACACAAATAATAACTCTGATAGAAAATTTTATAAGAAAAATTTGGAGTTTCAAACTCAGGTTGGGATACTATGGTAGACTAATCAAATTTTGTATAACCACTACTGTAACTAATATTTGGAAAATCGGGGCCCTAAAATTTCTAAATTATTTGGGGGCCCCAGGCGAATGCCTTTTTCCTAAGCTTATAGGCACGGCTCTGGATGTGACTAACTAGTAAACAAAAAAAGTGGGGGTTCATAAAATCTTTTCTTTTTGTTAATTATCTTGAAAGATTACAATTTCCTGTGTGACTAACTAGTACTCCCTCCGTTTTGTTTTTATTGATGTTCTAGAGAAAAAAAAATATTTTTAAAAGATTGATTTTTCACATTTTTAATGAAAGTATAATAGTGAATTGTAGACTTCAAGACATATTTATTGATTTTATGGTTAATTAGGTGTATAATAGTTTTAGAGATCATAATTAGGTGTATAACATGACCTAAATAGAATTTAGGTAACTAACACCCACTTAAATAAAATTGACTAAAATACCCTTAATGATCTAATTAGTTATAAATAGTTGGCTATTATGTTGCTTAAAATAGTTGACTATATATTAACTAAAATAGTTGACTATGTAAAATATTGTCTATGTAAACGTGTGTTTCCTATTTTAATTATAATATAGTTAACTTTGTGATTAATTCACTATGTTTATAGTTGACTATTTATGTATGTATAGTTAGCTATTCGGTTCTTTTTAACATTTATCTATAAATAGTCAACTATTATTTCAAAACATAGATGAATATGGAAACACAAAGAGATTTCTCTTGAAAGAGTTCTTAATCCAATATCAAAGTTAAGAAATAAACAACACATTAGGTTCTCTTTTATAGAGACCTTTGATCCTCTGTTCCTAAACAGAAAAGGAAAAACATAACAAAGAAAAGTAAAACTCAAACTATATAGGAAAACACTAACGCTTATTACCTAAACTTTTAAAAGAAAGAAGAAAATAAACTTAAATATGTAACACCTAAAACAAAACGGAAAAAACAGAGCATCTTGTCTCTTGTGTCTTACGCTGCATCAGTAGGGTGCCATCAAGATGTCCGGAGACATCAAACGCCATACAGTGGGTGAGAATCAACTCTCTCCAGGCGTCATAATTGTGATCGTCAAGGTCAAGGATCACCGGAATGTGGTGTTTGATGTTAGTGACACCAAAGCACCTTTCATTGTTGTTTTCTGCAGCCATGGCAGAGGAACACGAGAAAGACGAAGAAAAAAAAGAAAGAAAAGGAAGAAGATGAGAGGATCAAGCCTATTGCTCTGATACCATGAAAGAGGATGAATTTCCTTGAGATTTCATTAACAATATACAAGGCCATATATAGCCTGAGACTGTATGATATATCATGGTTTTTACCCTGTTTAAGCCATGATATAAGTCCTATATCTAGAGTCTTTGTTATGTTTTGTGTTGGTTTTAGAGTCTTTTCAGGTACAAGGACGATTGGAGCTTAAAAGATGTTTACTGGGAGTTTTGGAGTATCACGGATGAAGCGGCAAAGATGCAATCATGGAATGAAGTTTTGGAGTCTGTGTCGAGCGACACCACCACTGAGCATCGCTCGACACTACGACATGAGAAGCAAAGAATCCGATTTTGAAGATTGGTGTCGATCGACACCACCTATCAGTGTCGATCGACACCCTGTTCGCAGAAGCCCGGTTCTTAATCGCAGAAGTCCGGTTGAAGCCCGAAGTTTCCAGATGTTTACTTTTATGTTCTGGCCGACTTTGTAACCTTATAAATACGTTTTTAGAGTCATTGTTTAGACTTACGCTTTATTTTACTGAACTCTTTGATTTATCTTTTAATAAAACCTTGTTTTCATTATTCGATATGTCTGAGTAGTTTTCTTTGTTAGGTTTAGGGTTATTCGAAAGTGTTTGATAAATTGCTGATGTGATCTGATTGTTAGGATAATATCATTAGAATGTTCTTCATCTTGACTTGCTTTTATTGCTGATTTTAGCGTCATGAACTGAAATCTGATCTTAGGATAATTAATAGAAACGAGAGTTTGATTAATTTCTTGATCTAGTCTTTGATGAGCAAAATTCCTATTCGCAAAGGAATTTGGCTTAGGGTTTTGTGAACAATTGAACTTGAACTTTAATGCTTGATTAGATTCATAGGACTCGCAAAGGAATTTGGTTTTCTAGGATTTATCCATAGATAATATTCGCAGCGGAAGCTGGTTTGTTTTACTTTCGTGTTCATGTTCAAGAACTGTGCTTTAATAATCCTATCAATTGATTTATCTACAATTTTGATTCACTGGAGATTTCCCTGTGCCTAGCGCTTTTCTCTAAGGGGTTTGGATTCAATCTGGAGGACTGCTAAGCTTCTAGGGAAACATCGAAGTATCACCGGATTTGCTTTGCAAAGGTATGTGGTTCCTAAAGGAGTGATTATATCTGTTTTGCTTAGGGACAAGCAAAAAGCTAAGTCTGGGGGAGTTGATATATCATGGTTTTTACCCTGTTTAAGCCATGATATAAGTCCTATATCTAGAGTCTTTGTTATGTTTTGTGTTGGTTTTAGAGTCTTTTCAGGTACAAGGACGATTGGAGCTTAAAAGATGTTCACTGGGAGTTTTGGAGTATCACGGAATGAAGCGGCAAAGATGCAATCATGGAATGAAGTTTTGGAGTCTGTGTCGAGCGACACCACCACTGAGCATCGCTCGACACTACGACATGAGAAGCAAAGAATCCGATTTTGAAGATTGGTGTCGATCGACACCACCTATCAGTGTCGATCGACACCCTGTTCGCAGAAGCCCGGTTCTTAATCGCAGAAGTCCGTTTGAAGCCCGAAGTTTCCAGATGTTTACTTTTATGTTCTGGCCGACTTTGTAACCTTATAAATACGTTTTTAGAGTCATTGTTTAGACTTACGCTTTATTTTACTGAACTCTTTCATTTATCTTTTAATAAAACCATGTTTTCATTATTCGATATGTCTGAGTAGTTTTCTTTGTTAGGTTTAGGGTTATTCGAAAGTGTTTGATAAATTGCTGATGTGATCTGATTGTTAGGATAATATCATTAGAATGTTCTTCATCTTGACTTGCTTTTATTGCTGATTTTAGCGTCATGAACTGAAATCTGATCTTAGGATAATTAATAGAAACGAGAGTTTGATTAATTTCTTGATCTAGTCTTTGATGAGCAAAATTCCTATTCGCAAAGGAATTTGGCTTAGGGTTTTGTGAACAATTGAACTTGAACTTTAATGCTTGATTAGATTCATAGGACTCGCAAAGGAATTTGGTTTTCTAGGATTTATCCATAGATAATATTCGCAGCGGAAGCTGGTTTGTTTTACTTTCGTGTTCATGTTCAAGAACTGTGCTTTAATAATCCTATCAATTGATTTATCTGCAATTTTGATTCACTGGAGATTTCCCTGTGCCTAGCGCGTTTCTCTAATTGATTTACAACAGTTTTTATTGCTTTGTTTTTGCATTCTTATAATCTTGCTTAGCATAATTCGAACTCATAAATCTATTGTGTTTTCTGATTCCCTGTGGATTTCGATACCTAAAGTACTACATTGATCTCTTAATTTGAGAGAGTTAGCTCTAGGTTAATTTGAGCTTATCAAATTTTGGCGCCGTTGCCGGGGAGTCTAGACCATTAGATTTATTTTATTAGGATTTTGTCTAGGTTTTTGTTTTTATTTTTGTTTTGCTAGTTTCTTTTTGTTTTGTGTTTCAGGTACATGCGAAACCGCAATACCAGGAGCAATCGACACGAGGAACTAGTTGGTTACAATCTCGAGGAACTTGCGCGTTTGGAACGTGAGAACAGAAGAACAGCTAGAATGGCTGCTCAAGAACGTATTATACTGATTCCTGGAGAGGATGGAGTTCTGCGTGATCCGGCATGTCTCAGATACAACGCCGAAGGGCAGAGGATTAACGACGATGGTATTGTGATCGTCGAGGAGATTGTTGAGCCAGTTGACGAAGGAGCAGTGTTCGAAAATCAGGCTGGTGTCGCTCGACACCATAACGGTGTCGCTCGACACCCGCATGGGATTCACGCCGAGCAACAAGGGAATCAGATCGCTGGACGCAACAGACAGCCAGGTGTCGATCGACACCAGGTGGGTGTCGATCGACGCCCTGTCCAGAACCGCACTTTAGCTGATTTCAACAGGCCTGATCAGTTCTACGCGAATCGAGCTGCGATTCGTCCTCCAGCTTTCCAGAGGAATGATTTTGAGCTAAAGCCTGCGTACTACTCACTAGTGGCTCAACATCCTTTCCATGGCCTTCCACATGAGCATCCGATGGATCACATCGAGAACTTCGAGGATTTAGCCTCCAGCATCAAGGCTCAAGGAGTGTCTAGCGATTATCTTTTCTGCAAGCTATTCCCATACTCTCTTAGTGGGGATGCCTCTTACTGGTTAAAGCAGCTTGAGCCTGGATTGCTTACTACTTGGGAGGACACAAAGAACGCATTCCTGAACAACTTCTTTGATGATGCAAGATCAGAAGAGCTGAGGACAAATATTACTTCTTTCAAGCAGGGTCCTACAGAAGCTTTTAAGGCTGCATGGACGAGACTTAAGTCCTATCAGAGGGATTGTCCTCACCACGGCTTCACAGACGTTCAATTGTTAGGCATCTTCTACAGAGGAGTAGACTGGCGGTATCAGATGGCACTGGATGCAGCGAGTAGTGGTAACTTCAATACCAACTACCCAGCAGATGCAATCACTCTCATCGAGAACTTGTCTTCTAGCAACAGCACGAAGAACGATGACTTTGAGAGGAAACAGTTGAGCGAAAACAAAGATGGCGGGAAGCACTTGTCTGAGATGAACGCGAAGCTGGATTCTATGAAAAATATCCTTGTGGGCAAGAAGTCTATTCAGTTTGCCCAGGAAGTTGAGACAGCAGGAGAGGATGTGAATTACATCAATGGCTCAGGAATTCAGAAGTATGGAAGTCAGCAAGGCTATCAGAAGCCCTTTCAGAGCAACAACTTCAACAGAAGCTATGGTTCCTCGTCCTACCAGAAACCTCTTGAGCAAGACAACGAGGTGAAAACCATGCTTGCGCGACTCCTAGATGGACAACAGAAGTTGGAAGTTACTTTCAATGGGAAGTTGGACTCAGTCTACCAAGACCTTAATGGGAAATTCGAGTCATTGAGCGCTCATATGAAGCAATTGGATACACAAGTTGCGCAGACTGCTGAATCTGTTAGGAGACAAGATGGTTTCCTTCCTGCGAAGACCGATGTAAACCCAAGGAGTGCTTGCAATGCTATTCACACTGAGACGAATGATTATTTCGCAGAATTGGATGAGATTTTTGGTACAGCAGAGCAGGTGTCGATCAACACCGGTCCAGAGCATCGATCGACACCACTTGTGGAGTTATCCGAGATCGAGACAGAAGATCTAGTGTCGATCGACATTACAAAGAGTGTCGATCGACACCCCGTCCAGACGGAGCCTGATTTTGTGGTTATCGCGATTGCTTCTGAGGAGAACGTCCACAAGGCCAAGGTTCCTTTCCCCAGAGTTAAAAGGTCCAAGCAGGAGATTGAAGAAGCGTTCTGCAAGCAGATGATTGACAAGATCATGATTGAGATGCCTTTGGTTGATGCAGTCAAGCTTTCACCTGCGATAAGGAGATATGTCAAGAGAATGGTGGCAAATGGTATTAGTCCTGAGGAAGGAGCATTGCTGACCCGAGATATCAGAGCTATTCTTCTGAACACAGTCCCAGTGCCTAAGAAAAAGAAGAAGGACATAGTGCTTTCAGAAGAAGTTAGTGCAATGATCCAGAGCAGGATTCCTGTGAAGCTGTCTGATCCAGGAAATTTTGTGCTCGACTGTTCTATCTCTGGTGAAAGTTTTTCTCACTCTCTCTGCGATACGGGTTCTGGAATCAATCTTATGCCTCTCTCCGTTGCTGAAAGACTAGGAATGACGGACTTCAAGAAGACAAGATTGTCTCTAATCCTAGCTGATCGTTCAAAACGTTTCCCGAAAGGTATTCTAGAGGATGTGCCAATCAGAGTTCAGGAGTGCGTAATTCCAACAGACTTTGTCGTTTTGGAATACGATAAAGAGCCTCAAGATCCTTTGCTTCTGGGAAGATCTTTCTTAGCAACAGCTGGAGCAAATATAAATTGCAGAAGAGGAAAGATCAAGCTTGACCTTGGTGTTGTTGTCATGGAATTTGACATGGACAGTACTAGGAGAAAACCCACCATAGATGGTCAAGCTTTCTCTGTGGATACATCGCTGGAAGACGAGCCAATCAAGGAGCCTTCGAAAGACATACCTGCTACGATCATTGAGGAAGTAGTCACCGCAGAACCATCTCTTGAAACACCTCCGGAAGAGCCCAGGTATGAACCCCTTGTACTTAATTCGATCTCTTCCGATTTCATTAGTGTTAAAAAGGCAGTTACGCGCTCATGCAAGCTTCGAGTTCCTCGAAAGCTTGGTTTTTCTAATGAACTTGCAGGAAAAAGAGAAGATGAGGTGAAAACTAAGAGGAGTTCAAAGCCTTTCGCAAAGATGCGAATCATCATTCTTCCGGAGCTTAAAGTTCAAGGAGAAACAGTTCTTCAGGAAATGATGGAGAGAACGATGAGACTTTTTCCTGAGATTGTTTCTGATAAGTCTGGGGGAGCGGTCCAGAAGGTCCGTTTGAAACAAGTTGCCGGTTCCGTTCAGGATAGAGGAAGTCCGATACTTCCTAAAGATCCACCATAGTTCCGAGTTCCATCACAGTCAAGCTAAAGACTGAAAACAAGCGCTTAATGGGAGGCAACCCATTTGTAAGTTTAATATTTATTTTTTCTTTTTATGTTTCTTTTTCAGTTTTACGCTTTGGTTTTGTTTTTGGTGTCGATTTTCAGGAAAATAAACATTCGAATTGAAAGTGAGAATGAACTTCAATTGAAGGTGTCGATCGACACCAACAGGAGAATCGATCGACACCATGAAAATCCATAGTCAGAATCGGGACAGAAACATGAGTGTCGATCGACATTGATGTTGTGTCGATCGACACGGTCCCCAGGTACGAATTCTTACTTGATTTTTCATTCGTTTCAATTCCTGTTTATCTTGTTTCACCGATCTTAGACTTAATAACACTGGGGACAGTGTCGTTTAAGTCTGGGGGAGGTATTCGCTAACTTTTGTGTCTTCTTTTGGTGTTTTTGAGTCATTTTTAAAATTTTTAGAGTCAAAACCTCTCCTTTAGACTTGCTTTGAACAGCACGCATGGACCATTCCAATGCAAGTTAGATGGTTCTACTGAGGTGGGTAACTGGAAGTGGATCGGTTTAACGGAGCGAGTTCAAATTTCTGGAGAACGCCAGAAAGGATGTCAAAGACCCCGCCCTAACGATTCTTAATCTTCTTGTCAAGGGCGTTGGCTAATCGCAAGCGAGGAAGGACCGCTCTTGAAACTTCTTCCCGTATGATGAGTACAACTGTCCTAGATCTGGTGGTAAAGGATCCTCTGCTGAGGTACCCGCCATCATAAAAGCCTCATAGAACAACAGTAGTGAGCGCTGATCTAGTGAAATCATAGAGATGCCAAGGAAATAAAAAATCTGCAGAAAAGTGCAAGCCCGAATTCATATAGGCATTTGGTGGTAAAGGACCCTCTGCTGAGGTACCCGCCATCTCAAGAAAAAAAGTTCAACAGAAAGGCATTGCATCTCTATGATATCCTTAATTGGATAAACAGTTTCAGAGGGAAGAGAGAGGGTGAAACGCGGGAAAAGTGTTAAAGGAAGCGAAAGAATCTAGAAGGTCCAGTGATCGATATTCCCTCAATGAGACCGCACCTAATTGAATTTAAGGGGTCTGCGACTGAAAATCTGAGTTTCTCTAAGGGGTTTGGATTCAATCTGGAGGACTGCTAAGCTTCTAGGGAAACATCGAAGTATCACCGGATTTGCTTTGCAAAGGTATGTGGTTCCTAAAGGAGTGATTATATCTGTTTTGCTTAGGGACAAGCAAAAAGCTAAGTCTGGGGGAGTTGATATATCATGGTTTTTACCCTGTTTAAGCCATGATATAAGTCCTATATCTAGAGTCTTTGTTATGTTTTGTGTTGGTTTTAGAGTCTTTTCAGGTACAAGGACGATTGGAGCTTAAAAGATGTTTACTGGGAGTTTTGGAGTATCACGGAATGAAGCGGCAAAGATGCAATCATGGAATGAAGTTTTGGAGTCTGTGTCGAGCGACACCACCACTGAGCATCGCTCGACACTACGACATGAGAAGCAAAGAATCCGATTTTGAAGATTGGTGTCGATCGACACCACCTATCAGTGTCGATCGACACCCTGTTCGCAGAAGCCCGGTTCTTAATCGCAGAAGTCCGGTTGAAGCCCGAAGTTTCCAGATGTTTACTTTTATGTTCTGGCCGACTTTGTAACCTTATAAATACGTTTTTAGAGTCATTGTTTAGACTTACGCTTTATTTTACTGAACTCTTTGATTTATCTTTTAATAAAACCTTGTTTTCATTATTCGATATGTCTGAGTAGTTTTCTTTGTTAGGTTTAGGGTTATTCGAAAGTGTTTGATAAATTGCTGATGTGATCTGATTGTTAGGATAATATCATTAGAATGTTCTTCATCTTGACTTGCTTTTATTGCTGATTTTAGCGTCATGAACTGAAATCTGATCTTAGGATAATTAATAGAAACGAGAGTTTGATTAATTTCTTGATCTAGTCTTTGATGAGCAAAATTCCTATTCGCAAAGGAATTTGGCTTAGGGTTTTGTGAACAATTGAACTTGAACTTTAATGCTTGATTAGATTCATAGGACTCGCAAAGGAATTTGGTTTTCTAGGATTTATCCATAGATAATATTCGCAGCGGAAGCTGGTTTGTTTTACTTTCGTGTTCATGTTCAAGAACTGTGCTTTAATAATCCTATCAATTGATTTATCTGCAATTTTGATTCACTGGAGATTTCCCTGTGCCTAGCGCGTTTCTCTAATTGATTTACAACAGTTTTTATTGCTTTGTTTTTGCATTCTTATAATCTTGCTTAGCATAATTCGAACTCATAAATCTATTGTGTTTTCTGATTCCCTGTGGATTTCGATACCTAAAGTACTATATTGATCTCTTAATTTGAGAGAGTTAGCTCTAGGTTAATTTGAGCTTATCACTGTACATAAACTCACACAAAATCAGGGACGTAATTAACGTAATTACAATCAAATATTAACAGAGTATCCAAGTAATAATGAGTATCTTTGACTTATTCTAACAATTGAGAAATCAGTGGATGATGGAATTGGGGATGAAGTTCATGGACAAGATGGTATGAGATTTATCTCCCTTTTTCAATCTTTTGGATTTTCTTAATTGAATCATACTCTTTGGGCTGTTTCAATTTGTTTTATGTTTTTGATTTTTAATTCTCTTGGAGGAGTGAATGTGCTTGAATCTAATATAGTTTGAGTTTTGATTTGATGTAGGCGTCGCAAGTAGAACTGAAGAAGAAGCAGAGTAGACAGTCGCTGATTACTTGTTTGAGTCAGACTTTATAGATATGCGTCTTTCTATTTGTCTTTGTTGATGATGGATAGCATTTTTAACCCACTAAAATTTGAAAAGTGCAAACACCAAGAGCACTCAAACGTTGGCAACACATGCTCATATTCAGATAAATAAATTGCTCGCCCAAGTATATATAACTCGTATGAAGCTCATAACCAATGATAGTAACCAATGACTCCATTCAAATTTTACCTCTTGTTTGATCATGATTTCAATCCATATTTCAATGCATTTAGGAATTTGTAGGTGAACAAATGAAGGTCATAATATTTATTTTTCTCAATTTAATCTTCGATTTGTGTGCTTTTCTATATGGTCTATTTCATGTCTTAAACGGATCGGAAATGGGGAAGTTTTGCTACACACAGACGTATTTCGGAGGAGCCTATTTCGGGACATATGGGGTCGAAAATTGATATCACGAATTTTGGAAACAAATAGTGAAATTTCGGACTACCAGTTTCAGGACGTGCCCGTCCCAAATGCGCACCAATCACAGTTCTTCAAATTTTGACAGAAGAAATTTCGGACCCCATTGTCGAAGGTGTGCTATCCGAAATTGTTCCCAGGTAAGTAATTATACGTGGTCCGGTTTCGCTTGGTTCAGATATCCGGTTTCACCCCAATGTCTCCTTGGTTTACTTTAATTTATTAATTTTGATTCTTTTTCAAAAAGAAGAATTTGAATCCCCTTCCTCTCGAGTGCGCGGCTTAAAAGCCACTTTGGGAAAAAAAACTGATCAACCTTGCCACTCATTAATCTCACTGCCATTCAAACTGATCTTAGTGATGTTAAAGATGTAAGTGTTCTTTGTTTAATTAATTTTTACTATGATGTGAGATATGTTAGACATAACTAAATCAATTTTTTCTCACTTTTTTTGTAGAAAATTTATCGTGGGCTGGGAAGTAGAAAATCTATATATGGTGGATTGCAAGATGTCATGGTTTGTGGGAGAGGGCCGGCCCTAAGCGATATGATGCCTAACGCAAATTCAAATTATGTTGCCCTTCATAATATCTTAAATTTTTGCCAAAAAAAAAACAAAAACGATTAAAATATCATTACAATCTTATATGTTAAAAAGAGTACGTAAACATTAATACATTATTCAGAAAAAATAATCCTTCTTGCTTTTTTCATCGAAAAATCTTTCATCAGCTTTAAATAATCAAGCTCCTCAATCAAATCTTGTTCAATTGATATCAACGACAAACCATTCAATCATTCTTGAGACATAGTAGACCGTAGATAATTCTTGATGAGCTTCAGTTTTGAAAAGCTTCTCTCTGCGCAAGCAACTGAAATTGGAATCGTCAATAATATACGATAAGCGATCCATGTATTTGGATAACAACCATCCATTTTTTTCAAAAACTCCAACACCTCCACTGCTTTTGTAATTTCTTTTGGCAAAGCTTTTCTTAGAAGTTGAAGTTCCATAAACAAATCTCTTCCTTCCACATCAGAATGCTCGCCATGCTTTAGTGAAGCTTCAAGCTTGATACAAGATGTCAACAATTCATCATTTGTTGCAGACTTCAATTTCTTTACACCGAACAAAAATCCAAAAATATCCTCGTAACATTTAAATTGCTCGAATCTAATCTCCAAGGACATTATAGCTTGATCTAGTATGTTGATGTAGTAATCAATCCTGAAACTCTCCTCCGCCGTCAATGTATTTTCATCAACTTTCTCAACATCTTCACCAAAGTGTATTTTCCTTTTCATCAAACGCTTCGGTTTAATAGGAAATATTGGTTCAATCTCCATTTCAATGGCAATTTGAATAGCTTCAGCTTTTGCTTTCTCAAAACCTGTTTCTCTATAGCTTTTCAAATAACCAACCAGACCATCTAATTGAGAAATAACAGCCTCAAGATCCATACTCTCTGACTGTAATGTTTTGCTCACTATATTGACACAAGAGAGTAAATCGTACCAAATCACCAAACCAAACAAGAATTCAAATCCTCCAATTCCATGTATTTCACTCACCGCAAGAGACTCGGCATCACTACGATGTCCTGGATTATCACTATATTCAGCCAAGTAAAACAAAGCTTCGCGTATTTTTGAAGCTTGAAATCTAATGGGTTTTATGCTATCAATACGGCTTTCCCAACGAGTTTGTGATAATGGTTTAAGTGTAATACCATTCACCATCTCTTTGTACACTTCCCAATTGTTGGTTGAAGCCGCAAATAGGCAGTAGATACGTTGAATAATGCCGAAAAAAGAAATAGCTTTCTTAGATGAAGAAGCCATATCACAAAGTGCAAGATTGAGACTATGACATCCACATGGAGTATAAAATGCCCTTGGGTTTACATCAAGCAATCTTTTCTGAACTCCTCTGTGCCTTCCTTTCATATTTTGCCCATTGTCATAACCTTGTCCTCGTATATCATCGATATCCAACTTAAGATCAACCAATGCATCTTGTCCTCTCCCGTCTTGTCTTTCATTTCCAAAAAATTGAGAAAGAACTCCTCAACCTTAGGTGAACTCGTAGAAACATCCACACATTGAATTAAAAACGTCATTTGTTCTTTACGACTAACATCGGGAGTAGAATCGAGAATGACCGAAAAGTATTTTGCTTCTTGAATCTTCTTCAAGATCATCATCTTAATCTCATTAAAAAGAAACTCTATCAATTCATTCTGAATCTTATGACTGAGATAATGGTAATGAGTTTCACCGTTTTCAAACCGTCGAAGATGTTCCTTCATTACCGGATCAAAGCGTCCGATCATCCTAATTAAAGCCATAAAATTCCCACTGTTTCGATCAGTAATCTTCTCATTTTCTCCACGAAATGCTAAGTTTCTTCCAGCTAAAGTCCTTACCACTTCAATTATTCTCAACATCACATCTTTCCAATGCCTTCTCTCCTTGTTAATTTCTTCTTGCAGATGCTTATCAATAGTTTCTTTTTTTTTTAGCCTTACTTCTAGCTCTGTCCAACGAGTCATACAAGTAATATGGTTATGAGTTCTTTCATGCTTTTTCAGCCTACGTGAAGCATTTCTCCAATCATTGAACCCAATACTTGCCAAAACAGGAGGTTGAGTTTCTTGAGTGAATAACTTACAACAAAAACAAAAGACCATCTCTTTAGTTTTTGAGTAAACTAGCCATCTTCTGTCTTGCTTCTCTTGATTCTTCATTTTTCTTGTATAATATGAATAAGTAAAACGCCTATCATTACCATCTCTTGAAAAACAGAACTAGCCGGTGGTCTTGTCGGTGGACCTCTCTCAACCAAAAAGTCTCTCATATTCTGGTCAATCTTCCCCCAGTTTCCAATATCATCCATATCCACGTTCTCACAAAAACCATTAAAATCAGCAACATTTTCATGTTGTTCCATGTTTTCATTCTCAAATTGTCCTGCGTTCTCTTTCATACCATATGCATCATCTTTATTAGGCTGATCTCCAACATGTTCTTCTGCATATTCTCCAATAGCACTACTAGTAACAAGCTCTTTGTCTTCTTTGTTTATCCCAGTTTTAGGAACTTTAGTTCTTGTCACATACTTGAAAATATCGTTGGCTTGAGATTTCTCCAATTCGTCTAGTCTTTGCTTTCTCTTTCTATTTAAAGCTCCACTTGGTTGTATTCTAATTTTCCCCGTAGGTGGCATTTTGTCTACATCAAATGACAATGAACATGTAAATTAGCAAACAAAAGATAACAATTTATATAAGAGCAGGGAACCCATTAGATCACAAACCTAGAAAAGCCTATTTTATTGAAGGAAGTAACCACTCTTAGTGTAAATTATCAAACAAAAGATCAAAAGTTTGTTCCAAAGCTATTAGCTTTTGAGTTCGAATTAACCAAAACATTGATTTACAATGATAAAAACAGAGAAGCAAAAAGCAACACTTTGGGTTCGTCCTAAATTCTTAATTTTGTTTTGTTGAATTCTCCATATACCTTCAGTCTTTTATCCTTTAACTTTAATGTACTAAGACCACTAATCGATTTCATGCTTAGTTCACCCAAAAATTGAAAAAAATTAAGAAAACTTGATGAGGAAGATAAGAGAAGAGGAAAGAGCATACTCACATGGCGGAGGTAAGAAATTAAATCAAATCAAATTGGTCAAACTGAAAAATATGGTAGAAGAGATCGGTGTTTGATATAGGAAATATTACATTATATTATTAGGGTTTTTATTGCTTAAGTTATTATTTAGAAAACTATATAAGGAGTTGTAATTCACTTTCTAATAATTAAGTCAGAAATTGAAAGGAAACATTCTCTATTCTCTTTGCTTCTGCGATTCTAGTTTATTGTCATTGAAAGTTAGAGTTGTTTCTTCATTCTAAGCTCTTGCTTTTGTGATAAAAGGATTTGTGTTTTAGGAACATCGATCCTATCTATCCGGTTGAGTAATTGCAGGTTTTACTTCACCAAAGGTATCAGAGCTGCGTCGTTCTTCGGAATCAATGGCGGCAGCGACAAAAGCTCAAGCTTTTCTTCATGAATCTGCAATTCGTGAAGAAGAAGAAGCCTTGGAATCACCAATTGAACATGTGGTAGCAAGAACACAAGCATTAGAATTGCAGATTGCTACTCGGAACGCAAATATCGACAAAAATATCGAAGGTATCAAAAGAATGTGTGAAGCGATTCGATTACGCACTCTTAATCCAAGAATCGAGTCAGCAAATGTCACTCTGGGAATCGCGTCAACAAGCGAAGATCAAAACTTCAGAAGACCTTCAACTTTGGTGATTCAATCGCATAATCTAGCCTCTGGAGGAGGAAGTACAACGCCTTGGCACCCATCGATTTTACAAGAATCTGATATTGTATATGATTGGCACTCTTACAAGTTGTTGTTACAAGAACAATTTGATGCTGTGCTGGTTGAGTTGAATCAATTGCAAGAAATCGATGGAATTGAGGATTATCATCAAAAGTTTGAGTTGATTAGCACACGATTGAGTTTGTCGGAGGAGTATTTGGTGAGTGTATACTTGGCAGGATTGAGAAGTGATACACAAAGGAACGTGAGGATGTTCGAGTCATATAACCTGCCTAGTGATACTTGGCAGGTTCTACTTCTCGTGAATTTCTTAATTCTGGGTTTGGATTGATTTTGAGTTACGATGATTTTGGTCCTCGATTTTCTTCATTTCGAAGATCTCAGATTCACTGCAAATCAAAGGCAAGTATTAATTTTCTATGTTCATCGTTAAAAAAGAACATTTCGCTTTTGGGTTTTTGGGAATTGAATAATTCATTCGAAAACTAGTCAAATTTGAGAAAAAGTTTGGTATTGTTTGTATGATTGAATAAATCAGTGGTCGTTTGGTTTCTATTTGTATGATTGATAAAGCTTCTTTGGAAGAAAAAAAATATGGATTGTGATTTCTTATTCACTTATCTCTGCTATTAAACCAAATGATATGGGTAAGAGAAATAACGTGTGCGCAGAAACTGATATTTCAAAATACAACAAAACCCAATAAAATCTTTGTAAATACATTCCAACAAAATACAGAATACCAATCCAATGTAAGGAATCTATCAAAATCCAATAGAATACTCTCAAATAGGCTCCCAACCCCTCCCAAGTGAATAGACAAGATTTCATTTCGAGAGGAAGATAAAAATCTCAAGTAGCTCAATACTCCGGCGATTAGAGACCATACGATTCTAGATCGATCTACCGTGAGAGTCGCCGGAGGTTTTTTTTGTTCCCGCCGATTTGTGCTCGAACCGCGAAGAGAGTAATTCTTTTTCTGGTGAAGCCATGAGTGATGAGAATGATGGAAGTAGAAGGATCGATGAATCGTGCTCCTGATCAATCGCGATTAATTTTAAAGGTGACTAGCCCTTTTTCCTTAGGAATTCGAAGTTTAATCAAAACCCAGTTCAACTTCTTACGGGTTAGATTTAGGCCAAAAGAAAAATCTGTGATTTGGTATCGATTGTTTCTTTACATTGAATCACTGTGAGTGTATATTGGGCAGCTCTGTATCACTTCAATTTTAGCTTTGGGCAAAAGAATCTGTGATTTGGTATCGATTTTTGCAATGTTTATAGATTTTTGTAATTTTCAAGCTTTGTTAATGGAATATTGAGTCATTTTGTGTGTGTTTTGGCAGCTCTGTATCAGTTTAAGCAACAGAAACTCCCAGCTTGTAAACCACTCTTAACACCAACATCGGTTAGTAACATGGAATTTTTATGATTGTGTAATACAAATCCATAGCTCTGATAGTTGAAATTCACACGTAAATGTTATGTCTTTGCAGGTCCTAACAGTGTTTATATTAATGGGTTTTGTTTCCATTCCCATTGGCTTCATTACTCTGTGTGCTTCTCGTGATGTAAGTCGAAAAACCTTCTATCTTGTAGTTGAACTGTAAGTTCTCGAGCAAGCTTTTTCAAATCCTTTGAATCACAGGCTATTGAAATTGTAGACCGGTATGATGTTGACTGCATTCCTGAAGAATATAAAACCAACAAACTCTCATACATAACAAATTCATCGATCCCAAAGAATTGTACACGTTACTTAAAGGTAACTCATTTCTGATTCACTGTTACATATTGGTTGTTTCTAGACTTATCTTTTGTACTTATCATTGTAGGTACAAAATTTTATGAAAGCTCCCATTTATATCTACCACCAGCTTGATAACTACTATCAAAACCACCGGCGGTAAATAACAAGATGCCTTCTGTTATTTACTTTTCAAATGTGATTTATGAGAAAACCAATCATTTGCAAGCTGATTTATTTTTCCCAGATATGTAAAGAGTAGAAGTGATCAACAGCTGTTACATGGACTGGAGTTTAGCCACACAAGTGCCTGTGAACCCGGGGAGTCATCTAATGGTCTCCCAATTGTTCCTTGTGGGTTAATAGCTTGGAGTATGTTCAATCATACGTTTATGTTTGCTCGTGGAAGTACGAAACTGAAGGTGAGCCGGAATAACATTGCGTGGAAGTCTGTCTTTGCTTTGGGGTTTGAGAGTAGTTAGAATTTGTGTCTCTGGTAAGCTTCTCAGTTTTACCTTGCTTTGGTTTGTCATGGATTCTGCTTGTGCTTTGCTATCCTCAGTGCGATTAGTGAACAATGATGATCTTTATTTTCGGCTTTAACTACTTGTTGAGTTAATGATGTTATATTCTGCTTTAGGTTGGTTATTCTTTGTTGGCTGTTGTCTCATCCTGTTTCGGGTTTGCAATCCAAACTTGGGAGTTTCAGTGTTACTCTGTAGAAAATTGGTTGAAGTGAGATCACTACGCTTTATTATGCATCTTCTGCTGTGAAGTTGATTTGATATTAGCCATATTGGTTTAATTGGTTCTTCAATTATACTTCTGGAAATTGATTCCGGGTCTCTATTCTTTGGAGCTTAAGAAGTGGTTTTCAACAAGTCTTTATCCTCATAGAAACTTGTTGTTCGATTTTGATTGCTCAGATGGATCACATTTCCCACTGTAATTTAGGATCAATGTTTCTGAAGTCTGTGTTCCTCATTTTGTTGTTTGGGGAGTATGTTTATCACCGATCTCTTGTTGCTGATGCTGAGAGAGGGAGGATCTCGAAAGTCACTCAAAGGAGCACTAGGCCAATGACTGCCGAACCCAATGAATCCCACCCACCAACTGTTGATGATCTCACATTTGGGGAAGAATCAACTACTGTGGATGCTCTTCTCTCTGATTTTCTCCATCTTGTTCGTCTTATGGATTGCCCATTTCCTCAGGTGCTCATGCATCAAAGTTGTCCTTCTTTTTATTCAAGCTGTCTACGGTCCTCGTATCTTGTTTGAGTCCATTCTGAATCAGTTGCTGCGTGTTCTTCAAATGGGTTCTCTAGTGCAAAACCATGTGTCAAGCCGCCATCTGGTTTTGTCAACTTGCTTCGGCTGATGTGATAGAAACTCTCAAGTCTGCTTCCGGAATCTCAAGACCAAATAAGCCATGGGGAAGAAGGTAGACCTAATACTTGAGAATGTCCGAGTGGGACAAAGGCTATCTGATTCTCCACTTTCTTTTCAATTTGTATTCTATTTTGACGATGCCTCAGCTTGGTATAATACTAATGTTCTTTTAATAGTTTATTTTCCTGAAGATGATCAAGCTAACCAGAAATTTTACTCCACATTGCTCGAGTAAGGCTACAGCACTGAAGGGGATTTAGGGGTTTCACCCAGTGAAGAGAAGGCTGTGTAGCCATCTTGAACTGCTTATTTCTCCCTGATTAAAATGAGATATTCAGAGTCTCAAGTCATCCTCATGAAGGCAGAAAGCCAGCTACAATTCTGAAAACCGACAAGAAAGTTAGAAATAATGGCTTTCGGTATGTCTACACTAGCAAAGTATCTTCTTATTGCTGCATTTGTTGCTTCAAGCAACGCTAGATGCGTCGATGTATGACTCCACAGGAGGCACGTAAAAGAAAGCGCAAGTAAGTTATTAAAAACGTTATCACTGTTTATCTTATGGCATATTGCTTAATTGAAAATGGTTTACTTTGCTGAGTTTGATAACAAGACTAGTAAAAGTATGTAATGGTAATGTGTGCGTTTCTCATGAAAAGAATCTGAGTTTGCTTCTTTGATGTTTCCTTCTCAGCCTCAGGGCATTTGAGAAAGTCCATGGAAAAGAAGTAAATGGCAGAGCAGGAAGCAGTCATGAAGCTTTCCACTGGAGAGTCTATCGAACGGCGATGTATTGCCTCTGTGGGAGATTCTTCATTTGGCGGAGAGGAAGAAGAAGTAGCTACAGATTCCGTTTCAAGTGTCAAGTCCTTGCGATGCAAACTTTATAATCAAAAGTGGAAGCCGCCCATTAGAAGGTTTTGTTAGATACCCTTCTATGGTGTCTGAAGGTAACACACTTTATTTGCAATTCTTGAGTCATATAGTAGAGGGTAGTACCTTTATCTGTTATATGGCTTGTGGGTTGGGAGCTTTCCATCATCCAAGTGTACTTGTACAGTAGATATTATGTGAAATTCAAAAATTTTGGAGGAAGAACTGACGGCACATTCTCGATTGCGGTAGAGATTTTAGCATGATTGCAGACAAGTATGTCGAAGGTAATCTGTCGTTTGATAAATCAAGCCATTCAAAGTTTCATAACACTTATTAGTAGACCCTGACTGCTCTTGTGTCAAAGGTAAGTGGGCATCACTGACTCAGTTTTAACATAACTTTACGTTGCACTTTAACACTCAACATTATGTTGACAAATACACTGTAAATCATAATAAGCTGCCTCAAACATGTAGCATTGAAACCATCTTAGACTTATGCTCTGTGTTATGTCAAATTGTATGGCTAGAGAATTTAAGTTTTTTTGGTGATGGCTAAGATTGCATAGTTTTTTTTCATTTTTTTTTTATATTGAGTCTCCAAAAAAAAAAAGACTATCAAAACAGTAGTATCTTAGCAACGAATTACTACCAAGTGTCAAGTCTAGTCCTACCATAGATAATCCAAAAGAGGCAAGCATCTCAAAGTTTCTCTATAAAGTCACATTATATATAACCAACACAAAGATTAGACTAGTAGGTAGTCACCATTTGTCCTTTGCATAACTTCAAAATTCACTCACTACTAATGGAAACCCACGAAAATCACAAAAGTCTTAAAACAACACTTGCGTTTTTTTTTTCCTTCAAACGCCGTCGTTTTAGAGGTGTTTTTTTTTTTTTGTCTTCAAACGGCGTCGTTTTAGAGGTGTTTCGGAATATCAAGCCTGGTCTTTTTCCAAAGACCCCAATTGCGACTGTGCTTCCGATTCCGCCGTTCTAGTCACTCTCTCTCTGTCGCCGGTAAGATTCTCGGATTTCTCAGTTGGGAGTTTTTCCTTTAGCTTGCTTTTGGTTTGTTGTCGATTCTGCTTCTGAAATTCCGGAACTTTTTGAAGAATAAAGTGTCTATTAAGTAGTCAAAGCGAGAAGTAAGGAGCAAGCTGGAAGAAGTGGTTGAGTGGATCGAGTCTTTGTTATTGCTTATTCAAATAAGGACCTGTTATTTCGGTCAAAGTAGTGGTAGAAGTAGTTCTGTTTTCTCTGCAGGTTTTTAGGAATTTTCAGTTCTTGTAAAGGCTATATAAAGCCGTCATTTGCTATTGAATAAAGTTATAAGTTTCCAGCATCTAAACAAAGAGTCTGTGAATATTACAACAAGTGGTATCAGAGCTAAATCGATCCTTAAACTCGATCTAGCAAGTTTTGTGTTCAAGTAAGTCATGGAGTCGATGATCGATGATGAAGATGATGAAGACGACAGTGACGATGATAGTGAGGAAGATGATGCAGATGAAGATGACGGACAGATCACCATCACGGAGGAGAAGCTGTTAGAGTTAAAGAGAAAGAGAGAGCTGATCGTCGCCGGTTCAGTCACCATCTGGTGTTATGGTGCTGTGTGTATCTCTTGCGTTCGTATCAAGGAGAGGAAGGGAGTGAACTCTCGGTCGAATGAGGAGAAAGAGGAAAGTGTGGCTTGGGCATGAGTTGGAGGTCGATATAGAGCAGCTCGAAGAGAAGGGCAGAGGCGGAGCTAATGGTGAGAAAACCATCACAGAAAGAGGCGTTACATTAGAGAGAAGAAGACAAGGAGTAAAATCATCGAGAGAGAGGTCAAGGATAGAGATTATGAAGAAAAGAGACAGAGATAGAGAGAAGGGATTTAAGATCTATGGAGGAAGAGAACCCAGATAAGTGAGCGATGGGATGATGGGTAGTTGAGTCACAAGAGTTGATGTGGTCACGGAGTCACTGCGAGGTTTGGAGTATGAACTGATCCGAGGCTTAGTTGACTTGTCGATGAGAGTTTCTGGTTGGAGTTGCCGTTGTGAATCGCCAGAGGGAGTCACCAAGAGTAGATCGACGGCGGAGGAGTTAGGGTTTCATGAGCTCCTGAGGTTTTCTTCAGAAGAAAGTGACAGCCACAGAGTAATCACTGGAAATTGTGGAGGCGGTGGTGGTGGTTTGAGTTATGGAAGGAGCCATCGGAGATTGCAAAGATTCTCGTCGCGTAAAGGAGTTATGGTTTGCGTAGTGTTCGGTGTGGAGCTACTGCGACAACCAAAAGGAGTCACCGGAGGTTGGAGACGCGGTATAGAGTCGCCGGAAAGTGTCACGCCGTCCACTGGAAACATAATTGGATGAGGAGAAGTTCAGTTGTATCGGGAAAATCGGAAGGCATGGAGAGAGAGAAAGAAAAAGGTTAGGGCAAGATAGAGTTTGTGAGATTGTTTCGAGGTTTATTGAATTGGATCTGGTGAATTTAGCGGTGGAGTAAGAGTGGTGAAAATTCAGTGATGTTGTCAGAAGATCAGAGTCTTAGGAAACGATATACAAAGCAGGAGATGGTGAGGTATCAAAGTTCTTCTGATACATCGAAAGGATCCAAAGGAGATGGAGAAGAAAAAGAAAGGAGAAGACGTGATGTTGAGGCCGAGAGGTGACGACAAAGTGGAGATGTTGATGGCGGAGACGATGGAGGTTGCGGCGACTTCGATTAGCAGTGACGGTGCTGCGCTGATGGCGACAAGTTGAAGGCGCATATCAGAGATGGAGATGGTGTGGAGAAGATCAAGCTAGAGAGGAGAAGAAAGGAAAAATCTGGACAGTTCGGAGATACAAACTTCAGTGGTAATGAAGGAATTGGAGACGATGCTTGGTTCTGTGGCGGTTAAAGAGTGGAAGACATTGATTCGAGTTTCCGAAGAGGATTTTCGGGGACCGAGGTGCATTTGGTGGGGTATGGAATTGGTTTGATATGGTGTTACGAGAACGACAAAGGGAGGAAATGTCGTGATTGAGAAAGATCATATCAGAGTGCAGATGGTTACAGCAAGGAAGTAGCTTCAAGGTTCTGAAGTGAAGTGGTGAAGGCTGTAAGAAGGAGTCTCAGGTGGTGAGACAAGTTTTGAAGAAGCTGACAACTGGTAAAAGTTGTAAGGAAGAGTCTCAGGTTGTGAGGCAAGTTTTGAAGAAGCTGACAGTTCAAGTCTGTTGGTGGAGTGTTTTGTTAGTTTGATCAGCAGGTTGAGCAAATATATTTGTGTCGAAAGTCGTCTTGACCAGGTGGAGTTAAGCGGCGGGGTCTGTTAGCAACAACAGCGGTACAAAAGGGTGCTCAAGTGCAGTGTGTTCAAACGGTCAAGTAAGTCAAAGAATGTTTCTGAGATAGAAAACATGGGTGACTTAAAGGTTTCTGCAATTGATTTCAGTAAGGGAATCAAATTTGTAGAGGGAAAAAGGAAGGTTTAAGTTTAAACCGATTCATGGTCTTGATGTGGCTGTGAAGGAAGTTGTGTGGTTGATAAGCTCAAAGGCAGTGATGCTTGAGGTGTTTGAGAAGCTTAGAAGAGTTATGGGAGTCTGTTCTAAAGAAGAGTAAACTGAATGGAAATGGTTTTCAGTTTAAGGGAGGGAATGAAGAATAAAGTGTCTATTAAGTAGTCAAAGCGAGAAGTAAGGAGCAAGCTGGAAGAAGTGGTTGAGTGGATCGAGTCTTTGTTATTGCTTATTCAAATAAGGACCTGTTATTTCGGTCAAAGTAGTGGTAGAAGTAGTTCTGTTTTCTCTGCAGGTTTTTAGGAATTTTCAGTTCTTGTAAAGGCTATATAAAGCCGTCATTTGCTATTGAATAAAGTTATAAGTTTCCAGCATCTAAACAAAGAGCCTGTGAATATTACAACACTTTTAGGGTTTGTTTCTCAGTTAGATTCCATTTCAACTGTTACGAATTTTGCTTGTTCATTACCTCTTTCACTGTGATTAGTGAACAATGAGGAGCGTTTAGTTACGTTTTAGGGCTTAACTTTCTCTTGGGTGATTGATGTCGAATATCCTCCTTTAGTTTCGTCACTCCTAGTTAAAAAAGTTATCACATCCGCTTGCTTTATCCAGTCGATCATTGTCAGTGGTAAATAATGCTTAAGTCTATTTGTTTCACTATACAATCCTATAAACTCAGTCTCTCATTATGCAATTGGTTTGTTATAGGCACTTGAATCGAAAATGGGAAGAACGAACAATCGAGATAATGGAAAAGGTTTAGCTCCCACAAAAACTCTTGTTGCCAATGCTGGTTCTAGCATGGCTAAACCCAAACCGAGAGGAAAAGCTTTGAAAAAGGCCAAGCCGACGTACTCGGATTATCTCAAGGCGCTTCGGGCAAGCATAATGATTCCAACTAGATACCCGGATCTTCCTCTCCTCACGGAGCTCGGTATTTTAGAAGATGTGGAAGCAATTTTTCAAAACTTGGGAATGGCAAAATTTTTAAGAATGGAGTCACCATCTTTCAAAGGGCCAACGGTTCAACTTCTTGCCTCTTTGGCGGTGCATTACGGAGTTGAATCACATACGACACCCGAGAATGTTGGTCGTATCGAGTTTCGCGTTGGAGGAAAGAATTACTCGGTGAGCTTTCATGAGATGTGTGGAATTTATGGGTTTAACGAAGGAATTGGAACAAATCTCCGTGACCGAAAAGAAGCCCACTACTTGTGGAGATTGTTAGGAGAGGGTGACTACAAAGCCGGTGGAACCAAAGTGGCGGGGTTGAGGAACCCGGCTATACGTTATGCTCACAAGATCCTTGCACATACACTTTTTACAAGAAGGGAAACTAGCAACATAAAGGAAGACGAGATCTGTCTCCTTATTGAAGGCCTCAAGCCATTCCTCTCGAAAATCAATGGTGGGAAAGAAATCAAAGGAAACCCGGATGTCAATCTTGGAGCCATTCTCGCCCTCCAATTGAAAGCTTACAAAGATTGGGCATTGAAGAAATACGTAAAGGAAAAACGTGCGGTGATAAGTATAGGAGGAATTGTGACTCCACTGTTGAAGTATTGTGAAATAACCCTTGGAAACGCGGTTGAAGGATCTTCGAGGATCGATGCGCTTTATCTTCAACAAACGGGTTTTCTTGCCGGACAAGTCCTCAAGGCATATGCATATTGTTTTCACAATGGTGATAATCATGACGCCAAGGTAATTCTACCAAATCGGGCGATCACATCTATCTTCTCTCATGCCAACATCAAATTTAGGCTTGGGCAGGAGCTTCTCTTCCATCCCACCGCAAAACTCCCACTACTTGCCATCCACGTTCCAAAGAAAAAGAAAGACAACGGAAAAGCTCTCGCTCAACCTCAAGATGAAGAAGGATCTTCTTCATCACCTCCACCACCAAGCCCAATCTATGGGAGTGCACGCTACCGTCAAAACCCGTTTGAAGCGCCAATCAAAACCATCGCGGACCGCCATGCCATTGAGGGAAATAGCCTTACCCAAAGATGGTGTAAATGGCAAGATCGAACAATCTACAAGCTTTGCAAGTCGGTGAAAGGTCTAAAGCGACAAGTGAAGGAACTCACAAGCCAAGTTAATACGCTTACAAAGAAACCTCATGGCTCGAGTTCTCAATCCCGAGAAGAGGTAGTTCCGGAATCCGATGAAGAGGACGACTTGGCCCCCATGGAAACCGAGGAGACCATACAAGTTTCACGATGCAATTCTATGACCGGAGCGTCTTCTTCTTTCGACGTTCCCATGGAACCTACTCCTCCATCTTACTATGAACGGAGACCAAGAAGGAGTCCAACTCCATCACCGAGTTCAAGCAACCCCTCTCTCACGGTTTCGGATTCGGAAGAGTCCGAGACCTTCTAGAGGTACCACATCTTTACTCTTTTAAATATTTTTAGTTTTAGGTTTTAGATTATTTTCACGTGTTTTATTTCTTTGTTCCTTTTGTCTTTATACTATAGGTGAGAATGGTGATGACTCTAGAAACAAGAGCTTTGGAGCTTATTTAGAACAAAAAAAGGTTGCAAAACAAGAATCAACGGAGTTCGAGTGCAAAGGTTCTTATTATGTTTTTTTTTTATTTTAGGTGTTGAGCGAAAAAAAAAAAAACACTTAGTCTCAAACTCTCAATGACCCTCATTTAATTGCAATTGAGAAATTAGTAAATGGATTATTTCTAGTAAAGCAGTCTATTTAATTAATTGCATTGCAATCCGGACTTGCGGATTTAAACCACAAATAATGGATACTGTATATTCTCACAACGAGGAGTGTGTAGAAACAATTCGACGCGTGGCAAAATCTGATTCGAAGTTCACTCAATAACAATACGATTCTTCAAAGAGAGCGGCAAAGCGTCCCGTTTTTGATGAGATGGCAAACATTTCGTGCCGTTTAAAGTCCTCAACTCAACCTGTTTGTGCCCGTCGACAGTGGTGAAACCACAAGCTTGTTCTTTTTCTTCTTCTTCTTCTTCGGCACTATCTCCGGTGACACCATGTCAAGGATCCGGCGACAAATACCTTGAATTGAAGAGTTCACTCCCATGGGCCTTCGTCTCCTCTAGGTACAAGAGGCTACGTGACCACGTCGCAGCTCTTTTAGCGGCGGAGATCGGAAGATACTGTTCAGTGTCGGTGGAAGAAGAATCTCACAGCTGAGACCAATTCCGATTGCGTTGTGAGCTATAACGATTCGAGGAAGAAATGGGGTCAGGTCTGTTGGTTAAAAGGTAGTGAATTGTGGGTGTGGTTTCTCTGCTGCAATTATCAGTCCTTATAGGTAACATTGAACTTGCTTGTCTTGTTATCATGCAAACCAAAGCTGCAATTATCAGTTTTTAGGATTCGTAGCTGTTTCTAGTTTAGTGTGTTTTTGTTTGATCAATATCAACTCTTTGATGTTTTGCTCAATGAAGCTGATGGAATAGTTTCTACTACTGTCTATGTTTGTTTGGTGGCTCTTGGTTTCTTCCTGACATGTGAGCTTTGATTTTCCTGTTGAATTGATAAGCCATTCAACTGCAAGACATTTTTAAAGAAGTAATGGAGAGTGAAGAGATTCAGGAGTTGAAAACAAAGGTCGGTCAGGGTCTAATAATGAGACCAGGGTATACAATTCATCAAGAGAAGCTGTTTTATAAAGGGAGATTAGTATTACCAAGAAGTTCGGCTTATATACCTTTGTTATTAGAGGAATACCATGATGGAGTGCAAGGAGGTCATTCGGGTGTATTGAAGACACAGAAGAGACTTCAAGCTCAGTTTTATTGGCCGAAGATGAGGAAAGATATAGAGAAATACGTTTCGGAATGCAAGATCTGTCAAACGCATAAGTACTCGACTTTGTGTCCTGCTGGATTGTTACAACCCCCGCCTATACCTGTCCAAATATGGGAAGATCTTTCCATGGATTTCATAGAAGGCTTGCCTACATAACAAGGGATTAATGTCATTATGGTAGTTGTTGATAGATTGAGCAAATATGCACATTTTGTGGGGTTGAGACATCCCTTTAACTCCACTGATGTGGCGGTGAAGTTTGCTAAGGAGGTTGTGAGGTTACATGGTTATCCTGCCTCAATTGTATCTGATAGAGATAAAGTGTTTCAGAGCAAGTTCTGGAAGGATTGTTTTCGTCTAGCAGGAACAAGATTGGTTTATAGTACATCATATCATCCACAAACGGATGGTCAGACAGAGGTGGTGAAAGGTGTTTAGAGTCCTATTTACGTTGTTATGCATCTGCACAACCAAAATTATGGGCGCAGTACTTGAGTTGGGCGGAATTGTGGTATAATACGTCGTATCATACAACAACACAAGCTACTCCTTTTAAGGTGGTTTACGGTAGAGAACCCCCTTCCTTGCTGAAATTTGAGAAAGGTTCAATTGCTAATGTGGAGTTAGAAGTTATGTTGCAGCAGAGGGATGAAATGTTACAACAGATCAAAGAGAATTTGGTCAGAGCTCAACAGCTTATGAAGAATAATGCAGATAAGAAGCGTAGAGATTTGCAGTTGGAGGTTGGTGCAATGGTATTCTTGAAACTTAGACCCTATAGACAACAATCTGTATCAAAGAGGGTTTTCCAGAAATTGGCTGCCAAATTCTATGGTCCTTTTGAGGTTTTGGAAAAGATTGCCCAGGTTGCTTACCGCCTCAAGCTACCTGAGACGTCAAAGATTCACCCTGTTTTCCACATATCTCAGCTTAAACCGGTTTTGGGTAAACATCATGAAGTGTCACCTTTACCTAAACAATGGACTGATCAAGGAGATGTAGTGTTAGCTCCTGCTGATGTATGGGATACAAGGTATAACATGGAGGGAGATTTGGAGGTACTGGTGAAATGGGAGAATGCACCTGCACATGAACACACTTGGATGCGTGTAAAGGATGTTAAGTCTCAATTTCCGAGTTACCAGCTTGGGGACAAGCTGTCTTGTCCAGCGGGGGGTATTGATAAGCCACTTAGAAGCTATTTGTATAAGAAGAGTAAGCTGAAGTGAGCTGGAAGTATACGTTTGGGAGAAAGAGGAAGTTAGGAGTCAGTTGGAGTTTGTTAATAGAGTCAAATACTTGTGGATAAGGTTGTTGTAAGGACCTTCTGGTATATAAGGAGGGTTCCATAGATTTGATTCATGGATTCTGATGGTGGTATCTCAGTTGTACAATTTTACAGTGATCAATAAAGATTTTCTTCGTTCTTTTACATTGAAAGACCTATCATGAATCTCCCAACCTCAGAAACTCCAGAGGAAGATCTGATCTTCCGGGTATCGATGTGTTTGCCTCAACTGCAGACTCCCAGGAACCTCCTTCTGGTCGCAGCCAACACCATCCTAGCAGTCGATTACCCTGTAGAAAATATTTTGCTCGGTACTTATCAGACGATGAAGGAGATTTGCTTGCATTCGGGGCCTTAGCTCAAACCGCTAGCACGGGGGTGCCATTTTGCAGGAACCATAATATTCAGCCAAGGAAACTCTGAGGCGTACTTGGGCCAGAACCGTAACTTTCTCAAGAACTAAGTAAGGCTAGCATTTGTGTGGAGAGAGTATGATGAGTTTAAGGTGAGAGAATCAACTCATTGCTCGACAAGCTTAAAGCTAAGAAGAAACAGGTGGAGATGGTGGTGGGAAGCAATCCTGTAGAAACTGTCACTGGCCAGGGACTTGGTCCTTTGGAGAAATCGATAACTCTCGAGGAGGCCATGCTGGAATCATCCAGGTAACTTCCTTTTCAAGATTGTTTGTTTGTTAAAAATTGTCTCAATGGTTTCATGTTTTTATGAGTTTTGTGTTAAAACGGTGTTCCTCCGGGCAATGTTGGTTCCTCCAAATTCAGAACCAGTTTATGGAACAGAACTTGACATCAGCCTACCAATGCTAGTCTATGTGTCAAGAGAAGCAACCTGGTTGTGATCACAACAAGAAATTTGGAGCCATGAATGTTTTGGTTAGAACCAGCGCAATCATGTCTAATGGCCCTTTTATCCTCAATCTTTCTTGTGACCACTAACTACATCTACAACTCCATGGCTTTCTTTCAGAGAACGAATGTACGTCATGCTTGATCCAGGTGGCAATAGGATCTGTGATGTTCAGTTCGGCGGTTTTGACCCAAATGATCTTATGCAAATCACAACACTCTCTTCTTTGTTGTAAGCATGAGAGCTTTGGATGGACTTCAAGGTCCAATGTATGTCGGAACTGGCTGCATCTTCCGCAGAACAGCTCTTTACCGCTTTATCCCGCCAAGAACAACCGAGCATCATGCCTGGCTTGTAAGAAGGAAAGGTGAAGCTATCTCTAAGGAAGCCAAAAGCTATATGATGAAGAATGATGATTATATTTCTTTGCTAATGAATCGAGAATACAACAACGAAGAAGAGAACCATTGTGGAGACTCTTTGGTTCCGGTTGCTGAATACAAAGGGAGACTCTTACAAGACTTGCAAGCCAAGGGCAAGAACAGTAGACCAGCTGGTTCACTTGCTGCCCACGCAAACCGCTTGATGCAGCCACTGTGTACTGATCTATGAATCTGTGACTAAATATGTAGTCACGGGTTATCGAATGCACAACAGAGCATGGAGATCAATCTATTAGGTGATGAAGACACTTTCCGCGGAATTGTTCTAATCAATCTAATGGTTAGGCTTCCCCAGGTTCTGATTTATGAAGAAACAGCACAACTTTCTCAACCCGAAGGATGTTTTTTTTTAGCAGAGGATAGCTTACTTCAACGACGGAATGTATCCATTCACATGGCTTCTCCTCATTGTCTACTGCATTCTTCCCTCGGTTTCGCTCTTCTCAGGACAATTCATAGTCCGATTTCTGGTCTTCCTCCTCGTGATCACATTCACTTTCAGTATGTTATGACTCCTTACGAGGACTTTGTACAGGCAGTTCCCACAATATTGGAAACTCATAGGAGGAGTGTTCTTTAGCTTTAGATGGGGTACAAGACATGCAAGATTCCATTGAAGTGAGTTATGGTCGCTGAGAGAGGCTTTAATTTAGATGACCTAATCTGTAACATCAAATATAAAACTGGAAAAGACCATCTGGTTTCGGATGAAATACGAACAACACGTCTTCCACGCAACCTAATCATGTTCCTCTACAAGAATAATAACGAAAATGTAAAATCAATATTTTGATAGGAGTTATGAGATTCTCTAATCATTTGAACATAGCTTTTTTCTTTATAAACAAAATTGTAAATAATCTATTAACAAGACTCAGCATTCCCAATCTTTTTCTTCCTTTGAAGCAAAGCTACTTGATCTTGATCATGAATGTTCTCATGATTCTTTTGTAGTTGTAACGTTGACCTTTTTTTTGATTGAATTGTGCAAAAACATTTGGTTAATCGAAAAAACCTAAAAAACCCCACGGTAGACACCAATTGGTGAATCTGGAGTTACACTCAGCAAGCTCGGCTTCCTCCAAACAAGCGAGACTTTAGGTTTATGGGTAAAAACAATCGAAAAGCTTAAGAACAAAGAAATGTTTCCAATGATGAGTATTATTCAATAGGGTTGCGGATCCCACTTTTTAGGTAAAATATGTTATATATTTATACTCTCTTGAGTCGATCGAATAACTCATAGAAATGCATGAATCCTAACTAATAAATTTACTCAATGTTTTCGTATATTTTCGCCTTATTCTCCAAGTATCTTTTAAATCGGTAGACTGAGATAGATTCGGTATCCAATCCTCATAATGGGGCGAGAATGACACCTTTCGGCCCATCTCCTTGGCTTTGGGAAGATATTCGGATCGGGTCATGATAATGGATGTAAATCCGATACCACTAGGTGTAATAAACATCAGAAACATAAGCATAAATTGCATTGCTTTATGATCTCGTGTGGCCGTGTGAAGTTTTTGTCTTTCTTGTATTTTGTCTTTAGGTAATAAGAACATATAATGAAGTTTTTGTCTTTTGTTTCAAGCTTTGACCATTCGTTTCAAGTTTTCGTTGGATGGTGGTCGATTATTTCATGAGATAATTACTATAACAACTCTCAAATGTATGGTAATTACTATAACAACTTCCGTGAGATGGAGAGTGGGTGAAATGTCATTTAGACTTAGGTATGAGCATTTTATTACAAAAATGCCATTACTAAAAAAAAAAAATTAGGGTTTCTCCTTGTCTTCTTCTTTGTTTCACGTCTGGTCTTTTACAAAAACCAGATCTGCTCGTTTTCTCCAGCGATTCTCGTCTTCAACGGTAAGTTTTCGTCGACTTCTCTCTTCTCCGACGACCCTGCCTTCTTCTTTGTTTCACGTCTGGTCTTTTACAAAAACCATATCTCCTCGTTTTCTCCGGCGATTCTCGTCTTCAACGGTAAGTTTTCGTCGGCTCCTTTCTTCTCTTACGACTCTCATGTTCTCGTACAATTTTTTTCTTATGTATAAATTGTTCACGAGTCGAGATTTCGGACCATACGGTCGTCTGGTTCAAGGAATTGCCGCCGATGGTGGTTTATCTGATGGACATGGAGGCTTCGGAGGTGGTGGCGGAAGAGGCGGAGGTCGTGGATCTATTGGATTCAACGGTAGTGGTGGTAGATTTAATTTGGTAGAAAATTCGTTTTGTCATGGTAGATTTATTGTTCTGTAATGGTAGATTTATTATTTTGTAATGGTAGACTTATTGTTCTGTAATGGTAGATTCATTTGTGTGTAATGGTAGAGTTATTTATGTTTTATGGTACATTTATTTTGACAGTTTACGATGTCGAGATGAACCACACTAGCCATATTAAGATTGTTGAGATTTGTGGACCAGACGATACTAACCGCTGTTGATGGTGGTTCATCTGGTGGACGTGGAGGCTTTGGAGGTGGTGGCGGAAGAGGCGGAGGTCGTGGATCTGTTGGATTCAGCGGTAGTGGTGGTAGATTTAATTTGGTAGAAAATTCGTTCTGTAATGGTAAATTTATTGTTCTGTAATGGTAGATTTATTATTCTGTAATGGTAGACTTATTGTTCTGTAATGTTCTATCATGGTAGATTTATTTGTTTATCATGGTAGAGTTATTTCTGTTCAATGGTACATTTATTTTGATAGTTTACGATGTCGAGACGGACCACACTAGTCGTATTAAGGTTATTGAGATTTCTGGACCAGACGGTACTAACCACCACTGATGGTGGTTCATCTGGTGGACGTGGAGGCTTCAAAGGTGGTGGCGGAAGAGGCAGAGGTTGTTTGATGGTAGATTTATTCTTTGTTCAATGGTTTGGTAGATTTGGTTTTCTTTGATAGTAGATTTGTTTTTCTTTGATGGTAGTTTATTTCCAAATATCTTTAGCATCCATAACCATAACATTAAAACAGAAAAACAAGTTCAAACTGAACATACACACATAATAATAGACACATATTTAAGCTTCACAAGTGGTACGATTATGATCGTATTGATGACAATAAGAACACTTGTGTATCCAATGCACCTTTTATCGTGAGAATTTTGTAGACTGCTTGCATAATAGTTATGGAGTAACCATTGTACATGTAGTTCTTATAATGGTACAGATGACGACATGCAATGATGACCCGCATGTTAATTCCATTTGATAGTCATCGTTGGATAATCAATAGCTTATCATTTTTGATCCTACCATGTTTATAATATATTAAAGGATGATGAAGAATGTAGGTTAATTAATATAAACAAGTGAAAAGCATGTCTATAAATCTACCATCATTGTCTATAAATCTACTAGCACTTGTCTATAAATCTACCATCACTTGTCTATAAATCTATTGTGGTATATTAATAAATATGTTGTTACTTAGAAACAAATCTTCTGCTTCAGTATAATGAAAGATCGATCACGAAGGTGAAAAAAGGAAGAAACTGAGGTATGGCGGAGGCAACCCTAGTTATTTACCATTGTTGTATGTTTTCGTGCAAACATCTGTCTCTACTAAGGGTAAAAACGTCATTTTGCATAATCTAGAAACAAGTGTACCACCTACCATAACAAGTGTACCACAATATTATTTAAAGAAGCTTAGTCAGATAACAAGTCTACCATTGTCGAAGGGTTTTCGTGCAAATGTTTAACTCTTTTAAGGGCAAAAATGACATTTCGCATTATCTGGAAACAAGTCTACCACCTAACATAACAAGTGTACTGTAACTATATTGTAAGCTCCATCGGATAACAAGTGTACCGTAACTATATTGCAAGCTCTGACGGATAACAAGTCTATCATCCACCAAACAAGTTTACCATACCTTTGAAAAACGAAACAACAAAAACGATGCCAGTCGTAACCAATAAGTCTACCACTATAATAAGTCTACCACTACTATTAAAAAGATTGCATAAGTCTACTGCTCATTATTAATCTACCATCACTACCACAAATAAGTCTACTGCTCATTACAAATCTACCATCACTATAATAAGTCTACCACTACAATCAACCATTATACATCTACCACTACCACATCATGAAATTAACTATACCACGTAAAATAACTCTACTGTCAAAATAAATAAAATCTACCATCCAAAATAAGTCTACTGAGATAAATCTACCAGACACCAGACAAGTCTACATGTCAAAACAAATCTACCATTGAAGGTTAGTAACTCTACCACTCATTATATAAGTCTACCAATCAAAAACATCTCTACCATCAATGTCGATACATTAATCTACCGTAGACTTATTAAATCTAAGGTAGACTTATAAAGTCTAATAAGTCTACAGACTCCAAAATAAGTCTACCAGATGACTTATAAATCTACCACCGTTGAATGGTAGACTTGTTATGTTTAGGCGGGAACTTTTCCCGCCTGTTTGGCCGAATTTATTAATGGCAGTTTTGTAAATACATTTTTTGTTATCAAAGCAAATAAAGGTAAAACGGGCACGGGGATCCGTTTTAGTAATTAAAAAAAATGAGAGTCGTTTTGATAAGAAACGAACATTTGAAGGTTGTTATAGTAAACTTCCCTTATTTCATTAGGTTAATAACCAAAACCCAACCGGACTATTAAGCAATTTATATTTAGGGTTATTTACTCCCAAATGTACTTTATAAGAATTTTCTTACAAAAAGCATACTTTAATGTTTAGCTATACTTTTTAAGTGGTCAAAATCAGTTTTACCCCTATCTACACAATCTATTTACTTATGCAACTAAAACAATCTTACCCAATATTTCTCTTCTTCTTCGCCGAGCATCGTTCTCCACCGGAGATGAAGATACTCGTTTCGAGACTGGGCATGACAATGTTTACGGTCAGATCCGTACAGAAGGTTGATTTGGTTATCCAGCTAGGGTTATTGTTGTGGTGGTGGTGGTGGTTTGATGGATTCTCCGTTGTAGTCTACCTTTCCTCGTTGTTACTTCCGGTGATTTCTTCTTTTGGTTTAGATTTGGGTACGGTAATTATAGAAAAATCGGTGATTGTTGACGAATGTTATGTTCTTCATCTGTTGTGAATTTTGTTGAATTTGGCTAATCAACTTGTTCCGAAATGGGTCATGGTAAAAATATCAAAGTAGAATATCATTTTCTTAGGCACCTTGGCTCAATTTGCTATCTCTTTCGATTGGGAGTGAGGTTTAGTTCATTTTGCAATCTCTTTCGATTTAGTAAAGAAGACGAATTTTGTAGATTAGTGATAAAAGCTTGTTCTTGTGGTTGTATTATTGATAGGCTCTTACTAATGCTTTGAAAGAGAAATTGGAAAAAGAAGAAAAAAGCCTTATGTTATTCTTGTTGGTGGATCCAATTCCTTAGGAACTTGGTGAGATTGTCTTCTCATAAGCAACTTAGTTATATTACTTGTTTTAGATTGGTTATACATTACTCAGTTCCTAGACGAGGCAAGATTACACTCTTTTTAATACTGAATTCCCGACACTAATCGTCTAGGGGTTATATCGAAGCAGCGAGGGAAATTGAGGAGCAGGTAAAAAGTAGAAATGATGGACTCAGATTCGATGATATTGTGGTTGCATGTGGCAGGTTCTGCTTTTGCTTCATTTGTGAATTTCCTTTCGTATTCATTACTTTTCTTTTGCTTAGTTCTCATCTTAGTTTGCTTTTGATTGCTAGTGGTGGTACCATTGCTGGTATTTCGTTAGGGTCTTGGTTGGGAGCTCTAAAAGCCAAGGTGTGTCCATTTTTTCTTCGGTAAATGAATTTGTGGTAAATGCTTTCTCTTAATTTATGAGTTGTGGTTAGTGTTTGGTGGTCAGCATTTCCGATTTTCTCTTGTTGTGTTCAGGTTACTATCGGATTCCATGGATATTTCGACTTGGGCTTTAATCATGGTCGACTCGGTGGTATTGTCAATAGAAAACAATAACCACAAAAGACTAACCACAAAAGACTGACCATAAATTTTAAGCCTCTCTCCATTTAAGTTATGTATTTACAATATCTTTGACAATATATGAGCTTCTTCTTTAAAAGATAAATTTGTATGATTTTCACGTATGATCCTATTGAAGTTGTTATCAACCTCACAAGCTTTGAGCAACATCATTGTAACATAAATTGTAACACATACAAATCTTTGTTTCATGTGCTCTCATTCATATGGGCATTAAGTGGTAAGACAAGATAATGAAGGTGGTGAGACAAGATATTGATGTTCGGAAAGCTATTAGACTGCTTGACCAATTTATAGGTTATGAATCGGTGACATATAACCATGAACTATGACCAATTTGTATCAAGATATGGTTACAAGACGAAAGAATTAACCATAAAACATTAACCACAACAAACTACCCATGACGAATGACTTGTTGCATCAACCATCAACCACGAAAACGTTACCACGACAATGAAACCATCAACCATAAACCAGGACCACGAAAATTATTCTGCTCATCCAAATACAATTTATGCTCAAAATTGACGCTCTTATTCCTCATATTCATTGGGGAAGAGGTGGAGGTTGAGATCTCATCGCTCGAATTAATATCTGATGAGAGTAATTTAATGGGAAGATTGCTTGCCTTCATGTATCTCCCAGCTTGCCTCATAAGCCAAACCGGAGGTCTATCGACAACTTCACCTTTAACAGCTCTCAGAAGAAGAGGCTCGGTGGTCGCCGCGACTTTTTGCTCGGTTACAGTGCTTCCTAAACAAAGAAATTGAACTCCATTAAGCATAAGATTAAGACACAGTCCCTAATAAGCTTTTGCACATCCATGATCAGTATCTATAGACAAATAAGTATGTTTGGGTGTTAAAAACTCTTCAAATAAGTATCTATAGGAGTAATAAACCCTTTATATTTATTATTGACCTCTTGAATTTGAAACCGAATCGAAGTGAAACTGAACCAAACTGACCCATAACTCATTGGGTTTTTATGTGAAACTATTTTATCTAAAATCGAAAAACCGAACAATTGAACCGAAACCAAACCACATAACCGAATGTCAGTGTAGGAACCGCCGATATGTTATAATCTATGGAATCCAACAAACTGGACGGATTTAAATTGGACCAAACCAAACCTAAATTATTCTAAACCGAATCGAACCGTGTTATTTTTGAAATAAAAATCGAGTTGTTGTAATTCGTTTCCCAAAGCCCAAACAAAACAGAGAAGCTTCACCAATTTCGTCAATCACTTCTTTCTTCTTACTTTAATATGTCTTCAAGTTGAATCATTAATCCTTTAAAAGGTCTTTCTGAACAATGATACGAACTCTTGTCTTTTTGGATCAGATACTAATACAAGCATATGCAAAGTTATAAACATAGAAAGCAAAATGTGTAAAAAAGACATAGAAAACATAAACATATGCAAAGTTAAAAGACAATTCAGTCAAAAAAGCTTGATTGGAGAAATAATAATTGTGAAAACTGTAAAATGTGTAAAAGTCTTTACAGTCCAAACCCCAATCACCCCCATGATTTGTTAAGGGGCGTATAAAAAAAACTCTAAAATTACAATTAAAGCACGTGTGAAACCGTCATTAATATATGGGTAATAAAAGAATCTCCTTACTATTAAATGCAAAATAGTTTAAGTTATAAGAGATTAAGTGTTTTAATTCTATTGGTTAACACTAAAATAAACTATGATTTTGTTGGGAAAAAATAATTCATGAGTTGACTTATCTGAAAAGTCAACAGGTGTATCATAAAAGTCAACAGGCGTATCATAAAAGTCTACAGGTACCTCCCAAATGGGATAGGTCTGAATGACATAGGTGCAAATGGCACAGGTCCGAATAATTCACCTCCGAATCTTCTAGAATGTGCGACCTCCGAATCCTACGGGATTAGATACCTCCGAATCTTACGAGATATTTACGAATTTCCAATTAATGATAAGTCCGAATCTAAAAAGGTAACTACAAAACCGACCTATGGACCGACCTCTGGGCCAACCTAAGGTTTAAGAGAACTCTATAAAAGGAGAGCTCCAACAAAGAGCACATAACACACAAAGGCAGCTAAAAACGTTCAAGAACACCTACGATACGTGGGGTCGCTGTTCCATTATGCCTCTGCGAGTGCCTAAGGTCTACGCTCCACCATGCCTAAGGCCTATGCTCCACCATGCCTCTGCTAGTGCCTAAGGTCTACTCTCCACTATCTCAACTAGCTCGCACTTAGCTTCCACCACGTTTCCACTAAGCTTCCACCACGTTTCCACTAAGCTTCGACCACGTCTTCATGCTTCCTTTAAGCTCCTTCATGAATGATATTTATAAGAGGGGGAACTCAATCTAGAGAGGGGGCACGACACAACAAGAGGAGGAAAAGCAGAACTCTTTACCTTCTAACAAAAGCACCGCTTGTGCCTAAGACAAGGAACAAGCTTTGCAACGACGAGCGACAAACACTATCCTTCCCTAGGACGAGAAGAAAGAAGTCTCTTACCCGCAAAGCTTAGTGCTTTCCTTTTCTCTTCAAAACAGACCTTCGAGGGTACCTACGAGACTATGACGGAGCTCCAATACATGCTGATCGGACCTCCGGAAACACCTATGAAGCTCTAATTCATGCTAATCCGACCATCAATAAACACCTACGAAGCTTTGGTTCATGCTAATCAAACCTTCAACAACACCTATGAAAGTTCTGATTCATGCTAATCGGACCTTCAACAATACCTATGAAAGCTCTGATTCATGCTAATCAGACCTTCAACAACACATACAAAGCTGATTCATGCTAATCAGACCTTCGAAAACACCTATGAACTACGAGCGATTTGATCCCTCTGTGGGTACGTAGGCAGCCTTACAAAGGCGCAATTGCAAACACATAAAACAACGTCTTTATGCTTTAGTCAGATACCTTCGAAGGTATGTACAAAAATACGACGGAGCTTCGATACCTACTGATCGAACCTCTGGAAAACATCTACGAATAACGATACCTACGAATTGCGACATCTACGAATCGAAACACCTCTGAAGATCTTCTCTAAGCAACATCTTTACGCTTTCAACATATTATAGCTATAAGTTGTATTGCTTTAAGATCAATCATCAATAAATAACTACCGTCTTTCGTCATCCGTAGAACTATCTTTCGAACATGTTAAATTTATCCCAAACAATTTGGCGCTAGAAGGAGGGGATAGTTTAACTACGTGAGATATGACGACAGATGGCAAACGCGATACCTCTGGAAGTGGCAAAACTCAAGATCCCCTTGCTCAACTTAAGATCCTTACTACTAAGATGAAACAGAGTGAAGAGCGACTTAAGAAACTGGAGGCGGAGAACACTACCTTAAGATCTGAAAACTCTGCTTTGGTCATCTCAGACAGAGACATCGAAGCTGAAGCTCGAGACCGATACCGGAGACGTGTCGATCTGATGCGACCTCTCGATGGTGATACACCTGCCACGGATGCTGAGAGGACACACGTTGTTCAACATGAACATCATCCTCAAGACGCAACAACAGTCGTAGTACCTGGCAATATGGACCTTGTCTTCAAACGTATCACCAAGATAGAAGCAATGCTTTAGCGGCTACCAGGCGTAGCACCTCTGATAACAAATAACGCTCCTAAACCGCTGCACGGATAATCCATTAACGGACGAGATTGCACTTATGGAGATGCCTAAGAGATTCACATTCCCTTCAATGATGATGTACGATGAAACAACAGATCCTGACAACCACATCACATAATACAAGCCAAGGATGTTCACTATGTGCAAGCATGTGCAAAGGATTCGGTTCGAGTCTCACGAAACCAGCCCTCCAATGGTTTACAAACCTACCAAACACTTCTATTAACTTATTTTCTTCGCTAACCTGTCGCTTTGTCAAACAATTCGAACATAACACCTTGGATACAAAGAAAATGAGGAGCTGATGAATCTAGATCTCGACTTACTCGATGAGAAAATAGAGGTGGCTAAAATACTCAACTGGTACAACCAGCAAGAGGTCGCAAGAATCTACAACGTAAAATTACGGACTAGGACATTCCAACTAGGAGATTGGGTCATTCGGCGCACCTTCCAAAACACAGAGGAACACGTTGCTGGAAAGTTAAATCCCACTTGGGAAGGTACTTACAAAATAATGGAGATACGCGAATCGGGGGCATACAAGCTGCAAGATAATGAAGGAAAGAGCACACCCAACGTTTGAAACGCTATTGGGAGCTCCAACATTTATTAGCGTGTGAGCTGCAACGTCATAGACGAAATTACAAGCTCTGAGCCCCAACGTTTCAAACGAAATTGGGAGCTCCAACATTTATTAACGTGTGAGCTGTAACGTCAAAGACGAAATTGCAAGCTCTGAGCCCCAACGTTTCAAACGCAATTGGGAGCTCCAACATTTATTAACGTGTGAGCTGCAATGTCAAAGACAAAATTGCAAGCTCCGAGCCCCAACGTTTCAAACGCAATTGGGAGCTCCAACATTTAATAGCGTGTGAGCTGCAACGTCAAAGACGAAATTGCAAGCTCCGAGCCCCAACGTTTCAAACGCAATTGGGAGCTCCAACATTTATTAGCGTTTTAGCTGCAATGCCACATATGAAATTGTAAGCTCCGAGCCCCAACGTTCAAAAAATAATTGGGAGCTCCAAAATTTATTAGATTAAGAGATGCGACGTCACAGACGAAATTGTAAGCTCTGAGTCCTAACGTTCAAAATAGAATTGGGAGCTCCAAAAATTGTTAAAAGAAGAGTTGCTACGTCACAGACGAACTTGCAAGCTTCGAGCCGCAGCATTCCAAAAGCAATTGTGAGCTCCCAAATTCTCTTATTGAAAGGTCATGACTTTAGAGACACTGTTGCTAACCTCAATGTGCGAATCGCAAGCTTCGTAATACCTATGAAATATTAAAAAACTACGACGGTACCTATCACAGGAATTTTAGGTAGGTACCTCAGAAAAAGCGGGTGCTTTAAAAGTCCTAAACGTAGTTGCGACTTCCAAGTCTTACGAGGTACCTGTGAAATACTTGTGAAATGTTGGTACCTATCAGAAGAATTTTGGTAGGTATCCAAGAAAAAGCAAATGTTTTTGGAAGGAAAGCGCTACTATGAAAATGTTGGAGCTACGGAGGTACCTGTCAAAAGAGTTTTTGGTAGGTATCCAAGAAAAAGCAAATGCTTTTGGAAGGAAAGCACTACTTTGAAAATGTGGGAGCTCCGACGTTCAAAGGGCGTTAGCGTAAGCTTCCACAAAGTGTAAGCTTCCATAATTTTGAGCTCCAAAATAGTAGCACTTGTGGGAGCTCCAGCGTTCAAAGAGCGTTAGCGTAAGCTTCCAAAATTTTGAGCTCCAAAATAGCTAATGTGGGAGCTCCGGCGTTCAAAGAGCGTTAGCGTAAGCTTCCAAAAAGTGTTAGCTTTCATAATTTTAAGCTCCAAAATAAGTTATGAGAGAGTTGCGACATTCGAGTAACATTACTTTAAGCTTCGACAAAATGCGAGCTTTCAAGATAACGACAAGAAAAGCATAAAGAATAAGGCGAGCTTAAAAAAAAAAATGCAAGCTCCAAATTTAGAGCTTTGACATAGATGCAACATCGAAAAAGCTAATGAGAGCTCCAAAAATTGTAAGCTTCTAAAGTTACAAGCTTCGAAATAGCGGTTAAACGTTGGGAAAAGGTTGCAACAGAACTACACATGCTTTAAAAAGTAAATATTTGAATGTCGATAGAGCTACGAACCTACAACAATGCATGTTACAAGAATTTTTGGTAGGTACCTACGGGAATACCTATTACAAATTTTTGGAAGGTACCTACGGGAATACCTAATACAAGAATTTTTGGTAGGTACCTACGGGAATACCTATTACAATTTTTTGGAAGGTACCTACGACTGTACCTATTACCAGAATTTTGGTAGGTACCTACGACAATACCAATTACCAGGATTTTTGGTATTTAGAAGCTGCAACATCATATACGAAATTGTAAGCTTCGAGCCTCAACGTTCGAAACATAATTGGGAGCTCCAAAAATAATGAAATTAATAGCTGCAACGTTACAAACGAAATTGTAAGCTCCATAATTTAAAAAGAAGCATCACGACTTTTGAAACGCCATTGCGACCTCCAAAAATCTTTTATCAAAAAGTACAACCTTTGAAATGCCATGGCGACCTCTAAAAATCTTTAATAGAAGAGATGAGACCTTGGAAACTGCGACCTTCGAAGCGACAAAAGGTATCATCCGAAACCGCGAGCTCCGAAAAATGCGAGCTCCAAAAATTGCGAGCTTCAAAACATTGCAAGCTCTGAAATAGCTGTGAAACGTTCAAAAGAACTCGCAACAGGTCTACAAAGGCTTTAAAACAAGTGCTACTATGTTAGGAAAATGCTGTGAGAGCTACGAAACCTCATGAATAAAGGAAAACACAATATCTACAACGATGAATAATTTTCCAAACGACATACTACTCTTTAAATTCTGAATAGAAATTAGAGAGTGGGGGGCAAACTGTTGGGAAAAAATAATTCATGAGTTGACTTATCTGAAAAGTCAACAGGTATATCATAAAAGTCAACAGTTGTATCATAAAAGTCAACAGGCGTATCATAAAAGTCTACAGGTACCTCCCAAATGGGATAGGTCTGAATGACATAGGTGCAAATGGCACAGGTCCGAATAATTCACCTCCAAATCTTCTAGAATGTGCGACCTCCGAATCCTACGGGATTAGATACCTCCGAATCTTACGAGATATTTACGAATTTCCAATTAATGATAAGTCCGAATCTAAAAAGGTAACTACAAAACCGACCTATGGACCGACCTCTGGGCCAACCTAAGGTTTAAGAGAACTCTATAAAAGGAGAGCTCCAACAAAGAGCACATAACACGCAAAGGCAGCTAAAAACGTTCAAGAACACCTACGATACGTGGGGTCGCTGTTCCATTATGCCTCTGCGAGTGCCTAAGGTCTACGCTCCACCATGCCTAAGGCCTATGCTCCACCATGCCTCTGCTAGTGCCTAAGGTCTACTCTCCACTATCTCAACTAGCTCGCACTTAGCTTCCACCACGTTTCCACTAAGCTTCGACCACGTCTCCATGCTTCCTTTAAGCTCCTTTATGAATGATATTTATAAGAGGGGGAACTCAATCTAGAGAGGGGGCACGACACAACAAGAGGAGGAAAAGCAGAACTCTTTACCTTCTAACAAAAGCACCGCTTGTGCCTAAGACAAGGAACAAGCTTTGCAACGACGAGCGACAAGCACTATCCTTCCCTAGGACGAGAAGAAAGAAGTCTCTTACCCGCAAAGCTTAGTGCTTTCCTTTTCTCTTCAAAACAGACCTTCGAAGGTACCTACGAGACTATGACGGAGCTCCAATACATGCTGATCGGACCTCCGGAAACACCTATGAAGCTCTAATTCATGCTAATCCGACCATCAATAAACACCTACGAAGCTTTGGTTCATGCTAATCAAACCTTCAACAACACCTATGAAAGTTCTGATTCATGCTAATCGGACCTTCAACAATACCTATGAAAGTTCTGATTCATGCTAATCAGACCTTCAACAACACATACAAAGCTGATTCATGCTAATCAGACCTTCGAAAACACCTATGAACTACGAGCGATTTGATCCCTCTGTGGGTACGTAGGCAGCCTTACAAAGGCGCAATTGCAAACACATAAAACAACGTCTTTATGCTTTAGTCAGATACCTTCGAAGGTATGTACAAAAATACGACGGAGCTTCGATACCTACTGATCGAACCTCCGGAAAACACCTACGAATAACGATACCTACGAATTGCGACATCTACGAATCGAAACACCTCTGAAGATCTTCTCTAAGCAACATCTTTACGCTTTCAACATATTATAGCTATAAGTTGTATTGCTTTAAGATCAATCATCAATAAATAACTACCGTCTTTCGTCATCCGTAGAACTATCTTTCGAACGTGTTAAATTTATCCCAAACAGATTTGAAATGATGACATAGCTTAAAACTATCTTAATTATTTTGAAAACTATGTTTACAATTTATATTTTTGTAGGTGACTTAATTTTCAACGATTAACTAAACAAAAAGAAATTAAAGTTTTCTAGGTGACTTAATTTATAACAATTAACTAAACAAAAAGAAACTAGAATATAATAATTTTGTCCGGCAGGTGATATTTAAAATGGGAACTTAATTATATATTTTTAAAATGGCATATCCTAATCGGCAGGTGAAAGCTTTTATTTCGTCCGACAGGTGATATTTTAAATGAGAACTTAATTATAAATTTTTAATAAAAAATTAAAATAAAATGCAACAATTAAAAGAAAAGTAAAATATCTATAATATCTTTAAAAAAAAGGTTTTTAGAAAACAAAATATCCACTCCAAGATTTAATGAAGTTGTAACTAATTTTCTAGGTAAGAATCAAATCTTTCGATTTTTCCGAATTTTAGATTATTACTCAACAAAAACATAACAATATCTTACTATGTATCTTACGGTTTTGGTTTCTTTTTGCGATATTCCAAAATATAATCTAATCTAATATCAAATAAACTAAAAAAACTATTATACGATCACATAAAAAAAATGTCAACACTCTTCTAACTCTCTATTTATATGATTTAGCTAACAAGAATTCCACAAATCAAAAGCTTGCTCCATCCGTTCTCACCTATTATCATAATGTCTATCATACCAAAACAAAACTTTCTTTTTGTTCTCTTTGAAAATCTTTTGACATCTTTAGAAAAACAAAAAAAACAAAGCTCAAATCGTTGTTTTGTGGAAATCCTTCAGGTCCTCAGAGAATTTCATTGAGATGGTATTGATAGATGAAGAGGTTAGTTATTCGTATGACAATTTCCTAACTTTATTGTCACCATATATCCAAATCGTATTCTTACAAAAAAAAAATTATTTTCTCTTTCAATATAGAGAACAAGAATCCATGCAACCATCAAAGACGATATGCTTAAAAAGCATCATAATGTTCTTATATATCTAAAATAAGGTAATTTAGTAACATTCAAAACCTTCCAACGGAAGGACAATTGTGGCGAATATAGGACCACTCCACTCCCTTACAAGATTTTCGTTATTCGAAGAACGGTCATCAAGCCGGTTGATGAATCTCTTAAACCGTTTCCCGAAAAATATTTCACTGACTTTCAAGATATTAAAGGTGGAATGGAAAACAAAGATGTCTTGATTGGTAAGTCTATTAACACTTTTTATATGAATCCCCTTACTATTAAAAGGGAAGTTCAAATAGTAAAAAAGCTTAGATGTTTTAAGGGAAAACGGTCATTAAAATACTGACCTGTGCAAATTGCGCCACTTTAAGGCCGAACTTTGTGTTGAGCCAATTAAGTTACAAAGGTGTGTTGACCGACCAACATTAGACACAATTTTAGTCAACATTAACTTCCGTGCACTACAAGAAGACAGGCCATTTGCCACTACCAGAAACGTCACAAATTCGTCACTAATGAGGCTTTTGCGACTACTTTGCGACGAAACAAGTCGTCGCAAAAACGCCGTCGCTAATTTGCGACGGATTTATGACGGATTTATGACTCCATAAGTCAGTTGCAAATTCGTCGCTAATTTGTGACGGATTAATAACTCCATAACTCAGTCGCAAATAAGCGACACAATTGTGACTCATGTAGGTAGTCACTAATTAGCAATGTATTTGGGACTGCATTTGGCGTGGCAAATAAGCGACTAATTAGCGACTTCTGATTTTGCGATTGATTTATGACTAACTATATTCGTCGCAAATTAACGACTAATTAGCTTCTAATTAGAGACTATATTGTTTTTGTCACATTTTCGGTTAGTCACATTTTGGTCACTAATTTGCCACTGATTTGCGATGCTTTTGTTTTAGAAGTGACCAAATTGAATCTCTTTCAAGTCACTTTTTAGTCACTTAAATGCTACAAATTGTTGTTTGTTTGTGTTGTTTTCAATTACCAAATGCTGTGAATAATAAAAAAACTTGAAATGCAAAATTATATTACAAAACAAACATTACAAAGAATGCTCCACAAGAAATTCTTTTAATACATAAAATGATACCAAAAACAAAACAAGAACAACAAAAATACAAACTTTTTCAATTTCTTATGGAGTTAGCACCTCCAAGCATCATCACCATCCTATCCAATCCGTAAGCAATACCACCTACAATTTCATATCAATTTCATAACAAATTCCATTTTAAAACACATGACAACACATAAGGCTAAACAAACTAGGTCGATTTAAACTTACGGTCTTCGGGATCTTCCGAAATACGCTTAACATGAATAGCAGAAGTACGTTCCATGAAAGGATCAGTGGTAATCACTGCAAGCTTATCACCAACATCAAAATCAACAGACCTAGCCGGAGAACCAAACTTGAATGTGAAATATTGCTTTCCAGATTTCACATCCCATAGCTTTGCAGTCTGATCAGCACTACCAGTAATCAATCTCACCGAATCCCCTAATCAAAATTCACAAAACAAATCACTAAAACTCCATCTTTCATACACCAAAATCAAAAGAGAAACGTCTGAAGAAAGAGTACCAGAGAAGCTTGCTGGAAGTAAGTGGGTGATTAAATCGAAATCAGGATTACTAGGAGCTATTGAAAAGCAAATATTTAACGGTAAGGTGGTAGCTAAGGGTTTTTTCACAGAAGGATTTCATTAGAGACTTACTGTCTAAAGATGTTACCTTAAACAAGATATTCACCAGCAAGAATCCAGCCACTACACCAAAACAGGGATTTAGCGACTACAGTTTGCGACTAATAACATAGTCGTTAAATTTGGCGATTATTAAGTGACTAATTCGCCACTAGTCTGTGACTAAATAAAAATAGTCGTCAATTAGTCGCTAAAAAGGGACTAATACATGTAGTCGCCGAAATGGTAGCTAATTAGCGACTATTTTACGACAAATTGGGACTCCATGGAGATTAGTCGCTGTTTAGTTGCAAAAGTAATGACTATTAGGTGACTGGTGCGGCGGGTCTCAAATTAGTCACATAATAGTTGTTAAAAACCGGTATAAAACACGTGTAAATCGAGTTGTGGTAGGTGTATCAGTTTACGGCGACTATTCGTTTTAGTCGCCTATTAGTTGCTTATTAGTCGCTTAATAGTAGCCAAAATTTCTATATAACGAAATTTTTATGCTTTCTTCTCGTCATTCACCATATCTTCGTTATCCTTTCTTATCTGTAATAATATAAATCGACCAGTAAGTGTGGAAAAATGGGTGGAAGGTTCAATTCTAGCAATTCTCGGGATTGGATGTATAATCGGATTGATGAAGCCACGGGAAATTTTTCGGAGGAGTTCACATTGGGGGTGGAGCAATTCATGACATTTTCTGGTAGCCAACTCCTTGCGCAGAGCAATGGAGGTAAGTTTTATTGCCCTTGTAGTATGTGCATTAACGGAAATTTCTTAGCGGGTTCAAAAATTTGGAGTCATCTGTTTAGCTATGGATTTATGCCGGATTACTATGTTTGGTATAAGCATGGAGAAGATATCAATATGAATTTAGGAACAAGTTATATTGATCCGAATTATGTGGAAAATGTAGTAGAAGATCCATATGTGCATATGGTGAATGATGCGTTTCGAGATAACGTTAATTTTGATAGTTACCATCAGGATGGTAATTATCAGGATGAACCGGTACGAAATCATTCAAAAAAATTCTATGACTTGTTAGAAGGTGCCAAAAATCCATTGTATGATGGTTGTCGTGAAGGTCAGTCGCAGTTATCCTTAGCTGCTCGGGTTTTACAGCATAAGGTAGATTATAATGTCAGTGAAAGGGGTGTGGATTCGATTTGTGATATGATGACCGAGTTTTTACCAGTAGGAAACAACGCAACCAATTCAAATTACGAGACCAAAAAATTGATGTCCAATTTAGGCCTCCCATCAATTAAAATTGATGTTTGTATCAAGAATTGTATGATCTACTGGAAAGAGGATGAAAGGGAAGATAAGTGTTTGCATTGTGATCATCCAAGATGGAAGCCTAAAGACAAGAACAGTAGAACAAAGGTACCATATAGTCGTATGTGGTATCTACCTATTGGCGACAGATTGAAGAGAATGTATCAGAGTGAGAAGACGGCAGCAGCTATGAGATGGCATGCCGAGCACGAAGTGAATGACGATAATGAGTTTCTAAAGGAAGCAGTACCTGAACAGAAGCTTCAGCTCAACTCAGCCTAAATAAGGATATAGCTCCAGGTAACTCCATTATCGACACTATATGCTCGCAAGAAGAAAAGAGAAACAAGTCAGTTTCAAGAAAATGTTAGTGTCGATAAGAAGAAAAAATCAGAATGGATTAATGGGTTAATGGAGTTACCTATAGGAATCTGGAATTGCAATAAGGAGATATTGATTCCAGGTGGAGCTGTTGGAAGAGATTCAAGAGAAGAAAGGTCAGTTCTTCGGTGTGTGTTCTTGAATCTAAAGGGATAAGTCGAGAGTGAATACTTCAGAGGAAAAGTATTACCTGAAGTTACAGGAAGTATGAGAAAAGGTTGTTCTCTTGTTATAAGCAGCTGTGAAGTCGAAGAAATGATTATTGACTTAAGGTGGAGCTGTGAAGACTAAAGAGATTTGAGAATATGATTCTCGGGTGGAGTAACTGCGGAGAAGAAGAAATCATAAAATCAGATTTTTGAAAGTGATGAAGAAGAGAGAAGATGATTCAGGTTATGGAGGCTTACCTAAAATCATCTGAACAACGCAGGAGGCTCAGTGGTTCATTTTAGAAGCTGAAAAATGGAAGAAGTAAAATTCTCAGAGGAAAACAGATCTCCATTCGTCACGGAAAAGAGATGAAGTGAGAATCAAGGGTACTTGAGAATTTCAAGAGAATAGAAGCTCAGATGAGAAAGCTCTTGAAATCCTATGAAATCGCGATTGGGAGAGGCAAAGAAGCTTACTAAGGAATTAGAGCTTGGCGACTTAAAGGGGTGAGGCTTCTCTCTCTCTCTCTCTCTCTCTCTCTCTCTCTCTCTCTCTCTCTCTCTCTCTCTCTCTCTCTCTCTCTCTCTCTCTCTCTCTCTCTCTCTCTCTCTCTCTCTCTCTCTCTCTCCCTCCCTCTCCCCCTAGGTTTTTTGCTCTGTGTTCTTGTAGCTCTTCTTCTTCGACTCGTCTCCAAAAAACCCTAGGAGAAGAGAAGCGAAGCAAAGAGAAGAGCATTGCGATGAGGCCGATTTTGATGAAGGGACATGAACGTCCCTTGACGTTTCTCCGGTACAACAGAGACGGAGATCTGCTTTTCTCTTGTGTAATTTCCGGCGAGATCTCTTGTCGCCGTTCTTCTCTGGCGACAAAGAAGAGGAAATCAAAGAGGAGGCGAGATCTGGAGACAAAGAGAGTAGATCTGTATAAAAGTGAAGAGGAGAAGAGGAGAAGCAGACAAGTGATTTTGTATAAAAGTGACCCAAATTTTGATTTTTTCAGATTTGGGTGAGAGGGAACTGAAATTATGGAAAGCAAATGAGCGGGAAACTAAAATATATTAGTCTCAAAAGAGTAACAAAATAGTTACTAATTTGTGACTGATTTGTGACGATTTTAAGTTAGTCACAAATCAAATCCCTAAACCCTAAACATTTAGACCCAAATTTTGTTCTTCTTCCCTTTTCCTAAACCATATACCCTAAATAAACTGATATAACTATTATACCACCACTAACAAAGCTAATTTACAAAAACATCAACTTACATAAACTTTCTTTAAAACTTCTAAGTGTTTATAAGCTAAAGTACATTAATGTTGTTCTCACATATGTATTTTTTTAGAAATTGATTTACTCACTACAACCACATCTTAGCTACTTTGTCATTGACTTTAGTATAAGTTGAATACAACTATGAATCATGGAAACATACATTTTGGGGTTTAATGTGTATTATTGTAAAATGGAGTGGCAAAGTAGTCACTAATCAGTCGCAAATTTACTTATGCGTCGCAAAATAGTGGTATATTTGTGACTATTTTGTGACGTTAGTATAGGTTGAGAATCCAAAACCCTAAACCCTATATAGTCACTAAAGAGTCACAAATTCGTCACTATTAATTTTTTTTAAAAATTGTTATTTTGAAACCCTAAACCCTATATGGTCACTAAAGAGTCACAAATTTGTTACTACCAATTTTTGTGACGCTTTTGTTACGCTCTTATGGTAGTCACTAATCTGTGACTGCTTTGATAGTCACAAATCCGTCACAACTTTGCGACTACTATAATCGTCTTCCAGGAGTCGCTAATTTGTGACTGATTTGTGACGACTTCTGAACCTATTTTTAGGTGTCACAAAGTAGTCACTAGTTTGCGACTACCTTACCACTAGTTTCTGGCGTCGCAAATTAGCGACTAGTTTATGACGCCTTTTATTGGCGTGGCAAATCAGTCGGAAATTGGTCTCAAAGTAGTCGCAAATATTAGTGACTGATTTTTCGGTCACAAACCGTAGTCACTAATGGACTGTTTTCTTGTAGTGGTGTTAGAGCCGTTAAACGGCGTTTACTGTATCTGTTAATTAAAAACGACAACGTTTTGTAAACAGAAAAAAACACCATTTGAAAACAAAAATCCCCAATTCCCATCTCAAATCCCTAATTTCTAAAATCAATCTCTCTTTTCTTCTTCGATCGTACTTGGATTCTTCTTCTTCTTCTTCCATCTTCTTCGATTTTCTTCATAGATGAGAACTAAGAAGCTTGCGGCATGACATAGTCGTCCTGCTATGTCTCCAGAAGAATTTGTCAGAAACAATGAAGAAGATGCGAGTCTTGAGGATGCGTCTAATGAAGTTGTTCCCGATGATGATTGTCCAATCGTTGACGACGCAGATGATGAATTAGAGAAGGATGGGAATGACGAAGATGATGAGGACGAGGGGATTGAGCAGCCTCAAGATGTACGAGAACGAGAAGCGAATGCGATATTAGCTTCTCGATTTGGAGAAGACGTTAGGAGGGAGGCAGAGAACAGTGATGGGGATAGTGCAGATGATATTTGGGATGATGACAAGATTCCAGATCCAGTTTCCGAAGACGATGAAGCTACGATAGAGAACGATGTGATAAGGGAAGAAGAGGAAGATCCTGATGTTCTTCTAGCTTTAGGTAAAACGTTCAATGACTCGGTTGAATTCAGGTCAGTGTTGCTTAAATACTCTCTTAAAACTGGATACGACATCAAGCTGTTTCCATCGAATGAATTGAAGTGTGGTGCGATTTGCTCTGACACGGAAGATAATTGTCCATGGAGAATCTATTGTTCATACGAGAGAAAGAAACACAAACTCCAAATTAAGACGTTTGTGAATGAGCATTGTTGTGTGAAATCAGGATATTCTAAGCTACTGAAAAGGTCAACAATTGCTGATTTATTTGAGGAAAGGTTGCGAGTGAATCCAAAGTTACTTCCTAGGGAGATGGTTGATGAGATCAAGAGAAGTTATAATATGATTGTCACTGATAATCAATGTCGGAAAGCAAAGACGAAAGTGGTTAAGAGAAGAGAAGTTGTACATGAAGCTCATTTTGCAAAAATTTGGGATTATCAAGCAGAGATCTACAAGAGTAATCCTGGAACTACTTTGGATATCGAGACAGTTCCAGGACCAACTATTGGAAGTAAACAAAGGTTTTATCGTCTTTTTGTTTGCTTTAAAGCACAAAGAGATGCTTGGTTGAATACTTGTAGGCCGATCATAGGATTAGATGGTGCCTTTCTCAAGTGGGACATAAAAGGTCATCTATTAGCTGATATTGGTAGAGATGGAGACAATAGGATAGTTCCTATAGCATGGGCAGTAGTAGAAATCGAAAATGATGATAACTGGGATTGGTTTGTGAGGCATATCAGAAATGAATTAAGACTTGGTGATGGAAGTGGAGTTGCAATTATATCAGACAAGCAACAGGTTAGTACTTTTAATAAAGCTTATTTTTGGTTTTTGAAGTTAAATATACTTAGTTTTCTTGTTGTTAATTTTCAGGGATTGGTGAAAGCTATTCACAATGTTCTGCCTCAAGGTGAACACCGGTTATGTGCTAGACATATTTTAGGGAACTGGAAGAGAGAGAGCACAGACAAAGAACTGGAGAGACTGTTTTGGAAAATAGCAAGGTCATACACCTTAGGAGAGTATAATGTCAATATGCAAGCCTTGATGAAGTATAATAAAGGTGCGTATGATTCTCTGCTAAAAACTTCTCCTCAGTTATGGTCTAGAGCGTACTTTAGGGTTGGTTCCTTCTGCAATGATGTGTTAAACAATTTGAATGAGTCTTTCAATAGAACCATTCGTGAACCAAGAAGAAAGCCTCTGCTAGAAATGTTAGAGAATATTAGGAGACAAGTTATGGGACGTACTGTGAAGAGGAATAGACTGTCTAATAGGCTGAAGACAAGATTCACAATGAGTGCACACACTGAAATAGAAGAGTAAGGATTGCATTAGGTATTTAGCCACAGGAGATCGGCATGAGGTAGATCTTTATGGTAATTGTTATTGTGTGGACATGAATTTGAAAACATGTGGATGTGGGAAGTGGCAGTTGGTTGGTATACCTTGTCCTCATGCTGCTTGTGTTATCACTGCAAAAAAACAAGTTGTTACTGATTTTGTTTCTCACTTTCATACAACTGAGACTTGGAGAAAGACTTATGAAGAGAGTATTCAGCCTGTGTAAAGTGATATAAAATGGCCTCCTCAGAATAGGTTAGGTGTCTTACCTCCTGGTATGAGGAAAGGTAATCCTGGTAGGCCATCTACTCATGCTAGGAGAAAATCTCAATTTGAAACTACATCATCTTCAAGCAAGACCAAGTTATCACATGAGCATCGAGTTATGACTTGTTCAAACTGTTTAAGAGAAGGGCACACGAAGCTAACTTGTTCCAATCCGACTGTCCTTCCTCCAGCAAAGAGACCAAGGGGAAGACCAAAGAAGATTCAGGTTTGTTTTGCTTTAAACTTATCCCATTTACATTTGTTTAACTGGTTTTACACTGTCTCATTTCTGCATGTAATGCTTGATTTAGACACACGAAGGATCAGCAGCATCACAAGGATCAGGAATGGCACTATCACAAGGATCACACATCGAACCCTCACAAGGACCATAGAGATCTACATGATCTCTTTTCTATGTCTCTTTCTTTGTTTCTTTATATGTTTCAAAACTATGTCCATGTATTTGTTTCAAAACTATGAGTGTGTTTGCTTTTGAATCAGTTTGTTAAACTATGAATGTGTTTTCTTTTGAATTACTTTGTTAAAACTATGAATCAATTTACTTCTTATTATTATGCTTCTAGTGCTCTCTTTTGGTAATTACTTTGAAACTCAAAAAAACCCCAAATGCAATACACTAAGCAAGTCTTTCAAATTACTCATTCTCTGATCCATATTACATCTCAATCTTTGATCCATATTACATTTTGTCTTCTAAACAAGATAAACTCAAAATCAGAAGAGAAGATATGCAATGACAATGAAGATGAGACATATACATCCACAAACGATTTTGGTGATGAGTTTCATGTTCATCAGCTCCACCCTGCTAGAAATTACCTCTTCATTCAAGTCGTAGATCACATCTTTTAAAATTTGAACCTCTGATTTCACGTTGTTCAATTCAGTCTCAATGTTGTCGACTTTCGGCAATGCATCTTCAAGCTCTTCAAGCATCGACTCTTCAACCCATTTGAAGAGATGATCCTGATAATACAATAACAAATTATATTGTGGAGATAATATGTTATTTGAGGACAAAAGTGAGGAGAATACTTACATCTAGCTTCGTTACACATCGGTGAAAAGGACGACCTGGGTTCTCTTGTGTTTTCGATGTATACATCCGAACATCACTTCCACACATACACTTTGATGGAAATCCACGGTCTCGTTTTGCCCCTTTTGGTTTAACAAATAATTTCTGTGAATTTGAGCTCATCTCTGCGGAAAGTCAAGAGAGAGGAAACGAGATAGATCGAAGAAGAATAAGATGAGGAATGAGAGAAATTGATTTTAGAGACAGGAAAATCGAAGAAGATGGAAGAAGAAGAAGAAGAATCCAAGTACGATCGAAGAAGAAAAGAGAGATTGATTTTAGAAATTAGGGATTTGAGATGGGAATTGGGGATTTTTGCTTTCAAATGGTGTTTTTTCTGTTTACAAAACGTTGTCGTTTTTAATTAACGGATACAGTAAACGCCGTTTAACGGCTCTAACACGGAAGTTAATGTTGACTAAAATTGTGTCTAATGTTGGTCGGTCAACACACCTTTGTAACTTAATTGGCTCAACACAAAGTTTGGCCTTAAAGTGGCGCAATTTGCACAGGTCAGTATTTTAATGACCGTTTTCCCGATGTTTTAATGTTATTTGTTTTCACCCAAAAAAATGATGACATGTCTTTAGAAAAAGATGACATGGCATAAACAACCAATTTCAATAATCAATCTTTAAACAAAAATTATTATTATTATTATTACTATATTAATATATTAATATGAAAAAATTGAATTTATTTTAAATTTTTTAAAAAATCGAATTCATTTTAAATTTAATAACCAATTTCAGTTTTTTAATATTTTTTAACAACTAAAAGGAAATTGAGTTTAATTAGAAATTACAATATTTGCTTATGGATTATTTCAAAGAAATCAAATTCCCTTAAATCTAATTATATACTAATAAGTTTTAAATACTAAAAATAAAAAATTATTTCCGATTCTGTTGTTATTTGGCCATTATTTGGTATTTTTGATTTTGTTGTCATTCAGTTGTTCTTTATTAGATTTCATTTTAATTAATTAGATTAGATTACAAAATATTACGAATAGTATCCTAAACATATATTAATTTTCTACATGCATGTAGAATAACTTAACTAGTTTTAAAACTATACGATACTAGTTTTAAATAGTATCCTAAACATATATTTAAAACAAACACAATGTCTTTTTTTATATATATATAATTCGGATTCTTAAATAACTTAACTTATTATCCTGAGAAAGGGTTAATCGCCTCGATCGAAGGAAGGATGATTGATCAGGAACACGATTCATCGATCCTTCTACTTCCATCATTATCATCACCTCTTTACTTCACCACAACATCGGAACAATGAATTACTCCCTTCGCAGTTCGAACTCGGATCGGCGGGGACAAGAAACTCCGGCGATTCTCAAGGTAGATCGATCTAGAATCGTATAGTCTCTAATCGCCGGAGTGTTGAGCTACTTTGAGATTTTTATTTTCCTTTCGAAACGAAATCTCTTTTTTTGCATTTTTATTTCACTTACAATGTTTAAATAATTTAAATCAACAAATCATGTGCTGTCGTAAACAACATTATGTAAATGTAATGTACACCCAAGTCTATCTCCTTGCGCTTACGCAATATATTTGTTTTCTTTAGAAGATACTCTAATTTAGCAACCTTATGAAATTTTGACAAAAAAATACTAGCATAAAACTACTTTTGTCTCATATACAAATTATTGACTATTCTTCCCTTCTTTATATGGACATATGAAACCGTGGGTTGATAACATGTATAAATACTTTTTGCACTTATCCTTTTAAACTATATGCATTTTATGGCAACTATATTTTCTCCACAGAAACTAGAGCGATTTGGGCAAAGTGAAAAAATATATTGGGACAAATTTATACGTTTGGAGTTCACGGATCTGGGTATAAACCATTATCGAGATCTACTGAGGGAGAGTTGAAAATTGACGAAGTGATTAGGAAAATGAGCAAGAGATTTTAAAAAGATGATCTTCACTAACTGTGAGATTGTACTCTTTCTTTACCTCCTCAATCATCTCTAGTTTCATTATCTTCGGATTATTTCTTAACCTTTCAGCAAACAACCACGAAATTATTCCTACCTTAAACATATTTGTATAACTTGACCTAACACATATATGATTACTATCGTAGACCTTTACTTGCATCTTTTCTTTCTTTCTATCTAACGAGCAGTAGCATCTCCATGAACATTTTCCATCTCTGTCTGAGCACTTTGCACCAACCTTCAAACCTCGTCACCTGTAAAGCTTAATGACGTATCTCGTCTTCAGAGAATACCTTAGCACATAAGTCTTGAAATCTTTTGGGAGTTGAATGTTTTACCCGATCTCAGAAAATCTTCACTATCTTCAGCTTCTTCAGAAGCATTACCTTTTGCTTCAGGATCATGTTCGTCATCACTGGTTGAATGAGGTTATAGAATCCTCTCAGCATCCTATATTTCATCTCCACTATTTGCATCATTCTCGTCTCCATTTTCGCCTTCTCTCGTATCCACTCCAAACTCAACTTCAAATTTCTCACAATCTTGTTCCTCTAGACCTATACCTCCGTTGCAATCTTCTTTTGGAATAGCTGCAATATTCGGCGAAACTTTTTAATAGTTCTCGTTTCCCTCCTCCGCATACCCAACCTCATCACAGTCTTCATCGCTAACAACCGCACAATCATCTCCACTCAGTGCCTCACGATCTTTTTCAATATCTTCTGCCACTATTGTTTTGTCTTTTTTGTTTAGATTGACGAAAAACCTCAGTCTCTGATACTGGAACGACGAGTCGGAACACTTTTTCGTCCACCACGGATCCTCACCACCATCACGATTTGAGAAAAGACTAAGCGATTTTTTATTTATTTTTGGGATTTGAGAATTTGGGGATTGATTTTACGATTTAGGGATTGAATTCACGATTTGGAGATTTTGTTTCCTCTGTGTGCGTTAAACGAGTTGTTTTCTGTACAGTAATACGATTCCATTTTGAGTAAACGGAAACTTGTCACGGTGAATTAACTCCGTAAAATGATGTCTAATAGATATTTAACGTCGTGCCTTAAATGTTTAAGTCAACATTTTAAAAATTGGCTCTTTTTTGACATTTTCCCTTAATTACCGAGAAGATGCAAATGGTTAGAAGGTAATGGTTGGCAAGAGAAGCGACCATTCAATATCATATCTTCCGAAGAAATTCTAACCGTTAAAATAATAGATCAGGTTCTAAATCAGATGAGAGCCGTTGGATACACATTTTTTTTATACGAAAAGTGCTGACGTAAAAAAATCCGTTTAGGCCCACAAACGTAAAATAACGTCAAGGTCGCGGCCCATATTAATTCAGGACGCGCGTGAGAGAGAGTTTACTTTACAGACACCAAACCAATTGCTTTTTCTCCTTCGACTCTTCTTCTTCTGCGATCGAGATTAGGGTAAAATTGGGGATATGGAGAACCCATGGAGTGAAGAACGGTGGAATGATCCTGAGTTTGTCCGAGCCCGTGAGGAGGTGAAACATCTGTCTCTCTTTTTCAATTATTCGTAATTGGATTTGCTCCTAATAATAATTGGATTTGATTTTGATCTAGACGCTACAGGAAATGTCCTCTGCCATACCTAAACCTCCTAATGACCGGCATAGAATGTATCAAGCACACTTTTCAGATTCCGATGTAATAATACCTCCCTTTATTTTGGTTATGGTCCGATTATGTCAATTACGCATAGTAATCTCTTGTGTGAATGTTGGCTAGGGTTTTCTTGTGGGTAGAGACTTAAAGCCTCGGCAGTCGCAGCTGCAGTCTTTCTATCGCACCGGCCTCTTCGCTAGACTCGGCCTCTACTGTTACAATTTTCAAAAGGTCTTGTTTCTTTCTCATCTTATTCCTTCTTCTTCTTCTTCACGTATATCACTCTCGCTTCTTGTAGGGTACAAACTACTGTTTTAAGTTTCTCAAAAGGTGTTATGAACAGCATGGTTGCCCCATCACCAAGTTTTTCATAACACTCGAGGCACTGAATCCAGAAGACCCACGTTCTCCACTCACTCTTGAGACTAAACTTCAGTATGCTGGATTTTCACAACCTGTCAAAACATGGTGGGAGACGTGCCTTTGCAGGTTGGAAGGTAATTGAAAGACCTCTTGCACTATTTGTAGGCTGGTGTGCCTCAAAGGACTGACCTTTTTTCTTTTTCTTTGCGGCAAAAGGTAGCGAAGAGGCTGCTCATGACTGGAACTATGAAGCAATAACTCCTCATTACAAAGGTGAAATGCCCAATTGGCCGTCTCTTGATGAAAACCTCCAACAATGCTATTATGAGGTAACTCCCTACTCGTGTAGTCAAATTATATGTCGACCAAGTCATGTCTTGTTAACGGTCTGTGGGGGATCCTTATATAGGTGCAACAATCCGAGCTGCTGGGCCTGGACTACTGGTGGCTGCATCTCTTCACTGAGTTTGCATTCTTCTCTAAATGGAGTGGAACACTCGCGCCGCGTAGAATTGCGGATTCCCTACCATTGAAGACTCAGAAGGTGGTTGTGGAAACTCGAGGAGAAGCTGCAATAAAGCCGCGTGAGATGATGCTCAAGGCCCCAAATGCCATCTTCTACATTAGTTTCTGCTGTGGGAACGATCCAGCAACAGGTGAGCCAGCTAATTACAGAGCCGTTGTACGCAAGACCATGGATGGGAAACCAGGTCACATGCGCCTCGAGGCTAGCTGTTGGACCATCTAATCGAGAGCTGCAAATGAGACTCAAATTCACAAACTTGGAAACATCTTTAGAGTACTAAGTAGTATTGTATGATCCAACTGATGGATCGATTATGTTTAAATGACCATATATCCAGTGTTGATGTTGTTGGCAGCTTATAATGATATATCCAGTGTTGATGTTGCAGGCAGCTTATAATGGTTTGGTTTGTTGTCGGTTAACTCCCAACTTAGCTTTCATAGTGAAATTGCAATGTAACGTTATGCTAAAAGTAATTGAACAAGTTGATAGGTTTGCCTATACACAAGAGAGAAGCCAGGGTCTAAAAGTATTAATTATGATCTCAACCTTAAAGATACAATTGGAAAAGAGCACTGGAAGCTAGCATGTAATGCAATCCCTTTCCAAATTTTTCTTGTAGACACTTGGTATTTTTGTGTGTTTTACTTCCTTAGCCATTTCAACGATACTAAATCTCATATCAGGTTTCAAAATTAACCACTGGACCGATTTACAAACTCAAATGCCATAGTTAACACACAAAAAAAACATTCGATACTAGAGCGCAATCGAGAGTGTACGGTTGATAACTATAAGCTTCTTGCTCCATTAACTATTGAAATTTTCACATATTATTGATAAACACGGTTTGGATAGTAGAAAAAGAGATGACAAATCATAAGGAATGAGGTGAAGAAGATCAGAAGAAATGAAGGGAAGAAGAAGAAGAAGAAGGAGGGATTCTAGGTTGAATTCACTGCTTTCCGATTATGATCCACACGAGGACAACTCCCTCTTGATACGTGACAAAAACTTGGCTACGTAATTTCCGATTGATTTCCTTTTGATTTCTTGTTCCAACTCGTCCCAGAATGAGGAATCTGACTTACCGCACTTCTCAAAAACTTGCTTTACCACCAAACAAAAGAAACAGTAAAAGCAATCATACTATAGTAAAAAGTAATGTATTTAGATTTTTGAGAAAAAGATTATTAATATGTGAAATGGATTTTCTTTTGCATCAGCAAGGAAAGAAGACGGCCTAGAGAGCGGTGGAAGAGGACGGTCGACGGTTGCATAAACAATTCCCCAGATAAATATTTATATAATAAAATAACCAAAATGCAATAGTATGTTGTATTGTACCTTCAACCCTTGTTTTCGAGGTTTTCGACTCTTTATATATATTTTTTTGCTTTTCCAGAAAGTTATATATAATTTTTTTTTCTGCTTATTTTGCTTTCAGTGGAGTACATTATCACTTCTTCGGATTTTCAATTATCTTGACAGATAAAGAAAAAGAGAGCATAGTAATGAATTGATTTTCTCTTTTCTTGACGCATGCATATACAACCCATCTTTTTGGATTCAAATTCAATTTTTTTTTTCTATTGTAACTTTTTTTTTGTTTATGTTGAGCAAAACGTGTAGAGATTGCTTGCAAGAGAAACAACACACAAATTGGTAACTGAGTTTCCGGCTTCACCGGTACGTCTCGGGGGAGGTCTCTTGCTCCCAAACTTCACTATATGAGAAAGAGGTTACAAACACCACTAACTTGTGGTGATATCTTTTGTTTTACAGGTGCTCTCTCAAGAAGAAGAAAGATCAACGACCCTCACCAAAACCCACACAAAGATGAAGAGAACTTGCTAGAAACCCTCACTTCTTGTTTTCTCTAGAAAACTCTTTTAGCGGTCTTGTCTCACCTTTTCTTATACTTCCACTATCTTACGTTGTAACAAATATATATGTGAATTAACTTGGGCCAAAGTCTTTGTTCTTCCTCTCTTCATGTCAAATTCGTCTGGCCCATTAAGGCCCATGTGAGTTTATGCCAAACCCAACAACAAACTCCACCTTTTGGCAAAAACACACTTCCTCGACAACATCGACCTCTGAAAAACCAATCTCCTCTCTTTCTCACTTTGTGAAACCATCGATCACCACCACATCACCTTTGATGCGAGCATAAATAATGATGTGGAGAAGGAAGATGAGCGGGAAAAAGAAAGTCAAAACCAATCTCACGTTCAAGACTTAGTCCTTTTCGATTATTATTTCTTTTAATTGTGTTTCATGTTTTTTGCAAATAAGTTGAAGTGGTTTCCTAGTTTGTAGGAGCACTTGGCCATTTTCCCATTTTCCTTGTTACATGAATCGTGTGTGATTCATTCTTTGCTTCCTTATTTTGTTTTCTATTTAATCAATGAAAAAACCAAAAAATAAAGAAATAAACTTCCAACTACACAACTATGAAACGTGAGTTAGTGGAAGACAACCCCACTAATATAGGAGACACGTATGTGTTCTCATCAAGCTTCTCCGCCGGCGATATACTCCGGTGATCTCCTCCATCTCCGGCGAACATCTGAGTCCCGCCGGTTCTCACTTTTGGCGAATCAGAGATCCCACCATTATCTCTCTTTTTCGCCATTTGTGATGAGTTGAAGCTGGCTGCTTCATCTTCTCCGGCGAATCAGAGATCCCACCATTATCTCTCTTCTTCACCATTATCTTTTGATTTTTGTTGTTATTCCGTTGTTCTTTATTAGATTTTATTTTAGTTTATTAGATTAGATTACAAAATATTACGAATAGTATCCTAAACATATATTAATTTTCTACGTGCATGAAAAAATTTAAAACAAACACAATGTCTTTTTTTATATATATAATTCGGATTCTTAAATAATTTAACTTATTTTTACAAAAAAAATCCCACCCGTACATTGCGCCGACTAATCATCTAGTTTTACCTAACTAGGACGTCAAAATTAATTAATTAATTTAAAAAGAAAATATAAATTTCTTAACGCCCAACATATTTCCATTACCCGAAGCCCTAATTCCCAAATTCTCTTCCAAAATTTCGATCACGATCTCTGCGAAATCGAGAGAGAAATCCGAAATCTTCCTGCGATCAAGTCTCCTTCAGACATTTCTAAAGGTAATCTCTTGTTCGATTTATCAATTTTTTGTTTTTGGTTGTTTCGATGTTTGTGTTCATCCTTTGATCTCTGTGAGAAGAAAACAATTGGATCGAGATTATTGGCTTGTTTTTACTAAAATAAAAGTAATTGTTTGGTTGCATATTTATTTCTTCCTAGACTCGTCTCTTTTCTCAGTATCAGATCTGAGGACTTGGGTAGATTAGCATCAAGTGTATTACGAAGTGGAGTTTCGAGAGCATCTTCCTCCTCAGCGCAGAAGGAAATAGAAAGGCAAAGAGAGATTACGCGAAAGATGTTGGTTTCCGAATATGATGATTCAGACGAGGACGACTCCCACTTGATACGCGACGAAAACTTGGCCTATGTAAACTGATTTTCTTTTGATTTCTTCGTCTTCACAGGTTCTCACAAATCTCTCTGTCTTGCTTTAGGGTTTCGATCTGGATTTATCTGGTTATGGTCCCGCTACCCTAGTTAAGTCTACTTGGGGAGTTGATTTTGAAATCGCCATTTTTGCTAGGCTCGGACTCCACTGCTACAATTTCCACGAGGTATTATTCTCTTTATTGCGGATTGATTGTTTTCTTATCAATTTATATTCTTATTGCCCCTCAAAGTATTATAATTGATTTCTTGCCAGATTTCTTTCTTATCAATTTTATATATGACAGGGAACAAACTATAAGTTTTTGCGCTGGGAAAAATATAATGCTACTACAAATTTGGACTTCTACATAACTTTGGAGGCTAAGGATCCATCCTCCCCCTCGCCCATCTCTTTTCAGACGCTACTAAACTATGTTGCATGTACAGCTACTGTCACTACCTGGAGAACCTTGGCCGCCAGAATCAAATGTAACCCCAACATTACCTTATCATTCAGTTTCGGTTTTAGATGATGACTAACTGTGTTCACTTAAAAAAGGTAACGAAGCTCTGGATGATGATTGGGACGACACAGCAATAAATCCTTCCTACAAATGTAAAATGCCCCAATGGTTGCCTCAGGATCACTTATCACGCCACAATAAATATTTTTACGTGGTAAGATTTTTGGACCTGAGAGCTTATATAAGTTTTGTTTGTGAAATGTTACCAAGGTAAAGGTATATTCATTTTGTTGCAATGCAGGTGCAAGAATCCGAGATACAAGTGAATGAGTGGCTGCATCTATTCACCGAAATCGCCTTCTACGTCAAAACAAAGCATGTAAGTCCTTGAATTGCAACCATCCTCCTCTTCCAGAAGAGCAAGATATTAAAACCAGCTTCTTTTTTTTTTTTTTCTTTTCTCGCAGAAGTTGAATGATTCCCCACCCTTGGTGATCAAGAAGGTAGTTGTGGAAACTAAAGAAGAATACAAATCAGAGGCGCGTGAGAAGCTCAAGGCAGATAACGCACTTTTCTACATAAGTTACGAGTCTAATAATCCAACGAAAACTCACCAAGCCATAGTGAGGAAAACCATGGACGGGAAGCCAGGACACATGTGCCTTGATGTCGCAGATAGAACCGAAGGATAGACATCTTGTTATTTTATCTTTCCAGCACACTTGTTTGTGGTCGAATGTTTGAGTTAATTATGTTATATTTCTGCTTTAGGTTGGTTATTCTTTGTTGGCTGTTGTCTCATCCTGTTTCGGGTTTGCAATCCAAACTTGGGCATTTCAGTGTTAAGCTGTAGAAAATTGGTTGAAGTGAGATCACTACGCTTTATTATGCATCTTCTGCTGTGAAGTTAATTTGATATTAGCCATATTTGGTTTAGTTGGTTCTTCGATTATACTTCTGGAAATTGATTCTAGGTCTCTATTCTTTGGAGCTTAAGAAGTTATTTTCATCAAGTTTTATCTCATAGAAACTTTTTTGTTCGATTTTTAATGCTCAGATGTATCACATTGATATGGTTTCACTCACATATTCAGTCGAGCTGAATTGTTTTCGGTTTTTGTTTTGAATTATATTTTGTTTGCATGAGCCAAAAAAATTCAAAAGCACACAAAGGCTTGAAGCTTAGGAGACATTATAAAGTTTCAACACAAAAAGCCATTAGATTAACTCAGGGTTTTGGTTGTGTTCTCAAGCTTCACGCAATGTGTTGAGCCAAAGCAAGAATCTTGAGATGTTTCTTCTTGTGAAGCTCGTGCGGAACAGGACCAAACACTCGAGTACCAATCGGCTGGCGATCGGTTTTCGTATTCTTATAACAAGAACAACCGCGTTATCATCAAACCTAACTTCGCTTCCATCAACACGACCTCTCTGCATCGCAGCTCGAACAACCACACCGTAAACTACAGCTCTTTTCTTCACTTTACCATTTGGCATCGCTTCCATCATCGAAGCAACTATGGTATCGCCAAGTCTAGCTCCTTTTTTACTCTTTAATGCTTGAATACACATCACTTTCTTCGCACCCGAATTGTCCACGACTTTAAGAATCGTCCCCATTTGAATGAATGTCCTTCCCTGTTGTTGCTGTTTCCGCCAAAAAAATATAAGCTTTACGACATCAAAACATTCGAACTATATCCATTTCGATCCACTTATCCGTTCAAATTCAATACAAAACATTCATTTAACCGTAAAGAAAAAAGCCAATATCCGTTTTAAAACGAAGAAAAAAACACACAAATACTAAAATTCGAAGAGGCGGATTCCGAATAAATGTATAAGTGATTGGTTCTTCTGACCTGAGAGAGTCTTTGGTAAGAATTCATTAAACCAGATAAATCTTTGGTAAGACGAATGAACGTCCTCCTGAACATGATTTTGTATAACAATCGAAAATCAGACAACAACAAAAAGACAAAAAGAAGAGATTTTGAGCATGAAATTGAATAAACATCATCATCAACAACGACAACAACAACAAAACAACCCATTTTTTTTATAGCTTTTTGAATCTGTGTTTCCAAATCCCACAGTTTTTTGAATTTGCATAAAAATAATACGATTCACAGTTTTCCAAATCCCACCAAGAGACAAAACCCATCAACACAGTCTAAAAACATTCACAGTATCTCAGGATCAATTTGCATAAAAATTGAGATCGAAGAAGAATCTCTTACCACGGGAGAATCTGGAAGCTAAAGCTGCCGCCATTTCTGCAATTGAAAGCTTCGATCTTTATGTCAATAACTGTGTAAGATAGGATATTACACAGAGACAGAGATAAATAAATGGATTCGAAATATTCAGACTAACGAGTTTGGTGATGGAGAAGAAAACAGATTTGACGAAAGAGAGGCGGAATCAGGAAAGGTTTAAGAGTGGCAGAAAAATGTAAATACGATGTTTAATCAGGGGTATACTGGTATAATTTATATTTGATTTTTCCGGTACATTTCTACTTTCGGTCCAAACAAATGAATGTTGGGTATAGCTATTTTAAGAAAAAGTACGAAATCTGATACGATCATAAGATGATGAATTTATAAATGCAGTAATACCAATTTCCTTGAAACATTATAACTATTTCTCTTATAAATATATATATATATATATATATAAGATAAATATATATTATCACAAAACAAGCTCATTCATGGTTGTATTCTCAAAGTTAGTACAATACACTATGTCGTAGCAATAACTAATACAAAAATTATAATATGATTTCATTTTTGTGGAACTAACGTTTTTGAAGTGATATGAATCTAAAAACACTAGAATGTGAGTATTTATAGGGATTTTGTGTGGTATACGTTCTTTATTTTCAGGGTTCTGGCTAAATTTAAATACCAAATGAACCACTAAAACCAATGGTCCAAGGACAACGTAGTGTAGGAAAGAAGAAAACTTGAAGACGATGATATGATCTGATAAATCTCAATTGTTGTTACCGAAAACCAAAAATTGGTTGTGCATAAACAACATGGAAACATAATGTGTTTTAGTACCGTTTTTAAGTTTATCATCTTGTCATGGGGAATAAAATATCTTTTTATTGCCATGAGAAAATAAATTATGGTCATTTGTTGCGCGTTATATTAACTTTCCCGATGTTTAGATGTTTTTCAATTTAGTCTGCTACAAGTTTTCCTTTTAATTTCCGTCGAAAACAAAAAGTCGGTTATATAATAGGACAGTTCTCATAGATACCACTTTTTCACTTTTTTTTTCCAATCATACCACCAATTTTTAAAAGTTCCCTAGATACCACTTTTTTCAAAAGTTTCAAAAATACCATTTTTTGCAAATTAACTTTAAAATGTTCAAAACTAAACCCTAAAGCTACACTCTACCCCCTAAAACTATATCCTAATTGTACAATGGTTAACCCAAACCCAAGATTTTTAAATTCTAGACTCTTTAAAAATCAATTTTTGTGTTTGTGGTTTTTTTGGAACTTTTAAACTTTTTTTGAAAAAGTGATATTTTTAGAATTTTTAAAAATTAATGGTATCTAAGGAACAAAAACTTTATTTGGTGACATCCTAGGGAATTTCTCTATATAATATCTTAACATGTTTGTGTATATATATATATGTGGGAGCTGGATTCACATAATTGAATTTGTAAGGTTCTTGGAAGAGTAGAAAGCTTTTATGTTAGAAAACACAAGACAAAGATCTAAAGATGGTTTTTTATTAGCCGGAAGGCTGTAAGCAGAATAGTACAGAGTTTCTGTAAAGAGTTTCAGATCCTTCTTTCTGGGTAAATACAATGAGCTATATATAGCTTTTCTAATCTAGGTTAAGTGCTAGATATGGGCCTGGCCCATTAAGCCATAAACAGCTTTTAGGCCCATAATATCATTAAGCCCATTTTAAACATAGATCTAATTCTATTTTGGGCCTAATTACAAATTGGGCCCTTTAAGCCTGTTCAGGATTTCTTCTAGGTCGATGCTTAGAGAACATGTGTCGCTGACATTGCCAATGCCCTCCAGAATATTGTCTTGACGAGACGAAATCGTAAAGTTTTGTTCTACTGCATTATACATGTTGTCGAGCTTACATGTTTTTGTAAATGCTTAGCTCGGCGGAGACTTCCTATGGACTCGTGTTTTGGAATAGCTGGTCGTCAATGATAAAGATGTATAAGTGGGTGAACAAGCCTTGGTTAAAACCTTGTCTAGAAAACCCTGTGGGAAAAAACCAGATCAAGGGGAAAAGAGCACAAGTCACACACTTCTGATTGGAATTATTGTCATCGAGTTCCCAAGTTTATGTAAATGTTCAACTCGGCAGATATGGTTTGACCCGTTGCTGTTTACTTTCTTTGAAAGGTTTTTGTTTTGCCGAGCTCCCATGTTTCCGTCAATGTTCAGCTCGGTCAATAGGGATTTTGTCATTGTCGGCGAGCTCCCATGTTTAAGTTAATGTTCAGCTCGGCAATGGAGATTTTTGTAATCGTCATCGAGCTTTCATGTTTCGGTTAATGTTCAGCTCGGCAGGCATGTTTTTGATACATTTATCTTGGTTTGGAATGAGGTCATCTCCTGCATTCCCACTAAGACGACGAAGATGTGCTTGAGTCGGTAACGAGACTGTGCCGATGTATTTTGAGACATTGTCGAGATGAATAAGTAGGCGAGCTTGGAATTAAGATGGGATTTAACTTGCTTCGTCATGGAGGTGGAATCCATTAGTTGTTTTGTTGTTAGATTAACTCCCGTGCTTCAGAAGTTGAATTTGCATCGAGGTCGAGACATTGACATGTGTAAGAGTTCGTTTCCGATAAGAGCTGTCGAATGATAAGATTGATGCGATGTAAGCTCCCCCCAGCTTGGCAGTATCGAGTTATGATGATGCCGAGGTAAAAGCTGTCAAAGTTTAAGATTAATGTGATGGACCGTGAAGCATCCAGGCATTGACGTCTTGTCATCGAACTCGGGAAGTTTCAGATATTCCGTGTTGAGCCGATGCTACCATCTTTTCCTGACTTATTTCTTTTGTGAAGAATGAGCCTAGTGGGCTGATGAGACTGATTGACTTTGCTTTGTTGAATTTTGAAGCACGTTCGAAGAATATCTGGAATATTTCCTGAGAATCCTCTAGAATATTCTTCTAAAAACCAAGGGATTTTAAGAAATCCCCAAGTATAAATAGACCTCCTTGGCAGTGTATTTTTTTTTACCAAGTAATTTTTTCCTGAGGTAAAGAGGTAAATTTTTTTTTTTTTTTTCTCGTAGTGATTTTTTTTTTTTTTGCTTGGTCGGCTTCTTCTTCCTCCTCCTCTCCGACCTGCGCCGCAGCCGTCGTTGCGGAGATCGACAAGCCTCATCATCCTCTTCATGCCGTCGCCGGAACGTGCTCGACTTTGCCTTCGTCGTTGACGGATCAGCAGTCACAATATTCGCCGTTGCCGATCGAGTTAGCCGCAATCCTCGCCGTCGCAGATCGAGTTAGCTGCAATCCTCGCTGTCGAGCTCTTCGTCCAACTGTTAGCTCTGCTCGTAGCACATCGCCAGAGGAGGAGCTTTGAGATCGATCCGCCGCCACATCTCTCTCGGAAGCCATCGTCGTTCTTAACCGGAGCTTCATGTTCGTGTGGTGGTTGCGTTTAAAACCTCTAAATGCTACTGGGATCCACCAAGTCGACTTTAAAGCCTCTAAATGCTACTATTGCCTTTGTTTTTGTCTTCCAGTTCCAAGTAGTGCTCATAAATTTCTGGGAGACTTATTTGATCTTCACGCCGCCTTCATCGCTGAAACAGAGATTTCTCTTTACGCCAAGTCAGAGACGCGCTTGTTCGAGAATTTGGAATGCTATTGTCGGATCCCTCACCAGAAATGTCAAGAAACATGAGGAAATTATCAGCGCGTGAGAGGATAGCCGTTGAGGCGAGGATTGACACTAGTGTGAGGGCATCGCAGCAAGGTAGACCATCGATCGTGGTATCGCTGCCGTTAGCCGTTACTATCTCCGTCGTTGTACGCAGCCGATTAAGCTTGGAGATCATTTTCGTTGCTGTGCGCAGCTGATTAAGCATGGAGATCGTCGTTGCTGTGCACAGTCGATTAAGCATAGAGATCGTCGTCGCATTGTTTGACTCGAGATTCAGCAAGGAAGCTTCAAAGATCTACGTCGTCAACAGTGTAGCCTGCTGTTGCGTCCACTTTTGCCTTTGTCGAGATCTCCATGCGATTGAGATGCTCATTGCTACGGCTGCTGCTATCTTCGCTGCTTAGCTTACCATCGCAAGAATCTGGACCCGTCGCCATCTTTGTCACTAAACGACGATAGACAGAGGAGATTCGGCTCCGATCAGCTTATATTTTTGACAGGAATCGATCGCCGCTTGCTGCCTTCGTTGGGAGCTCCTAAGTATGGAGACGTTCCTTGATGCTGCCGTTGCTCCATTGTTGTTGGCAGAAATTATCAGAGATAGGTGCGACGATCTGCTTGTACGAGTGACGCCTTGCTAGAGCTAAGAGCGACGATCCGCTTAAGATAGAAGCAACGATCAATGAGAGGAGCGACTGCCTGCTTGAGAGGACCGCTGGCCTGCTTGAGATAGGAGTGATAATCCGCTAGAGGAGTGCCGGCCTGCTAGAGACAGGAGCGACGATCTGCTTGAGATAGAAGCGACAATCCGTGAGAGGATAGTGATGCCTTGCTGGTTTGAAGAATCACGAGGCGGGTCTGTCGTATGTAGATGAAGTGTTTGAGAAGCACGCCAGGGAGCTTGAAGAAATCCTTGGAGGTTCGCGAGAATTTCGGTCCAAAAGATTGAATGTGTTTCTCGCGTTATGACCAACGTTCAAGGCGGTTAGGTTTTACATAAAGACTTAAGTTTACAGGTTATGTTGCCATAACAAGCCTGTTCTGATAGTGAATATTATCTAGTGAATTTACCAACGTTCTGTTAGTTGGCTTTTGAATAGATACTTTGGTTTACAGACTATGTTGCCATAACAATTCTGTTCTAGCAGCGAGTATGTTTCTTTGTGTTAAGACCAACGTTTTAGATAGTTGGAATTTTTAATAATCACTCCGTTTTACAGCTACGTTATTTTCAACGTGTCTGCTTCGGTAGTGAATATTGTCCAGAGAGGTTACCAACATTTTGTTAGTTGAGTTTCGACATGAACATTTGGGTTTACAGACACGTTTTCTACTAACGCATCTGCTCCTGTAATGAACACGTTTTTTGTATTATACCAACGTTCAAGATTGTTGGGTTTCGAGTAAACACTTCGGTTTACGACCATGCTACCGTGAGCATGTCCGCTCCGGTTGTGAATACCTTTAGCGAAGTTACCAACGTTACGTTAGTAGGGTTTTTGAGATGAACATTCTGGTTTACAGATATGTTCCCACGAACAAGTCTGCTCCAGTAATGAACACCTAGTTTTTTTTTTTTGGACCAGCGATTTGGTAGTTGGGTTTTGAGATGGATATTCTAGTTTACAGATATGTTCATGTGAACAAGTCCGCTCCAGTAATGAACACTTGGTATTTTTAGACCAGTGATTTGGTAGCTGGGTTTTGAGATGGACATTCTGGTTTACAGATATGTTCCCGTGAACAAGTCCGCTCCAGTAATGAATACTTGGTACCTTTAGACCAGCGATTTGGTAGCTGGATTTTGAGATGAACATTCTGGTTAACAGATATGTTCCCGTGAACAATTTTGCTCCAGTAATGAACACTTGCTACTTTTAGACCAGCGATTTGGTAGCTGGGTTTTGAGATGAACATTTTTGTTTACAGATATGTTCCCGTGACCAAGTCCGCTCCAGTAATGAACATATAAATTTATATAGCGCGCTTTGAATCTGCTAGGATGTGATAGTCAAATCCATGAAGGATGTAGTAGATCGTTATTGTGGCCAGCAACAATGATAGATATATGTTTAAGTTAAGATATTAATGATCCGTGAAGGATTTTATCGATGTTATTCACTTTGAAGCAATCTGCGGAGGAAGTTTGCGAAGACTATTTAAGTCTGTTTAGCAAAGACTGTTTAGATAAGTCTGCTTTTTTTTTAAAAAAGACTGTTTTAGTGAAGTCTATTTATCAAAGATTGTTTAGATAAGTCATTTTTTTAAGATGGGAGTATATAAGTATACGTACCCATTCCCCCCCTTCTTTTGAGGAGGGGGCAACTGAACCCGTCCGAGAACAGGCTGCCTACGTACCCTTTTTAGGATCAAGTCGCCTCGTAGTTCAAGTGAATTTTACTTAGTGTTAGTACTTTCTCAAGTGAGTAGCGTTCCACGACCTTGGAATTGATGCGCCAGCCATGTTGGCTAGTTCGTAAATGCCTCGCCTCACTACCTTACTGACTCTATAAGGTACTTCCCAAGTACCAGTGAGCTTATCAGCATTTCGCTCTGCTATGTTTTGGAAGGCTTCTCGCATGACCAAGTCGGATTCGTAAAAACTTCGAACTCTCACCTTAGAGCTAGGGTATTTAGTGGCTAAGTTTTGGCAGTTGGTCATTTAGACTAATGCTTTCTCGGCTTGAAGAACCTTGATTATGGTAACGTTGAGGCACGTTGTAAGTTGTGTAACATCTGCATTAGTACTTTTAATCTCTTGTTCGAAACTGTCCCAAATACTATCAACAGTATGCTTGAGACTGTCAATATTTCTTTCATTGTTGCGGATGTCTTTAGTGTGTTGGATATGGACTTCTTCAAGTTGGATCAAGTGCATCTCCATATCTTGAATTTTTAGCAGTAAGTAGGTCAAGCTTCTTCATTTGAGCTATGAACAGGGTGTTCTGCGATTCTTCGAGTACTCGATCAAGATCTGGAGCTCGGCTGGTGGCCTTATGCATCTCGGATTTGATGGTCTTCATCTCTGATGCCATTTGCATTAGGTCAGCTCAAAATGCTGTATACTCCTTATGTTGGTCTCGGATTGCTGCTTGTTCCTTGTCGAGTTTGGAGGTTTTCTTCTTTGTCAACTGCATTTTGTTCATGGGTGAGGTTTGCGTTAGCGCTGGTTCACTCAGTTGTAGTTGTTATCCCAGTAGCAGGCGTGCTCTCTGTAGTCCGCTCAACCCTAGGGTTCTGCGTACTAGTTGTTGTAGTCGCTATGACGTTTGTCTGCGTAGACTCGGCTCGTGTAGGTACGCCTTGCTTAGTGCATGGGGTTTCTAGAATAAGAGGAGTAAGAACTAGAATCCTTGGTGTGCTAATAGGAGTTGCGGAGTTCAAGGCTCTTGTTCGCCTAGTAGTATTTCTGAACATTCTTGCTCTTCTATCGCGAGCGTGACATGCTGTTGCGAGGACTCGGAGTTCCTGGTTGATCTTTTCATGTTCTGTTGCTTTCTTAACCACCTTTTCCAACATTGCCTTCATGTTGGTCAGGAATTCTGAGGTTAATTTTGAAGATCATTTTGCTAAGGTACCTGGAATCATGGTCGAGTTGTTAGCATTCGTGTTGTTGCTCATGCGGTCGATGTTGCATTGCTGATTACCACTAGTGTGGGCGATGTTACGATGTTGATCACCGCTGTAACTGTCGACGTTGAGCTGCTGATCACTACTGCTGCGATCCATGTTGCACTGCAGGTTGACGTTGTTGCGATCCATGTTGCGCTACTGGTCAATGATGTCTGTAATTTTGATGCCTTGAGCTATTCTGTTCTCGGCAAGCACGTTTTGTTTCTTTGGTCTGCCCCGCGGTCGGCTCATCATGGGCTCCAAGAGTCCTTTGCGCATCAGCTGGCGTTGAAAGAATATTTTTCGGGATAACGTAAGCTGCGGGTTGTCGGAAGATTCCTGCTCTGCGCGGTCGACTAGCTGCTGACAGGGCTCTGAGTTCGGCTGTCACGGTCTTGTTGACCGTCTCCTGCTCCTTAGGCTTTTTTAGTAGCTCCTCGAGCATCCCTTTGACTTGGTCAATGATTTCTGGGGTAGCCGCATCAACTGCTTGAATGTTCGTCGCTCCGGACCTGTCAGTTGCCTGGTCACCGCTGGTGCTATTGACATTGCGCTGATGGTCGACGCTGTTGCGATCCATGCTGCGGTGCTGGTCACCGCTACTGTTGTCGACGTTGCGCTGCTGGCTGACGTTGCGCTGCTGGCTGACATTGCGCTGCTGGCTGACGTTGCGCTGCTGGTCACCGCTGCTGCTGTCGACATCGCACTGCTGGCTAATGCTGCGCTGCTGGTCACCGCTGCTGCTGTCAACGTTGCGCTGATGGTCGACGCTGCTGCGATCCATGTTGCGCTGCTGGTCACCGCTGTTGTTGTCGACGTTGCGCTGTTGGCTGACGTTGCTTGTTCCAGACATCCTCTCGATTCTATCTATGCAGATTCTCTTTGTATGAAGCTTTTGATACCCCTCTTTTTAGCGCCAAATTGTGGGAGCTGGATTCACATAATTGAATTTATAAGGTTCTTGGAAGAGTAGAAAGCTTCTATGTTAGAAAACACAAGACAAAGATCCAAATATGGTTTTTTGTTAGCCGGAAGGTTGTAAGCCAAATCGTACAGAGTTTCTGTAAAGAGTTTCAGATCCCCCTTTGGGTGAATACAATGAGCTATATATAGCTATTCTAATCTAGGTTAAGTGCTAGATATGGGCCTGACCCATTAAGCCATAAATAGCTTTTAGGCTCATAATATCATTAAGCCCATTTTAAACATGGATCTAATTCTATTATTGGCCTAATTACAAATTGGGCCCTTTAAGCCTGTTCATGATTTCTTCTGGACTTGGCTGAATTGGATCACTCTTTGGAACTAATATCTCCGATTGATATTACTGCCGAACTCTTGTCGTTGCATCGATCTCATAGGGGTGGAATCCGACCCCTACAATATATATATAAAGTGAAGGCTTTGCTAAGTTTTGATCGATGGCACAACAAATATTTTTTTTTTTGGATAAATAGAAATGATTGAATTGCATTCGATACAAAGAAAAAGCAGGTAAAAAAGTTCAAAAACTAATGTTTGATTGGTTTTGCTTAACCGGAAATTCATTAGTATGTATGGGCTGCTGGCAAAACCAATATAAATGGCCATTTGCTCTGCTTAACCGGAAAGGAAACCGGTTAAAAAAGAAACACAATAAACTCAAACCAACTCTAAAATACTCAACCAAATGAAACAAGCCCGTTAAGAAAGAAATACTATATATAAATTATTTGGTTCACTCCTACGTTGTAGTAGGTAACAAAAGGCTTTTACAATCGAATTTACTACTTTTGGGCACCGATGTACATTTACAAAGAATATAATATTTGCTACGTGAAGAAATAATCAGAACACTACTCCAGAAAGAACCAATAACCAAGTTTCTGATTCTAATTGAAGAAAGATCATTTACCAGCAAATGCTTTTCTAATTCTATATAGATGATAGTTTTGTAGAACTAACCTTTTCCTCCAGTTCAATCAAGGATTTGTCTTTTCAATACAATGGAAGCCAATTAATTGCATTTTGCGAGGTCATGATGAGATTGAGAATCAATTTGTATGGAGGACTAATCGAAACTATATCAGTGAAGCAATTTTTTACTGACATAATCGATGATAGCGATTTCATCAATGCAATTCTCGTAGCAAAAAATCAAAAATTTAGAGACAGCTAGTGTTGAAAATGCGAGAGCCGTAAGACAGGAACTAGAACACACTGTATCACAGGGATTTTCGCTACAAGAAAATTTATTGCTAGATAATCTGTTAAGAACAATTACAAGTTTTTCCTAACACAATCTATCAAACCCAAGACACACCTTGGTTTGAATCTAGCAACACATGTTCTTAGATCTATACATAATCTAAGAACCTCTCACCCCAATCCCTTAACCTTGGTCTTAGATAACTTTACTAGAATCTCTCACCAGGCTAAGTATTTTTCTCTCTCTCAATGTGTTAAGTCTATACACGACCTCAACACCCTACTTATACTAAGTAGAATATCCGGCTAAACCTAGCCTCCATTGCCTCTTGAGGATTTCTTCAAATCTTTAAGGATATGTCAAGTTTCTTTATTCTTCTCCTAAGAATAAGGAACTTCTCCAAGTCTCCAATATCTTCATATATCCTTTGCTCCAGCTTTGCCTTCGGCCCCACGACCCATTTGTCCACCTCAGCTACTCAATCCACCTGGCCTAGTCCTTCAATGTAAGTTCCACATCATCCAGTGTCAAGAGCCGCACTCCTGTACTAGCGCCTGAACTACTTCAGCGTCCTGCTTCATCTACTGCATCTTCAATCTCCCCCTTTTTTAACTTGGCGTGTCTCACAAGTACCTGCAGTGATTAGTGCAAACACACACATACAAGCAGCAGAACTAAAATCCAAGCATATAACTTCCTAAAGCTACTTGCATTAGAAAAACAGAACATATGCTGTTATGGTTCAGAATAGACAAAATACAGAGCCAAAAGGCTCCCCCACAAATCGAGCATTAGTGTACTGAACAAGATCAAAAAGAATCAAAGTCAAAATCCAAAAAAAATTGTTCAGTCACTCCCCCAAATCCTAGATCTCCTAACCACTGCTACTGGTATCCACATCCTCTTCTCCCCCTGCTTGTGAGCACACTGATATATCATAGTTTTTACCCGTTTTTATACCATGATATATGTCCGTTTTATCGAGTCTTTTGGTGTTTTCTAGTGTTTTATGTTTTATCTTAGGTACAAGGACGAATTGGACTCAATTGGTGTTTACTGGAGCATTTTGGAGCTTAACGGAATGAGCAGTCAAAGTGGCAAATTCAGAGTCAACATTGCAGAGAAGTGTCGATCGACACAACTATTCCATGTCGATCGACATGAGTTATTTCGAGACAAGAAGATTTGACAGAGAGTGTCGTGTCGATCGACAGACACCTGTGTCGATTGACACGACTACCGAACCAGCCCAAGATCAAGTTTTTGGAAGATTTTTGTTTTGCACCAAAAAGCCCAGATGTTTGCAATTGAGCCCATGACGTTTTTGTACTCTATAAATACATATTTTATGCCATTGTTTAGGCTATGCTTTTACTTTCTAAGAGATTTTAATAAAAAAGGTTTTATCTTACATTACTATGTCTGAGTAATTCCCTTGTTAGGTTTTAGGGTTTTTCAAAGGTTGAATGAAAAGTTGTAGAGTCTAATTACTTTTGGGATTTGCATACATATTTATCTGTATTCTTCACCTTGATTGCATTAACTCTGATTTAGCGCTGAATTGGATATCTTAGGTTGTTTAGTAGATGCGACAACATTATTGAATAACTAGAACTGAATCATAGGTGAGCAGAGATTCGATTCGCAACGACAGTTGGCTTTGAATCTCTGTGAACAAATCGAACCTGAATATAATTGCTTGTTTAAATTAATTTGATTTCGCAACGACAGTTGATTGTCTAGGGTTTAAACATATATAGTATTTGCAACGACAGTTGATTTACTTTAAAACAGTGTTTCGAGTTCAAGAATTGTGCATCATAACTTATCCCAAAAGTGATTTTATTCTGCTACTTGGATTTCCTCCTGCGAATTCCCTAAAGCTTAGCGTTTTCCTCTTATTGTTTTAAAAGCTTTACAATCATCTTGTTTATTATTTCTGCAACTGTTTTATTTACAATCTTTCTGCTTAGCATAATCTGAAAGTCTAAATCTATTGTGCAATCTGATTCTCTGAGGATTCGATACCCCAAGTACTACAATCGATCTCTTAATTTGAGAGAGTAGGACAAAGGGAAATTTGACCATATCACACACACATGTTTTACCTTTCCCTTGGATGGCCCCTCTGCTTCCGTCTCCAAAGGTCACGTTGCCTCCTCTGATCTTTTTGATGTTCTGAAGATGTCCTCGTGTGCCTGCCATGTGTCTGGAACACCCACTGTCGAAGTACCAAGGCTGACTTTCTTCTGCTTCATCTTCTTCAGATATGGACGCCATGTTGCATCTAAAATTATACCACATTGCAGCGATGCCATCATGTTGTTTCATCACCTCCTTTCCATGGCACCCTTTTTTATGAAGGTTCTTCAGCGGCTGTCATGAGCCAAATCCTGTCCTCTTCTATTCTAGGTCAACTTTCTTTACCCAAATCTGATTCCGAAATCCATTCCATGTGAATTTCCCTTGATTCCTGAGATGTCTGATTCTTTCCCAAAACTTGCGACAGAAGATTCTGATGTGACCCAGCTTACCACAAAAGTAGCAACCATTCTTTCTTCCTGCTCTTCCATCTGATCCAGCTCTTTCGTGATGAAAACCAGCTGATACAAATTTTCCTTCCATTGCTCCATCTTCTTTTCCAATGTAGCCCAAACCCCTTTTGGCGCCTTCAGTTCTCCCATAGCTCAGAATTTTGTCCAGCTGTTGTGTTCCAGCAAACATGTGAATTTTCTTGTACTGCATGTCCAGTTCTGTCTGTAGTTGGGCAGTGCGGAGTTTTTCTGCCTCTAACTCCTAACTCAGCATACCTGAATTTTTGGCAAGCTCTAATTTTTCTTTTATCAGCAATACACTCTGTTGACTCAGCTTTTTCTCCGCATCCAGCTCATCCTGTAGTAGTTCAACCATCTTCACAAGATGATGTCTTTCCTTCTTCAGCTCTGTGTTCTCCTGACCAACCTGAACTAGTATGTCTCTAACTTCCTGAAGACTCTCTGTGATACACATGTTTGTCTCGTCCTCTGATTCAGACACCTCCTCCCCTTTTGTCAACTCAGTTATGACAATGTAAGTGACAAAGTTGTTTACCTCTTATGTGCCTTCTTCTTCACTTTCTTCCTCGGAGTCTTCTTCAGGTAGCAGTGACTTTTCTTTCCTATGCTTCTGATCATTCACACACTCCGACTGTGTGTGCCCAAATCCTCTGCATTCAAGTCACTGAATTTCCCGTCTCTTAAGACTTGGACAATCTGTCTTGAAGTGTCCATATCTCTTGCACTCATGACACTGGACTTTAGATCTTTTTCCAGATTTTGATTCCCCTGCCTGTTTCTTGAAAGCACTTGTCCGCCTTGGTCCTTGAGTCATGTCTACCTTCCGCAGAGCTCTGTCAAAGCGTCTGACCAGCATGCTGATAGGATCTTCATCATCTGAACCCACTGGTTTCTTCTCCTTTGACGCACTCAGTGCAACACTTTTTGGTTTCTTCAGGCTGTCAAGGTCCATCTCGTGTGCTTGTAGCATACCGGCTACTTCTCTGAAGCTGAGTGACTCCAGATCCTGAGACACCTTTAAGGCAGATTTGTATTCCATGAACCTGCTTGGTAGACAACGCAGGAACTTCTTCACTAGTTTTGTATCTTTGTAGATCTTCCCTAAAGTTGCAGCCTCCTGTGACAGAGAACTCAGACGAGACACAAAGTCACTGATACTCTCGTGTTCTTCCATCTTCATGTTCTCAAACCTTGATGCCAATATGTCTTTACTTGAGCTTTGAACCTTAGTTGTTCCCTCGAAATTGATCTGAAGGATATCCCATGCCTCCTTTGCTGTTTCAACACCCTGAATTAGCTCAAACGTCTTTGCTGACACACTGCAGTGAATTGCCGTGAGGGCTCTTGAATTGTACTTTGACCGCTTCTGGTCTTCTTCTGTCCATTGCTCTTCTGGTTTGGCAGACTCACTTCCATCAACGTTCATCACTTTTGGTTCCGTCCACTTCACCAATACAGCCTTCCAAGCCAGTGGGTCAATCCCTTGATCAGCGACCTGATTCTGGATTTCCAGAAGCCGTAGTTCCTTGGATTAAGTATCACCTTGGAATTGTTCACCAATTCTTGATAGCTCTCCATTTCCCTTCCCAAGATCTCACCTGTATATATTACGCACAGATGAAGGCTCTGATACCAACTGAAAATGCGAGAGCCGTAAGACAGGAACTAGAACACACTGTAACACAGGGATTTTCTCTACAAGAAACTTTATTGCTAGATAATCTGTTAAGAACACTTACATGTTTTTCCTAACACAATCTATCAAACCCAAGACACACCTTGGTTTGAATCTAGCAACACATGTTCTTAGATCTATACGTAATCTAAGAACCTCTCACCCTAATCCCTTAACCTTGGTCTTAGATAACCTTACTAGAATCTCTCACCCGGCTAAGTATTTTTTTCTCTCTCAATGTGTTAAGTCTATACACGACCTCAACACCCTACTTATACTAAGTAGAATATCCGGCTAAACCTAGCCTCCATTGCCTCTTGAGGATTTCTCCAAATCTTCAAGGATATGTCAAGTTTCCTTATTCTTCTCCTAAGAATAAAGAACTCCTCCAAATCTCCAATATCTTCATATATCATTTGCTCCAGCTTTGCCTTCGCCCTGGGTGCTTGCTTCAGACCATACAATGCACCCAGGGCGTGGTATCATTGTATGGTCTGAAGCAAGCACCCAGGGCGTGGTATCGATTGTTTCTTTACATTGAATCACTGTGAGTGTATATTGGGCAGCTCTGTATCACTTCAATTTTAGCTTTGGGCAAAAGAATCTGTGATTTGGTATCGATTTTTGCAATGTTTATAGATTTTTGTAATTTTCAAGCTTTGTTAATGGAATATTGAGTCATTTTGTGTGTGTTTTGGCAGCTCTGTATCAGTTTAAGCAACAGAAACTCCCAGCTTGTAAACCACTCTTAACACCAGCATCGGTTAGTAACATGGAATTTTTATGATTGTGTAATACAAATCCATAGCTCTGATAGTTGAAATTCACACGTAAATGTTATGTCTTTGCAGGTCCTAACAGTGTTTATATTAATGGGTTTTGTTTCCATTCCCATTGGCTTCATTACTCTGTGTGCTTCTCGTGATGTAAGTCGAAAAACCTTCTATCTTGTAGTTGAACTGTAAGTTCTCGAGCAAGCTTTTTCAAATCCTTTGAATCACAGGCTATTGAAATTGTAGACCGGTATGATGTTGACTGCATTCCTGAAGAATATAAAACCAACAAACTCTCATACATAACAAATTCATCGATCCCAAAGAATTGTACACGTTACTTAAAGGTAACTCATTTCTGATTCACTGTTACATATTGGTTGTTTCTAGACTTATCTTTTGTACTTATCATTGTAGGTACAAAATTTTATGAAAGCTCCCATTTATATCTACCACCAGCTTGATAACTACTATCAAAACCACCGGCGGTAAATAACAAGATGCCTTCTGTTATTTACTTTTCAAATGTGATTTATGAGAAAACCAATCATTTGCAAGCTGATTTATTTTTCCCAGATATGTAAAGAGTAGAAGTGATCAACAGCTGTTACATGGACTGGAGTTTAGCCACACAAGTGCCTGTGAACCCGGGGAGTCATCTAATGGTCTCCCAATTGTTCCTTGTGGGTTAATAGCTTGGAGTATGTTCAATCATACGTTTATGTTTGCTCATGGAAGTACGAAACTGAAGGTGAGCCGGAATAACATTGCGTGGAAGTCTGTCTTTGCTTTGGGGTTTGAGAGTAGTTAGAATTTGTGTCTCTGGTAAGCTTCTCAGTTTTACCTTGCTTTGGTTTGTCATGGATTCTGCTTGTGCTTTGCTGCCTCAAACATGTAGCATTGAAACCATCTTAGACTTATGCTGTGTGTTATGTCAAATTGTATGGCTAGAGAATTTAAGTTTTTTTGGTGATGGCTAAGATTGCATAGTTTTTTTTCATTTTTTTTTATATTGAGTCTCCAAAAAAAAAAAAGACTATCAAAACAGTAGTATCTTAGCAACGAATTACTACCAAGTGTCAAGTCTAGTCCTACCATAGATAATCCAAAAGAGGCAAGCATCTCAAAGTTTCTCTATAAAGTCACATTATATATAACCAACACAAAGATTAGACTAGTAGGTAGTCACCATTTGTCCTTTGCATAACTTCAAAATTCACTCACTACTAATGGAAACCCACGAAAATCACAAAAGTCTTAAAACAACACTTGCGTTTTTTTTTTCCTTCAAACGCCGTCGTTTTAGAGGTGTTTTTTTTTGTCTTCAAACGGCGTCGTTTTAGAGGTGTTTCGGAATATCAAGCCTGGTCTTTTTCCAAAGACCCCAATTGCGACTGTGCTTCCGATTCCGCCGTTCTAGTCACTCTCTCTCTGTCGCCGGTAAGATTCTCAGATTTCTCACTTGGGAGTTTTTCCTTTAGCTTGCTTTTGGTTTGTTGTCGATTCTGCTTCTGAAATTCCGGAACTTTTTGAAGAATAAAGTGTCTATTAAGTAGTCAAAGCGAGAAGTAAGGAGCAAGCTGGAAGAAGTGGTTGAGTGGATCGAGTCTTTGTTATTGCTTATTCAAATAAGGACCTGTTATTTCGGTCAAAGTAGTGGTGGAAGTAGTTCTGTTTTCTCTGCAGGTTTTTAGGAATTTTCAGTTCTTGTAAAGGCTATATAAAGCCGTCATTTGCTATTGAATAAAGTTATAAGTTTCCAGCATCTAAACAAAGAGCCTGTGAATATTACAACAAGTGGTATCAGAGCTAAATCGATCCTTAAACTCGATCTAGCAAGTTTTGTGTTCAAGTAAGTCATGGAGTCGATGATCGATGATGAAGATGATGAAGACGACAGTGACGATGATAGTGAGGAAGATGATGCAGATGAAGATGACGGACATATCACCATCACGGAGGAGAAGCTGTTAGAGTTAAAGAGAAAGAGAGAGCTGATCGTCGCCGGTTCAGTCACCATCTGGTGTTATGGTGTTGTGTGTATCTCTTGCGTTCGTATCAAGGAGAGGAAGGGAGTGAACTCTCGGTCGAATGAGGAGAAAGAGGAAAGCGTGACTTGGGCATGAGTTGGAGGTCGATATAGAGCAGCTCGAAGAGAAGGGCAGAGGCGGAGCTAATGGTGAGAAAACCATCACAGAAAGAGGCGTTACATTAGAGAGAAGAAGACAAGGAGTAAAATCATCGAGAGAGAGGTCAAGGATAGAGATTATGAAGAAAAGAGACAGAGATAGAGAGAAGGGATTTAAGATCTATGGAGGAAGAGAACCCAGATAAGTGAGCGATGGGATGATGGGTAGTTGAGTCACAGGAGTTGATGTGGTCACGGAGTCACTGCGAGGTTTGGAGTATGAACTGATCCGAGGCTTAGTTGACTTGTCGATGAGAGTTTCTGGTTGGAGTTGCCGTTGTGAATCGCCAGAGGGAGTCACCAAGAGTAGATCGACGGCGGAGGAGTTAGGGTTTCATGAGCTCTTGAGGTTTTCTTCAGAAGAAAGTGACAGCCACAGAGTAATCACTGGAAATTGTGGAGGCGGTGGTGGTGGTTTGAGTTATGGAAGGAGCCATCGGAGATTGCAAAGATTCTCGTCGCGTAAAGGAGTTATGGTTTGCGTAGTGTTCGGTGTGGAGCTACTGCGACAACCAAAAGGAGTCACCGGAGGTTGGAGACGCGGTATAGAGTCGCCGGAAAGTGTCACGCCGTCCACTGGAAACATAATTGGATGAGGAGAAGTTCAGTTGTATCGGGAAAATCGGAAGGCATGGAGAGAGAGAAAGAAAAAGGTTGGGGCAAGATAGAGTTTGTGAGATTGTTTCGAGGTTTATTGAATTGGATCTGGTGAATTTAGCGGTGGAGTAAGAGTGGTGAAAATTCAGTGATGTTGTCAGAAGATCAGAGTCTTAGGAAACGATATACAAAGCAGGAGATGGTGAGGTATCAAAGTTCTTCTGATACATCGAAAGGATCCAAAGGAGATGGAGAAGAAAAAGAAAGGAGAAGACGTGATGTTGAGGCCGAGAGGTGACGACAAAGTGGAGACGTTGATGGCGGAGACGATGGAGGTTGCGGCGACTTCGATTAGCAGTGACGGTGCTGCGCTGATGGCGACAAGTTGAAGGCGCATATCAGAGATGGAGATGGTGTGGAGAAGATCAAGCTAGAGAGGAGAAGAAAGGAAAAATCTGGACAGTTCGGAGATACAAACTTCAGTGGTAATGAAGGAATTGGAGACGATGCTTGGTTCTGTGGCGGTTAAAGAGTGGAAGACATTGATTCGAGTTTCCGAAGAGGATTTTCGGGGACCGAGGTGCATTTGGTGGGGTATGGAATTGGTTTGATATGGTGTTACGAGAACGACAAAGGGAGGAAATGTCGTGATTGAGAAAGATCATATCAGAGTGCAGAGTGATGGTTACAGCAAGGAAGTAGCTTCAAGGTTCTGAAGTGAAGTGGTGAAGGCTGTAAGAAGGAGTCTCAGGTGGTGAGACAAGTTTTGAAGAAGCTGACAACTGGTAAAAGTTGTAAGGAAGAGTCTCAGGTTGTGAGGCAAGTTTTGAAGAAGCTGACAGTTCAAGTCTGTTGGTGGAGTGTTTTGTTAGTTTGATCAGCAGGTTGAGCAAATATATTTGTGTCGAAAGTCGTCTTGACCAGGTGGAGTTAAGCGGCGGGGTCTGTTAGCAACAACAGCGGTACAAAAGGGTGCTCAAGTGCAGTGTGTTCAAACGGTCAAGTAAGTCAAAGAATGTTTCTGAGATAGAAAACATGGGTGACTTAAAGGTTTCTGCAATTGATTTCAGTAAGGGAATCAAATTTGTAGAGGGAAAAAGGAAGGTTTAAGTTTAAACCGATTCATGGTCTTGATGTGGCTGTGAAGGAAGTTGTGTGGTTGATAAGCTCAAAGGCAGTGATGCTTGAGGTGTTTGAGAAGCTTAGAAGAGTTATGGGAGTCTGTTCTAAAGAAGAGTAAACTGAATGGAAATGGTTTTCAGTTTAAGGGAGGGAATGAAGAATAAAGTGTCTATTAAGTAGTCAAAGCGAGAAGTAAGGAGCAAGCTGGAAGAAGTGGTTGAGTGGATCGAGTCTTTGTTATTGCTTATTCAAATAAGGACCTGTTATTTCGGTCAAAGTAGTGGTAGAAGTAGTTCTGTTTTCTCTGCAGGTTTTTAGGAATTTTCAGTTCTTGTAAAGGCTATATAAAGCCGTCATTTGCTATTGAATAAAGTTATAAGTTTCCAGCATCTAAACAAAGAGCCTGTGAATATTACAACACTTTTAGGGTTTGTTTCTCAGTTAGATTCCATTTCAACTGTTACGAATTTTGCTTGTTCATTACCTCTTTCACTGTGATTAGTGAACAATGAGGAGCGTTTAGTTACGTTTTAGGGCTTAACCTTCTCTTGGGTGATTGATGTCGAATATCCTCCTTTAGTTTCGTCACTCCTAGTTAAAAAAGTTATCACATCCGCTTGCTTTATCCAGTCGATCATTGTCAGTGGTAAATAATGCTTTATGCATATGCCAGAGCAAGAATCCATGCTTCTGCTTAAATCTGCTTTCTCGATGTCTGATTTAATTGTCTTCTTTCAGCTTGATTTTCCCATGTTTCTGACCTTATTAGGAAGCAAATGTCTGTAGATTTTTTTGTCAGTGATAAGAATATGGTTATGTTTAAGTTATCACATCCACTTGCTTTATCCAGTCAATCAGTTGTATCATGTAAAAATTTGCTTTACATGGGAAACCTATGGGCTTGATATATCATAATGTTCTCTCACACATCTCTTGTATGCTTACAGGAACTCCATAAACATGGATTTTCTTCGCTTTGACATCGGTTTAGAATGGGTATGTGCAAAAATTATAATTCGATTTATGTATTAGTTTTATATTCTAATTAGTTTAAATGAATATATATGCAGACAGACCACAGTATACCTCCCCTCTCCGATCATATTTACTACTACTTCACGAAGATTAAAGACAGTAACTTTGCTGGTGTAAGTGAGAAACTAATCTCGATTCTAAGAACAAAACCAGATTCTGATATCCTGTTCTTCGATACATCTGAAAGTGTCATGGGAATTTGGACCAAAAAACAGGTACTATAATTTAATAAGATATCAAATCGATAATTTAGTAGCGTTTGCATACTAAAATTGAGTTATGTCTTTTAAACTCATGTTGGTTGCAGACTCAAGTAAGAGAAACTATAGATAAATGGGGAAAGTATTCTCATTTGCGACATGACCTAGTTAATGGTAAATTTATCGCGAACTTTTTTTTTCTCATACATATACAAATACATGCTCTTTAACATTTCTTTATAACTGCAGACACAGCTTCAGCTATCATAGCAGCTCATATGATCAGCGTCTTGCGACTAAAGGAAGACAAAGTCTTTACTAAGTACTCTGCACAATATCTGCTGGATGTTGTCCCCACTGCCATCATAGAAAAGCCGGCAAAAAGGAGATGTACGTCATCTCAAACTCATAGTGTAGTGGAATACCTAAGGTATGCTCTGGAGCATGGTATACCGAAAGAAAACAGTTGGAAATACATAGGATATGCAGATAAGGGCAACACGCAAAAGAACGTTATATATTATCAGGTGAAAGCAAACATAGTTGAACCCAAAAGTCTGACCAAGGTATTGATATATTTGAAATATGCAATCATGGCAGTAGAGTTGCATGTATTTGAGCCTGATCTTAGTGATGCTAAAGATGTAAGTGTTCTTTGTTTAATTAATTTTTACTATGATGTGAGATATGTTAGACATAACTAAATCAATTCTTAAGGAGTTTTAAAATTTTTAGAATTCATTGTTATTGATTTATGGATTATGACATTCTTAATGAAATCCATTGTTATTGGTTTAATGATTTTCAAATTCCATTCAAAATCCATTGTTATTCAAAAAGTTTCTTTTAGTGATTTTATAAATCTATTGTTATTGGTAGATAGATTTGTTCTAATTTTACTCATTAAACAAGATTTTGAGAATATCTCATAAAACCATTGGATTCTTAGAATTCTAATAATTAGATTTTTTAAATACACAAAACTCTCTACAAATTTTCCAAAATTCTAAAAGTCTTTAAGAATCTATCTACCAGACGTATTTCGGAGGAGCCTATTTCGGGACATATAGGGTCGAAAATTGATATCACGAATTTTGAAAACAAATAGTGAAATTTCGGACCACCAGTTTCAGGATGTGCCCATCCCAAATGCGCACCAATCACAGTTCTTCAAATTTTGACAGAAGAAATTTCGGACCCCATTGTCGAAGGTGTGCTATCCGAAATTGTTCCCAGGTAAGTATTTATACGTGGTCCGGTTTCGCTTGGTTCAGATATCCGGTTTCACCCCAATGTCTCCTTGGTTTACTTTAATTTATTAATTTTGATTCTTTTTCAAAAAGAAAAATTTGAATCCCCTTCCTCTCCCCCTTTTCTCATAACTCTTCTTCTTCTTCTTCCCACTTTTGAACTTGATTTTGGTCAATTCTCAACCAAATCTAGTGTTTTTGGTTGCTAAGTGACGGCGATTCAAGATTCTTTCTGATTTTCGCTCACTCGAATTCGGATTCCCAAGGTAAAAATTTCTCAGACTCTCTACTCCATGAATTTTCAAGGTTTGGTCCTTTACCTCATTCAATTTAGGCTTGAATTAAACTTGATTCGGGTCGAAATAGCTAATTACTTGTTCAATTTCGCTTGGGTTACTGATTCTGTGGGTGAAAACATTAATTTGGTTGAGAAATTTTGATTTCTAGGGTTTCTAAGAGAAAAGTGACGAAAATTTAGAAATCCTTGAGTTTGTTGGAAATTGTTCATTTCTCTTTCTAAACGAGCTTAGAATTTGATGAATATACTTCACTATCTTTGCTTCTTCCTTGTCAATTACGAGATTTCAATGTACTTAGTTCTTGCCTGAATTTTTGTTTCAATCCAACTCAATTTCTTGTTTCTTGGCTTTGATGTGGATGCAGAATTTCATATTGACGCAGAAGATAGTTTTCAAAAACATTTTCATGCCTTCCTGAAAATTGATTATATGCAGAGCTGATTTTGAACACCTTTCTTGAGTTTTTGAATGCTCAGTTGTATCATGTAAATTTGCTTTACATGGGAAACATATGGGCTTGATATATCATAATGTTCTCTCACACATCTCTTGTATGCTTACAGGAACTCCATAAACATTTACGAACTGTTCTAATTGTTTGATAATAATTCATAGCTCTGAATAGTTGAAAATTTTCACTAAGATGTCTATGTTTTGCAGGTCATAACAGTGTTTCTATTAATGGGTTTTGTTTTCATTCCCATTGGCTTCATTACTCTTCGTGCTTCCCGTGATGTAAGTCGAAAAGTTTATATCTTGTAGTTACTGTAAGTTCTCAAGCAAACATTTAAATCCTTTGAGTGGCAGGCTATTGAAATTGTAGACCGGTATGATGTTGACTGCATCCCTGAAGAATATAAAACAAACAAACTCTCATACATAACAAATTCATCGATCCCAAAGAATTGTACACGTTACTTAAAGGTAACTCTTTTCTGCTTCTCTTGATTGGAAATATTAAGAGTATCTTCAGTGTTACATATTACCAGTTTTATGCACCATTGTAAGTACAAAAGTTTATGAAAGCTCCCATTTATAGCTACTACCAGCTTGATAACTACTATCAAAATCACCGGCGGTAAACAAGAAGATCTCTTCTGTTATTTACTTTTCAAATGTGATTTATGAGAAAATCAATCATTTTTGCAAGCTGATTTATTTTTCCAGATATGTAAAGAGTAGAAGTGATCAACAACTGTTATATGGACTGGAGTATAGCCACACAAGTGCCTGTGAACCCGAGGAGTCATCTAATGGTCTCCCGATTGTTCCTTGTGGGTTAATAGCTTGGAGTATGTTTAATGATACATTTATGTTCGCTCGTGGAAGTACGAAACTGAAGGTGAGCCGGAATAACATTGCGTGGAAGAGTGACCGCGAGAACAAGTTTGGAAAGAATGTGTATCCTTTCAATTTCCAGAATGGAACTTTGATTGGTGGAGCAAATTTGGATCCAAGTATTCCAGTAGGCATTCTTAACTACTTCAGTTCTATGGCATAAAGATCGTAATCATATTGAGCTTAAGCAATGCTGTTTATATCGCAGCTAAGTGAACAGGAGGACTTTATTGTGTGGATGCGAGCAGCTGCACTACTAAGCTTCCGGAAACTATATGGACGAATCAAAGTAGACTTGGAACCAGGCAATGTTGTTGTGGTAAATTTGATGAACAATTACAACACTTATAGCTTTAGTGGCCAGAAAAAGCTTATTCTCTCCACATCAAGTTGGTTAGGAGGAAGAAACGATTTCCTCGGGATCGCCTATATTGTCATATATGTTATCTTCATGTTGCTTCATTTGAAAAATCCGAGGTAAAATGATACATTTGCAGACAACCTTTTTTTTGCCTTTAATCGCTTATACGCATCATTTTGTCTTTCGTTTTTTTTTTCCTGGTTATGAGACTTTTTTAATATGAGAGATTGGAAGTGTTGTTAATGGTGGAAGGTTGATGACAAAATCTCTATATGAAATTTTTCCCCTTCATTTTCCCGGATTTGTAATCTGGTCTTTATTTTTTAATTGAATAAGCTCTGATGAGTTCCAGACAGATATATAAGTTTTAGTCGGTTTTTTTTTTTGGGTTTAGATTATTAAAAATGGAAGTTGCAGTTTGGCTTTCCCAGTTTAATTCGATAATGTAGTATGTTCATATATTATATTAAAAAAACAATTGATTCTTTTGGTGTGATTTTTGAATTGTACTGAATTCTGATATAAAGTTATAGATTGTTTTGATTTCATTTATGCAATAACAAATTTAGAACCGTAGAGTAAGTTTTACTATTACTTCCACACTTGTACTATTAAAACAATCAGTAAAAGTGAGAAACGTAGAATAAAGTAAAAACAAAGACATGAAATTTCTTGTAAGAACAAGAGAAATCTGTTGGGGTCATATCCCGCCTCTCTAGGATCTATGTCCGAAAATAACTAAGTACAAGGACTTGCAGGCTCATCGTGGCGAACGAGGTTAACTAACGAGTTCTGCAAGGTGAATTCCCAGAATAAACAGCGGAGCTGACGAAGCAACGGAGCTAACAGGTCCAAGCATGAACAAAATGTGTTAAGTCTGGTAAGTTCAGATCAGCACAAAAGGTGAAGTGGGCTACTTGGAGATACTAAAACGAGCTCGCTAGCAAAGCCCAACAAACATTGTCAGAGGATAAGGAAAAAGCCCACAGAAGGAGGAAGTTTTCCCAATCTCGAAGGAAGAGGACCTAACCGACCTAGAGGACCTAACCGACCTAACGTACCTAGCAGGAAAACTATATATACTTGTAAACTTCTCCTGTAAAGGGGATCCGCAACTTATTACACAGAAATCAATAGAAACTCTCTTAACAGCAATTGCAACTTACGTTCTTACGCTTTAACCTAGAAATCTCTTTTCCTTCAACAATCCTTGACAAATTTAGTTGTGTTGGTTTCGACTCCCACAATTTGGCGCCGACTAAGGGGATAGGAGATTTCTTACTCGAAAAAGCTTACGAACGACCGATCTTACGATGGCTACAGGCGACGATCAACAACTCACTGCCGAACAGCAACGCATTGCCAAAGAGCAACGCATCGCCGAAGAGCAGCGCGTTGCCGAAGAACGGCGCGTCACCGAGCAACGACGTGTCGACGAAGAGCGACGTATCGCCGAAGAGCGACGTATCGCCGAAGAACGACGCATCGCTGACCAACAGCGTCATAACGACACCGACGATACAATCATTCCTGAAACTCCCGCAACGGTAACTCCTGCGTTCTTAACTGGCCTACAAGCGACGTTAGATGCGTTGCTTAAGAAATCGACGGAGCAGGAGAAAGCTGTGGAAGAACTACGAGACCTCGCAACTGCAGACCGAGGTCGTAGAAGAGAACCTATGTTCAGGCGACCCGCTGGGCGCATAAACCCGACGTCCTTGGATTTTACGACCCCGATCAACGCTCCCAGAATCCGGAGCCTTCACCTCGATCGTCCTGAGGAGCCGCACGTGGAAAGGAGCTCGGATGCACCTGTTACGGTTACGCGACCGCAAGCAACTACGGCACTAGTGATCAACTTAGAGAACCCAGAAGATGAACGCCCTCTGCGTAATGTGCCTGCTCGCAGAGCAGCCACCGAGCAGAACCAAGAGCCTCACAACGAAGAAGACTTTCTCTGGTTGGAACGCTCAGAGCTGGAAGAAGAGCGTAGGGCGTTGGTCCAGTCTCAACAGGAGGAGCTAGCAGGGATAAGAGCTGAGATGAGAAAGTTCCGCTCCCAGATCCACAAAGCAACCAGCCATGCTCCTAAGTTGGACAAAGTCCTAGAGGAGACACAGAACGTTCCGTTCTCAGCGCAAATAACCAGAGCAGTGGTCACCGACCCAGGGAAGATGAAGATCCCTGCCTATGATGGCAAGTCAGATCCCACCGAACATTTGACGGCATTCTCTGTAGCAATGGGACGAGCAAGCTTGAGAGAAGGAGAGAGGGACGCTGGTCAATGCTTACTATTTGTGGAAAACCTTAAAGGACCAGCCCTGCAGTGGTTCTCGCGGCTTCCGCCTAACTCGATTGATAGCTTCAACCAATTAACTGCTGCCTTTCTGAAACACTACGCGATATACATTGAGAAGCGTACGTCCGATGCCGATCTATGGACCATGGCTCAAGGAGAGAATGAGTCCCTACGAAGTTTTCTGGATTGTTTCAAAAGAGTGTTGTCCAAGATGGAAGCAATAAGCAACACGGCTGCATTACAGGCGCTAGAGAAAGCGCTCAGATTTGGATCTCCCTACCAGGAAGAGATGGCCCTGCGCCCACCAGCCACCATCCAGGATGCGCTTCATCGTGGAACAGTTCACGCTCGATACGAGGAGCAGAAGAAGGTTTTTCAGAAGACAGGAAAACCTAAGACTCCCAACCCTCCACCCGCGCAGCATCAACCTAGCACAAAAAAGCAAAACCAAGGATCAGGATTCGTAGAGCACGAAGGAGGATTCAGAGAAGCTCATAATTATCAGGTAGACGCCCTGGGTTATGGAAGAGGTCGTGGCTACGCTGGTCGCGGTCGAGGCCGCGGACGTGGTCCGTGGAGCAACACTTGGACTCGTAGCGAGAGCACTTACGATGAAGCAGCATACTGCGTATTCCACAAGACACAGGGCCATTCAACCGCAAACTGCCATGTTCTAGGCTCTCGCCTCGCGAAAAGACTTGCAGAAGGGAAACTCGGTAACAACGTTCGCGTCGATGACTTCATTGACGCAGACGCCAATCAACAAGGACACGTGCAACCTCCACCGCCACCTCGAAAAGGGGGCCCAATGATGCGGAGCCGCAAGCTGTAGGCAAGAGACCAGAAATTCTTATGATCATGGGGGGATCCCATTACTGCGCCGATACGGTTTCTTCGATCAAAGCTTACCAACGACGTGCTGAAGTTAGTGCCAATTTTTCTGCACCTTCCAAGTTTCCAAATGATGTACTGTCCTTCGAAGAAGATGAAACTAACGGATTCGACAGGCCACACAATGATCCCTTGGTAATCAAGTTAGTGATCGCCGATTTTCTTGTATCAAGGGTATTGATCGATACGGGAAGCACGGTTGACATCATTTTTAAAGATACGCTGGAGCGTATGGGTGTCGCATTATCTGAGATGCAAACGTCTCCGAAGCCATTAACCAGCTTTTCTGGTCAAACAACTATGACATTGGGAACTATCAGGTTGCCCGTCATGGCTGAAGGTGTGACCAAGGTGGTAGAGTTCTCCGTATCCGATAATCCAGCAGTCTACAATGTCATTATGGGTACCCCGTGGCTGAACTCGATAAGGGCGGTAGCTTCCACGTACCATTTATGTGTCAAATTTCCGAGTCCCAGAGGTATCAAGACGATTAAGGGAAGTCAGAGAGAATCACAAATGTGTTTCATGGCCGAACACAAACTGCGCAACCCTGCTACTGATCAAGAGTCCAAGAGTGAACGGAAGAAGATGAAGGTCGACAGAGAACCGATCAAAGACCTCTCTAAGCTCTTATAGCAATTACAGATTACGGAGGATCGCGAAGAAATAGGAGCTGAGCCAACCTGCGATCCTACCGTTTCTGTTTGAATTGATGACGAGTATCCAGAGCGCTGTGTGGAGATTGGTGCTAACTTAGATGGGGATATCAAGAGTGACATTGTTTCCTTCCTTCGGAGAAACATCAACACGTTCGCATGGACAGCCGAGGATATGCCTGGAATCGACATCAACGTCACCTCTCACGAGCTCAGCATTGATCCGACCTTCAAGCCAGTGAAGCAAAAGCGACGGAAGCTAGGTTCCGAAAGAGCGCAGGCCGTCAATGATGAGGTAGAGAGACTCTTACGTGTGGGCTCAATCGTGGAAGTCAAGTATCCAGAGTGGCTTGCCAATCCGGTTGTCATGAAGAAGAAGAACGGCAAGTGGAGAGTCTGTGTCGACTTCACTGATCTAAATAAAGCTTGTCCAAAAGACAGCTTTCCTCTACCTCACATCGATCGCCTTGTGGAAGCCACAGCTGGAAACAAGCTACTCACGTTCATGGATGCGTTTTCGGGCTACAACCAGATTATGATGAACCCCAAGGACCACGAGAAGACAACATTCATCACTGATCGAGGTATCTACTGCTACAAAGTAATGTCCTTCGGTTTGAAAAACGCTGGCACTACGTATCAGCGCTTGGTCAATAAGATGTTCCAGGACCAGCTTGGTAAAACAATAGAGGTGTATATCGACGACATGCTCATCAAATCATTGGAAGAAAAGGATCATGTAGCACACCTCGAAGAATGTTTCGAACGTCTCAACTTCTACAATATGAAGCTGAACCCGGCAAAGTATCGATTCGCCGTTACGTCGGGAGAATTTCTCGGTTACCTAGTTACTCATCGCGGCATTGAAGCAAATCCGAAGCAGATCGATGCGCTCATCAACATGGCTTCGCCTAAGTCACAGCACGAGGTGCAGCGATTAACAGGAAGGGTAGCAGCGCTTAACCGATTCATCTCCCGTTCCACCGACAAATGCTTACCTTTCTACGACACACTCCGCGGTAACAAAAGATTCGAGTGGACAGAGATGTGTGAAGCAGCTTTTCAGGAGTTGAAGAAATACATGGCCAGTCCACCTGTCCTTGCGAAGCCAGTCGAAGGGGAACCTCTGTTCCTATATACTGCTGTATCGGATACAACAGTAAGCGGAGTCCTGATACGGGACGAATGTGGTGAGCAGAAGCCAATTTTTTACGTTAGTAAAACGCTTACCGGTGCAGAAACACGCTATCCTGCAATGGAGAAGCTTGCGTTATCTGTTGTAATGTCTGCACGTAAGCTACGACCATACTTCCAGTCTCCCAACATAGTGGTCCTCAGTACCTTTCCTTTGAGATCTGTTCTTCATAGTCCTAGTCAATCAGGACGACTTGCAAAGTGGGCTATAGTGTTGAGCGAGTATGATATCTCATATCGCGGACGAAGCTGCGCCAAGTCTCAAGTCCTAGCCGATTTCTTAGTTGAGCTTCCACCAGCAGAGACAATCACGGAAGAGCCTCCTTTGTTTTGGCAACTCCATGTCGATGGTTCTTCTTCTAAACATGGTTCAGGCATCAGTATCCAGCTGACATCTCCGACTGGTGAAATACTTGAGCAATCTTTTCGTTTGGGGTTCCGAGCATCCAACAATGAAGCAGAATACGAAGCTCTTATTGCTGGCATTAAGCTTTCCCAGGGACTCAAGATCACTAAGGTTAACGCGTTCTGTGATTCTCAGTTAGTCGCCAACCAATTCAACGGCGAATACGCAACGAAGGACGAACGTATGGAGGCATACCTCAAGCTCGCCAAGGAGTTAGCCGCAGACTTTGATACGTTCACTGTGACAAGGATTCCGCGAGGGGAAAACACCAATGCTGATGCACTCGCAGCATTGGCGTCGACTTCTCCTTCTAATCCTGACTTAAAGAGAACCATTCCAGTTGAATTCATTGAGTTTCCTAGCATCCTTCCATTTGAGACCATCTATGTCCTTACGCGTTCCCAAGCAGCTAGGAAAGCAAGGGAAGATGCTTTCGTAGCTGAACCTCCTATTCTGCATGTCCCTGCCGATGATGTTACAACGCCAGAGCCTACGGTCGTCCAGATCCCAATCGCTGATGATGTTGTAATGACAGAGCCTGCGGTTGAACAGGTCCCGGTAACCGAAGTCCTCGAAACAAAAGCCATTCTACCGAGCATCGATGATATGGTCGATTCCGCCACACGCCATCTTGCAGCCGATCCATCCGAACCAATGGACCTCGACGTCCCTACAACGAGTTTTTTTTTTTTGATAATATGTGAATTTTATTACCATAAGGAAAAATGATACAAAAGCTTTAAAAGCAAATAACTCTCATGGCCCCAAAAAAGAATAAAAAGGCGCTAAGAAGTTAAAACTATCTGACCTATTGACAAGGAAGCTGCTAACTAAAAACTGACCAAAGAGAAAGAAGGCCACGACACTTTTTACGGAATCTCCGGGCTAGAATAGTGTCCTTCATTGATCTATCGATCTGCGCGAATAAGCTATCCATAGAGAGAGACGAGCTGGTATAGATCCTACTATTACGCTCCTTCCATAGAATGTAGACCGTTGCATGAGCAGCGATTCTTTTCAAAAGAGTTGACTTTCCGTTGGTAGCTCTTGTCATCAACCAATCCATCATTGTTTCCCAAGAGTCAAAAGGTTGAGAAGATATCCCCAACCTGAAAAGAGTCTTTCCCCAAATCGAATTAGAGAGGTCACAATTGATAAGCAAATGGTTTCTTGTTTCCGGGTGGGAAGAGCAAAAGGTGCACATCGGGTCGTCTATCATTCCCCACTGAGCGAGCCGAGACTTGACCGGAAGGCGATCTAGGTTTGCAACCCAGAAAGTGAAAGAATGTTTAGGGACACCATATTTGATCCAAACCACTTTGAACCATCGTTGGATAGCTGCTGTGGGCCGTAACAAATCCCAAGTTTTCTTGGTAGAGAAGTCTTGGGAGTGTTGGGACTGACCCCAAGAGTAGACATCATCGCCATCACTGATTGAGATATTTCGGATCAGGTCGTGGACATTGCGGATAAGGCCATTCCTGGACCTAGTAAGATGAGACCAACGACGGCTACAAATAGCCTGCTTTACTGTACTCTCGGCATAGATACCCATCACTCTCGGCCCCGAGTTCCCTAGATAGTCCATAATACTTCCCAACTCCGACCAATTATCAAACCAAAACTTAGCCGTGTTCCCATCGTGAACTTTACAGTTTAGGAGAGTCCTTACCGTAAGTTTTAGAGACAAGAGATGCTTCCAAATCCAAGAATCAGTAACTTTAGGCTCTGTTGACCAGAAGCAGGTCCTTTTTAGTTTGTGCTCCTTTATCCAAGCCACCCACAAAGAGCCACTATTTGAGTATATGAGCCAAATCAGTCTGAGATTGAGAACTTTATTCCATACCATGAAGTTCCTGAGCCCAAGTCCTCCTTCTGCCTTTGGGAGACATATAACCTTCCAAGAAACCTTATTCATTCCTTTTTTTCCAATATCACCAGACCATAAGAATCGAGGACATAACTTTTCAATATCTTTAAGGCAGTTTTTGGGCAGAGGAAAAGCACAAAACCAGAAATTTACCAAGCTATAAATAACCGAAGATATTAGTTGAAGTCTACCCGCAAATGAGAGACATTTAACAGTCCAACTGTTGAACTTGGCTGAGATCTTATCCATTAATGGAGAGTAGTCCATTTTCCTAAGCTTACGGTGGAGAAGAGGTAGGCCCAAGTACCTGATTGGAAGAGATCCTCTTTGGAAGCCAAGACTGTTTATAACTTCAGCTTCCTCCGGTTTTAAACCCGCTGTGAAGAGGTGAGTTTTGTTCTTGTTCATAGTAAGACCGGATAAGCTTTGAAAGTAGCTCAAAGATGCAGCAATACCATGAAGGGAAGAAGGTTTACCATCAAAAAGAATAACAATGTCATCAGCAAAGGCTAGGTGGGTAATCTTGGGGTTCCTTCCGAGAGGATGGTAACCTATTCTACTCGTCTCAAAGTAAGTGTTGATAAGATTTGTGTACACTTCCATTGCCATAACAAATAATGAAGGAGAAAGAGGGTCCCTTGCCTTAGGCCTCTAGATACGTTGAAATAACCGCAAAGCTCCCCATTGACGTTGATGGAGAACGAGGTTGTGGTAATGCAATTGGAGATCCAGTTTATGAATGCCGGAGGAAAATCCGCTGCTCTGAGAATCTGAATGATAAAATCCCAACTAACCGAGTCAAAAGCCTTTCTCAAGTCGACCTTTAGCATGCCTCTGTTTGAGACTTTTGAAAGTCCAAAACCTTGAACCATTTCTGTTGCCAAGAGAACATTTTCCACTAGAAGTCTCCCTTTAACAAACGCTGACTGAGAATTGGAGATCATAATAGGAGTAACTGCTTGAAGCTGTCTAGCCAAAATCTTAGAAATAATCTTGTAAGCGACATTACAAAGGGAGATGGGTCTAAAGTCACCTAATTTCTCTGCTCTAATTTTCTTAGGAATCAATGAAATTACTGTACAGTTCCATTGTCTTAGAATCCGGCCAGAGTGGAAGAACTCTAACACCGCCTTAGTTAGGTCCTCCCCAATGATATCCCAAGATTTCCTGAAAAATTCTCCTGTAAAACCATCAGGACCCGGTGTTTTATTTTTCGGAAGAGCAAATACCTCATATTTAACATCTGTTGGGGTAACCACAGCCATCAACTTCGATTTAATGGCTTGACTGCATTTGAACATCGTGAATAGAGAGATCGCATCCCTATCTGAGTCGGTCAAGGGGGAAGATGCACCACCAAAAAGATTCGAGAAGTAGTCAACACAGTGGGATTTCACTTCTTCTAGCTCTTCAATTCGGTTTCCATCATTTCCCAAAAGATAGTGAATCTGATTTTTGCCTTGTCTAGCCGCAACCATGCGATGGAAGTAAGCCGTGTTACCATCTCCAAGCTCAACCCACTGAACCCTAGATCGTTGATGAAGAAATTTCTCCTCTGCCAAAGAGAGATTAAGCCATACCTTATGAGCTCGCTTCTCCAAGGCAGCCATATCCCTGTTTGGGTTCCTCAAAAGGTTCCTTTGACAGGCAAGAAGATTAGAGTGGGCCTCATTTACACGGTTTTCCAGACTCGAGTAGTGATGCTTATTGATGTCCTTGATGACAGATTTCAACAATTTAAGCTTCTTAGATAAACAAAACATCCTAGTACCTTCAACAACAGTTTCATCCCAGAATGACCTAACGCGAGTCAAGAAATCCGGGTGGTCTAGTAGGAAATGTGAAACCATGAAAGGCCTCTTAACATGATTCCTATTTCCAAGAAAAATGCACGCAGGGCTGTGATCCGAAAAATCAGGCTCAGCAAAATGCCCATAAGAGAACGGGAATTTCAGCTGCCAATTATCATTTATAAGAATTCTATCAAGCTTTTTAGCAATAGGGTTATCTTCTTGCTTGTTCCACCAAGTAAACTCATTACCTCGAATGGAGAGATCAACAAGACCAGCAAAAGAAACACCATCCCTGAAGTCCTGAATGCCCCTAGAGATTCGAGTGCTTCCATTTGATTTCTCTAGAGGATTTAAAATTTGGTTAAAATCCCCTAGGAGAGCCCAAGGGTTACACGCCACTTCAGGTGATGTAGCAGTCCGTCTAATATCCTCCCATAACCGCTGCCTACCAACCTTGCTATTTGCTCCATAGATAAAGGAGACAGAGAGCTCAGTAGTAGAACGAGGAAACTTGATGATGCAAGTAATCATTTGGTCAGATTTAGAATGGATTGTGACCGAAACCGAGGGATCCCATACCACCCAAATCCTTCCCAACTCAGCGAATTCGTAATTTGTTGCACATTTCCAACCAGGAAACGTGGATTCAATAATATGTTGAGACTTGATTTCTTTCACGCGAGTCTCCACAATGCTTCCAATTAACGGCTTGGTCTGCCGTAGCCAAGTCTTGAAATTTCTTCGCTTGTTCTTATGGTTGAAACCCCTAACATTCCAGCAGAAGAAGTCGACAATCATTTAAATAATTTAGACGAAGTTTTGGGGTGTTTCCCCGATGAACCTGATTTTTTTTTTGAGCTTTTTCTTGATAACCTTCATGAACCGATCATCATCTAGTGGGTTATCCTCCTCGTCGGATTCAGAAGATGAAGAGGAAGAAGAGGAAATTTCTCCTGGTTCAGGATCCGTCGAATCTTGATCAGAGGAAGAGGAAGAATGTGATTCTTCAATTTCCTTCTCTTTCAATAAGTACTTGTCTGCCAAATTTGCCAAGCCCTTTCCCTTCCTATCAACCACAGAATTAGAATGGGAATCCTTTTCCTTTACCGATAGGTTTCTTGGTTTCTTGCTGGCATCTCCTTCTTCCCTAATCACCACACCTTTAAGACCATTTGCTGAAACGACTGAGCCTTTCTTTTTATCCTTCTTTCTCTTTACTGAGTTTGTTTGAGGGGAGCTTATGACTAACTCAGGCTCGGGAGCTTATAACTCAACCTGAGTCCGTAGAGTCGCGAGCTCCTTTCTCTGCTTCTTGACCTTCGCCTTCCTCTCCTTGGCCAAAGCTAAGAAAGCGTCACCTCGAGACTTTTCTGTCGCAATATCTGCATCTTTCTGGTTCGCAACATCCTCATAGTCGACAGCAAGACGGTTGATCTCAGCGATAAGCTGCGGAAACGAAGAGCCACTATTAAAACGTAACTACTGACTCAACACCACGAACTGCAATTTCTAAACAAGGTACCATAACAGGACTGTGTAGAGGACACCTTACAGTTGTAAGTAGCTCCGGGTGTCATAACAGGACTCGGAGATACCAACGGGGTCCTCCTAACGTCAATCGCAGAAAGTCTAGGGCGTTTCCTCTTGCTCACCTCCATCACGTCGTCAAGATCACCTTGATGTTGACCTTTCCCCTTATCCTTAGCGGAATGAGCCGGAAGGTGGGACTCAATGGGACGGTCCTCTGAAACTAAACAAGGAAATAACCAAGTAAGAATATACAAGTACTAAGAGGATAAAGCAATAGAGCCAGCATAAGCGGTTTTACCTTCAGTATCAACAACATGAGCCGAGTCTACTTGTTTTAGCTCAGACGTCTCAACGCGTTCCACCTCTGATTCTCCGTAAGCAGCGTTGTTCATCCTCTCACGAAACGATGGTCTCTCATCACTCATGATGGAACTTGGAAAAGCGAACGGACTAGACGGAGTAACACCTGCGTGATAAGCTCGAGCTTTCCTAACTTTTGCAAGGTTGAAATCGTAAGTCCAGTGACACCCTTGAGCAGCTAGAAGGGCCCTTGTAGAAGCAGTATCGTCCGTAGCCCTAAACGGATAGTTACGACCTGTCATTTAAACCGGCAAAGAAGAAGCGAAGTTAGTATCGAAACCAAAGATACTCTAAATATGGTCACAAAGCTAGTCGAAACAATAATGACGCTACAAGGTTGGCTACCAAGAGGATGCCATTTCCTCCTAATCTTGTGAAGACAATTCGGACCGACCGAGGCTACGTTGATACGAACAAAGAAAAATCTCATCCACTAGTCATCAACCCTACTATTAAAACCCGTAATGATCCGAAAGAAGGGCCTATTCGTAGCATAGTAGTTGAGCTTGCCCTTAGTACCAGTTTTTACCATCCTGAAGTAGTTGTGTAAATGAGTAAGCGTGAGCTCGCGGTTACACTCGTAACTACGTACTAAGACTCCAACGAGGTGGCGAATCCCGCGAGGCGTCACTTGGGATATTGCAAGGTCGTGGTCCCATAAGAATTCAAGAATCAGCTCAGGAATGGAAACCACATAAAGCAACTGTAGAAGTAACTCTCACACATAGTGAAGTAACCCTCTGGTGGGTTGTCAGCTCGTTGCTCCGGAGTAGGCAGAACAAACTTGACATCTCCAGAAATGCCAAAATAGGATCTAAGAGCAACTAGAGACTCTTTCGTCGACTTAGTAGGTTCCAGGGGACGAGGACTGCTTCGTTTCTTTTTTACAGGAACTTCGGAGCTAACGGTATCATTAGAAGCCTCGTTGCGCAGAGCCAGAGGAATTGGAGCAACATCAACACTACGGTTTAACGGGTCTTGAGAAGACATGATCCTACAAAAGATGAACGGTTCCGTAAGACGAAGTCAACAAGACCATCAGGCTACGAAAAAATTTTCTCTTAGGTTCTCTAAAAAAGTCTAAGTCATACTTCAACTCAAGAAACATCTACGAGCTCTACTCTAGCTACACAAGGTGAGCAAACGAGATAAGTTTATACATGTAACAGAAAAAAAAAAAAAAAAAAAAAAACTTACGAGAGATGAAATGGGCCTTGAGGCCCAATTGGAGATATGAAGATTGTCTTCTTCTTCTTCACGCAACAGAGAGGTCGTGACCTCGAGGACCTCGCTGCCGTTCCGCCTCTACGACCTCGCCGCCAATCCACTTCAACGACCTCGCCGCCGATCCACTTCAACGACCTCGCCGCCGTTCCACCTTGCTCGACCTCGCCGTAGCACCGAATCAACCTCACTCAATCTCTCCGCAATTCCTCTGCTTCGTTTCGACCTCGACCACCTCGTCACGTCGCTACCTCGCTGATTGTTCCACCTCGCCGAGCTCGAGTCACCGTAAGCTCGGGACAGTTTGAATCAAGTCTCCACCTCGCCGAGCTCGAGTCACCGTACAAGCACCTCGCCGAGCTCGACAACCTCGCTGCGGCTTCAAATCTCAACCTCTCCGAGCTCGACCACTTCGCTCCACCTCGCGCCTCACGTAACAGCCCGAATCGACCTCGCCGTAGCTCCGAATCAACCTCGTCGTGGCTCTGATTTTTGGTTCACAAAGTTAACCTCGCGATAGCGCTAGCTCACCTCGGACGAGCTCGCCCTTGTACAAATCGACCTCATTTCGAGACGCTAACTCCGTCGCAAGCTCCTCAAGTTTCACCTCACGGATGTACGGTCAAGCCACAAACACGGTTTAGATTTGAAGATCTTGAATCAAACCGACCAAATCTCAAGAACACTTGATTTTCAAGTAAAAAATCTTCATCAAAAAACTTGCTTTATCTTGAAGATTGATCGGTTATGGGAGAAAATGGAGAAGAAAACTCACGGCAAAGGAGAAAAAGAAGAGAAGAGGGTGTCGGTGGAATAGGTGACAAGGAGAAGAAGCAAGCAATGAAAGCAATAACAAAATATAAAAAAAAATGGAGAGAGAAGGGAGAGAAAAGTGTTTACCTTTTTGGAGAAAATGGAGATGTTGGAAAAAATGAGACAAGATGTTGGGTTCTTATAGCTGAGAGGAGCTCGGTGACACCATCACCTCGGGATTTAACCTAAACATTCCCGCTTTTTAAAAACTTTCAACAACCCTTGACAAATTTAGTTGTGTTGGTTTCGACTCCCACAAAATCCTAGCGTTACAAGGCAAACAATCGATTAATGTCAAAACAAAGACATGAAATGTCGACGTAAGCAAAAAAAAAAACAATATGATTCATGAATTAATTGAGATAATAAGTACACGGATAAAACTATGTCTTACACTGGTACATAGAGAACATTGGAAATCTTTGTCCAAGTTCAACTTATTTAAATCAAGTTAGTATGAATTTGTAGAAAGTTTAATCTTTTCAAGATAAATGTAACCAGTGAGTAAGCAAACTCAACGGGTATTCTTATCCGTCTAAAAACATGACCATTTTGACTGACCAAATAAATATGAAAATATTCTGAGAGGGAATCAAATTTTGGAAATGTGTTTTAATTGTTTCCTCTAAAGTTAGTATGTTATATATGTTGAACTTGGTGTCCAAGGCGTACGTTATTAAGAACGTTTGTATTAGCTCACATCTCTTCTTTATTATGTTTTCATTTCTTTTCTACCTTTAAACATGTCCAGTTATTTATTTCCTTAAAAACATTATTCTCTTCTTTTATGTAAACTTGTCAGTCAAGCGTTTACTCTATCCAAGTCTCTAAAGAGTTACGAGAAATCACCTCAACATAATTTTAGAAAAAAATGTCTCAACTTCTCAGCCGAATCTTGAAGCCTCTTGTATACAAAAATGTCCTCGTAAGCTTTCTTTTTTCTTACTTTCTATGAATATTTGGGGTTTAATCTACTACACTACTATTGATTCTTGTTGTATATATGATTAGTTCAACGTACTTACATTTCCCAGAGTCACAATAACATGGTTCGGTGGTGTTCGTCTACGACATACCACCCGTTTTTGGTAGTTGATCACCTCCTTAAGGTCGGAGATTCTTCCGATGGTCGCATAGAAAGAGTGGACGAATCAGAAGGTCAAAAGGAAGTTTTGATTAAGGACGAGGAACTCGCTAAAGAAGTCCGTAATTCGATGAATATCCAATTTTTCCACACACCAGATATTGACATGGTGAATCATATTATAATGTTTCTCTCTACATGAATCACGTACAAGACTCAAAACATCCAAAGAAATACCTCCTCTTCCTAAAGGCTCTCAAATCCAAAACCTAGCCATGTCGTGTCGTCCTGACCTAAACAACGAAGATTGGGTAGTGGCTGTCAAGTTTTCAGGATCACAATTTAGACTCTATAGGCATAGGGATCAGCGGTGGATCGATATCGAAACCACTCATGAGTCTATAAGCCCATACTCGAGTCTCATGTTTTCTAAGAAAGATCAAAGGTTCTACGTTCCAACTCCGGGCTGCAAATATTTATGCTCCTTTGGTCTCAACTTCAAGGAGAAAGACAAGCCCGAGTTCATTGAAGTTCGAAAAAAGACCTTCTTAAGTACGAGTTGTACGAATTAATGTGGATAAATTCCTATACCAGGACAGAGCACATGGTGGAGTCATCTTCCGGAGAACAATTCCTCATCTCATGGTATTATATTTCTTCTATTTTTTTTCTAAACAATTACGTATTTAGTTGAGTTTCACTACAAGAAAACATTCACTTTTCCGACGGAATTTTTTTTTCGTCGAACGATTCTGACGGATTTCCGACGATCTGCCGACCAAAATGATCCGTCGGAATTCCGTCTGAATAATTTGACGGAATTCCGACGGAAACCCACTCTGTCGTCATTCCAAAAATACCGACGGAATACAGATGGTTGTGATCTGTCGTTATATTTCGACGGTATGCCGACGGATTACCGACGGAATTCGGACTTTCCGATGTTGGCAAAGTTTGATTGGTCAGTTTGTACGACGTATTTCCGACGGACTAAATCCTTCGGAATTAGTGACAGATTTCCGACGGCATTCCGACGGTTTCCGATGTCGGCAAAGTTTGAGTGGTTCCCATATTTTCTGCGGTGGATGATGGGATTGGTGGGGTGTTATGTCGGAGGTATTGACAGAATTCCGATGGATTTCGACGGAAATCCGTTCTACATAAGTTGTAGAATTCGTCATTCCATCATAACAAAATTATAAAGATGAGTTCATATTTTCAAGCATGGATGGACGAGCCAATGATGGATGTGGGCTCGGATTTATTAAGGAACGAGTACGCTCAAGGAATATGCAAGTTCATGAATTTACCAGTTAATCTAGAAGCAGCCAAAAAAGATCAGGATATCAAATGTCCTTGTTCCAATTGCTGTAATAAAATTAGTGTTGCCGTTCATAATGTTTGGACTCACTTATATAGATATGGTTTTAGGCCGGGATTTAAGGTTTGGTATTTACATGGAGAAACCAATTATGAATATGGTAGTACTAGTAGCAATGCACCTTATTTTCCGGATAGTGTAGGGGAACCTACAGCGGAAGTAGATGTTGGGGTAAGTATGGTTGCGATGTTTAACGATGCGTTTAGAGAGAATTTGCAGTCGGGTGGGTATGAGGGTGATAGGGTTGAAAAGCCTAATTTAGAATCTCGAAGATTTTTCGATATGTTAGACGCGTCAAAGCAACCACTATACAGCGGTTGTAGGGATGGTCATTCACCGCTATCTTCTGCTAGTAGGATGATGAACCTGAAGACTGATTATAATTTGTCCGAAGAATGTGTTGATGCATTCGCCGAGTTCGTGAAAGATGTTTTGCCAGAAGATAATCTGGCCCCAGGATCATACTACGAGGTCCAAAAACTTGTCACCGGTCTTGGTTTGCCTTACCAGGTTATAGATGTGTGCATCGACAACTGTATGATATACTGGAGAGAAGACGAGAACCGAAACAAATGTAAATTTTGCCAGAAACCCTGGTTCCAAGACACAAGTGGCAGGGTGAAGATTCCATTCAAACGGATGTGGTATTTACCCTTAACGGAGAGGTTGAAGAGGCTGTACGAATCAAACCGCACAGCTAAGGCTATGAGATGGCATGCAGAGCATAGTCAAGATGGAGATATCACGCATCCTTCTGACGCGGAAGCGTGGAAACACTTCCAATCCGTATATCCAAATTTTCCATATGAACGACGGAATGTATACATAGGCTTATCCACTGATGGTTTCAACCCGTTTGGCAAGCATGGAAGAAAATATTCATTATGGCTGGTCATCGTAACACCTTACAATTTGCCCGTATTTGCATGCGGCGAGAGTTCCTGTTTCTCTCAATTTTAGTTCCCGGGCCAGATCATCCAAGATGGTCGCTCGATATATTCCTCCAACCATTGATCTCTGAGTTGCATATGTTGTGGGAGCATGGTGTTGAGGCATATGATGTTTCAATCCAACAGTATTTCAACATGCGTGCGGTTCTTATGTGGACCATAAGCGATTTTCTGGCATACAGTATGTTATCTGGATGGACAACGCATGGAAGATTGGCATGTCTTTATTGCCAAGACAATACTACAGCATTCCAACTGCAACACGGAAGGAAGACTTCATGGTTTGATTGCCATAGGTGTTTTTTACCGGCAAATCATCCATATCGTCGATCTAGAAGACATTTCAAGAAGAATGTACAAGTGTTACATGGACCACCTCCTGAGATAGATGGTCGCAGCTGATATATCATGGTTTTTACCCTGTTTAAGCCATGATATAAGTCCATGTTTTAGAGTCTTTTGGTGTTTTCTATGTGTTTTTAGAGTCTTTACAGGAACTAGACCGATTGGAGCAGAAAAGATGTTTACTGGAAATTTTAGAGCATTGCGGAATGGAGCGTCAAAAAGTCAAAATCTGCCAGCAGAGCCAGCGTCGATCGACAGCGAATTAAGCGTCGATCGACAGGAGGTCTGGTGAGACATGAAGATTTTTCAGAGTGTCCCGTGTCGATCGACACGCATTCTGGTTGTCGATCGACACCCTTCACGGAAAAAGCCAGATTTTAATGAGAAGAAGCCCGATCAAAGCCTAAAAGTTCCAGATGTTTACTTTTCTTTTCTAGTCGGTTTGGGACCTTTATATATACGTTTTTAAGCCATTGTTTAGGCATCATGCTTTCATCATTGGATATGTCTGAGTAGTTTCCCTATTAGGTTTAGGGATTTTCAAAGGTTGCTGATGATTTGTTAGATCTGATCATAACTGCTTAGGATTAATATCATTAGAAGTCCTTCATCTTAACTTGATCTTATTGCTAATTCTTGATTAGCTACCTTGAATCTGATCTAGGGTTTATTAATAGAAACGACAGTTTGATTGATAACCTGAACTAGTTTTTGATGAGCAAAATTCCTATTCGCAAAGGAATTTGGCTTAGGGGTTTGTGAACAATTGAACCTGAAACTAATGCTTGTTTAGATTCATAGGATTCGCAAAGGAATTTGGTTTTCTTGGATTTATTCATAGATAATATTCGCAGCGGAAGCTGGTTTGTTTTACTTTCGTGTTCATGTTTAGGAACTGAGCTTCATAAATCCTATTGCTAATTGATCATCTGCATATCTGATTCACCTGAGAATTTCCTGTGCCTAGCGCTTTTCTCTATTGATTCTCACAACCGTTTTAATTGCTTTTGTTTACTTGCATTCTCATAATTCTGCTTAGCATAATCTGAACTCATTAAATCTATCGTGTTTCATTGATTCCCTGTGGATTTCGATACCTTAAGTACTGCAATTGATCTCTTAATTTGAGAGAGTAGTTCAAAGGAAATTTGAGCATATCAAATCTTGGCGCCATTGCCGGGAAGTCATAACCATTAGATTTATTTTATTAGGATTTTGTCTAGGTCTTTTTATATCTTGTTTTTATTTTTCTCTCTTTGTTTTGCATTTCAGGTACATGCAAAATCGCAATACTAGGAGCAGCAAGGACAAATAACTTTTGGAACTAGAACTTGAGGATCTAGCACGCTTGGAATGAACCAATCGAAAAGCGACGAAAGAAGCTACGAAGATGGTTAAGCATATAATGTTGTTCCAAAGAGATGATGGTTTCTTCGACAGAGAAGGGAAACGCTATAATGAAGATGGTCAGAGGCTAGACAAGGTTGGGAACGTGATAATAGATGAGGCTGAACAGCAGCGAGCCCGCGAGGAAGAAGAAGCAGAACGTGTTCGTGAAGATCTTGCTCGTGTCGAGCGACAGAGGCTTGACGTTGTTCGACACGAAGGAAATCGGCAAGTTGCTCAATGCACAGAGGATATCGATCGACGCAACATAGAGCTTGGTGTCGCTCGACACCAGGAGGGTGTCGATCGACAGCCTGTCCAGAATCGCACTTTAGCAGATTTTAATCGACCGGATCAGTTCTATGCGAATCGAGCTGCGATTCGTCCTCCTGCTTTCCAGAGGAATGATTTTGAGCTGAAGCCGGCTTACTTCTCACTAGTAGCTCAACATCCCTTCCATGGCCTTCCCCATGAGCATCCGATGGACCACATCGAAAATTTTGAAGACTTAGCTTCTAGCATCAAAGCTCAAGGAGTGTCTAGCGATTATCTCTTTTGCAAGCTATTCCCATACTCTCTTAGTGGGGATGCTTCTTACTGGTTGAAGCAACTAGAACCTGGATCACTGACTACTTGGGAGGACACAAAGAACGCGTTCCTGAACAACTTTTTCGACGATGCGAGGTCAGAAGAGTTAAGGAAGAAGATTACTTCATTCAAGCAGGGTTCTACAGAAGCATTCAGGGCTGCGTGGACGCGTCTAAAGTCCTATCAGAGAGACTGTCCTCACCATGGCTTCACAGATGTTCAGTTGCTAGCAGTGTTCAAAAAAGCACTAGGCGCTAAGCGGGCGGCGACCCTCCGCCTAGCGCCTAGAACGCCTAATCGGGGACTAGGCGAATTTTTAGGCGGTTTAGGCGGTTTTTAAATATAACTATATATATGAATATTTAATTATATATATATATAAAATATATAGACTATTTATCTATATATTGTACTTATCTAATATATAAAACATAATAAATTAATCTTTACTCTTAAAAATCATCATCCATAAATAAATAAATAAAACTTAAACGTAGAGTAAAACTAAGAATATGAAATAAAAATGAATTTTACAGAAAAATTTACCGTTTTAAAGAAAAACGACGTCACTTTGAATTTTATAGTTAAAGTATTAAAATTCACCATTTTGGAATTTTTTTTTTTAATTTTAAAAAAGCGGATTTTATCCGCCTAGCCCGCCTAACTAACCCGCCTAACCCGCCTAATTTACGCCTAAACCGCCAAATGACAACCTCCGCCTAATACCTCCGATTAGTCATTAATCCAATTGGTCTGGGGACGCCTAGCGCCTAGGCGCTGCCTAGGCCGATTTCTTGAACACTGGTTGCTAGGCATCTTCTACAGAGGAGTGGATTGGTGATATCAGATGGCACTGGATGCAGCAAGCAGTGGTAATTTCAATACCAACTATCCAGAGGACGCGGTTACTCTCATCGAGAACTTGGCTTATAGCAACAGCAGGAAGAACGCTGATTTTGAGAGGAAGCAGATGAGTGACAACAAGGATGGTAGTAAGCACTTGACTGAGATGAATGCAAAGCTGGATTCTATGAAAGGTATCCTTATGGGAAAGAAGTCGGTCCAGTTTGCTCATGAAGTTGAAACTGCAGAGGATGTGAACTACATCAATGATTCAGGATTCCAGAAGTTTAAAAATCAGCAGGGATATGGGTCGTCTTATCAGAAGCCTTTCCAGAGCAACAATTACAACAGGAATCACGGATCCTCTTCTTACCAGAAACCTCCGGAGCAGGACAATGAGGTAAAGAACATGCTTGCGCAACTCCTAGAGGGACAACAGAAGTTAGAAGTCATTTTCAATGGGAAGTTGGATTCCGTCTACCAAGATCTTAATGGGAAAATTGAATCTTTGAGCACTCATGTCAAGAAGCTTGATACACAAGTTGCTCAAACTGCAGAATCAGTAAAGAGACAGGATGGATTTCTTCCTTCAAGAACGGATACGAATCCTAAGCATACTTGTGCTGCCATCACCTTAAGGAGTGGAAAGACTCTCCAAGGGCCTAATTTGAAGAAGGGACTTAGTGCAGAACAGTTGGATGAGCTGGAGCAGATTGAAGGTGAAGAAATTTTTCCAGGGGCTTCTCCGTCGATCGACACGGGTCGCGAGTTGATCCCCAAAAATTCCAGAGACTCTCGTGTCGATCGACACTCCTTTATCTGTCGATCGACACGAGCCACAGACACGCCCAACTTTGTCCAAATCTTCAGATAAGGTAGAGGAGAACATCTACAAGCCAAAGGTTCTTTTCCCCAGAGTTAAAAGTTCCAAGCAGGAAGCCGAAGAGGCCATGTGCAAGCAGATCATTGATAAGATCATGGTGGAGATGCCTCTAGTTGATGCGGTAAAACTTTCTCCTGCGCTTAGAAGATATGTCAAGCGGCTTGCAGCAAATGGTATTAGTCCTGAGGAATGAGCATTGCTGACTAGAGACATTCAAGCGATTCTTTTGGGCATAGCTCCGGTTTCTAAGAAGAAGAAGAAGGAGGTTGTGGTTTCAGAGGAAGTAAACGCAATGATTCAGAGCAGAGTTCCAGTGAAGCTACCTGATCTAGGGAACTTTGTGCTTAGTTGCTCCATCTCCGAAGAAAGTTTTCCTTATTCGCTGTGTGATTCAGGTTCATGTATAAACCTGATGCCATTCTCCGTTGCTGTAAGATTGGGGTTGACAGACTTCAAGACGACTAGGATGTCTCTTATCTTAGCTGATCGTTCCAGGAGATTTCCTAAGGGTGTTCTTGAGGATGTGCCAATCAGAATTCAGGACTGCTTCATTCCTACAGACTTTGTGGTTTTGGAATACGATAAGGAGCCTGAAGATCCTCTTCTACTAGGACGATCATTCTTAGCTACAGCTGGAGCTACTATCGATATGCGTAGAGGAAAGATTAAGCTTGATCTAGGTGATGTGATCATGGACTTTGACATGGATAAGACACGAAGGAAACCCAGCATCGATGGTCAAGCTTTCTCTTTGGATACTTCGCTGGAAGATGAGCAAATCAAGGAACCTTCAGAGGATGTTCCTATCGCCATCATTAAAGAAGTGGTCGTTTCAGAACCATATCTTGAGATTCCTCATGAAGAGCTAAGGTATGAGCCTCCTGCACTTAAATCTCTTGCATTCGTTAATTCAAATTTAAAATGTGAAAAGCCTGTTACGCGCTTATGCAAGCATCGAGTTTCTCGAGAGCTTGGTTTTTCTGATGAACTTGCAGGAAGAAAGAAAGAAGAGGTGAAACCAAAAAGGACCTCAAGGCCTTTCGCTAAAATGCGAATCATCGTTCCTCAAGAGCTTAAAGGAGAAGCAGATCTTCAGGAGATGATGGAGAGAACGATGAGACTTTTCCCTAAGACTGTTTCTGATAAGTCTGGGGGAGCTTCAAAGAAGGTTCGATTCAAACAAGCTGCTGAGAGTTCCATTAAGGATAGAGGAAGTCCAATACTTCCTCAAGATCCACCATAGTCCTGAGTTCCAAAACAGTCAAGCTAACGGACTAAAAACAAGCGCTTAATGGGAGGCCCATTTGTAAGTCTTAATAATTATGTTTCTTTTTATTTTCTTTTACAATTTTATGTTTCGTGTGTTTTTGGTTTTGATTTTTAGGAGATAAAAACGTATGGATGAACTTCAGGAGCTTCTGTCGATCGATGCTTCATTCCAAATCGCTCGACACTTGCAAAAATTCGATGGTGTCGATCGACACCATTGAGAGTGTCGATCGACACCCCTTCCAGGGTACGTTTTTCTTTTCAAAATTTTGATTCCTTCTATTTTCTATCTATTTTATTCACCGATCTTAGGCTTAATAACACTGGGGACAGTATTGTTTAAGTCTGGGGGAGGTAGTTGCTAATTATTGTGTTTTCTTTTGAGTTTTTTTATGGTGTTTTTCAAAAAATTTTGTTTTATTCGGGTCGAAAACTCCCCTTTCCAACTTACTTTGAACAGCATTCAAGGACCATTTCCGATGCAAGTTGGTTGGTTTTACAAGGTGGGTAACTGGAAGTGGATCCATTTAACGGAGCGAGTTCAGATTTCTGGAGAACGCCAGAAAGGATGTCAAAGACCCTGCTCCTAATGAATCCCTAATTTCTTGTCAAGGTCATTGGTAATCGCAAGCCTTGATTCAGCTTCCAAACACTTGAAAGCGAGGATGGACCGCTCTTGCAACTTCTTCCCGAATGACGAGTACAACTGTCCTAGATCGAAAAAAAAAGAAAAAGCCTCATGACCCTGTCTCCACAAAAACACCAGTAATGTGAGCTAATCTTGTGATCATAGAGATGCCAAGGAAAAAAAAAAAAAAGTCTACAGAAAAGTGCAAGCATGCCAGAATAAAACGCTCAAGCTCTGGTGGTAAAGGACCCTCTGTTGAGGTACCCGCCATCACAAAAATTCAATCATCAAAGGCATTGCATCTCTATGATATCCTTAATTGGATACAGTTTTAGAGGGAAGAGAGAGGGTGAAACGCAGGAAGGTCCAGCGATCGATATTCCCTCGATGAGACCGCACCTAAATAACTAAAGGGGTTTGCGACTAAAAGTCTGAGATTTTCTACGGGGTTTGGATTCAATCTGGAGGATTTCTATACTTCTAGGGAAACATCGAAGTATCACCGGATTAGCTTTGCAAATGTATGTGGTTCCTAAAGGAGTGAGTACACTGTTTTGCTTAGGGACAAGCAAAAAGCTAAGTCTGGGGGAGTTGATATATCATGGTTTTTACCCTGTTTAAGCCATGATATAAGTCCATGTTTTAGAGTCTTTTGGTGTTTTCTATGTGTTTTTAGAGTCTTTACAGGAACTAGACCGATTGGAGCAGAAAGATGTATACTAGAAATTTTAGAGCATTGCGGAATGGAGCATCAAAAAGTTAAAATCTGCCAGCAGAGCCAGCGTCGATCGACAGGGAATTAAGCGTCGATCGACAGGAGTTCTGGTGAGACATGAAGACTTTCCAGAGTGTCACGTGTCGATCGACACGCATTCTGGTTGTCGATCGACACCCTTCACGGAAAAAGCCAGATTTTAATGAAAACAAGCCCGATCAAAGCCCAAAAGTTCTAGATGTTTACTTTTCTTTTCTAGTCGGTTTGGGACCTTTATATATACGTTTTAAGCCATTGTTTAGGCATCATGCTTTATTTTACTTAACTCTTTGATATATCTTTTAATAAAAACATGTTTTCATCATTGGATATGTCTGAGTAGTTTCCCTGTTAAGTTTAGGGATTTTCAAAGGTTGCTGATGATTTGTTAGATCTGATCATAACTGCTTAGAATTAATATCATTAGAAGTTCTTCATCTTAACTTGTTCTTATTGATGATTCTTGATTAGCTACCTTGAATCTGATCTAGGGTTTATTAATAGAAACGACAATTTGATTGATAACCTGAACTAGTTTTTGATGAGCAAAATACCTATTTGCAAAGGAATTTGGCTTAGAGTTTTGTGAACAATTGAACCTTAAACTAATGCTTGTTTAGATTCATAGGATTCGCAAAGAAATTTGGTTTTCTTGGATTTATTCATAGATAATATTCGCAGCGGAAGCTGGTTTGTTTTACTTTCGTGTTCATGTTTAGGAACTGAGCTTCATAAATCCTATTGCTAATTGATCATCTGCATATCTGATTCACCTGATAATTTCCTGTGCTTAGCGCTTTTCTCTATTGATTCTCACAACCGTTTTAATTGCTTTTGTTTACTTGCATTCTCATAATTCTACTTAGCATAATCAGAACTCATTAAATCTATTGTGTTTCATTGATTCCTTGTGGATTTCAATACCTTAAGTACTGCAATTGATCTCTTAATTTGAGAGAGTAGTTCAAAGGAAATTTGAGCATATCAGCAGCATATTGGAACAGTTATGAGATTTAGGTGCAGAGGGAACACCTGAATGTGGGGGTAATGGCCATCACCCCGTCGACGGTTATGGGGAATATCACAATTGGCACAAGAATAGTATTTTCTGGGATTTGCCTTACTGGAAAGACCATCTATTGCGGTATAATCTAGATGTCTTGCATGTTGAAAAGAATTTTTTTGACAACATCATCAACACCATATTAAACGTCCCAGGAAAAAATAAAGACAACTGGAAGTCTAGATTCGACTTGCCATTGATTTGTTTGAGGCCATCTCTTCATGTTTCAAATGGTAGATTGTCGATGTCTGCTTACCGGTTAGACGCTGGGCAGAAAGAAGTATTTTTTGAATGGTTCAAAAAAATTGTAATATTTCCAGACGGCTACGCATCTAATCTACGTAATTGCGTGGATTCGACGGAAGGCAAGTTTATAGGAATGAAGAGTCATGATTGCCATGTCGTGATGCAGCGTCTTCTTCCATTTGTATTTGCATATCTTCTTCCAGAACCTATCCACCAAACAATTGGAGGTATATTTCTTACTCCCATTAGTTTCTTACTACCATAATATTACCATATATGTACTAACTTGTTTAATTTTCGTTTATAGGAGTTGGTGCATTCTTCCGAGATTTATGTTCAAGAACGCTTACCGTCCACGGAATACGTAACTTGGAGGCCTATATCCCGGTTCTCCTTTGTAATCTTGAGAAGATATTTCCACCGTCTTTTTTGACGTTATGGAACACCTTCCTATTCACCTCCCACGAGAAGCAGCCTTAGGAGGCCCTGTTCAATACCGATGGATGTATCTGTTCGAGCGTTACATGTTCCACCTGAAGAAAAAGGTTAAAAATTTGAGCAAGGTTGAGGGATCTATTGTCGCACAAAGCCTAAACGAGGAAGTCTCACACTTTGCCAAATATTACTTTCCATCGGAAGTTTGTACTAAGGAGAGACGTTCTGCCCGACATGATGATAGAGGTGAGAAAGCAGTCTATGCCGTGGTTGTTCCTGAGTTGTTTGCCCAAGTTGGTCGAGCAAATAGAAAAGGAAAGAAACGCAAACTATCAGCACAAGAGGTCACATATTTGCATACGTATATCCTCAGAAATTGTGATGAAATTTTGGAGTACGAAAGGTATATCAGTTATTATAATAAATTTATGGAATTATTTGCCTTTATCTACTAACGACTGTTATGTTACAGAATCTACATGTCTTTCGCACATGATTACCATTATGATAAGACAGATGCCGAACTTGCTGTCTTGAAAGATGAAGAATTTGAGGGGTGGTTGAAATGTTATGTAAGTGTAATATAATTACTTACTCTTATTTTTCCAGGTTTTCACGTTCATATGTTACTTATATCTTACTTCTATCATTTTTAGGTTTCCGAAAGTATAGCAAGTGGTCAATCACTCCCGACATAGTTAGTGGAGTTTGTTCATGGTTTACGCAGCACCGCGACTTCATATCCTAAGTTTTGCATTAGGGGATATGCGTTCAGGATCCGTGAGGAAGGACGTCAAAGGTCAACTTTGGACTATGGTATTTCGGCGCAATCAGGTGATACCCTGTACTATGGGATTTTAAAAGAAATCTTGGAAATCCACTATCCAGGAATGTTGGACTTGAGGTGCATTGTGTTTATGTGCGATTGGTATGACCCAACCGATGGTCGAGGGGTTCGAGTTGACCCTCTTGGAGTTATTTCGATAAATTCAAGTCGGAAACTACAGTATTACGATCCATTTATCCTTGCATCTCAGGCAGACCAGGTATGAATACACTAATATCTTATGCATACTTTACGATTGTGTAATCATGTATATTTACAATATATAATATTTACTAATAGGTTTGCTACATTCCATATCCTCGAGTTGCTTATCGTACATACCCTTGGATCACCGTAACTCCAATTAACCCGAGAGGAAAAATATTTGGAGTTCCTGAACATGATGCTCTACAACCATCGAGAAGTATACCAATGACACATGTTGAGAAGATGGATAACATTGACCTTGTGGTTCATGTCATACATATCGGCGATGATCTAGTTCATTCAGACGAAGAGGAAACACGGGGAGAATTTGACGACGATTCAGACTCCATCCCTAGTGAAGGTTCCTCAGGAGATTCAGAATAATAATTTGTGCAAAAATGTTTGCTTATTCATGTTGTACTCTCACATCTGTGTGTTACCTATAATATTTTGAAATGGATTAAAAAATCCAATTGTGCAATACAATATGAGTATTGCAATAGACAAATAAAAAACCAAAAAAAAAAATTTGCACACCAACCAGGATTCGAACTAAGGTTTGCTATAGTTTTAAAGGAAGCTTAATCATTTCAGCTTTGGACAAATCTTGCGTATCATATTATTTAATAGTATATATATAATCATGTTCGATGACTAATTAACGAGAAATATTGGTATTGCAACCACTATAAAACATTACATTTAATGAAACATTAAATTTAAAACACATTCTTCAACAGGTACATTAGAGACTTGCAAATATTTAACACACAACGGTTATGGTACAAGATCATAATAAACTCTTAATCTTACGAACATATGTCGGGTTCAGCTCCGAACTTACCATTTGTTAGAACCATTTAGTGATTTTCTTTCCTTTATTTTTCTTTTGTGGAGAATCTAAATATCCGTCGCACAATTCCGTTTTGATTGCATCAACATCTAGATTTATGTTTGGCTTGTCTGGGCTTTGGACGAATTCATAATCATAGTAATGATCCTTTGGTGGAGAATCTATAAATCCGTCGCACAATTCACTTTTGATTGCATCAATATCTAAATTTAAATTTGGCTTTTCTGGGCTTTGGGCGAATTCATAGCCATAGCACTGATCCTTACATACGTTTGAAGTACTTGCATCGTAAGTATCTGTTCAATTAATGGACATGGTTGTACGGCTTCGACACCCCCCCCCCTTCTGGTCCGGACATAGTGGCTTACTATCATAAATGTGGTGGATGTTTGGCAAGCACTGGCTGTCAGGCACTATTGTGGATGCAGAATCTTCATTATAGATTGGTTAGCACGTATCAAATTCCCACGAGTAAGTGGGAATTTCCCGGGTGAAATTGTCGCAATGAGATTCGATTTCCCACGAGTATTTTGGAACATGAAAAAAATTAGACACGGATTTTGTTTTTGAGTCTTCATTAGGAGAGGTAGAAGACATTTTTCCTGTAATTGAAAGGTGTAGAACGTAAATACTTCATCGGGAGTATTTATAGTACCGTTATATGTCTAAACCTTCGGTATTCCGTCGGTATACCTATGCCATTTCCAACAGAATATCGACAGAATTCATACAGTACGATGTTGGCAAACTATGATTGGTTAGTGTGTATGGACGGATTTCCGACGGGGTAATTCCGTCGGAATTATTGACCAATTTCTGACGTAATTCCAACGTAATCCTATGTCGGCAAAGTTTGAGTGGTTGATAGAGCGTCTGCGGTGGCCGATGGGATTGATGGGTTGATATGTCGGAGGTATTGACGGATTCCGACGGATTTCCGAAGGAATTTTGTTCTATATAACCTTGCACATCTCTTCATGCCTTCCTAAATTTAAACACCAAATCATTACACGAAAATATATATTTGCGAAATGGCAAACAGAGATCTATGGAATTACTATATGCAAAACCGAGGCCCCGGTCAAAACCCTCCAAACACAACCATTGATCCTTCAAGCCCTCCTTACGATGACTTAAATGTCATAGATGCTCAACCGATAATTTCACTCTACCCAACTCAACGATCCCTGAACCAAACGCCCGAAATACGGGGACCTGGCCAAGTCGTAAGGCGATGAATTTTTCGCAAGAGGGCTCATGATGCAAGGGTGGTGCAAGGTGAAAGTTCTCAAACTCGCCCAACACAATATTTTATTTGTGAGGTCATTAACGAGACACCACAAGCCGGCCACGATTTTAGTAGTCCTCGGTGGACTTCTACTATCGATTACATAATCCGTGAAGGTATATATATATATATATAATTACCGTTTTTACTTTTACAATAATGATTGTAGCTGACAAATACAAAATCTATCATTCATAAATGTAGGTTCTTATCGAAATAGGACCACACCATTCTGGACCCAGGTTGCAGAAATTTAATCACCGCGTTCACAATTTGTGAAAATAAAAAAGGTTTACGTTTCCATCCAATTTTATTAACATTTAGAGAAACAATTTATCTGACAAGTATATTCTATTTAATTATCATATTGTGGCTATGCTCTCTATTTTGACCTCCAATGACCAGGGAGATCTGCTTGTAACCTTAAAAGATCCGTCGGGATAAATCGAGGGAACCATGCACCATAACATCTTCAAGAATGACGAGTACATACTCACGACTGGTGTAGGTGCGGTGGTCATCCTGAAGAATGTTACCGTTTGCTGTTTTGATAGGAACACAAAGTACCTAAACATCACAGAGCGGAACATTATTAAGGTACATACACCATACATTTATAAATATTTTTGGGAATGGTGAACTAAATTCAGTTTTCAAACAGATAATCGGTGCTAATACGATGATTGCTGAATACCAGCCAACGGAAGTATGCACCATCGAGGAGGAAGATGAAAGAACTACTGGGTACGAATATGAAACTGTTCGAGACTCCGATGAAGAATAAATATCTAACTCGTCCATGATTAAGAATTATTTTATGGTTACGGCTTTATGTTGCTTTTATGTTAAATAATTTCCTACTAGCTATTGTACGAGTTTACCCGCATAATGTTGTTAGGTGTAATATTTACTAGTTTGGTATTTAAATTTATATTGTATGTGTAATGTAAGATTTATGAAAACCAAGGCAACATAGATAGAACTTGTGGGATTCACGGGTTTGGCACTGAGATTGACAGAACGATTAAAGCCAATTTTGATTTGGTTATTTTTTCTATATAGTGAAAAGTCACCAAATCAAAATTGCCTTCAATCGTTGTGCCAATCGAAGAGTCAAGCCCGTGAAGCTCACAAGTTCTATCAATGTTGTCTTGCTTTTAATAAATCTCTAACTCGTTCACATTGTCGACGAAATTTTTTTTCAAGTATTTGTTACTGCCGGAAAAATTAAAAATATGTAATAAAAATAAACACCCGTCGGAATTCCGTCTTAATTTCCGATGGTGTTCCGACGGGAATTTTATTTTATTACCAAATTTATTAAATAAACAATTTATTTCGGCGTAAAACCTTAAAATATGTAATAAAAATCAACATCCGTCGGAATTCCGTCTTAATTACCGACGGAGTTCCGACGGTTGGTGAATTTTATTAAAATATTTATGATATAAACAATTTATTTCGGCGGAAAAATATTTAAAAAATAAACAAATTATTCCTCGACTCGATTTGAAGGTGACAACAAAACGGTTATTGATCTTGTTCAAGATAAATCAAAAAACTTTGGTCTGCATAATTGGGTTCGTGATATCACATGGTGGAGCAACAAATTCGACGCAATTCAATTCCAATTGACTTCAAGATTGAATAACAAAGTCGCAGATCAACTAGCCAAAGAATCTTTTCAACCTCATACTACTTTTGAATTTTTATATTATGTACCTCAATCCATTGTAACTTTCCTCCATGAGGATCACACTAATTCTCACTAATAAAAGTAATCGATGATGTTTTTAAAAAAATAATAATAAACAAATTATTCTTTTAAAATAATTTCCGTCGGAATTCCGTCAATATTGCCGACGGAATACTGACGGAAACCCTAATTTGACTTGCCGCCAAACAACTTCGTTATCATCGTCAAAGCGGAAAACTCCATCGGAATTTTCGTCGGAATTCCGTCTGAATTCCGTCGGCCACTCTATTAAATCCATAGTCTTCGTCTTCCCCGCAGACAGAACCGAAAATTTTTTTTTCCTCCAAAAATTCTCCTCCGATTCTCCGCCGAATCCTTGCCGTTGAATTGCCGATTTGCCGCCGGAATCGCCGTTCATCCGACGTTTGTGGTTCAATCCTCACAATCTTTCACCAAATCAAAACCCAATGTAAGTTTTACATAATTTAATAGAGTTTTTCCGAAATTGTTCTTGAATTTGTAGGTTAGTAAATTGGGATTGGTTAAATGTGGAATTGCAAAGATTGTTGAACATGGTTTCCTTATTGCTTATGAGAATTTTTTTAAATTAGGAATTAAGCATTTTAGGGTTTATGAGGATGTTAGAAATTTATGAAATTAGGTTTGTAGATAATTTGCGAAATTTTGGAATTTTGGGGAGTTTAAGGTTTTTGAGATTTAGAGATTTAGGTATTTTGATAATTTTAGTAATTTACCAATTTAGGGATTTTTAGACAATTCTAATTTTATAAATTTTTCCAATTTTAAGAATTGGATTTTCATATGTTTTTGTGATTTTTATGGATTTTTTTAAAATTTAATGTATGATTATGAAGGATTTAAAATTTTAAGTTTTTTAATATCCTATATAGAATATTTTAAGAAAATCATTTAAAATCCTTAAAATTTAAAAATTTTATAACTTTAATAAAACAATTTAAACCTTTAAAATTTTAAAACTATTTGAAAATAATAAAATTTAAAACTTTAAATCCTTTAAATCCTGTAAATTTAAAAATTTATAAACCTTTAAATCCTTACAATTTAAAATTTTAACAATTTAAACCTCTAAATCCTTCAAATTTAAAAATTTACAATATACAAACAAGCCCTGATTACTTAAGTTTCAAAATTCCAATTTCCCTAAATCCCTAAGTCCATAAATCACAAAACCACATAATCCCAAATTCAATAAATTCATTTATTACAAAAATCTTAAATTCCCATCAATCCCTATGTCCCTAAATAACAAAATGTCTGAAAACTAAATTCCTTAAATCTCTAAATTCCATAAAACTCAAATTCCCAATATCCTTAAATCCCATAATCCAAAATTTCCAAATAACTAAATCCCAAAATCTCAAAATCACAAATTCCTATAAATTCCATATTCCATAAATCCCGAAATCTCAAACTCTTAGAATTTTGGAAATAGTAGCGACTATCCGCGATATCATCACTCTAGAGGAGGTGGGACTTCCAGTAGGGGAGGTCGGAGTGCGAGTGAGACGCATATCCCCGACAGTAATCCCGACTTAGAGACCCCACACATGTCTCATCCCACGGCTACAGCCTTCTCAGCTCCCACGTCCATGACTATCGAGCAGTTTGTGTCGCAACCCGGACGTGATAGGTTGACTCGTCTAGATCCAGACACGCCACCTAACACGACCTGGTAAGTCTTATTTAAATATGTATTGGATTAAATTATTTTAGTAAAATATTTAACTAAATATGTTAATAGGTTCCAATACTCGAGAAACGGGATTACGGGTTCTATCAACGCAATGATGAATTGCTTGGTAACTAAACCGTATCCCACATCCCACGATATGCCAGTGGAGGACCGGGACACTTGGTTCTAACAATTTGCGGTATGATTTTATTTTATAAGTTTAAAATATATTTCCTATATGACTCACATTTTAATTACTAATGCGGGAATGTGGTGTTTTTGCAGCAAGATTTTACGTGGGACCCACCGCTCATTTCGTTGGTCCGAAAGAAATTTGACGAAAAGGCTGCGAGAAAGTACTCGTTGAAGATGAACGAGTGGAAAGATGCGTGGTACAAAACCGGGAAGGTGTCTCGGGTTATGAAACATAAAGACACATGTTGGGCTGGACAACTTGCACATTGGGAACAGGAGGCAACTCGGGCGACCTCAGAGAAAAACCGCAATAGCGACCGGAAAGGGAAGGGACCCGCGACCCACAACCTCGGAGCAAGGAGCAAGGCTTCACTTGCAGACAAAATGGTAAATATTTAAATAATTCATAATTTTTTTAATTCGCTAACAAAATTGTATATGTTAACAATTTCAGGAGACCGGTGTGTTTCCTTCGTATCTTGATTTGCTCAAAGCTACGCACACCAACAAGAAGACCGGTGAAATTCAAGATCCGATTGCTCGTGAAATCGTGGAAACCGTGGAGAGGCTCGGGGAGAAGTACCTCTAATCGCAACCGATCGAGGAAGGAACTCCGGCGCCCACCGAAGTTTCATACGAGAAGATCAACGAGTTCACCTACGAGGTTAGTAACCGTGTCACTTTTAAACAAATTTCAAAATAACTTTTAATACAACTAAGTTCTAAGATTTAATTTCTTTTTTATCGTAGGCGACTCCCAAGATCAGAGGCCGTGTATACGGCCTACCTGAAGATAGTTGCTCATCCGTTTCGTCGGTTCGATATGGCGGTGGTAGCAGATTGGAGGCAGAAAACCGAGAGCTGACCGAGCGGCTTAAGGCAGTGGAGGAACGGTGTGCGAAAGAGAAGGCGGAGGCGGACGAACGATTTAAAGCGTTGGAACAGAAGATTTAAAATTTTAAAATTTTATGTAAAACTTTAAATACTTTAAAACAATTTTAATTTAATCATTTTTTATTTTAAATTTTTAATTTAATTTTAAATGTTTTATTATATTTTATTTATTTTAATTTATTTAATTATTATTAGTATCCTGTCGGAATTCCGTCGTGTGAAATCTCCGTCAGAATTCCCTCGGTTCCTTTGTCCCTCGCTATTCCGTCGTTATTCTTGGTTCGTCGGAAATCCGTCGCAAATCGCCGGAAGTCCAAAACCGTCGGAATTCCGTCGCCCATTGTACTTCTTACGTTATAACGTCGAAAGGTCGACGAAATCCGGATATCCGTTTTACGTCGGAGTTCCGTCGCAAGTGATCGACGAATTTCCGTCGGATTTTAATTTCCGACGAGATAGAAACGACGGACCAAACCCGTCAGAATTACGTCGGAAATGGTCTATTCCGACGGAATTCCAACGGTTTTGGCCGTCGGAATACCCTTAGTTTTCTTGTAGAGTGTAGAAAATTGTTTGTTGAAACTCTTTCTTATCTGTGGTCTGAAGTGAGAGATACCCGTTCTATTCAAACCACCTCTTAGTGGTCTAAATATTGTGTAGATTTTGATTCATTAATGACTCTTTCATATATTTGTACGTAGGTACTACGAAGACGAGTATGAATTATACAAAGGGTTGTTAACAGTCGTTCACAAAACAAGAAGGTTCATGGTGTTTAGAGAGGATGAATAATTAACGGATAATAAAAGAAAATTTATGTCCTACACTGAAAACATTGGAGATCTTTGTATATTTCTTGGTCGCGATGAAGCTTACTGTCCCAAAGCGAGCTTGTTTCCAGGTCTGAAACATAACTGCATTGTGAGATGTCGGTCTCTAGTCAGCTCATAATATGGGCCAATACTAAGGGTTTCTCCTATATCAAGACACGAGGCCCATTACAAAAAGCTTCTAGGGCTTGTGGCTATATATACAAGAGTGTGGCACAAGGCAAACTCTAATCCGAAGTCTAGAGGATTCCGAGCGCCTCAACGGCGGCTCGTAGAGCAAGATAGAGCTAGAGCAAGAGATGGTGTTTTTTGTGTCTAGGCTTTGCTCGGTTATGTTTCTTCTTCCTTGTTTCTCCTTAAACTCTCTCGGATTGTATAACCTGAGATAGAGAGAGAGTGATCTTCTTGTTGTAAACCACATCAGAGGTGTTTTCCGATCTTCATAGTGGATGCAGTTGTGGAGGAGAGTCTCCACTCCTGAGATGTAGCTTTGGTGAACTCAGGGTGAACAAATTGTGGTGTCCGACTCTTATATTTGTTTATGTGTTCTTATCTCGTGTGAGTCAACTAATAGTCTTGGGCAGGATTTAGGACTTAAATCCTTACAAGTGGTATCAGAGCGTAGGCTTTTGATTCACAGGTTTGACGACAACATCGCGAGTTCACATAAGAAAAGATCATTAGTTGATCTTGTCGAGAAGAAGGTCAACGGAGAAGGCTTGCTAGAAACAGTGGTTTTGTTTCTGAGAATTGGAAGAAGGTGGTAACTGGAAATTGATTTGAAGTCGCCGGAGTTGCAAAGGTGCTGATCGGTTTTGATGACGGAGTTGGTTCTCATCGTCGGGAAAGAGATGAAGCAAACGTTGGAGATTTTGGACATGTTTTGCTTTCATCTCCTTTGATATGGGCTTCAAATTTAAATTTGGCCCAAGTGGTAAGGCCTCATATAAGGAAAAGGGAAGAAGAAAACGGATTGAAGAATTGGTGGTGTGTCACAACAAAGGGTTTCAAGGTTAGGTGAAGCTATAGTCACGTGTGTACCACACGTGTGAATTTGATTGGGAAAATCAGCCACAAAGATAGAGAGTTCTCTTCTTCGATTCGGTTTGGGGTTCTACAGAATTTGAGAACGTTCACGGTGAAGAAGCTCTATGGTAAAAGAGCTGGGTATTCGGTGAAAGAATATTAGGGGCAAGGTAAGAGCTGGGTATTCGGTGAAAGAATATTAGGGGCAAGGTTTGCGACAGAGCAGTTCGTTATCGGAATCTTAATAACAGAGATGAAAGAGATTCAAGGTTCTATAGCTATCACAGAAGATGACGGATGTGGAAGGAATCACCGGATAACTCTGTAGCGATGGTCGAAATCAGTTTGGAAATAGACATCGAGATAGGTGAAGCTTAGATGGCGATCTCTGACCATCGGGAAGACCAAGTTGCCAGCCGCAAGGACGGTGATAGAGCAATCACCGGGAAACCAGAATTTCTGGCCATAGATCGTGAACGAGAATGACGACGGAAAACAAGTTGTTGTTGACCAGAGACTGGAGAGATGAAGTAGCTAGCTTCGTAAGTCTCAATAGGAGATTGACAGATTCGAATCGCCGGTGGGAGTCGCCGGAGAGAACCGCCAAAGGAGACGCATAAGGCGCGTCAAGGTTGATGTTATCTATACATCGTAAAAGGGATTCTTGCCAAAGAAACATGGAAGAGAAGAAGACTATGTCTGAGGTGGAGAATTTCATCTTGGAAGTAATTTTAGCTCCTAAGAAGAAGAAGGGAAGAATAAAAACTATTCTTGACTGGTGTCTCTGAAATCAAAGGGAGACGGTGTGTTACACCGGTGAAGCTCCTCAGAGAAGGCGATTTCCACTTCCGGCAGAAAGGAAGCAAGATTGATTTATAAGTTTTGATTTGATGGAGAATGGTGAAAGGTGGAGTTTCTACCGTGACTTTTGGATTCTTGTTTTCGGAAGTGATGAGTTATAGTGTGTAACTCGGGGGTATTGAAGATCAGAATCCAGTCATTGATTCTCTAAGCTCAAATCTTGAAGTTTTCTCAGTTCGTATCCTCTGCAATCACAAGGTAATTTTGTGATGGTTTATTATGTTGTTTCGGGTTGTTATTAATCTGCGGAATAAGAATTGAAGGTTGACAGAACATGAGTTTTGGATGTTGACATTTGACAAGGATTAGCTAAGTTATCATTACTGGGTTTCAGTTGTGTTTTTGCTTGAGTTAATCTGGTGTATCATGGTCAGTAAAGGTTCTAGCTCATAAATTCTTGGAAATAGGGGACGCCCTAGGAGTTAAGAATTTTGTGAGTTTATTGGTTGTTCTGGTTAGTTTTGAGATTCAAGGAAAAGAAAAATGCAGATGAATATGAAACAAGATGGGGAAATCAGTTTTGATGAAAACAAGTTATTAACTTTGAGGTTGTCGAGTTATAGTTCAGATTTGAGGGAAGGTTGTGTGGCAATTCAGTCTAAATGGAAAGGGTTGAAATTCTTGTGAATTTAGGAAGCTCATGTTGTGATGATCAAGGTCTGTTAGGGAACATCTTTTGTGGTGAAACAGTTGAGATGTTGACAGTATTGAGGTAACCAAGGTCTCTCACCAGTCAAGATCTTGGTTAGTTATCATTAGGCTGCATTTATTACAAAGTGCTGAAGAAAGTACAAAGGAATGATGATCAAGGATTATTGCAGATCATCAAGGAGCATTAAGCAACAAGGGAATCCAAGGAAACGGATCAAAGATACAGCTTCTATTTTATAATGATCAAGGTCCGGTAAAGATCATTAATGGTGTTAGTTGTTGTGGTGTTTCAGGTGAAATGAAACAGGGTTGCAAGGCTGTTGTGTCTGGGTGTGCAGTTGAAACAGACAGAAAACATACAACACAAAGATTAATAATAGACTCTCATCTAAGTCTATTTGTTTGGGTGTTCAATTTGGCAGTTAAAGTTCAAATTGAGGTAGCTTCAGAAGAAGCAAAGTTCTTGGTGGTTCTTCTGGTATAAAGGGTTAGTTTGAGTGGCGGCAGTCTGGTGAGTCATTCTGTCACAAGGCTTGACATACATTTCAAGGAGGATGCCATGACTAACAAATGGTATTGGTCAAAGAGAAACAGTGAAGAAAAGGTTAACTCGAAGAGGTGGAGCTAAGCTTGAGAAACACATGGAGTTAAGAAGAATTCAAGTCCATGGTTGAGTATTTACTGCTACAAGGAGTGGAATATGATATTATGGTTGTCAAGTTTCAGGTGGAGCAATGAATTCAAAGGGTTTCTCGTCTCATAATAGATCCTAGGTGTTATGGGAAGGACTAATTAGCTCATAAGGAGATGAGTTAAGCAATGAAGAAACTCACTGTTGGGATAAGACTCATGATCGATAGTATGTTAAGAAGACATGAAAATCCAAGATCAGTTAATGTGTTAGCAAGATCAAGCACATGTTGGTTTTCATCAGAAGGGAAATGAGTAAATTACTCAAGTATGATGAATAGCTTGATGATGGTTAGGACATTGAAAATACATTGAAGTGGTTCAGTGGTCTCTTAAAAGAGAAACTGAAAGATACTGGTTGCGGTTATGCATATAGTGTCTCAAGAGCATCGATGCAGGGGAGAGTTCAATGTTGATGGTCCTGGAGGACAAGGAAATCAGGTCATCTCAAAGCTTGGTAAGCAGCTGAAATACATCTATAAAGAGATGTGAATGCAGAGCTATGAAACTGCATTAGAAGGAAATCAAGTACAAGTTATACTTGTGTTTTGTATGCATCACATAGAGAGAATGGACGAAATTCCTCAAGGGAACATTTCTTTTGAAATAGATACTCACGTGAGGGTTTACGAGCATCCGAAGATGCTGATGAATCAGAAACAAGTCTGATTGGATATGAGAAATGTGGTGATCCGGACATCAAATTTGGTGTGTTCTTCATACAGGAAAATGTATTAGAGGATGGTGTTACAGCGAAAGGTGGTATCAAGTGTTCTAGAGTAGATATCATATGGGTTGTTGTAGGAGAAGTCTTAGAGACACCTTGAAGACAAAGACTAGGAGCAGACTAGTGTGTCTTGTTTCATCATTGGGAGTTATTTCTCGGGGAAGCCTTTTGCAGAGAAACAAAGCTAAGATTCGTCAGTGGTAAAGACATGTCAAAGTAACACTGATGAGAGGTGAGAAATTCGGATTTAACAATGATGTTGGTGCCAAAGTTTTGGTAAAAGTTGCTGCATACATGATAGAGTTTTGCAGTGTGGTGTTTACAGCAAGACAGTGACTTCAAAGGTTCTAGAATGAAGTATCAAAGGCTATAAAGAGGAGTCTCATGCATGTTACGGGTTTGTGAGTGTAAGACAGGTTCAAAGGAACTAACAGTGGTTCAAATCTGTTAGTATGACAAGTTCTACAAAAGAAGAAGAGTTTGAACAAAGCTTGAGCAGAGATATTTGTTTCGAAAGTCTTCTTAGCCGGATGGAGTAAGGCGGCGTGTTCTGCTGGAAACAGTAGCGGTGCAAAGTGATGTTCAAAAGGGTGTTCAAATTCAGTTTGTTCAAGCGTTGAAGCAAGTGATGTTTAAGTCAAAGACTGTTTCAAGAAAGTGAAGCATGAGTGACTTAGAGGTTTCTGTAGTTGATTCAAGACAGTTTGTCTGCAACCAGTTCTGTTAAAACGTGGTGCTTAGATAGTTGTGTCGAAAGTCTGTCCAGCAGTGTTGATAGTTGGATGGCGAGTTTTGTTAGAATCAGCGGTACAACAAGAGTTCGAGGCTAATATGTTTGAGCAGAGAGAGTATTGAGCCAGGGATTGTTTCAGGTTTGAAACATGTATGATTCAGAGTTTGTTGCACACAAGGAGTTTTGATTCAAGGCTCAATGCGCATGAGTAGAGTTAAAATTTCAGTAAGAGAGTCAAGTTGCAGAGAGAAAAAGACAGTTTTTATTTAACCGCTATAACAGTTTCATGGATGTAATAGTGGCCATGGAGGAGGCTGCGTGGTTGATAAATTCATAAGTGGTAAAGCTTGTGGAGTTTCACGTTGGTGTTACAAGTTTTTGAGCTTGTTAATGGTTTGTTTGCGGAATATGTTATCTCACATAAACATGGCTATGAAGGAATCAATGATGAGTTGAGCTTGACACATGAAGTGTAGCAGCTGATTTTATGACTCAAGAAAAGGCATGGGAGTAATGATAACTCAAGAAGGCAGTGTGTTTCTCACATATGGAGTTCATCAATATTTGTCTTATTCATTGATGGTTTGGTAGATTTATGGTGAATAATCTACTGAGGCGTTTGTTTTGTGAAAGTGCAAACTTATGCAGGTTAACATGAAGATCAAGATGTCAAGCATAGAACCTGGAGTAAAAGGTTCCAAGGGCAACACTCAAGGAGACTCAAGTTGGGCTCAAGGTGGAGATCCCAGAAGAAACAATAAGGAAGAACGATATAGGAGTCATGAAGGTGTCAAGAGCTGTCTAAGTCCGAAGGTGGAGATTGTGAGATGTCGGTCTCTAGTCAGCTCATAATATGGGCCAATACTAAGGGTTTCTCCTATATCAAGACACGAGGCCCATTACAAAAGGCTTCTAGGGCTTGTGGCTATATATACAAGAGTGTGGCACAAGGTAAACTCTAATCCGAAGTCTAGAGGATTCCGAGCGCCTCAACGGCGGCTCGTAGAGCAAGATAGAGCTAGAGCAAGAGATGGTGTTTCTTTGTATCTAGGCTTTGCTCGGTTATGTTTCTTCTTCCTTGTTTCTCCGAGAGAGTTTAAGGAGAAAACTCTCTCGGATTGTATAACCTGAGATAGAGAGAGTGATCTTCTTGTTGTAAACCACATCGGAGGTGTTTTCCGATCTTCATAGTGGATGCAGTTGTGGAGGAGAGTCTCCACTCCTGAGATGTAGCTTCGGTGAACTCAGGGTGAACAAATTGTGGTGTCCGACTCTTATATTTGTTTATGTGTTCTTATCTCGTGTGAATCAACTAATAGTCTTGGGCAGGATTTAGGACTTAAATGTTAAATCCTTACATGCATCTATTTTGTGGGACATAACAATGGAGTTTACGATATCACAACCCAAACTTGCACTCTCTTCATTGGAAAGGGTTTAAGTTCCAGTGAATTCCCTTACTGGCCTCATCCTCTTTCTCTCACTCCTTATTAATATTGTGTTAGTGTGTGTGTGTGTTTTATATTTATGTTTTCTTTGATTAATGAACATTTCATGATTATTCTTTGTCAAGATATCCCTCACGACATTGGATTATATATTTTTTTTTTGGTCGAAAAGGTAGTTTTATTTCAATTAAAAAAATCACGAGTTTAACAAAGCTGGAAGAGCTTATTTAGCGAGCAATGGACGAACGTGGAATAAATCGTGAAGAGATCGAAGAGAAAGATATAGCCAAGACGCAAATATTGTGACAAATAGTATAAAAAGCTCTTTGTGAGTATCTTGAGAGTTGACGAGTGTTAGCGGACTTGGAGGTTCTCAAAACTCTTGGTCCCTAGCTTGTAAGAGAGCTTCCCGAATAGCCCATGTTTCAACAGTTCCACTGCCAGCGCTGAGGACACATTAGGCCGGTGAGCTAGGTACTCTGCTTCACGGCCATCCGATGTGTGTTGGAAGACCATTCCCACAAAATATTAATAATCACTACACTGGATTATCTAAGAATAATATTTTACAGAAAAATAAAATTCATCACTAGGTTAAAATAGTCAGCTCTCAGATAGCTCTTTCCTACAGAAATTTGAAATATGTTATAGTTTTATTTTCTTGCATTTATATGTATATTTTACTTTTTTTCTTAATAGAGAATCAACATTGAAGAGTTCTAGACCAAAACGCATGCATCTTCTTCTTGATGTTTTCTGAGGCCTGAACAAGAATTGAACTAAAGGTCCAAGATCAATTGGTTGCAAGCATTTTATTTTAGAAATAGGTTTCTATTATTTCCTTAAAAGTTGTTTATGTATTTAGATATATTGAACATTTGAACGTGGTGTCCAAGGCGCGTATTTCACAACTTGGAAATGCTGTGGTTCTTTTCTTAAAAGCATTTGTAATCTAAGCCTTTTCTTCGTAATATTTTTTGATAAGAATTAAATTTATTGCCTTTTTAGGAAAATGTACATACTAAACTCTTATGCTCCCAAAAAAAATTAAAAAAGAGCATAAAAGACATTAGATACAGAAAATGCCATTAGGCATATGTTTAATTATTTCTTTCCTAAGAAATGTTATTCCCTGAATATTGTTCTTTAAATGTAATCTTGGTATCCAAGGCTTTTACTATACGTCTCTGAAGAGAAGAAGGGAGAGACAAACAAAATAGTTGAGAAATTTCGGAAAATGTCTCAACTTCTTGGCCTACAAAAATTTCCCCGTAAGCCTTTTTCTTCTTGTAACTATTTGACTTATATACTTTTTGTTGTATGATTAAGTCGACGTATATACATAATTACATTTGGCAGAAACACAACAACAACAACAACAACAAGAAGAAGATGGTTTGGTGGTTTTCGTCTACTTCCATCTACCCATATATGTTAATCGACCACCTCCTTAAGGTTGAGGATTCTTTGAATCGTCACGTAACAAGAAGGTCCGGATCAGATGGTGAAAATGAAATCATAATTAAGAACCAGTCTCTCGCTGAAGCAGTCCTTAACTCGATGACTACCGGATTTAATCAAAGTGGATTGAATATTCACATGAAGGAAAAAAAAGTCCTACGTGATATTGATAAAGTTCGTCTAAACATATATTACAAGCCCTCTGATCCTAAATCAAAATCTGTGGCTGTTCATCTACCTCCTCTTCCTCAAGGCTCTCAAATCACAAACCTAGCCATGTCCTCTCTTCCTGAACTAGAAAATGAAGATTGGGTGGTTGCGATCAAGTTGGGATCTCAGCTTAAGCTCTATAGATATAAGAACTTACGGTAGATTGATATTGAAACCACGCATCCTCATGAGACTATTAGCCCATACTCAAGTCTCATGTATTATAAGAAAGATCAAAAGTTCTACATTCCAAACCCTGGAGGCCAATACCTGTGCTCCTTTGATCTCAACTTCCAGGAGAAAGGCGAGCCCAAGTACGATTACGTGTGGAAACAAGATATTCCTCAATATATGTTGTACGAGTTAGAGGAGATGAATTCGTATACCAGGATAGACCATCTTGTGGAGTCACCTTCCGGCGAACAATTCCTCATTTCATGGTATATATCTAAACTTTGTGTGTGTTTTTCTTTTCTTCTTAACATTTATATATACAATAGTTGAGTTTGAGGAAAACTATCATCAGCTGCTATATCTATCTAAACTAAAATACTTTCTTCGTCTTCTTCTTCTTCGTAATGGCTCTCTTTATTTGTTTGAAGGTACTACGGAGATGAGATGGGGTTATACAAAGGAGAAACAACAATGATGCACAAAACCAAGCGATTCATGGTGTTTAAAGAGCAAGAAGGGAAATATAAAGATAAACATGTGTGTTTTTCTTGGAGATCTTTGTATTTTTCTTGGACATGGTGAAGCCGTGTGTGTCCCATCAACCTCGTATCCAGGTCTTAAACCTAACTGCATCAATTTTGTGGGGCATAACTATGGAGTTTATGATATCACAACCCAAACTTGCACTTTCTTCTCTACAGAAGATGGTCCATTAAGGTCCACTGAGTTCCCTTATTGGCCCCATCCATTTTCCTTCACTCCTCGTAGTCATTAGAAGGTCCATTTTTGTTTTGTTAGTGTAGTAACAACTTTTATTTATGTTTTGTTGGAAACTAATCAAGAAAATCATTTTTTTTTTTATTCCTTTTAAGCGTGTCTTCGTATTTGAAAATGGTGTGAAAAGAAAACCGACTTAATGGCAAAAAAAAAAAAAAAAAAAAAATTGATGATGATAACTAATTGATCAACATTTTTCTAATTTAGTATTTTAATATTTAAATTTTTCAATTTCCGTGAATATTCTCATTTTTGGAAGTTATGAATCGAGCACGAATTTAATAAATATATTTTAAAAGTTTTTAGAATCCTAAAACAAACATAGATTAATGAATGAACATTTTTTTTTATAACAACCAAACATTTAGTTATATGAAACTCTCATGATTGATTATCAAAATGGAGCCAAATTGCTTTTTTTTTTAAAACCGTTCTCGAATTAATCGAGTTAAAGAATCGGTTTTCATGTTTGAGGACCGGAGATCAACATGAGAGAATTTAGAGATTTGAGACTGTAGGGTTCAAATCTGCTGGCGAGAAACATTTTTCTAAATCTAAAAATAATTTAAACGTTTTGGGTTTGATATTAAAGCCAAGTGTTTCTAAATTGGTTAGATACAAAAATCAATCAACAAAAATATATATACAGTAGTTGGTTCGATTCTGTCAAATATAATATAATAAAGAGTTTTGATAGTTTAATTGTACCGAAGTCGACTCTGGTCCAAGTGGTTAGGATCCTGCAACTGAGATCCGACAGACATTTGACCTCCGGAGTTAGAATCTTCTTGGTACTCCAATCTGATCTCTCTCTTTCCCACTATATTCCCTTCAAAGGATGTTGTTGTTGTTCTTGCCTGCACATATGTGGTAATCTAAATTACCTTCTTTTTTCTGGGTGAATATCTAAATTACTTTTTTGTATTCACATTGTTATGACTTGTACATTTTAATTGATTTATTAGAGGATTGTTATACTTCTTCTCTTCTCCTATATAATGTTTTGGTCTTCAATTTGATTTTTAAAAATCTTTTTCCAAGTTAATTTTGTTTTTTAATCAAAAATGTTTTTCAAAATTTCTCTTTAATTCATCAAATCAACAAACACTAATCTTGTGAGTAATTATCTCAATTACCAGGGTCCGATAAAAATAAAAACCGATCGGTTAAATGATTGTGTTTAAGTAATTTAAAAATATAGATCTGCCACCTAATCAGACCTAGTCCAAGTGGTTGGGCCCTAATATTAATATAAGTCATGTACCTTAATGCTAGGGTTCGATTTGGTATCATGTCCTTCCTCTCTCTTTCTCCAACCCACTGACCAACGACTAGACAAGTCTTTTGATTTGGTTCGGTTTACATGAAACCAGGCCGGCTCAGTATGGAAATGGGTCTTGTGCCTTAAAACAAAAAAAATTGAAATTATATAAAATTTAGGGACTTTTATTTAACATTTACAAAATATAGGGTTTTTTTGTGAACTTTCCAAACATTTAGGACTTTTTTTGCAAATAATTTTAGCTAAAAATGTAGGTCCCAGTAGTGGGATCTTGTGCCAATGCACAGCATGCACAAGGTCTAAGCCGCCCTGCATGAAACGAGGTAATTTAAATTACCTTACTCTTTTGGTTTTAATTAAATTTTATTTTATAAATAGTTCTGATAATTTATTTATTTTGGATGAAATTTCATCAATTACTTTAAAAAATTCGTAGACAACAACAATTCTTACGTACATGTCATTGATACAAACTTAGATTGCACTTTTCTTTTTTTTGTGAAACTAACTTAGATTATAGTTCTAATTACAATTACTAAAACGTTAGAAATTGTCAACTATTATTAGCAGAATAAATCCAGCGGGTTACAGTGATTTAAAGATTCTTGTATTAGTAGCAAAATGCTATAAAATTTAACTTCAATCACTCACAACTTTTGTGTCATTTTAAGATTACCAATCCGAATGAAAATAAATCATCCAATAAAATGTAACAAAAACTCCATATTATCCAAAAAACAAACAAATCTCAATCTATTTACTTAAAATCTACCATTGCGGTTTCCATAAGCGTCGCTTCTATAGTAACATTGATCGTTGTCGTCGTTCTCGTTTGAGTTATCTTCTTCATTGTTGGAGTGACTCTTATGAGGACCATAGAGACCATAACTGATATATCATGGTTTTTACCGGTTTTCAACCATGATATAAGTCCATATTTTAGAGTCTTTTGGTGTTTTCCAAGTGTTTTTAAAGTCTTTACAGGAACTGGACCGTCTGGAGCATAAAAGATGTTTATTGGAGATTTTGGAGCATTCGCAGAATGAAGTGGCGAAATGCAAATTCGGAGTCACTGTTTGGAAGCTGTGTCGAGCGACGTGACTATGTGTGTCGCTCGACACGAAGACTTTTAAAGCCAAGATTTACGATTTCGAGAGTCGTGTCGATCTATGTGTGTCGATCGACACGATGTTCGTCAAAACCCAGATTTTCATCATAAAAGTCCGTTTGAAGCCCGAAGCCTCCAGATGTTTACTTTTATGTTCTGGTCGGTTTTGTACTGTATAAATACGTGTTCCAAGTTATTGTTTAGACTTATGCTTTATTCTATTGATTTCTTAGACATATCATTAATAAAACTATGTTTTCTTCTTTGATTATGTCTGAGTAATTCTCTTGTTAGGTTTAGGGTTTTTGAAAGTGTTTGATGAGTTGTTGAATCTGATCTGATTATTAGGATAATATCTTTAGAAGTTCTTCATCTTAACTTGTTCTTATTGCTGATTTTAGCCTCGCGAACTGAAATCTGATCTAGGGTTAATTAATAGTTACGACAGTTTGATTGATTCACCTGAACTAGTTTTTGATGAGCAAGATTCCTATTTGCAAAGACATTTGATTTAGGATCTTGTGAACAATTGTGCCTGAATTTATTGCTTGTTTAGATCAACCTGATTTCGCAACGACAGTTGGTTTTCTAGGATTTAGACATAGAAAATATTCGCAGCGACAGCTGGTTTGTTTTACTTTCGTGTGCATGTTCATGAACTGAGCTTTATATTCCTAATAACTTATTTATTTGCAACTCTGATTCACTGAAGAATTCCCTGCGCCTAGCTCTTTCCTTTATTGATTTACAACCGATTTTAATTGCTTGTTTTATTTACTAGTTTCATCTTGATTCGCCTAGCTTAATCTGAATTTGAAATCTATTGTGTTTTTCTTGACTCCCTGTGGATCGATAACCCTAAGTACTGCAATTGACCTCTTAATTTGAGAGAGTCTAGCTCTAGGGATAATTTGAGCATATCAATAACCATGTCCTGTCTCTTGGAAAAAGGTTGGCTCTTGCTCGTTTCTCTCATCCGTCGTGGTCTCCAGCATCAGTAAACTCTGGTTTTCATCGGTTAGTTTGGTTAAGGTTTGGCGATTTCTTGCTTGTGTTGGAGTTGTGGGAGGTGGATTCCTACAATTAGAATTTGTTGGGTTCGCGGTAGATCTGCAAAACTTGTAAGTTAGAAATCACAAGAACAGTTTGAGAAGAATGAGTTTTGATTGATGTCTTGGCTGTAAAAGTACAAGGGTTTTCTGCTAGAGATTTCGTGATCCCCCTTAATGGGGATGATACAACAGTTTATATTCTAGGCTAAGTCGGCTAGGGTTTTCTTGCGTGAGCTACACTCTTTAAGTCGGCTGGCCCATTAATCGGTTCGGCCCATTAACGGTTCGGTTCGGCACAATTAGATGGGCTGAGCTAAATTGGGCCTGTTGAGTTAAAGTCTTGAAAACGGTTCACCCAATTTGGTTTGGTACTGTTGTTGATTAATGGATCTCCCAACCGGCTGGTATATACTAGACTTTCGGCAGAGCTCTTCTTCACCCAGACTTAGCCATTTTCTTCTGGTGATCTTTAAGGGGTGGAAATTGACCCCTACAGTTAGCCCCCCAGCTTGGATTTATCAGTAATGGTGAAGCTGAGATATTGGTGAAAGTCTAAGATCAGTCAGATGAAATTGCTCCAACTGTCTTTGGGATAGCTTGTTGTCAATGATGAAGACATATAAGTGTGTGAACAAGCCTCGGTAAAAACCTTGTCTAGAAAACCCGGTGGGAAAAAACCAGATCAAGGGGAAAAGAGCACAAGTCACACACTTGTTCTAGTCGTCAGTGTCGCCGAGTTTCCATGTTCAATTTATGATTTGGTCAGTTTCCTTAGCGTGTTCTCCGAGTCGTTTGGTGTAATGAAAATTGTTGCACTGTGGCGCAGCTCGAATATAAGTGTTGATCAAAAAAGGTTTAAGCTGATAACGGTTTCACTGTTAACGGTATCGCCGTTGGTAGGGTTGATTCTTCTTTTGTTCCATAATATGGCTCGAATATAAGTGTTGATCATATAAGTGTTGCCATTGCTAGGCTTGATATATAAATTTTTGTTGTTCGCCGTTGGTGGCTTCAATCCGCTGCGTCGCCGATGATTTTATGCCAGCGACAAAGGGTTCACTAATCGAGTGTAGCCAAAGTTCTGATCCGTCGTAACCCGAGCCGCTGATCCAATTGTTGTGTCCCCAAGCCATAGTACCATCGTAGCCAGAGCCACCGTCGTCGGCCTCTACTGGCAAGATTTCTGATTTGGATTTCGCCCGAGCCACGAGCTGCAAGTCATTGCCTGAGCCCGTCACGAACCGTGATTCTTGGTTACCCGAACCGTTTGGTTGGTGGCTAGATCCGAGCCGCCACCGTTCTTACGCCGTACCGTGGAACCATCTCACCGAGCCGTCGCCATTCTTGTGTCGCATCGGAGAGCCATTTCGCCGCACCCTTGTAAACAAACTGCAAGCCACACTTCGGATCCAAACTGCAAGCAACAGGGCTAACTCAGGACCCGAACCGCGAGCCATGGATCCGGGACCAGAGAAATTTTTGGTGAGCCTTGGACCGCCGTCTTCTTTCTGTCCCAAGCCGTGCTGACGGTGGATCCTTCTCTCTAAGAATCCCGAGCCGTTCCGAGCCACAAACTCACCGGGCCACGAGGCGAAACCGAGGGATTGCCGAGCCGATAATTTTGACCAAAACGTGAGGGGATTTGAGATCCTCTTTGCATTGCCGTGACTTGGTTTGGTGGCTGCGATTGGTTTGGTAGAGCCACCGATTTGGCTTAGGATGACCCGAAAATTATAGTGATCTCCAAATTGATTTGTTTTTAGGTGATGCCGCGGATTTGAACCATTGACTTGGTGGCTCGCAGGTTTGGTTTAGCCATTTCTAAAGCTCACCATATTTTGTTTAATGATTATTTTTCCGAATGTATGGTTTTCCAAAGATCTTGTATGGTTGGTCCACTTTCCTTAGTTGTTGAGTGTTCTGCTGGTCCACGGCACGTTCGATTTACTTGGTCATTTGTCAGCCAACCTTGAAAAGTTAGCTGCAAGCCATGAAAGCATAAATGAAATTTAAGCCGTGAAGGCGTAAGTAAAATCTGTGCCATGATGGTGTAAGTGAAATTTAAGCCGTTAAGGCGTAAGTCGAATTTGAGCAATGACGGCTAGGCCGAGAGCCATTGTTTTGTTTAAGACCAATGATTTTCTTATTGGGTTTTCTAATGAACATTCTCTGGTTTACGGACAAGTTACCTTAAACGAGTCTGCTCCACGATGAACATGCTATCGCATTACGACCAACGTTTTGCTTTTATTGGGTTTGGGATGAACATTTCGGTTTACAGACGGGTTTCCATGAAGGAGCCAGCTCCGATAATGAGCACTTAGCAATTTTAGACCAGCGATTCGTTTACTGGGTTTTGAGATGAACATTCTGGTTTACAGATATGTTCCCATGAATATATCTGCTCCAGTAATGAACTCTAAATTTATATAGTGCGCTTTTAATTCGCTAGGATGTAGTAGTTTATATCCTTTGAAGGATGTAGTAGTTCGTTACTGTAGCCAGCAGCAACGAGAATGATAAAAGGTATGTCCGTTTAGGTGGGACTTTGGATGATCCGTAAAGGATGTAAGTGTGATGTTAAAAAAAATATGGGAGTATATGAGTATACGTACCTACTATCCTCTTCTTGGAAAGATTGGAGAAGCGACAACATAGCTTGGCGATGGGTTTGGATTCACGGCGAATTGGCTCGATGATCGTCTGAGAGCTTATTGCCGTGACTTTGTTGTGGAGAATTTGTTGCGATTAGCCGGTAGAATTCGACGTCTCGCTTGTGAAAAGCGTAGCTCATTTTTGGGAGACGGCACAGTTTCTTGGAAATGGTTCATTCACAAGGAATGTGGCTTGTTTCCAAGAATACTAGTTCGCAGCTCGGATTCTGGTTTCTCTTTTGAGCAGTTCTACCGATGCCTACTGATCTTGAATCTTCGGTATTGTTATCTTCTTCGGTATCACCGATGATCTCGATGATTCTCGCTGTTCTATTAGGTACTGGCATACTCCTTTCGTCAGCTTGCCGAGAAGTTGGCTCGCCGGATGTGCCGCTAATTTTCCGCACATCGACGGGTGTAGAAGCGAGGCTCATCGCGGTCAGGTGGCTGCTGCTTATCTGTAAAAAGATGGGAGTATACGAGTATATGTACCCACTCCCCCCCCCCCCTTTTAAAGGAAGGGGCAGCTGAACCCATCCGAGGATGAGCTGTCTACGTACATTTTGCAAGGATCAAACCACTTCGTAGTTCTTGAATGATATAATTCTTGTCTGAATTTTGGATAAGTGGATAGGTGGCGTCGTTACTACCGAAGTATCACGTCGGGCTGCCGAAGAGACAAGGCGTCGGACTGCCGATGAGAGAAGGCATCGGGCTGCCGAGGAGAGAAGGCATCGGCGTTACCGAAGTACCGCACCGAGCTGCCGAAGAGAGAAAGCATCCGGCTACCGAGGAGAGAAGGTATCAGCACTACCGAAGCGTTGGCACTACCGAAGTACCCTACTGAGCTGCCGAAGAGAGAAGGCATCAGCGGTACCATGCTGTTTCTGGATTTGGCGGCGAAGAAAATCGAGGCCATTGAGGAGCTCGTGGAGAAGAGTGGCGCTGAAGCCTTGGAAGACGGAGAGACCGCCCAAATCCCCAATCCTCATGTTATCTTTTTTTGTTTAAGACTTTGTTGCCTTCAGGAACTCTTGATATGAATATGTATTTTTGCCTTCCATACGAGAGTGATGTGAGATGATTAATATGAAACGGCCTTTGGTGTTACTCTTTTGTTTTCTAAGTATTTCGGTTCTACCGAAAAATTGCACCAAGTATATCGGTTCTACCGAAACATTGCACTAAGTATTTCGGTTCTACCAAAAAATATTTTCCAAAATACTCGCTATTTATAAATGGCGTTACCGATTTACGACGGTGTTACCGTTTTACCGTCTGTTAGTCGAATTTGTTGAATTGGACGTTTTGGTTTATGGTTGTGCTCCCGTGAGTACGTCTACTCCAAGAATGACACTTAGATTTATTTGTACCAGCGTTCCGTTAGCTGGGTTTTTGAGCTGGACACTTTCGTTAGCGTATCTTCCGAGCCGTTAGGTGTGACGAAAACCGTTGCATTATGGTGTGGCTCGGATATATGCGTTTCTAAGTAATATGTATATAGATACATGCAAATTGGATGATTGATTTGTTTTTCTCCGTAAGACATACCGTGAGCCGTTCACGGTAATGCCGATGTTTGAGATTCATAACGGCGAGTCGTTGTTTGATATTCGTAAAGGCGAGCCGGATTTGTTACGGCGACCCGGATTTGTTACGGCGACCTGGATTTGTAACGGCAAACCGGATTTGTTACGGTGCCCCAGATTTGTCACGGGGAGCCGAATTTGTTACGGTGACCCAGATTTGTTACGGTGAGCCGGATTTGTAACGGTGAGCCGAATTTGTTACGGTGACCCGAATTTGTTACAGTGCGCCGGATTTGTCACGGCGACCCGGATTTGTTACGGCGTGCCAGATTTGTCACGGCGAGCCGAATTTGTTACGGCGACCCGGATTTGTAACGGCGACCCGGATTTATTACGATAAGCCAGAATTGTCACGGTGCGTTGGATTTGTCACGGCGAGCCGAATTTCTTACAACGACCCGGATTTGTTACGGCGAGCCGAATTTGTTACGGTGACCTGGATTTGTTACGACGACCCGGATTTGTTACGGCGACCTGGATTTGTGACGTCGAGGCGAATTTGTGACAGTGTGCCAGATTTGTAACGGCGAGGCGAATTTGTGACGGCATGCCGGATTTGTGACGGCGTCTTGCCGTTGAGATTGAATCAAGCCGTCTCACCGTTGCGACCCGAGGTACTATTGTATCACCGACCTGAGCCGATGTTGTTTCACCGACCCAACCAGATGCTTATATGATTTGCGATATGCCGAGCCGGTTGTACTCGTCGAAGCCCGAGCTGTCTTTGTAACCTGAGACATGCCGCCGTTATCCAAGACATATCGCCATTACCCGAGCTGTGAAAGGTTTGAAGTTTGATTCCTAAGTTACCGATTTTTGGATTGACATGTCGTGTTCGTTTTGTCGCTGGTGTTCCGAAGAGAAGATCTATTTCATCACGGGTGGCATGTGGACCCGTTGTCACTATTTCACGGATTCACCGTGACTGCGTTCTTCCTAAGCCATTGAACGGTTGCACCATTGCGCGGTGATTTCGAAACATCAATCGGTTGCACCGTGATAATCAGTTGCGCCGTGATATCCATGACTTTGTTGTGCTGTGGTTAGCCGGTAGAATTCGACGGTTCGCTTGCGAGAAGCGTAGCTCGTTTTGGGGAGTTGGTATGTTTTCAGGAAACGGTTCATTCGTAAGGAATGTGGCTCATTTCCTAAACACGGGTACGCGGCTCGAATTTTGGTGACAACTGGTCGGCCGATCGGCTTGGAAAAATAGTTAATGGATGACCCGGTACCACTTGCAAGAACAGTTTATGGGCGAGCCGACATTTATCTTAGAAAATTAGAAAACAGTTCGCGGGAGAGCCGACACTTAGCTTAGAAAACAGTTTGCAGGGGATCCAACACTTAGCTTAGAAAACAGTTTACAGGGGATCCAACACTTGGCTTAGAAAACAGTTTGCAGGGGAGCTGACACTTAGCTTGAATTCTGGCATGCGACACAAGTAAACGGCGAATTGGGTTACTCTCCAAAATGGTTCGCTTGCAATAAGCGTGGCTCATTTTGGAGAAGGCATGAGATTCGGGAAACGGTTCGTTTGCAAGGAACGTGGCTCGTTTCTACAAATCTCCAGAGAAAGTGATTCGTTTAAAAGAAGCGTAGCACACTTTCAAGAACGATGAGACAACGGCACGCTGAGGAGTTGGCTCGTCGGATGTACCGCTGATTTTCTGCCCGCCGATGGGCACGTCGCGACCAAAAGAGCTGCAGGTAGTTACTGTGATAGTCGGTTGCGCCGTGTTTTTGTTAAGTCCGAACCGTTTGAACGGTGGCACCGTGATAGTCGATTGTGCCGTGAACCAAAAATCAATTTATCTCTCTAACCATTGGTCCAAATGACTTCAAACTTATTTTGGATAAAAGCTGACTCGATTATCTATCTCCTATCCAAATTTCAGCTCGGTATGTTTTTATCCTTGGCCATGCCAAGCCGATTACTACAGCTCGGGTTTAAAGAACTCGGGTTGATACATCTTCAGTAAATCGACTATATCTTGAGAACCGCAACTCCAAATGATGTCATTTTTCTTGCGTTCGAAAGCTAACTCAAACTTTCATCATGTATCAAAATATCATCTCGTTATGTCTTTGGTACTGGTCGTGCCGAGCCGAACACTATGGCTCGGGTTTGAGAAATTCAGATTGATACAACTTTAGTAAATCAGCTATATCTTGAGAATCGCAACTCCAAATAATGTCATTTTACTTCCGTTGGAAAGCTAACTCAAAATTGCATCACGTATCAAAATATCAGCTCGTTATGTCTTTGGTACTGGCCGTGCCCAGCCGAACACTATGGCTAGGGTTTGAGAAATTCAGATTGATATATCTTCAGTAAATCAGCTATATCTTGAGAACTGCAACTCCAAATGATGTCATTCTACTTCCGTTGGAAAGCTAACTCAAAATTGCATCATGTGTCAAAATATCAGCTCGTTATGTCTTTGGTACTGGCCGTGCCGAGCCAAACACTACGGTTCGGGTTTGAGAAATTCAGATTGATATATCTTCAGTAAATCAGCTATATCTTGAGAACTGCAACTCCAAATGATGTCATTTTATTTCCGTTAGAAAGCTAACTCAAAATTCTTTCTTTTCACTATGGACCCGTGCTGTCTGGTATATCCCCGAGCTATTACGATATGTACAACTCAAGGGCTCGAATACCGGCTATGCAAATTTGAGGGATGATAAAGTTGAATCCAATCCGCAAGAGAGTTGAAGTTAAACCCATGTAATGATGATGTTAAAGCTGAAGTCAAGCCGCGGGGATGGTGAAACGAAATCGAGCCGCGGGGAGGCATGAAAATCGAATTGATTCTCATGAGCTGTATTAGTAGGTTGATTTCCGAGCTGTGAGAGTGTTGAATCCAAGCCGTGACTTTGTTGCAGACAACATGCCGTGATTAGCCAGTAGAATTCAACGGTTCACTTGCGAGAAGCGTGGCTCGTTTTGGGGAGACGGTACAGTTTTTGAGAAACGGTTCATTCGTAAGGAATGTGGCTCGTCTCCTAAAACACGGGTACGCAGCTCGAATTCTAGTGACAACTGGTCGGCAGATCAGGTCAACGGCTCGTTTAAACACTTCACGGGTGATCGGGTGCACAGCTTGCAAGAACTGTTCGTGGGTGACCCGATGCGCAGCTTGAAAAATAGTTCAAGGGTGACCCATTTCGCAGCTTGGTAAAATAGTTGTGCAGCTTGGATCCATGTAAATGACAAGTGAACGGCGAATCAAGTTACTCTCCAAAACGGTTCGCTTACAAAAAGCGTGGCTCGTTTTGGAGAAGGCATGTGATTTGGGAAACGGTTTATTCAGAGAAAGTGGTTCGCTTAAAGAAAGCGTGGCACACTTTCTAGAGCGATGAGACAACAGCTCGCCGTTTACATATTGGGTTAACCGATGGTGTCGTTGTCGGTGTTATGCTCCTCCGGAGTCGCCGATGATATTGGTGATTCGCACCGTTCTGTTCTCAGATCGTGCTACATTTGTCGACTACCGGTTTGGTTTTACCGCCGGAGTTAAGCAAAACAGCGGCGGCGGCGTGGAAAGTAATCGACGGCGGCGAATCTCTCAGACTTGTTATCCCAGATCTGGATCTGTTAACCAAAGAGGTGGATCTTGTCCTGTCGTTGTGTCTAGTTGTTCCAGATCCGTCGGGAGGTGTCTTCTCCTCATCGTTTTGACCGGCTGCTCCAGATTTGTTGGGCGCCGTCTGCTCCCTTTGATCAGCGCTGCCGTTCGTTGCGTTTCTCTGGGTTGTTTCGCTGCTACCAGTCATCTTCTCGGATTTGCTCGTGAGTTCTTTGTGTGTGAAGCTTTGTTGATCCCCTTCTTCTAGCGCCAAATTGTGGGAGTTGAATTCCTACAATTAGAATTTGCTGGGTTCGCGGTAGATCTGCAAAACTTGTAAGTTAGAAATCACAAGAACAGTTTGAGAAGAATGAGTTTTGATTGATGTCTTGGCTGTAAAAGTACAAGGGTTTTCTGCTAGAGATTTTGTGATTCCCCTTAATGGGGATGATACAACAGTGTATATACTAGGCTAAGTCGGCTAGGGTTTTCTTGCGTGAGCTGCACTCTTTAAGTCGGTTGGCCCATTAATCGGTTCGGCCCATTAACGGTTTGGTTCGACACAATTAGATGGGCTGAGCTAAATTGGGCATGTTGAGTTGAAGTCTTGAAAACGGTTCACCCAGTTTGGTTTGGTACTGCTGTTGATTAATGGATCTCCCAACCGGCTGGTACATACTAGACTTTCGGCAGAGCACTTCTTCACCCAGACTTAGCCATTTTTTTCTGGTGATCTTTAAGGGGTGGAAATTGACCCCTACAGGAGTAAGCAAGAAAGATAAGATAAAGAAGGTGAGACGGAGAAGAGACATGAGGTTTAGTGATTGAGCCATTTTTGAGTGATTTATGTTGGTCGATTAGAGAACATATATATAACATGGGTTTTGCCATTAATTGTCGTAAATTACCAAACATTTGGTTGAGTTAATTGGTCAAAAATGTTACTTATACATTACCAAACGTTTGGTAAAATAAAAATGATATGATGAGTGACAAAAAATGGATTTGATGAGAAAGCAACGAAAAGAGACTAAAGAGTTTAATGAGTAATTCTTAGGTACACTCCTGGAGTGTACCTAAGAATTACTCGAGTTTAATTAGTTTGGTTGCTTGATTTGCGGAAAAGCAGTTAGAATGATCTATTGCCGAAAGTATATAATGTTACACACTTTTTAGAGAAGATTTAATTTGAGAAATTCATTACATTGGATTACCTAAAGTTAGTATATTTACAAAAAAGTTAGAACAAATATACTTTGTTTGTATACAACCACCGTAGAAAAACTTGAGTACATATCACAGGTTTGTAATATTTGCATGTGTAGGAACCGCGAAAACCGAATTGAGAAAAACCGAAAGAAATGAGAATTCGAATGAAGGAGAAGAAGGAATTCTCGATGAAAAAATAGAACACGGAGTCGACATTGCTCTCTTTCCTTAATTCGAAAAATCGCCCGTAGTGAGACGGTTTGGTACGATTACGAATCCCAGGATAAAACCGATGGAAAAAACGAACAGAGTTCTATGTAAACTCTCGAGACTTACTTTGCGGAAAGGATTGAAGTTTTTCTTTTTCAGGAAAAATTCGCAGAAGAGAAAAGGTTGAAGGAAGAAGACGATGGCGCGCCTCTTTTTAAAGAAAAGATCGGGTGCCTTTTCCATTTGGGTCGTGACTGTTCGGTCATCATGAACCGAATGGGTTCAATTACGAATCGCGACTGTTCGGTCACCAGAACCGAATGGGTGCAATTTTTGGTTAAAATTTTAATACAAATTTTCCCCAAAAAGAATAGTCTTTAATGGACCTACGGTCCAATTGACCAAACCCAAACCCAAACCCAAACCCGAGCCCGAGCCCGGCTGGGCGCAGCGGTGGTGGTGCGCGCGTGGGACTCCCTAGGTTCCTTCATGTACATATGTGTTCTTTACTTGTTTGAACTCTTACACATGCTTAACCTTATTTATACAACACCAAAAAGTTCCCAACTTTGGATGTGGGACAAAATCAAGTGTGCATTCATTAAACCAAAACATGAGGCTTTTACCTCTTAGCCCAATGGCTTTCTTACATTTCACCTTCACATTTTAAACCCATTTTTCATACATAATTGTCTTATACTAAGCCCATTTAAATTTGTATAAAATTGGTTCCAACAATCCCCCACATGAATAGAAATGACCTCTAAACATATGACGACTCGATAAACTCTAAGACTCTACTGATTAGACTAACTTATAAGACTAGACAGACAAACGGACTTTCGAGAGTAAAACGAAAAATTACTGCATCTGAGTTGGTAGCAATTTTTCAGCTTTGAACCAATCGTAGTTAGTAGCTGTCGGGTTTACTTGGCCAGGAGGTGGACATGATGCCTTGAACCACCCGGATTTCGATGTAACCTAGACAACAGCTATAACACAGCTGATTTTCTCATAGAACCTTGTTCTCTATTGTGTTCATTTTGGCCTTGAACTTGCCTGGTTATCATGAGTGAACTTGGAGAATATAGTCTTTCCTTCATTCTCCTAGAAACGGCCCCATTTCACACTCACTAGGTGATCTGCATTAGCTTATCATTAGAAATATTCAGAAATACCATCTATTTTAAGGCTAAAGAATCATTAAAAGCCAAAAGCTTATCCTCTTTCCATACCGATGTAACACTGTTTGTCATCCTAGGAACTGGGTAGATATATTAATCTCACAGTGTTCTTTTAGTTTAGGTTTGAATTTGTTGTCCCTTTGAACCTATTTCTTGGGATCTCCAGTCATGTAGGTGGGGTGTCCATCAAACTTCAACTTTATTCATAGGCTTGTAAACCCATTCCTCTTGATGATTTGACTACTTGATCTCTTGCCAAACCTTTAGTGAACGGATCAGCTAGGTTATCGGCAGATTTGATATAAATCTATCGTGAGTACTCCGGTGGAGATCAAGTTTCTAATGGTTTTATGTCGTCGTCGTATGTGACGAGATTTTCCATTATAATGATTATTCAGTGCCCGAGAGATAGCCGATTGGCTATCACAGTGTACACGTAAAGCTGGCACTGGTTTCTCCCACATAGGGATATCTTCCAAAAAATTTCGAAGCCACTCTGCTTCTTGAGCAGTTTTGTCTAGAGCGACAAACTCTGATTCCATGGTCGATGTGGCTATCACGGTTTGTTTGGAAGACTTCCAGGACACTGCTGCACCTCCAAATGTAAAGACATATCCACTTGTGGATTTTGAGTTTTTGGAATCTGCAATCCAGTTCGCGTCACTGTATCCTTCCAAAACTGCTGGTTCTTTACCATAGTGTAGTCCATAATTTTTGGTATAACGTAGGTAATTCAATACTCTAGTTATTGCTTTCCAATGTTTATGTCCTGGATTACTAGTATAACGACTTAGTATGTTTACTGCATGTGCTAAGTCGGGTCTAGTACAATTTGTCAAGTACATCAGACTTCCGATGACTCGTGCATATTCAACCTGAAAAACTGCATCACCTGAGTTTTTAGTCAAATGAATATGAGGATCAATTGGAGTTTTTGCAGTCCCACTTGAATAGTTTTTGAATCTATCAAGTATCTTTTGTGCATAATGTGATTGTGACAAGATAATTCCTCCAGCATGTCGGTGAATCTTAATACCGAGAATGACATCTGCCAATCCCATGTCTTTCATTTCAAAGTTACTACGAAGTAAGTTCTTTGTTTGATTAATCATGTCATTAGTGTTGCCAATAATGAGCATGTCATCAACATACAAACACAACAAAACATATCCGTGAGGGGTATATTTGATGTATATGCATTTATCACATTCGTTAATGCTGAAACCATTTGACATCATCACATTATCAAATTTTTCATGCCATTGTTTTGGAGCTTGTTTCGGTCCGTACAATGACTTGACAAGTTTACAAACTTTGTGTTCTTGTCCGGGGACAACAAATCCTTCAGGCTGTTTCATATAGATCTCTTCTTCTAAATCTCCATGTAGAAAAGCGGTTTTTACATCCATCTGATGTATTTCTAGGCCTCTTAATGCCGCGATACTAACCAAAAGCCTGATGGAGGTTATTCGCGTCACCGGAGAATATGTGTCAAAGTAATCCAGACCTTCTTTTTGTCGGAATCCTTGAGCCACAAGCCTAGCCTTATACTTATCCACAGAACCATCAATTTTTATTTTTGTTGTGAAAATCCATTTACTCCCTAGTGTTTTGGACCCTTCGGGTAGATCGGTAATCTCATATGTATGATATTGCAATACAGAATCGATCTCACTATTAACAGCTTCCTTCTAATAGGCTGCTTCTGGGGTAGACATGGCTTCTGAGTAAGTTTGTGGTGCGTTCTCTGTGAGAAACACCATCATGAAATCATCACCAAACGATTTTTCCTTACGAGCTCTTTTGCTGCGTCTAGGTTCATCTTCTAAGTCTTCCACATCATGTGTTGATGTTCTGGAAGTGCTTGCCTCATTCGTTGAGAGGCTTGTTTCCCGTTGTTCAAGAGTCCTCTTTTGACCTTGTTTTTCTTTACAAGGGAAAATATGTTCAAAGAAAGACGCATTTCGTGATTCCATTATTGTATTCACATGAATATCGGGTATGTCTGATTTGTGAACCAGAAACCGATAAGCACTACTGTTGTGTGCATATCCTATGAAAATACAGTCCATTATTTTAGGTCCAATTGTGACCTTTTCAGAGGTGGTACTGCGACTTTAGCAAGGCACCCCCACACTTTGAGGTATTTATACGAAGGTAAAACACCTTTCCAAAGTTCATATGGCATTTTGCCAGTAACTTTGTGTGGTATCTTGTTGAGAATATAGTTCGTAGTAAGCAAAGCTTCCCCCCACATTGACTGGGGTAACCCAGATTCCTGCAACATAGCATTCATCATCTCTTTGAGAGTTTGGTTTTTCCGTTCCGCAACTCCGTTAGACTCAGGGGAATAGAGAGCTGTAGTTTGATGTATGATGCCATGTTGTTGACAAAAGTCATTAAACGGACCATCATACTCGCCTCCTCTATCACTTCGAACTACTTTAATAGTTTTACCTAGTTGGTTTTCAACTTCAAGCTTATACTCTTTGAATTTTGATAAGGCTTCATCTTTGCTACGTAACAAGTATACATAACAATATTTTGTATTATCATCGATAAATATCACAAAATACTTTTTACCACCTCTAGTTTGTATAAATTTTAGATCGCATAAATCTGTGTGTATTAAACTAAGAGCTTCAGTAGTTCTTTGAACTTGGGGAGAAGGAGTTTTGTGAGTTTAGCATGTACACATACTTCACATTTATTCTTGTTTACTTTGCATTTCGGAATTAGGTTCAAATTCATTAATCGTTGCATAGATTTATAGTTGACATGTCTTAAACGTTCATGCCAAATATTAAAAGACTCAACCAAATAAGCAACAGAATTATTATTAAATGAATTGTTAGAAACTACAACATTAGCGTTATTAATCTTATCACTACGAAGGACTGTCGAAACACACAACTTGACAAGTCCTCCTTTCTCATAACCCTTCCCCAAATACATCCCATTCTTCCTAAGTACCAATTTATCAGCTTCGAAGGTGACTCTGGATCCTGCCTTGCTCAAGAGAGTACCTGAAACCAAATTCTTCCTCATGTCCGGCACATGTTTGACATTATTGAGTGTGAGCTCACGTCCTGAAGTCAGCTTCAGAACCACTTTGCTGCGACCTTCAATCTTCGATGAAGCCGTGTTTCCCATGAACAGCTTCTCCTCCGATTTGATCTTCTGATAAGTGGTGAACATCGACTTATCAGTGCAGATGTGGGTGGTTGCACCTGTGTCATACCACCATTCCATTGGGTTGTCATCGACCATGTTCACTTCATTGACGACAGCACACATATCCTCTTCAATGAGGTTAGCTTCAGCCTTTTTGTTACCCTTGGGTTGGCTCCTGCATACATCAGATTTGTGGCCTATCTTACCACACTTGTGGCACTTTCCTTTGAACTTCTGTCCTGGTTTCGTAGCCTTCTTGAAGTTCGTTGAGGATACCGGTTTGAGAGACTTTTGGGGAAAAGTCTGATTCCCTTTACCCTTGCCCTTGTGTTCAGCCACATTGACATTGTGTTCCTCTGGAGGAGAGAAATTAGCACGGTTTATGTCTTCTATTTGGAGCCTCGTGATGACATCAGAGAGTGACATATGCTTCTTCTTGTGCTTGATATAGTTCTTGAAGCTCAGCCAACTCAGGGGAAATTTCTCAATGAAACAATTGACAGTGAAGATCTCACAGATTTGCATCCCCTCGCCCGCTATCTCATGGCACAGCAAACTCAATGCATCGACTTGTTCCATTATAGGCTTGGAGTCGACCATTTTGAAGTCTAGAAACTTCGCAACAGCAAATTTCTGACAACCAGCATCGTCAGACTTGTACTTCTTCTCCAAGGCCATCCAGAGTTTTTTAGAGGTTCGTGCTTCTTGACTGTATACTTGATACAGTGGATCAATGAGGCGGCCTAAGATCCAGCCTTGACACATAAAGTCTGCATGTTTCCATGCATCAACAGCAGCGAGAAGATGAGCATCCTTATTTCCGAATGGAACGATCGGTGGATCCTCCTTCAGAAACTTCTCGCAGTTCAAGTTACTCATGTAGAAGAGCATCTTGTTTTGCCATGTTTTAAAGCCTTTACCGTCAAACTTTTCCGGCATTAGCCCGTGGGCCATGGCTGCAAGTAATTGAGACATCATCTGATAGTTGTCTTGTAGAACACTCGTCTGGAGACGAACTCCGAACAGATCTCGGGCCACCGAGTCCACAGGCGTCTCAGTCTGCCCATCAGATGACTTGTTCCCAATCATATCGACATCATCACCATCAGTATTCGCCATCTGTTAACAGAAACAGAATGATATCAGAATGTGATAATTATTTCGCAAACTCGCTTAAAGAAAGCGTTCACGGAAACAAACGAAGTAAGTAAAAACTTATAAACGTTCGTATAAGAAAACCGATTCGCGGAAAAATTTAAAAATTAATCGCAAATCCTTGAAAAAAAAAAAATCAGAAACGTTTCGCGGAAATGTTAGAACAAATCGCAAACTTCGTTACTGTTTTTGTAAGAAAAAAATTGAAGAAAACGATTTTGCAGAAACGGAAAACGAATTGCGAACAGAATGAAGGAAACTCTCAATCCGACTAAGCGGTAAGCGAAGAACGGATTTTTCGAATTAAGATTGTAGGAACCGCAAAAACCGAATTGAGAAAAACCGAAAGAAATGAGAATTCGAATGAAGGAGAAGAAGGAATTCTCGATGAAAAAACAGAACACGGAGTCGAGATTGCTCTCTTTCCTTAATTCGAAAAATCGCCCGTAGTGAGACGGTTTGGTACGATTACGAATCCCAGGATAAAACCGATGGAAAAAACGAACAGAGTTCTATGTAAACTCTCGAGACTTACTTTGCGGAAAAGATTGAAGTTTTTCTTTTTCAGGAAAAATTCGCAGAAGAGAAAAGGTTGAAGGAAGAAGACGATGGCGCGCCTCTTTTTAAAGAAAAGATCGGGTGCCTTTTCCATTTGGGTCGTGACTGTTCGGTCATCATGAACCGAATGGGTGCAATTACGAATCGCGACTGTTCGGTCACCAGAACCGAATGGATGCAATTTTTGGTTAAAATTTTAATACAAATTTTCCCCAAAAAAAATAGTCTTTTATGGACTTACGGTCCCCAAACCCAAACCCAAACCCAAACCCAAACCCGGCGCGGCGGTGGTGGTGCGCGCGTGGGACTCCCTAGGTTCCTTCATGTACATATGTGTTCTTTACTTGTTTGAACTCTTACACATGCTTAACCTTATTTATACAACACCAAAAAGTTCCCAACTTTGGATGTGGGACAAAATCAAGTGTGCATTCATTAAACCAAAACAAGAGACTTTTACCTCTTAGCCCAATGGTTTTCTTACATTTCACCTTCACATTTTAAACCCATTTTTCATACATAATTGTCTTATACTAAGCCCATTTAAATTTGTATAAAATTGGTTCCAACAGCATGTTTATACATCGATTTTGGTAGATCCTTCTGTAGCAAACTAACAATCCATATAATGTTACAAAACCCAAAAATATAACCAAATAAAATAGAACTATTTCGTCGCTTGACAGAACAACAGCGAATCCTCGGCAAAAAAATGTGACTTATGTTCATATAGCCTTGCCTTCATTTTCTATCTTAATTCCCCTAAAAAGTCCCATTTTCTATGTTCATCTAAAAAGATAAATATGTAACCAAATTAACAGAAATTACCGGTTGAAAAACAAGTCACATAGAGAAACAAAAAAAAGTTACAATAGAAATTTTTTTTTTTGAATTTGAATCCAAAAAGATGGGTTGTATATGCATGCGTCAAAAAAAGAGAAAATCAATACATTACTATGCTCTCTTTTTCTTTATCTGCCAAGATAATTGAAAATCCGAAGAAATGACAATGTACTCCACTGGAAGCAAAATAAGCAGAAAAAAAAAATTATATATAACTTTTTGGAAAAGCAAAAAAATATATATAAAGAGTCGAAAACCTCGAAAACAATGGTTGAAGGTACAATACAACAATCCTCTCTCTCTAAAACTCGCTCTGACTTCTCACTAGAAAAAAAAGAAAAATTCTGGTGACTAGCCCGGTGTCGGTTTTGACCGACTTCGTGGCTTTGTAAATACGGATCTATGATTTTCGGTTTGTCCGATCGTTTTTTCGGCTTAGTCCGATGTCAAGCTTCTGGCTAGATCGGATTTTAGTTTCCGTTTATCAGATTGTCCTTTCGTATTTAGTCAGTTTCCATCGATTGTCTTTGTTAATCTTTTAGATTCTGAATTTGTTTATGACAGATCCTTTTCCATTGAGTTCGTGATTCTCTAATTCTAAAAGTATCAATCTTTGTCTCCCTTGGTAGGGCCTTTAGAAAATCAGGCAAAGTTTCATTTAGTTTAGAGAATCATGTTTTTGGAGATTTTTTTAAGGGATTTGTTACAAAAGCTGAAGTGGTTGTGTTTAGTCTAGGTTTTTGTACCCTCTCTTGAATTTCCAGGTATTATCTTCGATTGGATCTGGTTTCTGCTCATAGAGGATTCGGTGATGATAGAGAAACGGATCTACCCATAGGCCAAGATGAACGGTGAGAATTTCGTGGTGGTGATTCAAGCTTTGTCGGAGGTTGGCGCTGAGAAGAGAAATTGGATCGGCGGTGGAGTCAAGAACAATATTCACCGACATTGGAGGTATCGGCGATGAAGATTTCTTCATCTCTGTCACTGCCACATTGCAAGATTAATCCTAATTACCTAACACGTGTTATGCTGAATTATTATTATGTTTCTTTATTTCGTGTGGGCTTTAGGATTATAATTCTTGTACAATGTTTATGGCCTTTTGGGCTCTTCATAATGAAATCAGTTGACAAAAAAAAAGAAGGTACAATACAACATACTATTGCATTTTGGTTATTTTATTATATAAATATTTATCGGGGAATTGTTTATGCAACCGTCGACCGTCCTCTTCCACCGCTCTCTAGGCCGTCTTCTTTCCTTGCTGATGCAAAAGAAAATCCATTTCACATATTAATAATCTTTTTCTCAAAAATCTAAATACATTACTTTTTGTTTATTTATTAAACTTTCGTGTGAAAAAACTTACCCGTTTCTCTTCTTCGATCTTGGCCTTAATGATAGAGTACATAGCAACTCCAGCAATGGCTATGCCTGTTCCTATACCTGTCTGTGTCGATATCTTGTTTCCTGCAAATGATAATCCAAGTGAAAAACAATATGTTACATTCTAAACAAATTATTTATTAGTGGTAAACTTAATTAAACGCTAAATGCAAACGGAAAGAAATCTTCCCTTTGTGTTTGGCATTTGCGTTTATACTTACTTAACAAAAGAATATTTTGAGGTATAAATTAAGGTGATTAATATTATCAAAAATGTAAAGAAAACATGAGGAGTTGTAATCTTTTACCGAAGATAACGATGGAGAAACCGATGACGAACACACGTTTCAGAACGTTTCCAACCGCGTGAGTCAGCGGTGCGACCCTCTCCAAGGTATTAGTAGCCAACTGCAACCGCGATATTATCAAATTTTTAGTTACCTTTTTGTAAACGCAGGTTTAGGATTAAAGATGAAATTTTTGAAGTTTGAATTCAAAGTACCTGATTGTAGAGATTATTACGGACAAAAGTCCCACATCGGAAGTTGGAAGGGAATCTAAGCAATATATAAGGGATATGGGCCAATCCACTCATTGCCAATTGGTTTTGAGTTGGAAGCCCATATCCTAACATGGTATCAGAGCCTACGATCCGCACAGTCCAACCCGATCCATAATCGATCCGAACCAAAAATGGTCCATCGATCCTTGCCCGAATATTCCGAGATTAACGGCCAAAGAGCCATCATCTCGAGGGGGCGTATTAGGGACAAAAGTCCCACATCGGAAGTTGGAAGGGAATCTAAGCAATATATAAGGGATATGGGTCAATCCACTCATTGCCAATTGGTTTTGAGTTGGAAGCCCATATTCTAACAGAGATGGTAAAACATTCCAACCCAGAAGAGATCAGTGACGAATTTCGTCATTCCGACTTTAGCAATCGCATCGCTGAAACCGTGTTTCAACAGTTGAGGCCCTTCAACCTAAACCACATATGAACCAAAAACCCTAATTAATGAATTGCTTCTCCCACAAGTAATTAATGAGAGAAAACGATATGAGTAAAATTCATAAGACTTAACGATGATGGCAGGTGGAAGGCAGACGAAGAGAGCAATGATTGAGATGTAAGCATATACATTCGTACTGTCCATATCAGTCTGCAAAAAAACCGCAGTTTCGGTTTACAAATTGAAATTTAAGAGACTATCATTTAGTAATTTGAAGAAGTAGAAGAATGAAAAACCATGGCTTTCATGGAGAAGATGCTTCGGTAAGTGAAAGAAATGTTCGAGATCATCGCACTGATGAAACCGAGCCAGTTGAACGATAACTCGGTAAGCAAAGCCATTGCAACTCCTACAATTTTTTTCTAAAGTTAGTTAATCCAAGAAACTTAGGACACAAGAAAGCGTAAGGGATAAGTTGAGTGATTTACCGAGAACAACGGGAGCTAGAGACAACCATAGTGTTCCGGGAATGGATTGTCCGAGAATGAACTGAGAAGCAGCTGCATTGAAGAACGGCTCGAGTGCTGCGTTTTGGACAGAACAAAATGTTATAGAGTTTGATTCAGTGAAATGTTTTGTTATATGAATGATATGTTTCTTTAAAGAAAATGAGGAGTTAACCTTTGACGGTGTGAGTGAAGGAGACAGCGACTGCGGCAAATGAGACATTGCTAGTGACATGTCCTAAGGCGTGACAGACTGCAACTGGAATCAATACCTTGAGTAGGTTGGCGTCAATTGGCTGCAGCCATCAAACCATTCAGAAAACATGAGCCAAGTGACAGTTGACGGGTTAATAGTACACTTTATAAAATGTATCATTAAGTGGGCGTTTGGTCTAGTGGTATGATTCTTGCTTTGGGTGCGAGAGGTCCCGAGTTTGATTCTCGGAATGCCCCACTTTCTATTTTGTTTTGTTTTTTTATGGTTTTTTCAATTTACTCAATTCTTAAGATGATTAATAAAGATGTATAATGTGGGCTGTGAAGAGAATTACTTACGGCCCGTTTAGGAAGGCCCACGGACCAGCTGATCAAGCAGTATACAACTCCAACGAACAAGTGAATAACCGATACAAAACTGAAAAGAAAATGACACCAATCGAGTGTATTGCGGTGTATAGTATTACTATACGGTTGATTGGTGTAATATAATCTAACGGTTAAGAGTGATTCGATTAGATAAGAAATCGGGAGATATTGGTTTAGATTGGATGTGTAGGACCCATCTTATCTTGTAGTGTGGATGGTTTAAGAGACAGAGTGAGTATTAGCCAATCAAATTTCCATATCATCATCTATCTCTGTATCGTATCATTTTTGTTTATATTTTGAAAATGTAAATTTTGGTAGATTTTTTTTTTTTTCTCTTGTTTACTTACGATTATTGAGTGGTCTTCAAATTATTGAACGTGACAGTCACAAGACAAAAGAAAGAAAGTATATAAATTTTTATAAAATTTATTTTTGTTATATTGACTTATGAATATTACGTGTGAAAGTTTATTTACTCCCCTTTTTTATGTTGGATTCATTTCCTGTCGGCATTTGATTTGTTGCTTCAAATGTCTCTAGTTTTTTCTTCCAAATTTTAACTTTCATTGATTATTTTGCAATCATTTTATTCATACTTATTAAAAAAAAATAACTATAAATGGTTTTTGAACCTTACATTGTAAAAATAGTTTCAAATCAATGTAGAAATGTTGAATAAGAAAAAAAATCTTTTTTTTTCAAATAACCAAATTTACACTGTATTAACATTAGGGCGTTTAGTAATCCTAGTGTAAATCTAATCACCTTTCTGTGAATGAAATAGCAATACATTTTTTAATTTAGGTATGATTTCATAATCAAATCCGGATTTTAACTAATTGGAGAGACAAGATCAGGAGCATGGTTCCTCACTGGAGACTTCAATGAAATAATAGATAATTCAGAGAAAATGGGAGGACCAACCAGATCTGAGAGTTCCTTTGGGAATTTTAGATCTTTCCTATCTGAGTGTGACCTGTATGATCTCCCACACTCCGGAAACTACCTGTCATGGAGGGGAAAAAGAGGTCAACATACAGTACTATGCCGTTTGGACAGAGCCATGGCAAACTGTTCGTGGTTTGAAAGATACCATGCAGCTAGAAGTGAATACCTACTCTATGAGGGATCTGATCACAGGCCAATTGTCTCCTTCTTCACTAAACCAACGAAAAAGAAGAAAGGGATCTTTAGGTTTGACAGAAAACTGGAGAAAAATGAGGAAATCAAGCAGTTAATCTCTGAAAAATGGAATGAGAGAGAAGGAGCAACTGTGGAGCAGAGAATCAATACCTGCAGGAGATCCATAATAATGTGGAGTAAGGAGAACCATAAGAACAGCCAGAAGACCATAGAAGCAAAACAAAAAGAGCTGGAAGAGGCAATGTCAGATCCACAGAGCAACACTCAACTCATACAGAATGTTAATGATGAACTAACTAAGGCTTACATGGATGAAAAAGCTACTGGAGACAAAGAAGCCGTCAAATGTGGCTCCACCTGGGAGACAAAAACACAAGCTACTTTCACAATAGTACCAGAGCTAGAAGAGTGATAAATAATATCTCTGTGATTGAAGATTCGACTGGTCAAGCCTATCATGAGGAAAAAGATATTTTGGAGGTCATTAATTCCTATTTCAACACGCTATTCACTTCTCAACCAGGAGAAAGATCAGAAGCTGCTAAACAAGCTCTCACTCCAAATATCTCAGAGGAAACTAATCAGGGACTCACCAGAGAAATCTCTCCAAAGGAGATCAGGAATGCACTATTCTCCATCCACAAAGACAAGGCCCCTGGACCTGATGGCTTCTCTGCTAGTTTCTTCCAAACCAACTGGACAACTGTGGGTCCTGCAATCACAAAGGAGATACAAGGAATTTTTAACTCAGGAATCATACCAGAATCAATAAATGGTACTCATATCAGGTTGATACCCAAGAATACAAATCCAAAGACAGTGGGAGAGTACAGACCAATTGCCCTCAGTAATTTGTATTACAAGATAATATCTAAGGTCCTTACTAAGAGGTTGCAGCCTGTACTCCATCAACTAATCTCTGAGAACCAATCAGCTTTTGTGAAAGGAAGAGCCATTGCTGATAATGTACTTATCACCCATGAAACACTACACTTTCTCAAGACATCTGCAGCAACAAAGAGGTGTTCAATGGCTGTTAAGACAGACATGAGTAAGGCCTATGACAGGCTAGGATGGGGACTTATAAAGGCAGTATTGGAGAGGTTTGGTTTTAATCAGACTTGGATAAACTGGATGATGCAGTGTATCACTACAGTTCACTACTCCTTTCTCCTAAATGGAACAGTCAAAGGATCTACTAAGCCTACTCGTGGAATCAGACAAGGGGACCCTTTATCTCCCTACATATTTATCTTATGTAGTGAGGTCATCTCTGGTTTATGCAGGAAAGCCCAAGAACAAGGAAGCTTACCAGGCATTAAAGTGGCTACGCATAGTCCAAAACTGAATCATCTCCTCTTTGCAGACGACACCATGTTCTTCTGTAAAACAACAGAGACAAGTTGCAAAGCACTTAAAGAGATTCTAGAGAAGTATGAAGCAACCTCAGGACAGATGATAAATTTGCAGAAATCATCCATCACCTTCTCCTCAAAAACACCACAAGATACTAGGAACAGAGTGAAACAGGAACTGGGAATTAATAAAGAAGGGGGACTTGGGAAATACCTAGGACTACCAGAACACTTTGGAAGGAAGAAGAAGGACTTGTTCACTAGCATTGTTGATAGAATCAAGCAAAGAGCAATTAGCTGGTCCTCCAAACACTTGTCAGCTACTGGAAAGCTTATAATGCTGAAATATGTCTTGACCGCAATGCCTACATATACAATGAGCTGCTTCAAACTCCCCACAGGACTCTGTAAAAGAATCCAATCAGCCCTAACAAGATTTTGGTGGGACTCAAGTATTGAGAAAAAAGGAATGTGTTGGATCTCAAGGGAGAAACTTACCAAAGGAAAGAGGGATGGGGGCCTAGGTTTCAGGGACCTACAAGAATTCAATGATGCACTATTAGCCAAGATAAGCTGGAGACTTCTCCAGAAACCAGATAGCCTAATTGCAAAGGTACTACTAGGAAAATACTGTCACTCCACCTCTTTTCTAGATAGCAACACACCATCTAATGCTTCTCATGGTTGGAGAGGAATAATCATTGGAAAGAACTTACTGAGGAAGAATATGGGGACCTTGATTGGGGATGGAAAGGATACAAGGATATGGAAAGAACCATGGTTGTCTCATACCTCCCCAGAAAGGCCAATGGGACCAGCTGCAAGAGATGAGGAAAACATGTTAGTATCTGATCTAATGCAGCCAAACACAACACAGTGGGATCAAAACAAGATTAAAACATACCTACCAGCCTACAAAGAAACAATCTTAGCCTTGAAACCTAGCAAGAAAGGGGCAAAAGACAAATGGGTATGGCTAGGTCATTCATCTAGAGCCTACTCTGTCAAAACTGGATACTACACGGCCAAGACAGAAAGTGACACTCCTAAACCACATCATCCGCAAGAGGACCTGTTCAACTGGAACACCAAGATATGGAACATCAAAGTCGCACCAAAACTCAAATTGTTCTTATGGAAAGGACTGAGTGGAGCTTTACCTGTGGGTGATAACTTGGCTTCAAGAGGTATAATCAGTCAATCACAATGCATACGGTGTGGCCAGAATGAGTCAGTGAATCACCTCCTCTTCGAATGCGAGTTTGCACATCAAGCCTGGAAATCAGCTCCTTTTGCACCATCCTCTGCCCCACACCAGATTAATGACCTTCAAATAGGACTCAATCGATCAAACCAAATCATCACGTTGCCACCCACAGGAATTACCAAAGGACCTCTGTTCCCTTGGATCTGCTGGAACATATGGCTTGCTAGGAACAAGTTGATCTTCAATGACCGATATATCTCCGTAACAGAGATACTCACCAAAGCAATTCGAGAAGCCAGAGAATGGAATGAAGCTTAAGAGATAGATGCAAACGCAAACACAACCCTTCCTATAAACCTCGAACCATCACCAACAAACTTCCCGACTATACGATTGTTTACAGATGCCTCATGGAACAAGGAATCGAGAAAAGCGGGATTGGGATGGCTAGTGAAGGATGAAGAGAACCGGATCCTCTTTCAGGGATCAACGGCCGAGTCGCATGTCACGTCGCCATTGATGGCCGAAGCAATTGCGCTCAGACTCGGATTGATAGAAGCGGCTCATCTCAACTATCGAAGACTCACAATCTTCTCAGATTCGCAAAGACTGATCAACCTCATCAATGCGAATGAATTCCAATTAGGAATTTACGGGATCATCAGAGACATAATTGAAATCGCCATAGATTTAGATTACGTTTCTTTTGTCTTTATCTCTAGAACCAAAAACGAGGAAGCTGATTCATTAGCAAAACTCGGTTTATGTAATTCATCGGGCCAACCGGGTCATCTTTCGGTTTAATGCAATTTCAAGTTCCGATCAAAAAAAAAAACTGAACTTTTAAAATTACAGAATAATGTGATTTACTAAAAAAAATTATTTTGTATACACCAACCAAAATATTTTTAACGAAATATTATAACCATCTTAATTTTAATTATATCAAATCTTTAATTTTTGTTGGATAGATAATTAGTCCAAAATTGGTTGATAAAATTTATGTTAGACAGTGGAGAGATACCCTCTAAATCCACCAGAGACTCTGCTCTTACTTCTAAAGTCCCCCTATGGAAAATCTCGCCGTCTTTTTATCTCATAAACCCTGGTCTAAGTCGCCAAAATTGTGATCGGTTCTTCGCCGGCGATTTGATTCACCTTCTACCTCATTGCTGCTTCTTCCGATTTGGTGATTTACTCAGAATGGTTTAGCTGGTTAGTGTTCTATTGATTTGGCTTAAGCTTAGCAAAATCTTTAATGCGCACAGACTGTTCGACGTAATGCCTAGCAGAGATTTTGCAAATTGACCCTTTTTGTGTTTCTCTATAAACTTTTATTTTCCTAATTGTAGAAAGGCGTCGTTTTTCTGGTAATGGGTAGCAAAGAGAAGATGTTCAAGTGATCAAAAACCATCACACCTTTACAAGTTATCAAATTGATGCGAGCTGAAAAAGACATAGAGAAGTCAATTGCAGTTTTTGATTCCGCAACAGGGGAATACGCAAATGGGTTCTTACATGATCAGAGTTCTTTTAGTTACATGGTCTCGAGGTTAGTCTCTGCCAATAAATTCAAAGCAGCTGAAGATTTAGTTGCAAGAATGAAGATTGAGAATTGCGTTATTACCGAAGATATATTGCTTTCGATATGCAGAGGGTACGGTCGAGTTCATAGACAGTTTGATTCTTTGAGGGTTTTTCACAAAATGAAAGATTTTGATTGTGATCCTAGTCAGAAGTCTTACATTACTGTTCTCGCTATTCTTGTGGAAGAGAATCAGTTAAAATTAGCGTTTAAGTTTTACAAGAATATGAGAGAGATTGGTTTGCCTCCTACTGTTGCATCTCTCAATGTTTTGATCAAAGCTCTCTGCAGAAACGACAGGACAATGGATGCCGGTCTTAAGATTTTTCTCGAAATGCCTAAGCGAGGGTGTGATCCGGATTCTTATACGTACGGAACTTTGATCAGTGGTTTGTGTCGGTTTGGAAGGATAGATGAGGCGAAGAAGTTATTTAAGGAGATGGTTGAGAAAGATTGTGCACCAACTGTTGTTACCTATACTTCTATGATTAACGGTTTGTGTGGATCGAAAAACGTTGAGGAAGCAATGAGGTATCTAGAAGAGATGAAAAGTAAAGGCATTGAGCCGAATGTTTTCACTTACAGTTCGTTAATGGACGGTCTTTGCAAAGATGGGCGACCTTTACAAGCCATGGAGTTATTTGAAATGATGATTGCTAAAGGCTGCAGGCCAAACATGGTAACATATAGCACTTTGATTACTGGTCTCTGTAAGGTGCAGAAGATTCAAGAAGCCGTTGAACTTCTCGATCGAATGAATCTTCAGGGTTTGAAACCCGATGCTGGATTATATAGGAAAGTAATCAGTGGATTTTGTACTGTCAAGAAGTTTCGTGAAGCTGCTAATTTTCTCGACGAGATGATTCTTGGAGGAATAACTCCAAATCGTTTAACTTGGAACATCCATGTTAAGACAAGTAATGAAGTAGTACGAGGTCTTTGTACGAGTAATCCAGGTCGCGCGTTTACTCTATATCTAAGCATGAGGAGTAGAGGCATCTCGGTTGAGGTTGAGACACTAGACTCTTTGGTGAAGTGTTTGTGCAAAAAGGGTGAATTTGAGAAAGCAGTTCAATTAGTTAACGAGATAGTGAATGATGGATGTATCCCAAGTAAAGGAACATGGAAGCTACTAGTAGGTCACATATTGGATAAAACAATCGTAGGAGAAGCTTTAGAATCTCTTCTCAAAGATTTGAAGATCTAAGTGCAAGGACGATTAGATAAAGACATAATGGCATGTGCATCGTTAGCTTTTGGAACGTTCTTGAGGAAGAACTGGGAAGGAAGAAATCGGCGTGAATTTGACGGAATTAGAGATCCCAGAAGATCCGAAGGTGAGATAACCGGTAAATCCAGCGGACGAAGGGAGACAGTAGGAGAAAGTATTGTTGAAAGTCTTGGCCGTCTGCGACGGAAATGAAAACTCGCCACGGCCGAGACCGAGAAGTCCGGCAGCTCCGTGGAAAAGACCTCGGTTATCCTCACCGCAGCCAAAGTTAACGCCGTCAAAGACATCCGAAGCCGTTAGGCTTAATCTCTCTTTGGCGAGAATTCCCTGCGTAGATGAGTCATCACCGTATTTAATTTTGTAGCCACAGTTCGACACCACACAATCACTAGCCTTCCCTGAAATTGGGAAGAAAAAAAATTGTAATTAGTACTCTGTTTAACGTAAACCGGAGCAACACATGAAATTGCGGATTCAAGAGAAGCACACACTGGAGATGAACATGCAATGGTGGAGTATGAAGACGACGAAGAAGGGTTAAAGATGGGTTCCTTTTGACTGTAGCAAGATCCACTGCATGGCTCACATTGGATCCATGTTAGATCGCTCCCTGTGTCAAATACCAGTGACAAATTGCGTGTTGGAGTACCCAATCCCATTGACACGATGTAGTTTGCTGAACCGATAGTGTCTCCGTCTTTAGTTGGTAAATTCGTTGACTGGCTTGGCTTGATTCGGTTTGACAGTTTTGAGTGGATAGAGTCCACTCGCTCCTGATCACGTCGAAGAACGTCGTTGGCATGGTCCGGACTCTCGATGCTGCTATGAGGGGAGCAAGGGCCGTGCCTGTCAACCACGTGCAGGGACGACTTCGTAGTAGATACTGAACAGAGATTCACGTTAAAAGAAAAAGATCACTAAAAATGTAAATATAACGAATTATAAAATAGATTGTGACCAAAAAAAAAAACATAAAAAACGAGTTATAAATAGACTATATTATATCGAAAGACAGCATGTTGTATATAAAACTATCTGTCCGATATGTAAAAGTGAGGTTGACATGTGCTGATCTTTGTCCGATATGTCCGATATGTCCGATAAAACTATCTGTCTCGATATGTCTCAAACTATCATAACGAATCTCATGGTATAACACAAAAATGTAAAAGTTTGTGTAGTTACATGAAAAAGAGTGAAATTTTAGTTTGATCCATTTGTCTGAGTTTAAGTTATTATTATCATTGTTTGGATTTATCTCCTTTTCACGAGTCTTAATGCTACAAGGTTTATCACATTAAAATTCTACTTTGTCATTTTCTGTTTCGCCATGTGTGCGTTCAAATTTTTCACAACTACCACTACCTTACCGAGTCACTTGACTATCAATTTTTTCGAAACCGCTAATTTATTTCACTAACCATCACTCGATTAAGGATAAAGGTTCAAATTAACAAAAAATATGAGAAAAAAAAATATTAAACAAAGAAATAAGAGAGGTTTAAGAAATTGAAGCAACTTTGTTATTTATTCTCCATTTGTCTCATAAATGTGTCGTTTTACACTAGTTTTCTTTTGATTCGATATAAGGAGAAATTGTTATTTTCTCAAAAAAAAAGGAGGAGAAATTGTTGTATGATTTCAATGTAGTCAACTTAAAACAAATTTAGATAATTTATGTTATATATATAAACACGAAGAATGATTAGATAGTCACCTTTTGGTGAAAGAAAACATGACGATGATGAAGAAGAAAAAAGAGAGAGCTAAGTGGAATTTCGTGCGAACTAACTTCTCTTTCTTGAGTTCCTTCACTACAATCCCGGCTAACACATACACAAAGGATTAAAATGATGAACAGAAAATTCTTCTTTAGGCTCATTTTTTTTTTGCCGAACACTCAACAAAATTGTCACTCAATTACAAGAAAGTAGAAACTCATTGGTCCTTTTATAGCCAATATATCTGCCGTCTCTACTGCATGTCAAACGCTAGGGTTCAAACAGGAGGAATTAAAATCGTATGGGATTAGAGTCCATACGTACGTGAGTACTCCCTATATTTATTATTTAATTACTCTTATTTTTAACAAGTAAACATACGTACTTTTATTTTTATTGGAAAATACGCAACAGCCAACGTGCGATACACATGCATTTGTAGTTGTTAAATCAGTCCACCTAATTTCGAATTTGGTACATTCGATGTTACACACAAATAGGCACAAATTAATTGTGTTTGTGCATGTGTGAAAATATATAGATATACACATTTTCCATTAAAAAGGTATTATGAATTTTAATTTTTTTTGAAAAAAGGAATCATGATAAATGATATTTTCTTTTTGACCATACACTATCTGATTTTTCTTTTCGTCTATAAAATAATTATAAAGTAACAACTAATATAATATCCAATAGGACCAAATGACCAATAGCACTACCTAAAATAAAATGGAGAACTGTTATTTTTTACAGACTGGTTTGAGAAGCTATCAAAAGAGAAAGAGATACAACTGCTAAGACATAGGTAGTTAACACTTAACACCCACTATTTTAGGTTTACTGTTTAAATAGGGAGAGTTAAAATCACAAAGAAGCAAAAATTAAATTGAGAAAAAATAATATAATGTTTTATTGAGATGGAATAAAGTTAACACAAATGTCGAACTGGGGAGAAAATAGTAGAAATAAAGAACTCTATAGTTTTTTTTTTTTTTTTAAACTTTGAACTGAACTCTATATATAGTTCTTGAAGGAAATAGTAGAAATGATGAACTCGATCTATAATTCTTGAAGGAAATAGTAAAAATGATGAACTCTATAGCTTTTATACTTTTATAAGTCGTCCAATTCATATTGGTTTCGAAATCTCCTTTGGATTGGATGTGAAAGATTTTTTTTCTTTTTTGGTATTTTATGTTCATTGATTTTTTTTTTTGTTCATCCAAAAATATAAGTTAGGCCTTATAATTCCTTCTTGAAGATTTAATCAAAGAAAAACAAACATTATATTATAAATTTAATTGATGCCCCTGTTTTTATTTCATACTTGGATGCAGACCCCATGAGAAATAGCATGGGAAAATGTTGATTATTAAGTTTTTGATCGAAAATTATTAAAAACTTTAATAAGTGAAAATATAAATAAAGAAACAGTAACAATACAGAGACATTAATATCCAATATGTTTGCTGAAGAAATGAAGTCGTCTCTAGTGGTGGATCCGTGACCTAGGAATTTTTTTACCTAGGTCAATAATAAGTTAAAAAGAAAAAAATTCAAAGGTCTAAACATGGTGTCATGTGTGCGGCACACAGTGTGCCAATAGCTAGAACACTACCAATTGTTTTGAACAAAATATCTCGCTCGAATGGGTTTCAAATTTTCATCTTGTTGTCCTTGTAGATGGGTGGATGTAAAGCTACATTGACCATGTTATAAGGCTACTCTCATAAGTAGGGACTCTAATCCCATTGATTGACCATGTTTCATGTTTTGAGTAGCCTACTCTCATAAGTCTCTCCAAATTCAGCGTAAGAAATGGGGGTTGTAATATTCCACAAGATATTGATATGTAGTTTTGTATGTTATATCGTAAGTGTAAACAAGTAGGTGTCAAACTATTGCATACGATGATCTTTGTGGATATCGACGCTCACACTACGTGTTTTAGGTTTAGGGTTCAAATAGGAAGAGTTAAAATCGTATGGGATTAGAGTCCCTACTTATGTGAGTAGTCTAGCGTTTAACATCCACTAATTTAGGTTTATGGTCTCAATAAGGGAGAGTTAAAATCGTATGTGATTAAACTCCCTACTTACACTAGGTGTCGTGCTATTTATTCCTTTAAATAAGTAAACATATATGTAAATAAACTCATGATATTTTTTGAAAAAAAAGAATCATGATATTTTCTTTTGAAACATATTCTAATTTAAACTATCTAATTATTCTTTTTGTCTATAAAATAATCATAAACTAACAACTAATATAATATCCAATAGATTCAGTAACACCACCTTAAATAAAATACTTTTTACTTACAGGTTTGAGAAGCTATTAAAAGAGGAGGAGACACAACTGCTACGAGAGAGTTAGTGATATAATGGAGAATTGATATTCTCGACTTGATTTTTTGTTTATGAACCAAGATTTTCACTCTCCTTATTAAACAATAGACCTAAATTATTGGATGAACTCTCTATAGTTCTTATAATTTTAGCAATAGTGCTTTATTGAGATGGAATAAAGTTCACGCAAATGTCGAATTAAGGAAAAGGAAATAGTAGATATGATGAACTCTATAGTTATTGAAGGAAATAGTACAAATGATGAACTCTATATTGCTCTTAAAGGAGATAGTACAAATTGATGAACTCTATAGTTTTAATACTTTTATAGTCGTCCAGTTCATATTGGTTTCGAATCCTTTGGATTGGATGTGGAAGATTTTTTTATTGTAGTTTATGTTCGATGATTTTTTTTGTTTAGCAGTAAATTTGGTAGTGTACTTCTAGTACATAGGAATGAATGGTCTAAGGTTCAACTGCTAGCAAAAGTAAAAATTTCGTTTTCCATTACATTGTTTGTGAATTATGTACTCCATTCCTAATTGAATTGCATGTAAAAAAAAAAAAAAAATCATCATAGTACTATAACTTATATAAGTAATCATCATAGTACTATAACTTATAAAAGAATATATATTTTTTTTGACACTGAATTCAGAAACTAAAAGAATATATGAAAGAGAAAAAAAATCAAACAACTAAAAGGTGGTGGTATACATATAATAATTCACATGGTGTATAATAGTATGGGGGTTAATTAGGTGTATAATAGTATGAGGCTCTAATTAGGTGTATAACATGGTGTGAATAGAATGTAGGTGACTAACATCCACTAATTTTTTTTTTGACTTAAATACCCTTAAGAATCTAATTAATAGTCAGCTTTTAATTATATATGAGTCTAAGGATATGAAAACCAGAGATAGTTTCCAGGTTACTTGTGCAAAACAATTCGGTCTTAATCGGTTTGAAAGACTAAAGTCTGAAAACACAATCTCTGAAACACATTTGGTTAATAAATGCAATAATAATATAAGAACTGTTCTTTGATTACTTTTCTTATTGACAAAAATAAAGAGAGTCAAATAGATCTAAGTGAACTCATAGATCATAAGCAAAATGTCTTCATAAAAACATACATAATTAAAATAGATAATCAACTTCTTCTTCTCCTTCTTTCAAATTTTTGTGTGTGTTTTTTCCAGCGCCAGATTCCTTAATTATGCTTGAATATTTCACTTTGAGAGCTTCTTTGGCATGGTGAAATGGACAAAGAAGAAGTTTTAATAGGATGTCGAGCCAGTCATACATAATGACTCCAAGTGTACAAATATGAAGTAGAGATAGAGATATGGGCATCAAGGACTTCTAGTATGCCGGTTTGACAATGGAGAAAAACTTTTGGATGATAGTTTAGGGGTAAGAGGTCACAAAAAGGAAGAGAAGTTAACTGTATTTCATCGATCGAGTTAGGATTAGGTAATCACGTTTTATGCTCATGATACCTATCTTAAACTCAACACATTACATTACTAACCCGATTCCCAATCTAAAACTGTTTTAGTAACACATTTACAAAAGACAACCAAAATATAATATTCCACCTATTCTATGTATTGTTCAAACCAATTCAAGTAGAACCCTTGAGAATTAAAATCCTTTAATGATTTGCCTTTCATCTAAATAGAGTTATAATTTATGTATGCACCTAATTGTGATATAACTCTTATACGCTTCATAATCAAGTCAGGAAGTCAAACACAAACCTCTTGATCAAGAGATTTTGTGTACTTTCTTATTAGAGTTGGATACTTTTCTTACACATCTCATACATATTTTATGGTAGAAAATCAGATAACTAGTCTCTGTTTTGTCTACTTACGGAAGACTTTTAAACCCAAAATAACTATTCCCTTAGCAAATTATTTTAGATTTTTTTTTTTTTTTTTTTTAGATTTTAGCTACCAAAAGCAAGCAACTCAAGGACTAAATCATACCAAACTACACAGTGAAGATGCCACATCTGTTTCTTCCTCTGAGAATGATCGTCATCATCACCTTCCTTACTACGTCTTGCAACAACAGTGTTTCCTGAGCTCTGAGTTTTCTTCTTTACGCATTTGTATTGCCAAATTCATTTGCCTTATAGCTTCTCTTTTCCCTTTATCTTTCTCTTAAACCATTACAATGTAAATCTTATTATCTTCTCTCGGTCACTCTATCGCTTCCTTCATCATCTCACAATCTCCAATATCTTTGTTGTAATCGACTTTGGATGATTCCTTCAGATGTATTCTCAAATCCGGGAGCTATTATCGATTCCGGCACCGTGATTACTCGTCTCCCTCCAAAAGCATACGAAGCACTTCGATCGGCGTTCAAGGAGAAGATGTCGAATTACACGACGGTTACATCGTCGGGGAAATCGTTTCTTGATACTTGCTACGATTTCACCGGTTTGAAATCGAAGACGGTGAATGTCCCGAAGATTTCGTTCAACTTTAACGGCGGCACCGTCGTGGATCAGGATCCGACGGGGGTTTTGTATGGGTATGGTAAATCGCGTTTTTGTTTGGCGTTTGCTGGGAATAGCGACGAGCTTGACGTGGCAATTTTTGGAAACGCGCAGCAAAAGAGGATGCAGGTTGTGCATGATGGGCCGGGTAACCGGGTCGGGTTTGCTCCGAATGGTTGTAATTAAATTATGCAACTAAATATGGTGCTTTATCCTTAATCAAATGTGGGTACTTTATGTAAGCGAGTGGTCTTTGTGAAAATAAATTAGCAGTTCTAAAAAAATCGATAGTCAAGTGACTCGGTAAGATTACTAGCAGTTATAAAAAATTTGAGTGCACACATGGCAAAAAAAGAAAATGTGATAAAAACCTTGTAGCATCAGGACTTGTGGAAAAGAAAAAAATCCAAACAATGATAATAACTCAGACATGTAAATCAAACTCTCAGTTAACTACGCAAATTTTACATTTTTTGTGTTGATATATGACAATTTGATATACAGTTTGCTATTTTTCGATATACTAGTATGATGTAGTCTATTTATAAGTCGTTATATTTATAAGGTTGAGTCTTAATATGATATGAAAACAAGAGTATGAAATCAATTTTATAAGATAATGTTTGTTTTGATTAATTGTTCAAAAATGAATTAGAAGGCCTAGCTTATATTCTTGGACGAACAACAGCAAAGAAAGTTATGACAAGGAATTTGGATACTTTTATTCTTTTTCAAACACTCCCTTGCACAGTAATCCCATAAATCAAATTGAGGGCTATTTGCAAATTCGAAAGAAGGCGGCCACTTCTTATTTAAACCAGAGTTCGCCATAATATATATATATATATATATATATATTTTTTTTTTTTTGGTACGAATGTTAAATTTTATACCATTTTTAATATAATTTTACAATGTTGAAAAACAACTAATTACACAAAGAACTTAAACGAAATTACAACAGACTTTCAACTAATCGAAAGTACACCTCAAGAAGAGACGGAGAGCTTACACTTGTTGCAGAGAATGAAAGAAGGCGGTCTCGCATCAACTTGTCCGCAGCAGTCCTAATCGTTGTCAATGTCGAGGATGTGGAGACGAAAATACGGCTGTTACGCTCCCTCCATAAGAGGTAAACGCATATTTGAAGGAGCAGCTTGGCAACAAATCTTTCTTTGCTCGAGCGAGCAAGATTTCGATTACTCGAGATAGCCGCCACTACCGAGTGTATATCCAATGGCTGAGTAAAACCAAATACCAAAGTGAGACTATTCCATAGCTCCGTAGAGAATTGACATTCGAAAAAGAGATGGTTGTGTAACTCTTCTTCCTGAGAACAAAGCACACACACAGTCGGAACGTTCATACCCCATCTTCTAAGCCTGTCCCTTGTTGGAAGCCTAGACAACAAAACCAACTAAGTAATGAAGGAACATCGTGGAATTTCATCTTTAAACCAAACCACCTTGCACCAAGACACCGATGGGGAGCATGCTCTGAGTAACTCTCATGTAGCTTTGGAAGAGAAATTTTTGCAATAAGAGTCCGCTGTGCTACGCCAGAGGTACGTATCCACACCCCTAGAGTCATGTGGAGGCGTGATTGTGGTGAGCGTGATCTGCAGAGACATTGCCTCATCTGATCTCGCTGGAGGCAGACACCAACTTCCCGCTCGTGAAGCCCGGATAACAGAAGACTCAAGAGGTATACGTAACTGGCGTGGACCCCTATCACCAACGAACGAGATAAGAGGACCCAATTTTGACCAATGGTCAAACCAGAAGAAAGCCACCTTCCCATCACCTATCTCACATCGTAAAAACTGGCCCACCAAGTGTTTTATCTGAAGCATACCTTCGCCATAATATTTAATATACCACCTATAAAAAATATCAAATAATGGAATCAATGAATTATTTATTAAAGAATATAAAGTACGATACATATTATGTAACCAAAAGAAAACTTACATGATGAAATGATAATAAAGGGAAAATTTCCAAAATTACCATAATTGAGTGGGTCTTTCAATTGCATACCAAAATGCCCAATTTAGGACGGATTTGTCCCTCAAATATTGCACCTCCTTTAGCTATTCGTGTCAGTTGCATTAATTAATAGATGGTGACATGACTTCTTTTAATGATGAATTTAAAAAGGTGGAAGTTTTAAAAGCAAAGAAACATTTAATGTTCGAAGTGGTGGTTGGTGACAAAGATATGAACGTGGATAATCACGGAAGTGGAATTGGGGACAAAAGCAAAACAGAGATAGTGGTAGCGATGGACAAGAAACGGAAATATCCACTGTGACGATATTGAAGACAATATTGTCTGGTTTATTCATCAATCAATGAGAGATTGAAATAATGTTGTTCGTAGATCTGTTTTAATTTGATGTCCTCGAATTTGTAAGAAGCCCTCAAATTCGGTAGAAACTTGTCCACGATCAAAACTTGTCCCCCGACTCTGTCTACGTCCATACAGTCGGAAAAAATGACAACCACCGTCTCTATGGCCGTTGTCCACCAGCTATGTGATTGTTGTTCACCGTCGACCATTATATATGGATGTTTCCACCATCGTCAACTACGATTTCTGTTTTTGTCTATTGTTACGATCTCTGTCTGTGTATGTTGTCCACCGTTTTTGTTGTTTTCGGTTTAGTCCTCTGCTCCGATTAAATTTGGTCCACCGTTTTGTCTCCGACTCCATCCCTGGTAACCACCATCTCCGGTTGAGAGAGAGAGAGAGTGAGACTAAAAAAAAGGAAGAAGAAAAAGATTAAAGAGGAAGATGAACAGTTATTAGAGAGAGAGTTTTGTGTCATTCACATGTTCACACGTCTAGGAACTAACAAAATGGAAAATGAGCGTGGGTCATGCGCCTAATAACAAATAGAATAAAGTTGGGGTTGTTTCGTCTTTTCCTCTGGCATGTGGTAGGCAATTGAAAAAAAAATTGGATTTATGCTATTGACGGAAAGAATCGGGAATAATACGGTAATTTTGGTAATTTATTCTAATAAATACAATGAAAAACAAAACCGTCTTCATTTTTTTTTTTTTAGTTTTTGTTTCTTACTAATTATTTTGAATATTGGTTGTCAAGTCAACCACAATAGACAATATCATATTTATAAGATTCCTAAGGGCATGTGCATTGGAAACATTATGCATAAGTGTCTAAAAACTTTTTAGAATTAAATATATTAAATTTAAGACACTTGAGTGTCTAAAACCAGAAAAAGATCCGTCCTAAGAGCATGTTCAATGGTGACATTTTTTTATCTTATGGGATGTTCTTATAATAGAAAATTATTAAAATGGTTGTAAAAGGAAAAAATAAAGTGTTTTTGTGGGGTATATTGAGTGTGTGTTTAAACATAAAATTAATAAAAGTTGAGTAAAAGGAAGAGAGAGAGTGTTTAAAAGGGAGAGAGAGATCTAATATTGGATCTTTTGGAGAGTGTGTTTAAAAGGAAAAGGAAGAGGGTGTTTAAAAGTTGAGTAAAAAGATGAAAGAGAAGGTATAAAATTGATTAAAAAGAAGAGAAAGTGTGTGTTTTAATAATTTTATATTATAAGAACACCACATAAGATCCCGTGAAATCTGCATTGAACATGGCCTAAAAACCTCAAAATCTTCCCATTTTGTATAAAGGAGATTATTTTTGAAGCCTTGAACAGTAAAGAAGGTAAACAATAGAAAAGGCAAAAATCTATATAAACTAATCTACAAATCTTTAACGTACACAAATTGCATTACACATTTATTTCAACATTCACATGCTTTTCGAATTTCAAGCAAGTTAGTTAGATTCATCAGTCATCACGATTTTAGAATGTAGGTAGTTCTACTGTGGATAATCCTCAAATTTTAAAGAAAAATTAGGGGAGTTATTAAAGTCAATAACATGAACATGAGGCCAATAACCGCATGAAGAAAATTTGGAATAGTTATTTTACTACTACATGATTACCTAGCTTTTTTCTTCTAATCATCTAGTAAATAATTTTCTTCATAAATCTCCTAAACTTCTCTCAAGACTTGTTTCTAGTTTTGCTCTGTCTGTTATACTAGTCTAAATAAACTTATCTACCAAAAGCTCCATGATCGAAAATTTACGTAATAGAGAGAAAAAAAGAAGTGTCGGTTGAAAATAGTTGATTCGCGGAAATACGTGGCTTGGTCGGGTGGAAAGTAGAGATGCAAAAATGGTGGAAAAGCAAGGGCAAAAAAGTCATTTCTGGACTATATCCCCACCACCACCACCACCGCGACACCAGTTTCTTTCTATCTTCATCTCCTACCTCTGTAATCGAGAAAATCTCTACGAAATTGTGAGATTTGTTCAAGAAAATTTGATTTCGTTTTCTAGGTTTCCTTCGTCTTCTTCACCACGAATCTGCGAACTCGTTGCTCTTCTTCGTAGGAATTAGGGTTCGAGTATTCTCAGTATCGAGCGATTCATGGCGGATGTTGTTCTCCACATATACGATGTGACGAACAGTGGATCGGATAAGACGAACAACACAATTCTTCAAATCAATAGATTCTTCAAAGACGGAATCGGTCTAGGCGGAATATTCCACAGCGCTCTTCAGGTAATCTCTGATTCGCTCTTCGTGTGTGTGTATGAGGAAATGGTGAATTTGATACTTTTTGATTTTGATCCGTGAGGTTCTAGTTTAATAGATCTGGAACCATTTTCATTATTCTTGTTCATGGTTTTGCTATTTTAGATGAGTATGTATCCGTAGGGAAGAGTAATTGAGTGGATTCTTTGTTGTGTTAGGTATATGGGGATGATGAATGGTCTTATGGGTATTGTGAACAAGGGACTGGTGTATTCAACTGTCCTAGGGGAAAGAATCCAATGTACACATATCGTGAGAAAATCCTTCTTGGAAAAACAGATTGCACAATCTTCATGGTGAATCAGATTCTGCGTGAGCTTAGTAAGGAATGGTCAGGACATACGTATGATTTGTTGGCGAAAAATTGCAATCACTTCTGTGATGTGTTATGTGACCGGCTCGGCGTGCCAAAGATCCCAGGTAATGCCATTATTTGTTAATCTACGTGTGTTTGTTTGGAAGACTTATGCGACGACGCCTCGGGGTTTTTAACAGGTTGGGTGAATCGCTTTGCCCATGCCGGTGATACAGCCTTGGAAGTGGCGGGAAACACAGCAATGCGTGTGAGTTCTCTTTCGTGTATCGCTTCTTTATAATACGTGAATGCAACGTTATGGGTGTTTAAATCTTGTGGATTTGGGATTTTGCAGATAAAGCAAGCCAAAACTGAACTAGTGTCAGCTAGTAAAGTGGCTTATCGCTTTCTATCAAACGTTACGTCGAATGTAACCAATGGCTCTCCACAACGGGCTGCGAATCTTAGCAATTCGGAGAATGGGAACTTCAAAATGCAAGGCACTTGGTTGAAAGGGATACTCAACACTGCAAAACCCTCAACAAGTAGAGATATGGAGAACAAAAACGAAGATGCAAAGCACGCAATGACCGACCAGCACAAACAAAACCATGACAGTAAGGTTCTACTGTTTCAGTAGCTACCACACCAATTCGCCACAAGGGCATTTGGTTGATTGTATATGCACTGGTCCAAAGGTTACAGGCACTATCCGCCTTATCTGTATCCTTTACTTTTGTACCACAATTGGAAGTTTGGAACCCATCTTTGTATGTTCTAACTTTCTGCCGAACGTGTGATTTTGCTAAAGATAATATTCGACACGTTGCTCGCAAGTCTTAAAACATATTCATATCGGCTGAAAATGGTTATTAAGAAAATGTGATAGAATTATTAAGAGTGTTTAATAGTCAGTTTTTTTCACAACTATTGAAAACTTTGCTACTTGTATCATAGCAAACACTGATTTTAGCAACCGAACTTGGCACCATGGCATCTTGTTATCCCCGGAAGATCATTATATTGAACACAAAAGGGTTCACATCCACACATTAGTTTTGTTTCCACAGAATTAAGTCCATACAATTTAAAAGATGTACGAAGCAGCAATTTTTTTTTTTTTCCGATAAACCCTACTGATTGATCCGGTTAGCTTCGGTAAGAACATACCGAAGTGGTACAGAGTGGACTTCAAGGGCCACCACACTACCTATCCCGAGTTTGGAATGCTTTCAGACTAATGTCAAGGGTAGTCAGATCGCATGTTACTGCATAAGCCTTTGGCCTAAGCCCAGACTTTCTATATAGATGTGTTTTCGTACCACGTAAAGTGCATGTGTTTTTGTATTTCGCACATTCCCAAATATCATCTATCACTAGACCACGGCCATGTGGGCTACGAACCAAGAAGATGATGAGAAATCTTGAACCAAACCTCTAGAAAATGGCATAGAAGCGGCTAAACTCAAAGAACTCCCTAAAATTATCGGATAATACAGAGAAAGAGAGGAACTACCATTCCATTGGGACTTGACCTCGGCCTGGATATTCGTGCATCTAAGTTGATTCAGTTCAAAATTTTGGTTTTTTCAAAGGTTAAAAACAATTATTTAGTTTTAATCTCGATTTTTTTTTTTTTTTGATTTGCGTTGGTTCAGGATTCATTTGGTTTTGGATAAAACGCGCCAAACGCATTAATCGGAAAATCATTGATTACAACTTGATAAATCGCACCGATTACTAAGATTATTAAACCAAACAAATTTTTTTGATGTGTATTGCCCAATTTGGTCAAATCGGATCTAAACAGCTAAGTTGTTATAATAGGTGAGGTGGGGTTGGGTGCAAACCATTTTTCACTCGTTTGGACGAGACTTTGATGCGTAACATCTTTCTGCTTTTGGTTTTTCAAGTTCTCAGTGGATTTAAAGCTTTAAGTGTTGCTAAGACACGTTGCATAATGGGACACCTTAATCAGATAATTTTCGTTTACAAAATTGAAAATTTCCAACGCGTGAGTTTTATTTTCGTATTTTGGGTAGTCGGTCACATTGGACGAGGCATACCATTCGTCCACGAATGCATCTTGACTTTACAAAAGTAAAAAAAAAAAAAAAAAAACTTTCTATAAAAGTGTGTATAGTAATGGGATTGGTTATTGGTGGTGTTTTTAATGGACCATCTTCGTCAAAATCGTACCGAACTTCCTAATTGTAAATTAGATACTAACTATAAGTTATCATCGACATTTTTTATCGCACTTTAGGGTCGTTATCTAATTATGCTTCCACGCCACCTCATGCTCTTCCCTTACTTAGCATTTCATTTATTTATTAGTCAACCTAACTTTCCTCAAAAAGAACATACCCATCACCGAGGACCACTCATACTTCTGTTACGCAATTTGTTTATTTGGGATGAAACATGTACTAATTTCTACTTGATAATTAATTAATAACTTCCACTTAAAATTGGGTGACCATGAGGAAATATTGTGATCTATCATGTATCCACTCCGAGTGAGTAATATTTGACGGGCACGTGACACGTTCCCTTAAAAGTCATCTTGCTTTGTGATGTCATTTCGCTTTTTACATTAATATAGAACTCGAACGGTTCATAGTGTCTAAATAATTATAGTTGAATTTGGTTAAATTGTATAGAATTTAATTAAAAACTTGGTAATACATTGAAGACTTTGACAAAATAAATTTATTTAAATGGTAACGCTTGAAACTGATGGAATATATATGAATAGATTTTGCTTTTGTTTTTCCTTAGAAAAACTCACAAATCTTTTGTTTTTTACTTTCTACCACTAGAATTAATAAAAACATTCATTCTTTTACTTTTTTCTTCATCATTGCGACGCTATTCACCATCCCATCTCAATCTTTCATCAGGTGCTTCTCCACTCAATATTCAGATCGTTTGCCTCTTTGGATTGTTTTTTTCTAGTTCAATTGGCTCGGATCAGCTATGAAGTTGGAAGACGATGTGGACATGATGGCTAGCTCCTTATTTTTTCTGTGGTACCTTCTAGCAACTGAAGCTTGATATCACATCGAAGAAGAAATCTCCTGTTGTGATGGCTATTTATTTTCCGGGTTTGGACTTATGATGTGTCAGAAGATAAAGCCACTCTGGATCACCTCCAAGTGGTGAAGATCCATCGTAAAATTGTGTCAAATGAAACATATTCTTTCTAAGTGAAGTTAAAAATCTTCTTGTATTGGCAATTTGGCACACCAAGAATCTACAAGATAATACTTTAATGGCTGAAGAGTTGAAAAGTCAAACTCCATTGCATAATACAAAACTCTTGCATTATATACTAATTACATTTCATAAATTTGTAAGTAAAATACATATCATAGTTGTATATTGTTAAAACATTAACATTTGTTTGCAGGAGCATGATATATACTGACCTGAAACCACTAAAATAAGACCAACAATCATTATCTCGTAGTCCTCAAAAGTATTTAACGAAGTTGTTCGAGGGACTGTTTCCTTTGCCCTATATAGTTTTGTGTATACCTTTAGCCACTCTTTAAATTTGTAAATTTTAACTACCACCTATGCCACCAAATAGCAATGTTAGTTGATGATACTTTTTCTAAAATAATCCGTTGAGTGAATGAATATTGCAAACCATTTTGTCTTTTATCTCTATTTTAGAACTTTCATCATTCAAAATCACACGCAACGGTAACGTGCTTCCGAGAGATCTCGCGAAGAAGAGATCATATTGTGAACGTTAGCTTAAATAATGCGAACATTAACATAGGTATAAAGAGGAAAAATCCACAAACATCAATTTAAGTAGATGTCATTTTTATCAGATAAGAATTATCCGATTGCTGGTTGCATACATAAGCAAAATACATTTTTAGTATAAGTCAAAATACGCTTCATTTTATCCCGGATATGTATAATCAGATATACTGGTCGTATTTATTGAATTATTATAACTAGTCTCATTTACATTTTGAATTACTTTTTTCTTTTTTTTTCAATCGTTCTCCTCTCTCTTTTTGGACTTCCGAGTAATGTTTCTAGAGAATTTGTGCATTCAACCAACTTTTACTTCTGAGAATATGTTTTCAACTTTTATTCTATTATTATTTGAGTCGTGATTTATTTAATAATCAGATGGAAAACGAAACTAAATAGTCTAATTTCTAATTCTAATGTGTTCATTAAAATCAATATTGGGGACCGGGTACAAGATTTATCAACATAGGTCGTCAGATCATGACCAAGGAAAAAGAACAAAAATTTGGGAAGACTTAAAAACTTGATTCTAATCAAGAACTCGATCCTGAACCAGAACCTGAACCCGAACCCGAGCCCGAGCCCGAGCCCTTGTTGTATGATTTGATTCTTCGGCTGATCTCTTTCTCTAGCTCTTCATTTCCTCCCACTTCTTCCAATTCCTGCATCACCAAACCCAAAACCAAATTGTTAAAAGCCAACATATAGATGAGATTAAGAATGTAAGAAAATCAAGAAACTTGCCTTAGGTCCAAGAAACAGTCCATATGGTACACCTTTGAATTTGTCTGTGTGATGTAGCTGAAACATAATCACGCACAAGACCGTTATATCAATTTAGACTAAGAGAATACCCACAAAATTATATGAGAAAAAATGCAAAGATAGTAATATTAAAAATCACAATTTCATTCAATTCAAAATGCAAAAACATTTCCATAGAAATAATAAGTTACCTGGTGAGCAGCGGCGACCTTTCGTAAGTAAGGGACATCGGCGATAGGACCAACGGGGAAGCGCTTGTGCACCAGACCATCATGGACAAACATGTAGGCGATCCCAAACACTGTTATTCCTAGACCCTGTAAGCAAAATCAAACCACCAATCTAATATTGTATTAATGGAGCCAAAGAGTCATTTGTCATCACATGAATTCGATTAGAATACAACAAATACAGATAGGCAGAAAATGCTACAAGAGAGAGAGACCCATTAATTTAATTCGATGGACCTTTAGTAAATTATTACTTTTTCCACCACTTATGGGACCTTTAGTAACGATTAAAAGCCAAATCAAAATTTTCTAATTTTGGTGTGATTAGAGCACCAAGAAGAAAACTTACAGCACCAAAGCAGAGACCAGGAACAAGTCCTTTATTGAAGAAACCATAAGAGAGCAGACCAATCGCTGGACCAGCGTTTACTATTGCAAATACATCGTTTAACTCAAACGCTCCTTCTCTAGGCTTGTGATGAGACTGAAACAAAGACCACAAAAATTAAATAACAGTAGAAGAAAAAAATACTACTCCTATTCAAACCAAATTGAGTAGAAAAAACTCAAAAACCTCATGCATGTTCCATAGAGAAGCGTGCCAAAGAGCTTTATGAGCCCATCTTGCCCAGAATTCCATACCAACCTGAAATTTCCCAATCAATAATGGATTCTGAAGATTTTTTTTTGTTTGTGATTAGAGATTTTTTGAAAAAACTTACAGCAGCACCAACAGAGAGAGCAAATGTACCAAACATTTCCGAAATTGGGATCTCACCTCCCTGAATTTATGCAACCGTAATCCAAAAACAAGCATGTTAAAAAATCTGAGAATTCGAGTGAAGGAAATTGAGGAATTTTCGGTTTGTAATAACTACCTCCATTTGCCAAGAGAATCTGTAATAAACAGCCATAACAGCCATGGAAGTGATACCTAAGCTTGACATAACCGCAGCGATTAGATACGTGAACCTCTCCGATTTCTTCCTTTCCAATTTCTCCGCCAATCGCGACGCGAGGAATTCCGCGGAGGAGGAGGAGCTCGTGCTCTCGTTATCGTTTTCGATCGGAGAGCTCTGTTTACGTTCCTCGACGACGTAACAGACGGAGAAGCCTTTGAATCGGAGAGATTGAGGGAATAATAATCCGACGGTGGATTTCTGGTTGTGACGGAGACGGAAATTGGAGGAGGATAAAGAGAAAGAGCGGTTGAGTGGTTTGAATGTTACGGCGGCGGAAAGTCCAGCCGCCATGGAAACGAGGTCGGTTACGGTGAGGATTTTCTGGTGGTGTTTGATTTTGTTATGACTTTGTGAGAGAGATAGAGAGAAGATGTGGTGTAAAATAGAGTGAGGCTAAAATTAGTTTGGGTGCTCTTTTAATGCTTTTTTGTTTTTTTTTTGGAATTAAATAAAGTAAAATATAAGTGAAGGACGGTTCAGTTTCGTGTGACGAAAATTTCCATCAATTCATAATCTTACCCCACCCCTTGTATCTTCATCCAATTTACATTTCCTACCACTTTTTTTTTTTTTTTTCTTTTTTAGTGTTAGGCTTTGACTTGTGTTAGATTTAGGGAAATTAGCATGAATAACCATAAAAAAACTATAATATAAACTAACAAAAATGGGTATATGTGGCCAAATCACAACCCTTAGATTTATGTATTTTAGTTAGTTTATGAATTTTAATTTTTTTGATGGTTATTGAGCAAATTGACCCTTAGATTTATGAGATTTTAGGTGTAATCTAAAATTATGGAGAAATCAACAGGGAGCCTAACACAGTCATATTATTTATATGAAAAAAAACTAGACAAAGTAGGGTCTTTCACTTTGAAAATAGTGTGAGTTCAAATATTCAAACTTGTTTTTGGTAAAATAAACAAGCCAAAACATCAATACTAGAGGGAAAATATTTTACATTACGTATGTGATAGGTGAAATAACTAACATTTTCTCTAGAATCTCTAGGGAATTATTAAAGCAACAAATGTGATTTCAAAGAACTTCTCGACGTCTGACATGTCGCATTCTACTAACTTGTCGGCCATCTCAGGAATTAAGAACAAAGTAGTAGATGAAAAGCACTAGAATGTTTCGTAAATGTCTAAAACCGATGGATATGAACCCGATCCAAATCCAACCTAGAACGAGTGAAATACTTTAGGGAAATAATATTCCATTCTAAAAGCTCTCCTAACCTCTAAAATCAATTATTCTAATTTCTATCAGAGACATGTGTAATGATGTAATATAAGATGTTGGAGAAGACAATAAAAAAAGAAAGGGCATACATGTAAAAACAAAGAAAGAGCGATGGTGAAATAGGGGTAGTAAGACATAAAAACAAAAAGTTCGGCTTCAGACAAGAAAGGAACGCAACAAGTTCCTTACAAGTTACATCCATTTATGAGGCTGATGCGTATGGGTCATTTCTATGTGTCACATCTCTATTGGTGTAGAGAATCCTCATAGTATCTTTGTTGGTTTACTTCCTATGTGTATTATTATTATATTTTTACTTCCCCTTTTTGGGACCCCAAAATGTGATAGAGAAGGATACAAAACTCTTTGATTGCAACTTGGGTCATGGACCTAACTTACACCACTCTTCTGCCACGGTTAGCCTTTTGAACTTTAGCTAGCATACATTCTAAATAACTATGTGTATCTTTTTATACCACACATTCTCGCTCGATACGTTTCTCGCTCTTTTCTGATGCCGGTTTGAGCTTGATTTGGTACAGCTTCGGCCATAGCTTCCCCGTTACTGCAAAAAGAAATGACCGAGGTTATTGGTTTGAGGTCAAGTGATGATCCTTTAAGGGACCCTAATGAGATTTATTACCAAAGAGGCGTTGCTTGTCGCTGTCCCATGCTATGCCGTTCAAGACGTCAATACCCTATTAACGTAGACAAGAATACGCTAAGGGAACGAATTTTAAGGATGACGTATTAAGACACAAAAACTTATGAATTCAAGATTTTAACTCACACTGTGTCCAGATCTAAGCAATCCTAGTCTGCAAAGGGATATCAGAAAAAAAGATCAATGGTACGATATGAGAGGGTGTTATCAAAGGGACATGATAGAAGAAACGATAATAACCTTAATTTGGGAAGCAATATCCATCCAAGCAACGATCCGTCCTTTGGTGAAATTCTAGCAATACAATCAGACTGCAATAAGAAGTTACACATCAGCTTAAATGATAAACCCCAGAAGTCTTGTCATCACGACATCACCAACTACGAACAATAGTGTGAGAGAATTTCATTTCTGTCATAAGCTGTTAGCAAAACAGCGATCAAGTGACACCTTATTTCTGATATCTCAACTCAGAAGTGAGAGAATGAATGAAGCTTAATCCACCAAGTTTGGTTTCACATATTGAGAATTTACAGGTATGATATCGCAATTTGCTTAGTAACATTAATTCTTCGAGAAATTACAATACCTGCCACACGTTCGCCCAAACTTCATCGTTTATGTACTCAAGTTCATTAAGGTAGCGTACCTCACGGCCATTATATCTGACAGTATGCTTATCAGTAACTGCAGAGAGGAGACGACATAAAATGTCAAATCTACTCTCTAGAGGTTAAATGACCCAAGGGTAGAAAAACAAAGAGCAAAACTTAATGCACTCTAAGTGAGATACCTTTCATTGTTCGAGGGTCCATCCGATATAGTGTAGAAGTGCCATCACTCCCAAACAAGACTTTTCCATCGGTAGCCAGTCCCCATCCATCTTTCATATAATGTTTAAATGGTTTGACCTACAGTGAGATCAAACGCTCAATGGAGTACCGCGATACTAGTCCATCATAAAGCGATAATGCAATGGACACAGGGTGACTTCTAGAACTTAATCTACAACTAAAAAATTCGGTGACTAGACATGTAACATTACTCCAGCCTATGACAAAAATCTCTCCCCTCTAATGTCAAGAAAAAAAGCTGGAGTTTTAGTCTACGTAACTATATCAAGTAGCTCACTTAGACGACTTGCTTCACTGTGCTCGTTAATTAATTGCTGAGAAACCAACAAAAAGAGTATAGGAAGGATAAGAGCAGTACAAACTTTGGTTAAGTCGTGCAGGTCATATGTGAAACCAGTATTCGTCAACCATGCGACTTGAAAGAGCCTACGACAGATAAAGAATCGGTGTATCAGAACACTCGTAATAACATACCCATGTAAGATAGCAAGATCCCAGAATAAGCAAAAAAGAAACTCGTTATGGATCACCTTTCTCCAAGGAGTGTTAATCCCTCTCCAAAGTATGAATAATCCATTTGTTGAATAACTTCAACCTATACAAGGCATGAACAAAAATTAAGCTGTTCACAGATGTATGATTAACTCAAATCCACCAATTCCATAGAGAGGCTCATGTGCATCGACTCCGTAATGTCGGTTGATCAAGAAATCAATTGAACGAATTCACAAGAATCAAAAGTTCAACATCATACGTCTAGGTCAATTAACACTCTATTATTGCATTCTCTTTTGAAATCCTCATAACATTCCCTACAAGAAGAAACCTTACCTTTCCTGTTCGTAGAGACACTTTCCTCACTGAAGACTGTAAGACACCAAAAAAAAAAAACCAGAATGGATTATATTGAAGCATCCTATTGTGATTTTTTTTCTCAAAGAAGCAAAAGAGAATCAATCACCTTCCCGTTTAAACCAGTCGACTCGTACAGTGTATCGTTTCCTGCATAAACAAGTCCCTGCGAATCGGTAAACAAAGAATTCAATACTCAAAATGAGATTTGACTATACTGGAGAATTCGAATCAGAGCAAAAACCTGAGTAAACGCGTCAGGGTCATGAGGAAACTCAGCGATTACTTCAATTTCATGGATCTTAAGGGAGAGATCTAGCGATGATTTGCCCCAACTGTTGAAAGGCATAAAGAATAGAAAAACGGCACCGGAGAAGAGAGCAAGAGGAATCATCATCGAGATCTTTCTCCGATTAACGAATCGGCGAGATGTAGAAGAAGCAGGAAGAGAGAATTGAGAAGACATAGATCGCTTTTTCGTTTGTCTCTTATTGGGCGATCTAATCGCCATCAATGTTCCTTCGCCGTCGTTGTTGACGACGACGACGGCTCGCGGTGCCGTTTATGTGGTGATTTGTCACTCTGACTAGTCTTCGTCAAAGCAATTTTTGAAAATGGATTAAAATTCAAAGAAAGAAGTAGACCAAAAAAATAACAGTAATAATTCAATAACTATCCAATTCATTAGGATTTAAAATGGCTATAAGTTTTTCATATATTTAATAAATTGGTTATTGATAATTCTAATTTGATTATTCTACTCATCTTCCAAAAATTAGACATGATCTAGGTCTCTCATGCACATTCTACATAACTTCTTCAAACTCAATGTCAGATGGTAAATTCTTCACGATTGAGTTAAAATCTTATAGTATGGGTTGTTCGTTTGATCATTTGACATTCTCATCCAAATTATCCATTCCAATGGTGAAGAATTCTCTTGTTGAATCATCACTTGTTGAATGTGTACTTCCTTTGCGAATTCTCTCAGCCAATGTAATTCCATCCTGAGGTCTCTTGAAAGGTATCATTTCCGTTAACCTTTTGAGTTGGCTTTGATGTTCTGTCCAGACCTTGTTGGTGCCACTTTATCATCATCCTTAGGTGGAGTAGATTGATTTTTTGTTTTAATTTTTTGATATTATTTTGTTGATAAAATATTACTTTAAACTTTGTATATAAATATAAGGAGTTTTATTAGATGAAAACATTCATGGAAGAAAATTTTGAGTGTTTGAACCGTCTAGTTTATAAACGAATTAATCCACCACCCACACAACCATTTTGGAACAACCTTCTCTTATGGTCCTGGCAAATAATCACAATTCTTAATCCAAACACTCAAAATTTAGGTTATGTAGTATATGACATTCATTCTACGCGTATTATGTAGGTTATATTCGTGGACGCAGATCAAATTATAAGGACAGACATGGGAGAACTGTACGATATGGATATAAAAGGAAGACCACTCGCGTATACTCCCTTTTGTGACAACAAGAAGGAAATGGATGGCTGGCTATCGATTTTGGAGACAGGTAAAACACTAATCCGTTTTCTTTTTCTTGTTGAGAAAATTGGTTTCCTTACTCTTTACATTCTCAATTTGCTTGGAAATAGGGTTTCTGGAGAGAACATTTACGTGGTAGCCCATACCATATCAGGTAGACGAACTAACTTCACTTTGAACCTCTCAGTAAGTTTTTGTTGGTTTTCCCATTCTTGATTGTGCCTTTGTTCTTTTATGTAGTGCTTTGTACGTTGTTGACTTGGTTAAATTCCGAGAGACGGCGGCAGGAGATAATCTATGAGTATTCTATGAGACGCTAATTAGCGTCTCATAAGCAAGTTTGTCCAATCTAGATCAGGCAAGCTGTTCAATATGGTTATCTACATATTTTATCACACTATGCTCTGGATGTTTAGAAGTATTCTACTATTTGGTTTGGCTTAATCTTGTTGAGTTTCTAAGGTTCAAACTTGTTGATGGCATGGTATGTTATCTTTGTTTTCATATTTCCATATACTCGGCTATGCATCGGATCTGATTACTTGCTTAGACTTCAATTCCATTTTTGGATCTCGTCTCCATTTATGTTTACCTTTCCATATACTCGACATCAGATCTGATTACCTTAATCGGATAGATTTTAATGTCATTTATTATGTTTAGATTTTAATCGGCTTGCTCCATTTATGTTTCCAATTGTCTTTGTAGGCGAAGAAACTTAACACCACTGAAAAGAAGGAAAACACTCAAAAGAAGGAGGAAAACATATGGGTAAATCAAGAACATTTTTAGATTATTATTATCATTATCGATTTGGGTCTCTAGGGATGCTTATTAGGAAATTTTGGTGCGATGCTTATTAGGAAATTTTGGTGTAATCCTTTATAGGAAATTTTGGTGCGATTCGTTATAGGAAATTTTGGTGCGATACTTAATGGGAAATTTTGGTGTGATTCTTAATGGGAAATTTTGGTGCGATCCTTTTCTAGCGGTAGTATCAGCACCGAATATCCCATTAACATCTGCAAGTTTATAGATTTATGTGTCTCGATTCTTCTTGGTTTGTCAATTGCTTGAGTTGATATTGGCGTTTGTTATACTTTTGAGTTTGTGCATATCTAGGCTGCACTGAGACGGATACGGGTACTGATAAGGGAACGGATATGGGGACATGAAACGGCAAAATGTAAATTTTTAGATACGGTACGGCATAGATACGACAATAAAAATATAAGAAAATATCCATATATAGCAAGATAATGTCATAACATAAGAAATAAATATAGTTTAATATCTTATTTTTAACTCAAGAAAAACAACTCAAAAGTAACACTAAAATATGGGACACAGTACGAATGATGAAACTGTAGATAACACTAAAATATGGGACACAGTAAAGAGATGAGACGACTAAACAAAAGAATATAGTAGTTACAAAGTTTAAGAAACCCTAGATAACACTAAAATATCTTTTCTTTTTAAGAATTTAGTATTTTCTTTTAATTTTTTACTTATTTTGAACTGTAAATACAAAGAAACGTTTCCAATTCCCGTCTCTTGTGACTTGACGCCGTCTCCGATCCACGGAAACGTCGAGGATACGTTTCCGTGCCGTCCCCATGGCGTTTCCGTCCCCACGGCGTCTCGGGGTCGGGTACTGATAGTCTCCAGGCGTCCCCGTGCATCATAGGTGCATATTTACTTTTGGATTGTAGATATAACACCTTGAGTTTTTCTTTTTGATTGTAGGACAAACTTAAGCATGGTGGGAAAATTGGTGTAAAAGGAAAATTCAAATGGACTGATCGCATTGATTTGGAAGGAGGATTCGAATACTCAGTCAACCAAAAAGAGGATGAAGTTAAAGCAGTACCAGCAGTGAAAGACCCATTCCCTTGGGCTAAGGCAAATCTAGCCATCTCTAGTGCAAGCTTGGTTGTTGCATTAGCCTCTCTTGCTGTCAATGCCAGGAAGTAGACTGAATGTCTGGTTTTTAGCGTCTCTTGTTGTTGCATTAACTCTAATCTGGTTTTTATGGTTTTATTGTAGATTGAATGTCTGGTTTTTAGTGGTATTTGGGTAAAGACTGCATTTATTGCCATCGAAACAGTCCAAAGTAACCAAATCCTTTTGTAGTAAAATCTCTATGTCCATATCTTGAAAGCTCAATTCAAAGGTAGTTAAATTCCAGCAAAACTACTAGAGCACTACTAGAACAAAAGGTAGCTTTACTGGTTGTGTCAGAGAAATTTTCATGATGCTAATAGAAGTACCTATACAGAAATGAGTGTGTTACTGCAGTTTTCTAGCCAATTCATTAACCTGCACACAATCTAGGAAATTAGTAATAGAGAAGAAACTCCAGATAGAGACAGTAAATGCAGTTGGACTTGTTTGTAAGTACACATATGAGTCATTGTCATTGGATGAGGTGTTTCTAGTTTGTTATATGAAATAGCTAGTATAGAATAGGAGATAGACTGTATTTTGCAAAGGTGAACTGTTGGCAAAACTTCAATTCTTGCAACAATAAAGAAGGTTAAATTTCTAATTGGGTCTTTTGGTGCATACTACATCTTTAGAGGTAACAAAAAAAACTACCTCTTCTAGACGCTTCCGCCCTTCAACGCTGAAAGGCTTTAATAGCACAGCAACAACTACGTAAGTATAACATTTCATTAAGAGCCAATGCAAGTTTAGGAAGCATGGTTGTTCATGATAAGCTAGAATCCTAAAAGTAATTTTACTAGTGACCACATGGAGCTGCAAAATACACGAAAGTCTTCGTAGCATTAAACAGAACACAAACAATGACAGGAAGAAAAATACAAACAAGGATGAAGGCCCTTGGACGTGATTGTATCAGCTCAGCTGGATTCATGAGGTTTGTTTTATCAGCTACCGTTACCAACTTGGACCGGTTTGGTAATCTTTGTTATCTTATCGTAGTTGAATATACCGGTTCAATAGAGGATCAAATTTGAATGTGCCTGAAATTCTGGTTCAATCGACACGGTTAACAGATTTTTGTGGTTCTGCTATACCAATTTGAATAATAGAGAGAGTATGAACCCGTAAGGCCGTGATTTGGACCTTTTTGGTCGAGCGGTTAAATGAAAACATAGTGCAAGCGACACGTGGCAGGCTTAGATGCAAAGCCAGAAAAGGAAACCGAGGGAAAAAAGGGGTTTACGAGAGACGGCGCTGGTCTAGTTTGTGGTTTGGCTCGCGGAGTGCTTCAGCGACAGGCAGGTGAGCAGAATGTTCAAGAAGGCGGTTGAGGCCAAGTCTCACCAGCGTCTCTCCAACTCCCAAGGTTGGCTCTCTCTTTTTTTTGGGTCATCGTTGTTGTCTGGAGACAAGGTGGATAGATTACTAGGCCTTTTCTTCTGTCATCTAATTGATTCTGAATTAGATTGCATCGGGTGGTTTCATCCGGTACACTCTTACTTACTTGGGCATTTTATTGTCTATCTAGGTCGAGATTACTCTTTCCAAGTTTCAGAATCGGGTTCATGTCTATAGTATTTGTGGGGGTCGAAACCAACACAATTAGAATTTGTAAGAGTTCGTGAGGGAATTCAGAGATTTCTATGGTAAGCTAGGGTTGCAAAGGATTTGAGAAAGAGATGTTGTTTATTGCCTTGAAAAGTTGAGTACAAGTTTTTGTGTAAAAGAATTCGGATCCCCTTTAGGGTTGTACAAGAGAGATATATATAGCTATTCCTAAGGCGGCTGCATCTTCCCATCTTCTGCGGAGTCGGTCACATTGTCATGGGCTTCGCGTCCGGACCGGGCTATCGTCACGTTACTGGGCTTGAAGGCTTTTGGACAGACACTGCAATTGAGAAGTGGAGTGAGCGATCGGCCCAGGGCGAGCCGACAGTCGGGTCGCGACCGAGCGCTCGGTCGGCCTCGAGTACCCGGTCGGTTCCGAGTGCTCGGTCGGTCCTAAGTGCTCGGTCGGTCCCGAGTGCTCGGTCGGTCCCGAGTGCTCGGTCGGCCTCGCCTAGACCCGGTCCTTCCCTGCTTCGCTTAAGTTCCATTTCCACATGCTCCGCTCCGCAGGAAGATTTGGGTTCCGCTAGGCCTCCTTTGCTCAGGGTCTGGAGGGCCATCTCTTTGATTGATTTGCCTTTAGACGTTAATGCTGAGGGGGTGAAAACCGACCCCAACAGTTAGCCCCCCAGCTCGGTAGCGTTAGAGTTAACAATGCCGAGTTTGAAGATGTGTTAGATATTAGCATTATCGTCTGAAGTCAAGGTATCTGCCTATCTTGTTTGTAGTACGCTTAAGTACTCATCTTGTTCAATACTCCCCCTCAAGTTCATACAACAAAGTGGAGCATGAACTTGGAAGACACTAGATGGTGGCCTCGTTAAAACCTTAGTAGAGAAAACCCTTTGGGACAAAACCACTACTTAAGGGAAAAGAGTGCCAGGCATAATGACGAGGGGATTTGAACAAGGAACTTGGTCAATTGCTCATGAATGAGGCTTTGTTTGCTCATGAATGAGGCTCTGTTTGCTCATGAATGAGGCTCTGTTTGCTCATGAATGAGGCTACGCTTGCTCATGAATGAGGCTTCGCTTGCTCATAAATGAGCCTTTGTTTGCTTATGGATGAGGCTTTTGTTTAGGCTGTGAAAACGCAAATGCGCTCACGCTCTTTATCTGCCAACGTTGCTGTTGGGCTTTGCTAAATGGTGCTGCTCTTCTAGACACGTCTGTCCGAGAGCAAGTTCACCTTGACCAGCGCTTGTCCTGGGTTTCAGAGTGACACGTTCAAGTATAATCTGAACGGAGGTCACTTGACACGTTCAAGTATAATCTGAACGAAGGTCATTTGAATTTATATAGCGCGCTGTATCCGTTGTGGATGTCATAGTGTTCGTATCTCTGCACTGTTGATGTGGCCAGCAACAACAGATACAGAACGACTCTACTCGAATAAAGCTGCGATCGGTCCAAAAAGGACAAGTTTCCTCAAAAGGAACTAGCTGTTCTCATGATGAGTGCTGTAGCGAGTGTTAGCGATTGACGATAGAGTAGTCAATAATTTTGTTAAGGAGTGGCATACGGGTACCCCACTCCCCCCCCCCCTTTTTAGACGAAAGAGGGTAACTGAAGTCGTCTAGAGACTGTGAAAACACTCACTCCCCCCCGAAGGCGGAGGAGATCAAGTGAGCTCGTACGGAACGAGGCTGAAGGAAAACATTCACTCCCCCCCAAAGGTGTAGGAGATCATGTGGAGCTCATCCGGAGATGAGGCGTCGAAAAAGGTGGTGGTGTCGCAGTCTGGGTTGGTGTTTCGTTTGCTTTGAGTCTTTGTCGTGCTGGTGCCGTAGTCGCTGCAGATACGTTTTGCATCCATGAGGTGAGATAGGCATATCGATGAGTCTGCATGGTGGACTTGAGTGTTGATGAGCCCACGAGGTGAAGAAGTGGAGATGGTTGTGCTTTGGCACCAGCTCAGTATTGAAATTGACGCCGAGATCCAGTCAAGTAGCAACAAGCTCGCAAGGTGAATTCGGTTAGCCCGCAGGTTTGATTTGTTGTGGTGACGCGAGTGTGGCTTCGGTCCGATGAGGAGGCATGAGCATGAGCTTAGCCCGATCAGGTGACGTGAGCGCGGGCTCGCTCTGAGCTGGCGACGTGAGGCTAGCTTTGGGTCAGACGAGCGAAGCGAGTGCGGCTTCGGTCCGGTCGGATGACTCGAGCGCGGGCTCGGATCGATCGGAGGACGTGAGCACGGGTTCAGATGGATCAAGCGATGCGAGCGCATGCTTGGATGGATGAGGACACGCGAGCGCATGCTCGCATAGGTGAGGACGTGCGAGCACGGGCTCGGTTCGGGTGAGCGCCGCGAGCACGGGCATGGCTTGGTGCGGCGAGGATGCGAGGGCGCGAGGGCATGAGGGCGCAAGAGCGCTAGGGCGCGAGGACTGCTGAGGTCGTGAGGGCAGCTTGGTAGTCCGCAGATCGAAGACGACCTGGTCTAGCTGGGCCTTCAGCCCGGCGACCTCTTAGTTTTGGGAGCTTTGTGGAGCCCTGCGCTCCTGCTCCCTCCTGTAAAGCTCCGCTATGGTTGGAGTTCCTTCTCCATCAGCCATAGCGTTGTCAGCAGCGTCCGTTTGGACACGTTTCTGAGGAAGTGGTTGATCTCCGTGAGCCCTAGCGTCGTCAGCGGCTATGTCAATTCGGGCTTGTCTTCGAGAAGGTTGATCTTCATCCGATTCTTCTACCACACGCTCGGGAGTTTCGTCAGATTCCCGAAGAGGCGGTGGTGGAGGCAAGTCCCCCGCTCCTGTGCGATCAGTCTGAGGTGGCAGCTCCCCGTGCCGATTCCTTCGATAAGCTTGAGGTGTGGTAAAGCTGAGGCGTGTTAGGCGAACTCGGGACCTCTTGCGCTTCTGTTTCTTGAGCGCATGTAGCTCGTTCGTCGTAGTCTTGAGATGCTTTTCCTGATCCTCTGCTTTCTTCATGAGCGTCTCAAGCATCTGCTTGATCTTCGTGATATCCGCTGGGCTGTTGGCGGCGTAAGGAGCGGTGCTCTTTGTGGAGTCCTCCTTTGCTTCGCTGTTTCTGTGAGATGAAGGTCCTTTGCTGCTTCTGCTGTTGCTTCCTGACATGGCGATGGTGTTATGAAACCCTAGCTCTTCTGTGTCAGAAATTCTCGAGTTCCCCTTAGTCGGCGCCAAATTGTGGGGGTCGAAACCAACACAATTAGAATTTGTAAGAGTTCGTGAGGGAATTCAGAGATTTCTATGGTAAGCTAGGGTTGCAAAGGATTTGAGAAAGAGATGTTGTTTATTGCCTTGAAAAGTTGAGTACAAGTTTTTGTGTAAAAGAATTCGGATCCCCTTTAGGGTTGTACAAGAGAGATATATATAGCTATTCCTAAGGCGGCTGCATCTTCCCATCTTCTGCGGAGTCGGTCACATTGTCATGGGCTTCGCGTCCGGACCGGGCTATCGTCACGTTACTGGGCTTGAAGGCTTTTGGACAGACACTGCAATTGAGAAGTGGAGTGAGCGATCGGCCCAGGGCGAGCCGACAGTCGGGTCGCGACCGAGCGCTCGGTCGGCCTCGAGTGCCCGGTCGGTTCCGAGTGCTCGGTCGGTCCTAAGTGCTCGGTCGGTCCCGAGTGCTCGGTCGGTCCCGAGTGCTCGGTCGGCCTCGCCTAGACCCGGTCCTTCCCTGCTTCGCTTAAGTTCTATTTCCACATGCTCCGCTCCGCAGGAAGATTTGGGTTCCGCTAGGCCTCCTTTGCTCAGGGTCTGGAGGGCCATCTCTTTGATTGATTTGCCTTTAGACGTTAATGCTGAGGGGGTGAAAACCGACCCCAACAGTATTGAAGGTGGATGTCCCATGTTTTTCGATATCGATGGAAGAGTGACTGAGATATTCCCAACAGGTTTGTAGATATTATATGGATTCAAATGCCTCAACCACAGGGCCATACGAGTGGGATAGTTGGTTTTGATCAAGAGAAATCCATTCTGATTTCTTCTTGGTTTTTCTCTTCTGCTGCAGTTTTTGCTCTCTGGGACTTGCTTCTAAGGCTTCTTCGACATGACCTTTATCAGTATCTACCATTTATCAGGTCTAACTTACTCAGATTTGGTCGGAATCTCACCACTCAAAAAACCCAATCTAAAGAGCTTCTCTCATCCTCATGTCCTTGATCAACTCTTGTTTTTAGATCTCAGTTCGTCAACTCCAGATTCAACTCTTTCTCTTCCATTCGACATCTTCTCCGTCGTCTTTACCAAATTCTGAGTTTCTGGGTTCATTGGAAATTTTTCTAACTCTGAAAACCAAGAAATTGTCATTTCAAGATGAGGTTTTGTGCTACATTGATATGTACATACCAGAACGATTTGAACCACAAATAAAAATTTACGTGTAAGATCTCACTGCAAGAAAGGCATGGAAGTTGACGACAAGTCCATAGGAGTTAAGATTTATTCGAAAATCAAGTTAGAATTTGGCCCAAAATCATCTGAAGATTTATTCTAATCTAAGAATGGTAGAATACGAATTATACGTTGAAGAAGGCAGAACATATATTCTACTTATTTTAGAAGACGTATTCTAAAAAGCAAAATATTAGATTTTCTAGAATACGGATTCTAAATAACCTGAATTCTTTTTTTTATTTTTATTTTTTATTTTTTTATTTTTTTTGTCAACTATTCTTTTCTTTGAAAAAGTTGTACACGATTATTACATCCATTAAAGAGCTAATACAATTAAATAGATATTACAATAAAGTCTAATACGTGTTGGCTAATTAAGGATTATGCTGCTACGTGGAGGACATGCCAAAGTCTTCACCAACCACCATCATCTAAGTTTTCTTCCTCAACCACCGCCGGCAAGAACTTCACCACCCACCACCATACAGCTTTTGTAAAATTCATCGTGTAACAACTATTTGATCCCTCCTCCAATCCTTATGATAGTAACTTGATCCGAACATCAATTATCACTGAAATTAAACTGAGAAAACTTCAAGGAATTGAATCACAAAACCTTTGGCATATTTCAGCCGCTGCTGATCTTGCTTCAACACCTCTCTGGAATTCCATCTCCACGATTCCTAATCTATTTGAGACACGATTCAACCATAGACCCTATTAGGGGAACGAAGATTTGACACTCTAGAGGAAGAAATCATGCACAGTGATAAATGAGCTCTCTCAAACAACTATAATAGAGATAATCAAGCTCGTGCTTCTCTCTCAATCAAATATCACTCTCGTGATTCTCTCTCTATCAAATATCGTGTGACTAAGTGTATATTTGTATTTTAGGAAACTAGATTCTAAGTCTCATAGTATAAACTGTAACAGTGTGAGCTCAAGTCAATATACAGAAAAATCTTCTTCTCTCTTTCGATTCCTTTATGGTATTAGAGCACGAACCAGAAACTTTATCTTCTTAATTCAACGATTTTTTATTTCCTTTGAAACCTCGCTGATCATGGCTAACACGAACCCGAACCCGAACCCGACAACGACGAACGTGGAGGTGCGAAGAACGATATCTCCATACGACTTGACAGTCGCCGATAACCCTAGTGCTGTGACTTATGCAAACACAGTTCATGTGCCAAATTTAATTCCAAACCATGAACACGCAAATTATGCGCTGACCGACAAGGACTGGGATGGAGTTAGCGGCTTGAATGATACTCAATGGCGTGCATTGGTTAATCTTTTAAATGCTGGGAAAAGCGGCTCAAGCTCCACCGAGACACTCTCGGGTAAGCTTTCTTCTCCTTCCTGGATAATGGACACAGGAGCTACTCATCATTTGACTGGCAACTATAATGCTTTGTCTGACATGAGAAAAATGGCTCCGGTGTTAGTGGTAATGGCTGATGGCCGTCAACGAGTATCTGATATTGAGGGTACAATGCGGTTAGGCTCAGATTTGGTGTTAAAATCGGTTTTTTATGTTGAGGATTTTCAGTCGGATTTGATTTCACTTGGGCAATTGATGGATGAGAATCATTGTGTCGTTCAATTGGCTGATCACTTCCTTGTAGTTCAAGACCGCACTTCGAAGACGGTTATTGGAGCGGGTAAAAGAGGAGCTGGAACCTTCTACTTTTGCGGCTTGGAACGAGTTGCAGCTGGTGCAACAAGTGATGACAAATCGTTTGAATTGTGGCACAAACGAATGGGTCACCCGGCTTCTAAAGTAGTTTGTTCTCTTCCGGATGTTTCTGTTTCTGTTTCTTCTGAAATGTTGAATAAAGCGTGTGATGTATGTCTCCGAGCCAAACAAACAAGAAATTGTTTTCCGATTAGTGAGAATAAAACTTCTGATATTTTCGAGTTAATTCATTGTGATATTTGGGGGCCATATCGCACTCCTTCTTCCTCGGGTGCACGATACTTTCTAACGATTGTTGACGATTTTTCAAGAAGTGTTTGGTTGTATCTTCTTACTGCTAAATCAAAAACATCAACTCACATCCAAAATTTTGTGGCAATGAGTGAACGACAATTTGATAAGAAGATTAAAACGGTTCGAAGCGACAATGGAACGGAGTTTGTGTGTAATAAAAGTTTCTTTCTTAGCAAAGGAATTACTCATGAAACTTCGTGTGTGGGGACACCCCAACAAAATGGACGAGCAGAGAGAAAACACCGACACATTTTAAACGTCGCGCGAGCATTGCGGTTTCAGGCTAATCTCCCAATTAAGTTTTGGGGTGAATGTATCTTGACTGCGGGTTATCTCATAAATCGAACTCCGAGTCCAATCTTACACGGCCTAACACCGTATGAAAAATTGTTTGGGAAGGCACCTCCGTATGATCACTTAAAGGTCTTTGGGTTTCTTTGTTATGTGCATAATCAAGGCACTAATGGTGATAAATTTGTTTCTCGAGGTCGCAAATGCGTATTTGTTGGGTATCCTAATGGGCAAAAGGGTTGGAGGTTATATGATCTTGAGCAAAAGATTTTCTTTGCTTCACGCGATGTTCGATTTTGTGAAAACGAGTTTCCGTATGCTGAGATTACTGCCTCATCAATTCCACATGAAGAAGATGAAGCTTTATGGGCCTCAATATCTACGAGTCCATTCTTGAGTGAAGAATTGTTATCTCCACCACATGGGCCTGTTTTTACATCACAAAGCCCACCTCCTAATAATAATCAAGAGAGTTCCTCCACTCCCGATCGTATTGTTCCCATCGTTTCACCTATCACCGCTGCTCAACCAAATCATGTGGAACCAAGCGATGATGTAGCGCCTGTCCTTGATTCAGTTTCGAGTTCTCCAAATCCGACAGCTGCTCCTTCTCCTCCGACATTGACTCAAGCTTCTCTTCTTGGTCGTGGCCATAGACGAAAAATTCAGCCTGTTACCTTGCGAAATTTCATCACAAATACCGCTCTTGTTCGACCGGTTCATGAAGAAAGCTCAACGAATTACCCAATCTCTGATTATGTTGATTGCAAACGTTTTTCTGTTGTTCATCAGGCATACTTTGCTGCGGTGACTAATGGTGTAGAACCTCAAACTTTTCAACAAGCAATGCGTGATAAAAGATGGCGTGATGCTATGGGTAGTGAAATTGGAGCTATGGAAGAAAACCAGACATGGACTATTATCGATTTACCTAAAGGTAAGAAAGCAATCGAAAGCAAATGGGTGTATAAGATTAAATATCATTCTGATGGAGCTATTGAACGGTACAAAGCACGTCTAGTCGCGTGTGGGAATCGACAGAAAGAAGGTGTTTATTATTGGTAACAGGTTTTTTAGCCTGGGTTAAGAACTTAATTCCTAAATTACTAATCCGATGTAGAAATAGATTTAGGTTCGTTCAGGGACTGGCAATACACTTTAGTTCCTTTTAAACACAATTCAAGCTAAGCGATTCAAGTGGTTTTAAAGTGTCACGAAAATAAATAACAAAGCAAAGTAAAATCGGTTGTAAACAAATATGATAAAGGCGTTAGACAAGGGAATTATCGCAGAGAATAGATCATCAAGAACCAAGCAATTATTCAGGATATCAATTTAAGTACCAATCTAGAACACAATCACGATTTTATGAGGATCCACTGTTGTGGCATCAACAACTTTATTAATAAATCTAGCACCCTAAACTGTCGTTTGAGACTAAACAAATTAACAAGCATTAACGATTAAGATTGATAAGTTCACGATTTGCCTTAACTTCAACTGTCGTTGGCTAAGGGTCAAATCGCCCATCTAAGTTATTTCAAGCAATCTACTACACTTTTGATGAGTAAATTTAACCTAATATCAAAGGCTAGGTGATCAAGCTAGTCTAGGCATTAAATTCAACATTAGATGAAGATATCAATTATGTAAGTATAATCCTATCTATGCCGAGTTCATTGAATCTCTAAACCCCTTTGAAAAACCCTAATCTAACAAGGTAGATTACTCGCACATGATAGAACTAAAAACACAAAGAGAGATGAATGAATTCATTGTATAAATAAAAGAGTAAGGTTCAAGAGAAAACTCAATAACAAGCGATGAACAACTCTTGAAATCCAAAGCAAACGAAATCTCTCCAAGGTCTCGAATCCAAACGTGAAAGACAAGTAAAAATATGAAAAGTGGTTTTGCGTGTAAACTGTGTAAAAGAGGTGTGAAGGAGCGTGAAGTGTGTCTCTTTTTTTTCAAAGGAATACTTCCTCTTTTAAAGGAGAAAGAGGCGGCTAGGAAAAATAAGGAAGTAAATCTTGGATAAATCTTCTAGGTAGATCTTCGATTTAGTGAATATCCTCTTTTGCAAATCTTCTGGGTGAATATTCAATTTGGTGAATATTCATTTTTCTTCAAATCTTCTAAATATTCACTTAAACGGCGCCAATCTTCTAGGTAATCTTCTGGGAGCAGTCAAATCCATTCGGGAGCGGGTGCTCCAGTTTTCTGCTTCAAAAACCTCCAAAAGATCGTGTTTTCCTTCCTTTTCACCAAACCTCCTAGCAAAGTCCAATTCTTCATTCCAACCACCTTTGGACCTAAAAAGACTCGATACAAAGGAGAAAGACTCGATAAATCCCTACAAAACAATGGTTAGAATACCCCAAAAATGGAGTATATCAATTCCCCCAGACTTAGATCTTTGTTTGTCCTCAAACAAACTCAAAACCAAGTAAAGGAAAAAAGTTTGAAAACATGGAAATTCTTTTATTCTCAGCGAACCGTACCTTTGGCTTTCGATCCGCAGACCACATAACTCAGATTACGAACGACAAAGCTTCGCCAAAACAACCTCAACACACTTCCCGACCAGGCCATTTCCCAAATAATTCGTTGTAAAACACAAACCAAACGTAATCAAAGTATACGTAAGGATCTCGCTAAAAACACTTTCTCAGGAAATACGGCGCTAAAGGGTTTAAGGCCATTTAAGGGTGGAGTTAAAGGTGTTTAGAGTGTTTAAAGGTTACCGATGTTTCGTAGAGGATGCAGGATATCGCACAAAATTGCAAGAGAGAGCGGGTCTGTTTGATGTCCACATTCTCTAGATCACTCATTCCATCCCTGTTTTGTTTTCCTCCTTCTTCCCGTGAACTGCTGTTCCCCTTGGGTATATTTGCTGGATTTGAGAGACATATATTCTTACAGATTTCCGTTCTTCATCACCGAATTTTTTTTTTTTTTTTTTTTTTTTTTTTTTTTTGAATGATGATGATGAAGAGGGTTTTTAATTACACAGATATGCCTCTCAAAAACGAAAATATTAGAAGTGATGTTCATACCCAAGTGGATCTTGATAAAGTTCCTTTTACTCCCTCGTCCACAAATCCTCATAAATAAGAGCAGGTGCTCTGTCCTTCAGAACGAGTGATCTAGAGGTTGTGTCGACCCTTCTCTCTCCGGCCCTTTTGCACATATGCTGCACATATGACAATGAAGTAACAAGACGGCAAGGGGTTTGAAAAGAGGTAAGGTTAAAGGAGGGTACTAGCTAAAAATGAGCTAGCTATTCAGGATCAGCAAGAGTGGTAAAAAGGAAAAAGAAGTCCTGAATATTAATCGTTTTCCTAATCTAGTGTCAATAGCGAGAGAATTTTGGTCAATCTGGAACCTGGAAGATGGTGCATTGAAGTGTTCCAGCTAATCCTTGTAATCCATGCTCTGAAGAAATGGTCACTAGAAAGAGAGTTAATTAGCACAAGTGGTTCAGAAATCGTCATAGAATAAAGTCCTAATTCCCAACTAAAAAGTCTTGACTCAATAAAACAAAGAAAAACAGACTCAAAAGGACAAAAGAAAAGAAAACATCCAAAATAAACAACATTAGCAACAACTCCCCCCAGACTTACTTCACACCGTCTCGGTGTGAAAATAAGAAAAGAGAGAATTAAGAAATAAATAAGTCCAAAAATAAAGAAAAATGCAAGAAAGAAAATGTCTTAGCGGAATGGGAAGAGGTGCTAAGCACTCGTAGTGTGCTTTGAGTCATCGTCATCGGTGAGTGGCTTCTTACGCTTGGACGAACGTGTCACACGGCCGAAAGAAGATGGTACGGCAGCTGGTGGAGCAGGTGCTCTGCTGGCAGGGGGTGGAACCGCGGAGGTAGATGGTGCTGTAGCAGTGGCCTTAGAACCATTGCAACCCTTCTGGAGCATGTGGAGAATGCGGCGCATGAGTCCATTGTTCTTCTTGGTGGAGTCCACCATCCAAGCACGGTACTCTCGGTCCGAAGGGTCATCCGGTAGGTCACGGAGTGTGTACTCGCTACGGTAAGGCCTGCGCCAGGTCGCACGTGATAGCCGCACTGTAGCGGTCACATCCGCCAAGTCCTCTATCTCGTCGTCGCTCAAGAAAAATAGGAGCACCAGGAGCAGCTGATCCAGCTCGGGTGTTTTTTGGAGGAACAGGTGCTCCAGCTTCAGTGCAAAGAGAAACATTCCCCGGAGTGAAACCGATGTTTTCGCCATCTCTCAAGTTGGTCAATGATGGCTGGGGTAACCTGCAATACAGTACACGGTCATCGCGTCCAGTGAAGCAGTAGATGTTGGGGTCCACCATAATCTCGCATTTGAGGAGGAAGTTTGTATCCATGACGAGCTCCTCCTTTTTGCAAGGTGTATCACCGAGATCAACTCCCACATGCTCAAAGAGCTTGGTCAAGATGCTTCCGATTCTTTCCGTTTTCGTCTTTCCATCCATGGTCCGCTTATCCGCGATTACTCGAGCAAAGACGGCTCCCATGTTGACATCGAGATCCACATCACAAGTTAAGTCGGGTACCGTAGAGAGAACGTCCCGAACCCCATTGTATAATAGCACTAACTCCTGAATCCGTACTTTGCTATGCAATTCTTGAGCAAAGAAGATGGTAGATAATGCCTTAGCCGCTATACGGATGGCGGGGTTACGGATTGATGATTGTGATGAACTTCGGGACGCGTAGTGGCCATGGGAAATGAAGTTCCAGAAGGCATTCCTTGCCGTGAAAGCGGTTGGTAGAGAGACGGCTTCCGATCCGACATCAAAGCCATAAATCCGACAAAGGGTCCGGATCGAAACACTATGCTTCCTCCCGTTAGCAAAAAATGAGAGAGCCCCTTGAGACGCCACCGGTTGCTTAGGATTAGCAAAAGTCAACTGAGCTGAAGCCAAGCATTGTCGCACCATATCCGGATAGAGCACGTCCGTGGAAGAGACGAGCTCGAGAAGTTGAGCGCGTGAAAAGATGTCGGTTACTTCTCGGTGGATGCCGAGACTCATCAATGTGGTGGGACACAAGAAACGGGTTGGCTCAATATCGATCCCTAGCCAATTGTTGTAGTAGTATGCGTCGTTTTGATTCCATGCTTCATCGGAGTTGAGCGGGAGACTAGAATCGGGAAGTGTGAAGCGTCGATTGGCGGGCCTTGGCCACGGGAAAGGCGTTCCACTCGAAGTGGCAATTCCCTTGCCTTTGGCCTCTCTACTCTTTGGGTTGCCGTAAGAAATCTTTGTCATCTGCAAACACCACAAAGAATAAACCAAACACACACGTATAAGTCCGAGTCTCCTATCAATACACATACATCAAAATTTTCTCAAGATAAAGTTCTCATTCAAATCCCAAAATCCTATGGAAGCATGTTCAAACAAGCAAAAACACTAGTTCATGTTCATATCAATGAGTAATCCAAGCCCAATTACACCATAAATTCCTCAAAAGGTGATCTTTTTCAATCAAAATTAGGGTTTTGTTTCAAATCAACAATTACGAGCAGATTTCACAACCTAATAACACGAAATTGATAAAGAAATAAGTTGAAAGCCAACCCAAACTGATTCTAGCAAGATTAACCATCGATTTCACCTTTGTGCTTCGAAATTTCGGACTGAAAAGTAGAGATTTGGAGCACATACCTTTGGAGTCTCGAAAAACGAAGTGGATATTCGGAAAGAGGGCGAAAAAATCGAGTGAAATCAAGCTAAAAATCGTACAAATCCGTGAAGATTTGACAATGTTGTGTTTTAGAGAGAAAAAACTTGAATGTTTTAATGGAGGAAAAACCGTGTAGAAGAAAAGAGAAAGAGAAGAGATGAGCGCGAATATATAGGAAGAAATAAATAAATGGGTCCCACAAAATCAGTTATATCCCAAAAAATTAGGAAAATATTCTGATTTAAAATCTGTTTCCTTTTTGGCTAGATATTCGGCCCATCAATTATTCTCTTTTGGACGTACCTCTTAGTGGGCCTTATCTTAAAATTCGAAATTCGAAATATACCCAGGAGAGCAGGCTTTAGTGAATTGGAGCAGGTGCTCCGTTTGATTGGTTCGGCAAGTTTTGGGCAGGAACTTTCGTGTCGATCGACGGGGAGCTCTCTGGCAAAATTTTCCCTTCTTCGCATTGCGTTTTTTTTTTTTTTTTTTTTTTTTTTTTAGGAAAACATGAAAAATTCTAAGCTAAAAACCAAAATTAGTTGAAAAAGAAATCAAAAGTAAAAGAGTTAGAAAACATACCGGTGGGTTGCCTCCCACCAAGCGCTTGGTTAAAGTCATTAGCTCGACTTGGTTAGCCATTTTAGGCTTTTGGTGCATCGCCTAGGGGGATGAATCCACCTTCGGCTTGGGTTGTCGTGCCAAGATTCGGCTTAAGCCTCTGGCCATTGACCACGAATTCGGCTCCTTTAGCGTCCAGTAACACCACAGCTCCATAAGAACGGACCTCCTTGATGACAAAGGGTCCGGACCATCTGGATCTCAACTTTCCAGGAAAGAGCTTGAGACGAGAGTTAAAGAGAAGTACTTGATCGTTTGGTTGGAAGTTTCGGTTGAGGATTCTTTTGTCATGATAACGTTTGGTCCTCTCCTTGTAGATCTTAGAACTCTCATAGGCCAGGTGCCTTATCTCATCTAGCGCGTGAAGTTGCATGGATCGTCTTTCAAACGCTGGTTTGATGTCATAATTCAATAACTTAACCGCCCATGTTGCTTTATATTCTAGTTCAACCGGAAGATGACACGACTTCCCGTATACCAAGCGAAAAGGAGTCGTTCCCAACGGAGTCTTGTACGCGGTTCGGTAAGCCCACAACGCATCATCCAACTTGTAAGACCAGTCTTTCCTAGACACTCTCACGGTCTTTTACAAGATACTCTTGATTTCCCTGTTGGAAACTTCAACCTGTCCGCTAGTTTGTGGATGATATGGCGTTGCGACCTTGTGCGTTACACCATTCTTTTTTAACAGTCCTTCGAAGATCTTGTTGATGAAGTGAGAGCCTCCATCGCTTCTGACCACACGCGGCACTCCAAACCTAGGGAATATGATAGACTTAAACATCTTCACCACAACGCGGAAATCATTTGTTGGGGACGCAATAGCCTCCACCCACTTGGAAACGTAATCAACTGCCACTAGGATATACTTGTTTCCGTAGGAGGATGGGAATGGTCCCATAAAGTCTATTCCCCATACGTCAAACACTTCAACTTCCAGAATAAAGTGTTGAGGCATCTCGTTCCTTCTAGAGATGTTTCCTTGCCGTTGGCATGTATCACATCGTGATATGAAATCTTGCGCATCTCTGAACATAGTTGGCCACCAATACCCGGCTTGAAGTGCCTTAGAGACTGTCTTGAAGGTGGCGAAGTGACCGGCGTAATTAGAACTATGGCAATGAAAGAGAATTCCAGGAATCTCCTCATCCGGTACACACCTTCTAAAAATACCATCCGAGCAATGTTTGTAGAGAAAGGGCTCGTCCCAAAAATATCTTCGTATATCACGGAGAAACCTCCTCTTCTTATCTCCCACAAAATCAACCGGTTCCTGATCAGCAGCTAAGTAGTTCGCTATCTCCCCAAACCAAGGAAAGCTCGGAACAGCTTCTCTAGATATAGCTTCACAAAAGGCTCCTGTCCGGATTGACGGTTCTGGCAAACTGATTCCAATTGCATAAACATGTTCATCCGGAAGGGAATCATCAAGAGGTACCTCATCATCAACCCTCATGCGTGACAAGTGATCAGCAACTCCGTTCTCTGTCCCTTTCCTATCAACAATTTGAAGATCGAATTCTTGGAGTAATAGTATCCACCTCAAAAGTCTCGGCTTAGCATCCTTTTTGGTGAGCAAATATTTCAAAGCCGCATGGTCGGTTTGCACGATCACTTTGGAACCAACAAGATAAGTCCTGAACTTCTCAAAAGCGAATACAACAGCTAGAAGTTCCTTCTCGGTTGTCGTGTATCGGCACTGAGCTTCGTCTAAGGTTCGGCTCGCATAGTATATCACGTGAAGCTTTTTATCTTTTCTTTGCCCCAAAACCGCTCCTACTGCGTAGTCGCTTGCGTCTGTCATCACTTCAAAAGGGAGATCCCAGTCCGGTGGTTGGACAATGGGTGCACTTACCAGAGCTCCCTTTATTGTGTGAAAGGCTTCAAGGCATGCTGCATCGAACTCGAACTTAGTCTCCTTACACAAAAGTTGCGTGAGTGGCCTTGCTATCTTCGAAAAGTCTTTGATAAAACGGCGATAAAATCCAGCATGACCTAAGAAACTCCTTATTCCCTTGACTGAATCCGGCGGTTGCAAACTCATCATAACCTCAACTTTTGCTCGGTCAACCTCTATAACCTTTTCAGAAATTCGATGACCTAGAACAATACCGTCTCGAACCATGAAATGGCATTTTTCCCAGTTGAGCACTAGATGCTTTTCCTCGCATCGCTGCAACACCCTGCATAAATTCGACAAACACACGGAAAAAGAGCTTCCATAGACGGAGAAATCGTCCATGAAAACTTCCATTATCTCCTCAATCAAATCGGTAAAAATTGACATCATGCACCTTTGAAAAGTTGCAGGGGCATTACATAACCCGAACGGCATGCGGCGATAAGCAAACGTGCCGTATGGACATGTGAATGTCATTTTCTCCTTATCATCTGGGTGGATGGGAATCTGAAAAAAACCTGAATACCCATCTAAAAAGCAGTAGTATGGGTGGTTAGCTAATCTCTCAAGCATTTGGTCAATAAATGGCAGGGGAAAATGATCTTTTCGTGTGGCATCATTTAACTTTCTATAATCAATACACATTCTATGGCCAGTAACTGTCCTAGTAGGTATCAATTCATTTTTCGCATTAGTGATCACAGTTATTCCGCCTTTCTTAGGTACTACGTGAACTGGGCTAACCCACTTACTATCCGAAATTGCATAAATTACACCTGCGTCTAGAAGTTTCATGATTTCCTTTTTAACTACGTCCTTCAATTTCGGGTTTAACCTTCTCTGATGCTCAATAGAATTCTTTGATTCATCTTCTAGGTGTATCCTATGCATGCAAAGTTCAGGTGAAATTCCAGGAATATCATCTAGTGAATACCCTAAAGCTTTTCTATACTTCCTTAGTTCGCACAAAAGCAAAGTGGTTTCCACATTATTCAACTCAGCATTAATGATTACGGGGTAAGTAGAGTTAGGGCCTAGGAACGCGTACCTTAGCCCGGCAGGAAGGGTTTTGAGCTCGAGTTTTGGAGCTTTCAGCTCGCTCCAAGGGCTGTCAACAATGTTTCCAGGAGGTGAGGTCTCGTCTTCGGGAGCAGTTGCTCCTTCAGCATCGTCCGGTTTAAGATTCAAGAAACTGGTGGACTTTTCGTTCTGACCCGAATCCATTATCCTGGCTAACCCGACTGCATCCTCACTTAAATAACCATGTTCACTTTCGGCCTTGGTTAGCACCACTTCAAGCGGATCATCGGTTAGGAGTTCTTCCATGTCGTCTTCCGAGATCTCAAGGTCTCCTTCGACGGCAAAGGTTTGCCCATCAATGGTTGGCTGTTTGAGCAATCTATCCATCTCAAACTCCATGATAATGTCTCCCAGTTGGAGACCAATTATACCATTCCTCACATCGATAATCGCACCAGCTGTGCGCAGGAAAGGACGTCCCAAAATCAAGGGATCCTTCGGTTCTTCATCGAGTTTCAGCACTACAAAATCAGCTGGGATCAACGTGTTGCCTATCCTGACATGTAAATCCTCTAGGATTCCCACGGGTAACTTCACCGACCTGTCAGCAAAAACCAAAGAAATACGAGTTGGTTTAAAGTTAGTATAACCAAGTTTCCTTGCAACCGAATATGGCATGAGATTCACGCTGGAACCCAAGTCACACAAGGAACACTTGAAACACGTAGAACCAATCTGCACGGCCAACACAAATTTCCCGGGATCATCGAGCTTCTTAACCATCCGGTTTTGCAGAACGGCACTGCAATCCTTAGAGACCAATGTAGTACCTTGCTCTGATGAAACCTTACCAGTGATCAAACCTTTAACGTATTTCTTCATAGACGGCATCATCTGTATAGCATCGGTTAGTATGAGTTTAACCGTGAGTTGATCTAACATCTCCTTACACTTTGCCTCCTCTAAATCTTTCTGCGATTTCCTTGGGGGTACTGGGTAAGGGACTGGGGGTTTGTAAACACGAGACCGAACTTGGTCAACTAGCTCATTCGGTCTAAGTACAGAACGAGATGATCCAGCAACTGTTTCATCCTGTTTTTCAGTTGGAGCAGGTGCTCCCTGTTGGAGCGGGTGCTCCGCAGATTTTTCTGGGCAGTTTTTAGCTACTGCCTCCACAACCGGGGGTAAAGTTCTTCCACTGCGCAGCGTGACAGCAGCAACCTCTCTGGGGTTTGTGGTCGGCTTTCCTGGCAGCACCCCCTGTGGGCTTTTAGCGGCCTCCGCGGTTTGGGCTACTTGCGTGTCAAGCTTCTTAACATGGTAAGTCACGGCTTCAAGTCTACTGTTTAGGTCCGAGTACATGGAGTCTACCTTAGTGTTCAGTTCAGCAGCTATTTTATTCTGATTTTCCATCAACTGTTGCATCATACTCTTAAGTTCGTCTTGAGAAGTACCACCGGAGCTCGCAGGAGCTTGGAAGTTGTTGAACCTGGGCTTTTGACCTTGAAACGGAACGAATGTCTTGCCTTGAAAACCCTGAGGTACCGTCTTCTGGAAACCTTGATCCTGAAGTTTTTGGTTCTGATAACCTGTTTGTTGCGGGTATACCTGATCCTGCGGATTCTCTACATTCGTACTCCTGTAAGAGAAATTCGGATGGTTCCTGTAGTTTGAGTTGAACCCTTGGTTTCGGACATACCCTTGCCCATTCATATAACTCACCTCCTCCGGATCAAATTCTCCTCCATCGGTCACATCCTCAGCTAGTGCTTCTCCATTCTCATCCGCAAAGTGAACCATCCTTTGGTTCCCTTTGAGCAGCAAGTTAACCTTAGCCGTTAGGTCATCGATCTTACGAGAATCTGTTCCATTAGATTTCGTAGTCCGATCATACTCCTGAGACTTGTTGCTTGAGCTTGCGGCTAGGTTCTCAATAAGCTTGTAAGCTTTCTCCTTTGTCTTGGTCATAAAGTCCCCATTACTAGCAGCGTTCAACGTGTTCCGGTAATCCCAATCAACACCGTCGTAGAAAATTCCCAGCAAGTTCTCATCCGTAAATCCGTGATGTGGACACTCCCTTTTATACTCCTTAAATCTCTCCCATGCCTCATAGAAATATTCTCCAGTTTGCTGTTGAAACGTGGAGATCTTGTTTCTCAATCCCGCGGTCTTAGCTTTGGTATAGAAGTGATCCAAGAACGCTGCCCTGCACTGTGGCCAAGTCGTGATAGATCCAGCAGGTAAAGACTTGAGCCATCGTGAAGCCTTATCCGCGAGCGAGAAGGGAAAAAGCTTGCACTTTAAGAAATCCGGATTCATCCCGTTGGAGCTTGTCGTGGAGCAGATTTCCTCGAAATTTTCTATGTGGTCCATCGGAATTTCAGCGGGCAGTCCGTGGAATAGATGTTGCTTGACCAGCGTGATCATCTGAGGTTTTATCTCATAGTCCTTCCTTAAGACACCAGGAGGAACGATTGCAGCTCGGTTCCTATAGAAGGCGTGAGGATTGTCCATATCCCCGATGGCACGTTCTTGCTGTTGGTTACGGTTTTGTTGCTGTTGCACCTGAGCCATCTGATCTTGTAGCCTCTTCATCTCGGCCACCATGTCAATGTCTGTTTGGTCACCCATGTTGACTTTATCAGATTTTGTCTTTCGGTTGGTTCGTTCTAGTCTTGCAAGTTCCGAGTTACTGAAGTACACGAGAGGTGATTGTCGACTTTTTCGGGTAGACGTAGCTTTCATGCACCCTGAAACACAAGCAAGAGAAAAAAAAAAACGAATTAGTACTTAGTCTAGAAACGTATTTGTAAAACTAAAGGTATCGAAGTAGTCCCCGTCGCAACGGCGCCAATTTGGTAACAGGTTTTTTAGCCTGGGTTAAGAACTTAATTCCTAAATTACTAATCCGATGTAGAAATAGATTTAGGTTCGTTCAGGGACTGGCAATACACTTTAGTTCCTTTTAAACACAATTCAAGCTAAGCGATTCAAGTGGTTTTAAAGTGTCACGAAAATAAATAACAAAGCAAAGTAAAATCGGTTGTAAACAAATATGATAAAGGCGTTAGACAAGGGAATTATCGCAGAGAATAGATCATCAAGAACCAAGCAATTATTCAGGATATCAATTTAGGTACCAATCTAGAACACAATCACGATTTTATGAGGATCCACTGTTGTGGCATCAACAACTTTATTAATAAATCTAGCACCCTAAACTGTCGTTTGAGACTAAACAAATTAACAAGCATTAACGATTAAGATTGATAAGTTCACGATTTGCCTTAACTTCAACTGTCGTTGGCTAAGGGTCAAATCGCCCATCTAAGTTATTTCAAGCAATCTACTACACTTTTGATGAGTAAATTTAACCTAATATCAAAGGCTAGGTGATCAAGCTAGTCTAGGCATTAAATTCAACATTAGATGAAGATATCAATTATGTAAGTATAATCCTATCTATGCCGAGTTCATTGAATCTCTAAATCTCTTTGAAAAACCCTAATCTAACAAGGTAGATTACTCGCACATGATAGAACTAAAAACACAAAGAGAGATGAATGAATTCATTGTATAAATAAAAGAGTAAGGTTCAAGAGAAAACTCAATAACAAGCGATGAACAACTCTTGAAATCCAAAGCAAACGAAATCTCTCCAAGGTCTCGAATCCAAACGTGAAAGACAAGTAAAAATATGAAAAGTGGTTTTGCGTGTAAACTGTGTAAAAGAGGTGTGAAGGAGCGTGAAGTGTGTCTCTTTTTTTTCAAAGGAATACTTCCTCTTTTAAAGGAGAAAGAGGCGGCTAGGAAAAATAAGGAAGTAAATCTTGGATAAATCTTCTAGGTAGATCTTCGATTTAGTGAATATCCTCTTTTGCAAATCTTCTGGGTGAATATTCAATTTGGTGAATATTCATTTTTCTTCAAATCTTCTAAATATTCACTTAAACGGCGCCAATCTTCTAGGTAATCTTCTGGGAGCAGTCAAATCCATTCGGGAGCGGGTGCTCCAGTTTTCTGCTTCAAAAACCTCCAAAAGATCGTGTTTTCCTTCCTTTTCACCAAACCTCCTAGCAAAGTCCAATTCTTCATTCCAACCACCTTTGGACCTAAAAAGACTCGATACAAAGGAGAAAGACTCGATAAAACCCTACAAAACAATGATTAGAATACCCCAAAAATGGAGTATATCAATTATGATGAGACATTTGCTCCGGTTGCAAAGATGGGTACGGTTCGTCTATTCTTGGGAGTTGCTGCAGGTCGCGGTTGGCCCGTCCATCAAATGGATGTCCATAACGCGTTTCTTCACGGTGATCTTGAGGAAGAAGTTTATATGAAGTTGCCTCCGGGTTTTCACTCGTCGGATCCATCCAAAGTTTGTCGTTTACACAAGTCAATATACGGTTTAAAGCAAGCTCCAAGATGTTGGTTTGCGAAGCTTAACGCCGCATTAAAAGCCTATGGCTTTGAGCAAGATCGGTCTGATTATTCTCTGTTTACATTCGAAAAAAATGGTATTCATCTCAATTTGTTGATTTATGTCGATGACATGATTATTACAGGGAGCTCTCTTGAAGCAATTACAACATTCAAACTGTATTTGTCGTCATGCTTTCACATGAAAGACCTCGGTACATTGAAGTACTTCTTGGGAATTGAAGTCTCACGGAATTCGACCGGTATATATCTTAGTCAACGCAAGTATGTTCTCGATCTCCTTGCTGACACAGGATTGTTGGGCTCAAAACCAGTGGCTTTTCCTCTCGATCAGAATCACAAGCTTTCTCTCTCTCTACTTTGCCGCATTTATCTGATCCGCAACAATATCGTCGGTTGGTTGGAAAGCTGATTTACCTTGCTGTAACTCGTCCCGATTTGGCATATTGTGTTCATGTTTTGGCACAATATATGCAAGAACCACAAGAAGATCATTGGGAAGCAGCTTTGCGAACCGTTAAGTATTTGAAAGGTACTCCCGGTCAAGGAATTTTGTTGAAAGCAGATACTGATTTTCGGATTACAGGGTGGTGTGATTCCGACTGGGCATCTTGTCCTATAACTCGAAGGTCTGTTAGCGGTTATTTTGTTCAGCTCGGCAGCTCTCCTGTCTCTTGGAAAACACGCAAACAGAAAACGGTGAGTACGTCTTCGGCTGAAGCCGAATACCGGGCCATGGCTTTTCTCACCAAAGAACTTATAAGGTTGAAACGGATTTTGGGTACTCTTGGAGTCTCTCATCCGACGGCGATGACTGTCATGTGTGATAGCAAGGCTGCTATTCATATCGGTACTAATCCCGTTTTCCATGAACGAACCAAACATATAGATGTCGATTGTCACTTCGTTCGTGACGAGTGTCTCAATGGTTCGATCGTTCTAACTCACGTTAATACTCAAGGTCAATTGGCTGACATCTTCACCAAACCATTGGGACGCTTTGCTTTCGATGATTTTCGCTGCAAGTTAGGCATCCAAAATCTGCATGCTCCAACTTGAGGGAGGGTAATAGAGATAATCAAGCTCGTGCTTCTCTCTCAATCAAATATCACTCTCGTGATTCTCTCTCTATCAAATATCGTGTGACTAAGTGTATATTTGTATTTTAGGAAACTAGATTCTAAGTCTCATAGTATAAACTGTAACAGTGTGAGCTCAAGTCAATATACAGAAAAATCTTCTTCTCTCTTTCGATTCCTTTAAACTATCAAAATTGACAAGTAGAAAACAGAGAGTCGGAATCGAGGTCGGTCTAAGCCGAAAACAGATCGGACTAAGCCGAAAACCATAGATCGGACTAAGCCGAAATTTATTCTTTCCGATGAAGAAAAACTAAACAGCAAAAAAATCCGAACATAGTCGGTACCGAACAAAGAAAGTAAAAGCAAAAAAATCCGAACATAGTCGGTACCGAACAAAGAAAGTAAAAACTAAAACACGACGCCTCTTTCCGCCGTTTCATAATAACCTGAATTCTAAACAAGGTAGAATTCGAATTCTAAACAAAACAAAACCATTAAAATAACTCCGAACAAAACCATCAACAACAAAAAGCTATATGAGGCAGTCCCCTCTTAACTTCTGGTGGGCCCTGGGGAAAAAAAAAAAAATTTGGACCCTTTTATTATATCTACTAGGCACGGAACCCCGCGAAATCGCGGGGGAACTCGACTTAAATAAAATTACCTAGATTAAACTGTAATTTGGCATTTGGAAGTTGAATGTACAATGGTTTTATCTGAACAATGAATTTCAAAATCATTAATGATAATTCTAATTAGAAAGGATAATTATTGTGTTGAACAATGAATTTCAAAATCGTTAGTAATATTTCTTATAAGAATGGATAATTGTTGTGTTGGAATGTTTGATTGATATGAATATACAAAATTATCTTTTGTGTATTTTAGTTGTTGACTAACTTGAAATTATAGGGTTAGATGTTTAGAAAATACAATCTTGTATAGTGGACAATATAGTCAGTTGTGTAATTTTGCACATCATTGGCAACATAATACACATATAAACAATATATATATATGTATAACATTTAAATATTAGTTTACGATTTGATATATAATAATCATTTTTAGTGTTTGAAATTTCGAATTAATATATTGTTTATATGTGTATTATGTTGCCAATGATGTGAAAAATTACACAACTGACTATATTGTCAATCATTAAAGTTACTTTGATGAAAAGTTACTTTTCAAAAGACTTGTAACTTTGTAATTAGTAGACCTAAAACTATTTGAAAACTTAATTAAATCATTAAAATAGATTAATTTTTTAATTAAATTATATAGTTAACTAACATATAAAAGTTATATACACGTTAAATGTAATAACATAATTGAAAAATTATACTTTGTAATTAGTAAACCTAAAACTATTTGGAAAATTAATTAAATCATTAAAATAGATTAATTTTTTTATTAAATTATATAGTTAACTAACATATAAATGTTATATACACGTTAAATGTAATAACATAATTGGAAAATTATAACATATATATACTGATTAAATAATATATAGAATGTAATTGCTATAAAATAATGAAAAGTTACAATTTGAAGAGTTGTAACTTTTCAGTTTAGTAAGTAGTTAATTTACGAAGAGTTACCTCTCAAAAGACTTGTAACTTTTTAATTAGTCGAATGATATTTGATATATTAATTCAAACACTCAAATGATTATTATATATCAAATCATAGTTAACTATAATTTAATGTTATATATATGTTTAAATATTACAATTTGAAAAGTTGCAACTTTTGGATTATTAAGTAGTTATTTTGGTGAAGAGTTTCCATTTAAAAGACTTGTACCTTTTTAATTAGTAGACCTAATGCTATATGAAAAATTAATTAATTCATTAAAATAGACTCTTTTTATTAAATTATAGTTAACTAACATTTAAATTTTATATACACGTATAAATATAATGACATAATTATCATGTTTAATGGTTATTCTATTCTCACATCTTGACGAGACCGTCATAATGAAAAGAAAAACTTTTGAAAACAACTACTAATCGAATATTTTTAGAAAAAGTCGTCAACCCAAAATGAAAATACACAATAACAACTAAATATAAACCGAAAGAACAAAAAAAGCTTCAGCCATAAAATGTGCATTGTCTAAAGAATTCAAAATTGTACAATTCAAAATTTTTAAACCAAATCTTAGAATTTGTATGGTCATAAGAATCCCAAAATTCACATAAATCAAGAATTCTATGAACTTACATTTTTTTAGTTTGTTTTAAAAAATCGTACGACATTTTCTATCATTATCATACTTTTTTCAAATTGATAACCATAAAAGAACTAAACATTGAATTAAAGAAATATATTAAATCATTTTAAAAAAGTTACTTAAAAGATACAACATGAAAAAACATAACTCAACCAAAAAATAACCATAAAATGGTTATTTTTGAAAAGACACGATCTTACAAATTTGAAATGACACAATTATTCATAACAACTATAATGCGGTTTTTTGGAAATAATGCGTTTCTACGAAATATTTTCAAAAATACACCATCCTACAAATTCCTAAGAACACAAATTTTTTTTTTAAAATTATAAAACCATTTTTTCGGAAAAGAAGTGATTCTACAATTTTTTTTTGAAAATACACAATCTTATATTTCTAAATGACAAAAAATTTCATAATAACCATAAAGCGGTTGTTTCCCGAAAATTGCCACTGTACAATATCTTTTTGAAAATGCATGATCTTCTTTGACGTTTTGGATAATTATCATGCTTGAAGTAAATTTTAAATTGATCTACATATAAATTAAAAAATTAACAAAAGAAGTATATAGAAGAATTTTTTTCCGAAAAGCCACGACTCAAAAGATACTACCTGAAAAGACACAACTCTACAAAATAAACATAAAACAGATATTTTCGAAAAGGTGTGTCTTTACAAAATTGAAAGGATATAACCCTTCAAAATAATCATAATGAAATTTTTTGGAAAAAAATACGACTCTAGAAAATAATTTGAGCATACACAACATTACTAATTTCAAAGGATACAACTTTTCAAACTAATCATAAAGCAGTTTTTTGGAAAAAATATGACACTAAAAAATTATTTCAAAAGTACACGATCATACATTGTCTACATTGAAATTTTGGATAATTTAGCAATAAAATCTACACTATTTAACGAATTCCAAAATTATTGAAACAAATTAAGAATTATATAAACTTCTACAATGGTAAATAGATCAAAAATTTTAAATAATTAAAAAATGACGTTTTTGATGATTATTGTTTTTAAAGTGAGTTATAAAAATTGAAGCCAAGATTAAGAATGCATAGAACAATTAGTAAGACACATATATATATGATGAAATGGTTTTGTCATGAAAGATTGCAACCATTCAAAAAGTATTAAAACGGTTAATTACAAAAGACACATTTTTGAAAAACATTATAAAACCATATCTTATTATATAAAGGAGATTGAGCAAAATTGTAACTCACGAGATCGTGACATGTGTAAAATATCATTTAGATGATGACACATGCCAATTAATTAAATATGTAAGTTTTTCAATATCAAAATTGTTAATTACCCGAAGACCCAAAAAATTATAAATACGTTTATTTGAAAGGACACAACTCTTTGATTTTTTTTTTTTGAGGATTGTTATTATTATTTACATAATCATATAATTTTCGTATGATTATTATGTTTTAAAGAAATTTTTTAATTGAGAGCCATAAATAAACGAAAGAAATATATAGAAGAATTTTTTTTCGAAAAGTCATGACTAAAGAAATACCACCCTAAAAGACACAACTCTACAAAATAAACCATAAAGCGGTTATGTTCGAGGAGTTGCGACCTTACATATTTGAAAGGAACCAACCCTTTTAAATAACCATAATGCGATTTAAAAAAAAAAATACAAAACTATATAATTTTTGGAAATAACTATTAAATGATTTTTTTTTTAACGAAAAGTCACAATCCTATGAATAATCAAAAAACATATTTGCACCCCTTGACGAGATAATTGTAATCAAAAGATGTAACTTTTCAAAAGAATGACTAAACGGTTATATTTACGAAAAGTTGCAACCCAAATGAAAAGATACAACCCTTTATAACAACTACTAATTATATGCGAAAAGATACAACCCTTCAAAATAACCATAAAACGGTTATTTTCGAAAAGATGCGACTCTATGAAAAGATACAACCCTTCAAAATAACCATAAAATTGTTATTTCCGAAAAGGTGCGACCCTACGAAATAGAAAAGACATATCCCTTCATGAATATTCGCAACCCAAATGAAAAGACACCAACGTACGATAAGTCGCAACCCAAATGAAAAGACACAAACCGTGAAACCAACCACTATAAATAAACCAGAAAACCAACCAAAAAAATATTCATTTGTTTGGGTTTGCTATTATATATAAGATTTAAATTTGGGGTCTTTTATGCAATACAATTTTTTTTTTAATTTGGTATTTTTATGCAATATAATTTTTTTTTTAATTTGGAGCCCTTTATTCTTTAAAATTTTTTTAAAAAATTGGGTAGGCCCCGGGCGTAAGCCCCACTTGCCACTGCCAAGAGCCGGCCCTGATCTGGGGCTGTTACTAATCTATGATACATTAGAATAAGCAAAAGCATCGACGACAATATGTATCATTTTAATATGCAAAATCACCAAACAAAACCATTAAAATATGCGAAGAGGCTATTACTAATCTATGCAGCAGGACAATATGAGACTATATGACGAAGAGTAAGAAGTTGTTAACTCCCTTTTGATCATCTCAATCAACTATTTCTTAAACAAATTCAATTTTTGGTTTGGTTTGGTTATATATTACGTACGAAGATGATGATGAAGAGTTACGTGTGAAGATGGTTTTTTTTTTTTTTTTAACTTCGTGTGAAGATGGTTTAATAAGTTGATTTTGATTTTATTAGATAAATCTTTCCTTTTTTTCTACTCTTATCACCTAAAAGATCTTTATAAGTATTTATTAGATATTTGAAAATACTTAATTAAGGGCACTTTAGTCACTAATGTATATTAACTAAAAAAGGTCTAAGTGCACAAAGGAAGGAGAAAAACATACCTTTATTACAATTCTCCCGATGATATTCTAACAAAGGATGATATCATCATGCAAAAGGAAGAGGTTAGTAAAGATTAACTTGTAGAATTTGTCAATTTTGGGTTTAAATCAATGTCAAATTCTTAAACTATTTCGGTATTTCGTTTTATAATTATTGCTCTAAACAAAGACGAGGTAGATAAGGATGAAATCATCGAATTAAGTTAAGTCAAGAGGTGGTAGCTCTTTTTCCGTCTCCTTGTTTCCTGCATTTGGTATATCTAGTTGTGTGGAGTAGTGTCAAGCCTTGGTGTTCTCTTGTGTCTTGCCGCTGTTGTTGTTGTGTTGTGCGAGCTGGCCTTTTGCTTTGCGTTCCTAGAGGTCTAGTAGGTCTGACGGGTTTTTGGCGTGGTGTTTAATGTTTTATTGAGTTCTGTACTTGCCGACCTCGATGAGCCTCGATGTGAGCTTGGGAGGGTGAGCTAGCGCCATTTTCCGTTGTTAGTTTGTGTGGTCTCTCTTTTGTTATGCTCATGGCTTGGTGTTGTAATTCGCTCTCACTTGGGAGTTGGTGATTAAGCGTTTATGCTAATGTCCGTTGACGACAATTTCAGAGCCTCTCGCGAAAGACTTCTTGTAATGCTTCTTGGCAAAAAGGTTTGTGGGTTTTGCTCCAACGTCTCTTGCACTTTCAACTGATTTGGGAAGAACAAGACCATCGGCATCGCTTCGTTGAGCTCCATTAACCGCAGGGTTCGTGTTGAGACAACGGACCGAAAACTATTAACCTTCGGGTTATGCTATTGTTTCCATGTTTTTAATTTTTTTGCCATGGAATCAAGTTCTTAGGTTCATAAACTTTGTTTGTAAACCTAAACCTTTTTATTTTGAATGAAATATTTACCATTTAGCAAAAAAAAAGTTAAGTCAAGAGGTTTGTAACTCATTTCCTAAATTTTAGCCACCTGTTTCTTCTCCTCTTTTTCTGTGCCGTGTCTTCACAACACTAATAACTTTAATTTCTTTCTTTATTCAATCCTTCTTAGTATCTCCATACAACCAAGTGTGCATAATTTATTTGATTGCAGATTCTGCCAAAGACCTTAATTGAAAACTCTCCTACACACAGAGTCATTCAATGGCTTCCAGATTCGGTCAAGCCCTTCATAGTTCCAAAAGATGCAATATCACTGGAGATGAGTTGAGAGCTCTTATGGGAAGTCTTGTAACAACAACAACATACCTTGTGAGCTACTCTAATAAAGATTTGCACGAATTCCTCATATTGATTTCGTTGGGTAATCTAGTTGGCTCACAACATTCCAAAGAGGCAAATAGGTGCCATTATGCTATTTGACATTGTTGGAATTGCACTTGCTGCAGCAATTCCACATTTACAAAAGACAACAACAAAGCCTCCCTCCAATAAGTAGGTTTAGATTGTCTCTTGTATATGCTCGGATTCATTAAACCAAATTATGTATAAGCGCATCTATGAATGTTAGAGAATTTTTTTATCTATTTGGTTTGGTATTGTTGCACTAATCTTTCCTTTGGTATGATTTGTTTATTTGGTTTGGTATTGTTGAGAATGTTGGATTGGTTTGCACTATTACCATTTACTAGAAATATGTATACTAATATTATATTAGACGTAAATTTAAATCATATATATAAAAGTTGATCAATTCTCTCCATGTGAGTGATACGTGGCAAACCTTATAGATGAAACATGTCTGTAACACCCGCATTTTTTTTTTTTTACATTTAATTAAATAGTCCAGATTAATATTCCCATAAATATTAATCCTCAACGGCTATTTTCCTAACCGTTACTACGCAGAAGTTCTCAGGAAATAACAATCCAATATACAGCAGGACAAGATTCAATAACCAATTCACGAATTAAAAACTAACAACTTAACAGTATCTACTCAATTCAATTCCAAAATCCAATAATCGACCAATCTATTCTAACAACCTAATCACAAATTACAAATCCCTAATCATCCTCTTCCTCTGCCATGATTCTGCGATCACACAATTCTTTTACCTACAACACATGGTAATAAGAGTTGCGTAAGTATTTCATAAATACTTAGTGAGTTGCTCATCCCGCCTACCCGCGTAACAAGCAGGCTCAGATATTATAACACAACAACCAATAAACCATCACACCGCACAATTCACAACTCAACAACACAACACAAAACAATTCGGGTAAGACAGAACTGCGTGTCGAGCGTGTCGAGCGACACCACAAAGGTGTCGATCGACACGACTTCAAGTCCGGTGTCGAGCGACACCACATAGGCGTCGATCGACACATGACCAAACCTGGTGTCGATCGACACCCCTCACTGCAACGTGGAACCGAGTCTTTCTCCTCTCGAGACTCGATTCTGATTACACGAGTCGCACAACCTGCACAGAAAAATCACCAATATACGACAAGCAAACCACATAAACCATAACCATAATCATCACACGAAATCTCAATCCAAACAATCACGAAAACACCACCAATTATCGTCATAGCCTAGAAACCGCGGTCACAACTCACCTTAGCCTAGAACGGTGATTGGATTCGGTCTAAGACCCACGAACAACCACAAACAACACCTCTATCCACTGACATGAATGATCCGAGCCACACACTCACGAGAAACACGAAGAACGACGATCCTAAGACCCTAAAACACGAATACACGGTGTCTCGAGGATTTCTTTGCAACAATCCTCAAGAACACACCAATTCTCTCTCAAAACTCTATGATTTCTCTCTTTTCACGCGGCCATGAACTGCCTAAGGGTTTTTATACACGAGCCCTAGGATAAAAACCCTCAAACCGAGTCAAACTGCGATTAAAAACTAATCCGACCCGAATCGCAGAATTTGGTGTCGATCGACACCCTCCCATGGTGTCGATCGACACCCTTACCAAAAACTGAATTTTTGGTTTCGGGATGTTACACTTCTCCCCCACTAAACTAGATTCGACTTCGAATCCCAAGACACAAAACTCCACACTCTGGCCGCACCGGCCGAAACCGACAAAGATTCTCACATAATCTCAAAAGACCACAACTAAGCCCATGTTTACGCACGTTTCCAGACATTTATTACGTTTAACTCATCCACACACTCTAGGGAACCACCGTCCCATCAGGAAACCACCGTCTCCCCGCACTATAGAGGAACCACCGTCCCAATATAGGCACTCTGTACTATAACGGAGACCACTGTCTCGGTATAAGTACTCAGGAAACCACTGTCTCCTAGAGAGAACCACCGTCTTTCAACATGTATATAGAACTGTGCTTTAATATTTCTATCAATTGATTTATCTGCAATTCTGATTCACTGGAGATTTTCTTGTGCCTAGTGTCTTTTCCTTACTGAGTTTACAACCGTTTTAATTGCTTGTTTTGATTTACTTGCATTAATATCATCCTACCTAGCTTAGTCTGAATTTATTTATCTATTGTGTTTATCTGATTTCTTGAGGATTCGATCCCTAAATACTGCATCTGATCTCTTAATTTGAGAGAGTAGGTCTAGGGTAAATTTGACCATATCACTAACCCCTTTGGAACCGGAGCAACCGAGTATTATTTCTTTTTCACAGGTTCTTGAAGAAAAATTACCACAACAATTACCAAGGAGTTTGCCATTGATTGATAACTTTGAGCATCCGACCAACCTTGTCCTGGAACCAATCCTTAAGCCATTTCCTTGTGTCTACCCAAAAAAGCACTGTAAGGAAGTTGATTTAGTTAAAACAGAGCCTAATTTGTTTGTGATGATTTCTGCTCAAGATGAAAAACGTTTTGGTTTGGAAAATGTGAAAGAACTTCGTGTTTCAAATTCTGTTTTTGATAAAATGATTCCAACTTTTGAAACACTCACACCTGAAAAGTTTTTTAAGCCAAACTGTTTAACATTTGAAGAATTTTGTGAATTTCAACCTTCGTTGAGAATTTCTTTGTTTACCAATACTTTTGAGTTGATTAAAACTAAGGCAGAGTTTGTTATGGTTAGAACTTTCTCTAAGTTAAGACAAGATGTTTCAAATTTAAACGATTCTTTGGTCTATAATCACACAGATATGAATCACTTGTCTTTGTCAAAAGAGCCAAATGCAGGTTTTAGAGGAGTCTTGAAACACATGGGAAGTAAGGAAAAGAGAGAGGAAGACAAACGATTCAAGCCACCTGATCAAGACCAAAGTACTAAAAAGAGAGAGGAAGACAATCGGTTTAAACCACCTGATTTGGACCAGGATAAACACCAAGACGTCAATAGTTTCATGTTGATCAAAGAAGCACCTCCTGATGCAAAGCCGAGCCAAAACAAATTTAAAGGTATGGCCTTAATCCTTTATGAATCCGTTTCTTACTTAGTTCCTTATTTTGCAGATGATTCGGATTTGAGGTCAAATCCTTTTGAAGAGGGAGGGAATGATAGAACCCTGGCCATCTTAGAACATGGAGTCACAGAACCACATGAAGCCAAAGAGAAACTTGAACTCGCAGAGGATCCAATGGACTCGAAGACCTTGCATTTATCGGCTAAACCCTTGATGAGGTCAAAAATGAAGAAACTTAACCAAGCCATCTCTTTGCTTGTGGTTAAGATCACTGGCCAACTTCCTTCGATTGCTTATCAAACCACATTGGTTATGATTCAAGCCGAGGAAGGATGATAATGGGAGGTGTGCGGACTTGTACTCTTTTTCCCTCTCTTCGTTTTTTCCCTTTGGGTTTTTCGAATAAGGTTTTTAATGAGGCAAGTGTGCACACTATTTCATTTCCCCATTATCATAACTTAGGCCAATTTCTCAAGCCCATTTCTATCTTTAATTTATGTTTTATTTAAAATGTTTAAGGATAAGTGTGAGTGTGTTCACACTTAGTTAAACTTTCAAACTTCTCCTTTATTGTTGTCTTTTATTTTGCCTGTGTATTGGGAAGTGGAGTGGGGGTTGTCCTTCCATCTTCTCCTCCTTTATATAGTGGCCAAAATCTCTAATAAAACTCATCAACCTTTTTATTAAAAATCTCTCTCTAAATCGTTGATCAAACCGTGTTTGTGTGTAATATCAAACACTTCTTTTTCTTTCTTTTGTGCGTCATATCAAAGGTTTGGAGAAGCTTTGTAGTCCAAGAGACTTTCATCTCTCTTGAAAAGTATGCATCGATCCATTGTTTCATTCATCGTTCACGTTCAAACCATTCATCTTCCATCAAGAAATTCTTCCATAATCATCTTTCCGCGTCTTCAAAACCTTTCGAAGTGATCATCGGACATAGATCCTTACGAGGAGTCTATCAGGCAGGATTTTGTGCATGTTCTTATTAACATAACCCTTGCACAGGTCATTGCTCGGAAAAGGATCATGAAGCTCCTCGTGGCCTTCAGCTGATTCTGGGAACCAAAAATAGACCGCATTTGGTTGATACTCTTGTAATGGCGAATCTGGGTTATTGGCAGATGAAAGTATCTCCTGGGGTTTGGTATTTGCAACTTGCTCCGGGTAGAAGTTCTGAGCTATACGCTATGAAAGGAGGTAATGATGGGAATCAAGATCAATCCTCGCTGAAACGTATTACCATCGATGATCTGCGTGGCAAAGTTGTTCATTTAGAAGTAGTTAAAATAAAGGGTAAGGAGCATGAGAAGTTGCTAGCTCCTACAGACGATGATGATGGTGTAGAGCAAAAGAACGAAGTAAGTTCTTCTTTACTCAAATAGAAGATATAGATAAAAACTATTGGTACTTGAAAGTGCTGGTTATTTATTCTCTGGTGACGCCCTTTTGTTTTAGCGAGCAAGCTGGAACTCAAATTTCTTGAAATGGGCGTCTGGTTTTGTTGGTGGTAGTCAACAATCGACGAAGGGAGATACCAAAAAAGTGAGTAGCTTGTGTAACCTGGACTAGCTTTTATGCATGTTGTAAACTTGTTGCATCTCAACTGTGCATGATTTCTAACATGTGGATTACCTCTGCAACAGTTGTAATCTTGTTAATTCTGAATTTTCATCCTTTCAGGAGCATGAGAAGGGTGGACGACATGGAAAAACGATAAATATATTCTCCATCGCTTCAGGGCATTTGTAAGTGGTAGTATTTTTCTTAACTGCCTAACCACATACATTGCCTTAATATAATCTAGTGTGTTGAACCATTATGCTAGAAAGGGAAAACAGTTGGTCAGCTATATGTGCCAACACCTTTTAAATAATCTAGAATTACTTTATGTGTCGTTTATGTGGTGATTTGTCACTCTGACTAATCTTCGTCAAAGCAATTTTTGAAAATGGATTAAAATTCAAAGAAAGAAGTAGACCAAAAAAATAACAATAATAATTCAATAACTATCCAATTCATTAAGATTTCATATATCCTAATTTTTTAATTAATAAATTGCTAATTTGATTATCTTACTAATCTTCCAAAAATTTATAATGTTATTAGACATGATCTAGGTCTCTCATGCACATTCTCCAAACTTCTTCAAACTCAATGTCAGATGGTAAATTCTTCACCATTGAGTTATCACTAGTTGAATGTGTGTGCTTCCTTTGCGAATTCTCTCAGCCAATGTAATTCCTTCCTGAGGTCTCTTAAAAGGTATCAATTCCGTTGACCTTTGAGTTGGCTTGATGTTCTGTCCAGACCTTGTTGGTGCCCACTTTATCATCATCCTTAGAGCATCTCCGATGTATTACACCATATTAGAGTAGATTGATTTTAGGTGGAGTAGATTGATTTTTTGTTTTTTTTTTATAATTTTTTTGATAATATTTTGTCGATGAAAAGAATACTTTAAACTTTGTATATAAATATAAGGAGTTTTATTAGATGAAAACATTCATGGAAGAAAATTTTGAGTGTTTGAACCGTCAAGTTTATAAACGAATTAATCGACCACTCACACAAACATTTTGGAACAACCTTCTCTTATGGTCCAGGCAAATAATCACACTACAATTCTTAATCCAATTTGAATGTCAAGAGATTTTGTGGAACAAGTTTCGATTATTGTCATAGAATCCAACACCCCTAGTACCAAGGTATATACTGAAGCATTTAAATTACGGTAGCTCTTCATAAAACAAGATAGAGAGATCCAACAAAGTTTTAACTTTGGACACGAATAACACAAAAGTATAGATTCAAGAACTGCCAAAACTCATACTGAAATAAATGGAACAAAACTACCTTCAACCATTGAGGACTTACCCGGGTTTCATCCCCCTTTTCCCGGCAGGGCTTTTCCCTTTCTGAGCTGATCTACCAGTAGGCCTCTTCCCATTCCTACCCGGCTTGCCTGCTCCGCGCTTCCTAGAATCCTTCTTCATCCTCCTATCCACTCTCTTCTGACCTTTTCCAACCTTAACCCCAACTCCTTTCTTAGACACAACCAGTTCTTTCTTAGGCTTCCTTGGCTCTGCTGCTTTCTTGTATAGCTTGTCTATCATCTTGTCCTTTGAACGGTCTGATATATCCGCTGTATCTGAAATAGTGTTTGCCTTCTTAATCACTTTCTCAATTCTCTTCTGCGCAGCTCGCTTCTTCCGTGCCTTGGCTTCCGCCACTTTCTTAGCTGGACGAGCATTGATCTCTTTGAACTGAGCTTTCATAGCATTGATTTCTTCTTTTGTAACAGGTTTCATAGGTTGTCTGTGCTGCTTCTCGTCATCCAAAAACCATTTGGGTAAACCTTCATCGTGAAACATGTATTTGTTGTATGCATCGTCAAGCATCTCTTCTCGTTGCTTCTTCCTTAGCATTTTCTTGGCACAGGCCAATACCTCAGCCTTTGTGTGAACATCATCATCAGAGGATGAGTCCGAATCAGAATCTGTGGCTGCAGTAGGGACTATCTCAAAATCATCTTCCTTCTTAGAACTATTGGGCAAGCTCTGTTCAGGCAACACGCTTGCCTTCGACGCCTTCTGCTTTGACTTGGCGGGTTTAGACAGAATTTTACTCTGTTTAACAATTGATGTCTCGTCTTCACTGTCATCCTTTCCCAAGTCTCCTTCTTCCACGGCTTCTGCAAATATATCTTGACTGAACCACTGGTTGACTCTTTCCTCCTGGGTTTGGACCTCTCCATCATCGAGTGGCACCACAAGAGGATTTGCCTCATCCTTTGCATCTTCCATATCTGAATCGTAATCGAATTTCATTTCTTCATCTCCATCACCTTCCTGCAAACCCAAAACGAAAAATGTCTAGTTCCAAACTTTTGTAGCATCCAGGAAAATGGATTAAGGATAATTGTACCTCTAACTTTTCAGCATGGGCCTGCCTAGCCCGCTTCCTTTGCTTTGCGCTTCCTTCTTTCTTCACCATATACCGGTCATATGCCTCATCAAACATTACTTCCATTTGTTCAGTGTATCTGTAACATTAAAAAGACTATAAGATGAAATAATTGCACAATCTAAATTCTAAAGCCATGTTTACATTCTTAATCAGTATTTTATAATCATCAAAAAAAGGTATGTGGGCTTGCCTCTCTCGTTCTTCATCAGAATCCAAGTCACTGTCTTCGGAGTCATCTGAAGCTTGCTCACCATGGTCTTCGTTCTCACTGTCATTGGCGTTGCCATGATCATCTTCATCATTGTCAACTGCCATTAGATCTTTCTTTCCCTGGAAAGAATCAATAGATAAGAATCTTTATGTCTTTACAAGCTAATTCAGAGTAGAATTATATGTTCAACCAACATAATTGTAAGAACTGATAGTGAAGCAAAGGAGTATGCTCTTAAAACAGTGAAACAGCAATACAAGCTTCCTTCTAATGCCAATCATAAATAAATAGAAAATCCAACACAGATTGGATGTGAAAATAGAATACCTTGATAGCAGAAAGAGAAAACAATTCATGGTCTACATAACCGTCTTCAATTACATCCATCTGTGGACCAGTCGCCTTCCGCGTCTTATCCTGGCAGATTATAAAAGAAGAATAAGGTCTAAAAGATTTATCACTGAAGCAACCGACAATAATAGAGTGAATTGGCACCTCAAATCGTTCACTAAGCAAAGGGCAGTAGTTTTACTTAGGCATACTTGCACGTCTAGATGATATAAGTAAATTAAGTTGGGCTAAAACGTTCTAAATTTGATTCTGTCATGACCTAGTTAACTTTCATTTCAGCGTGATTTAACACAAACGAGTGTCCAAAGAACTGATTAGAGAGTCTAGAGCTGGTAACAACGCCAATATCTAATTTTCAACAAAAATTGACATGTGAATGTATCAAAGGCTTGGGAAGTGACTTAATTGGTTACTTATCAAAATGTTAATAATACCTTAGCCCGTCGTTTTGAAAGAAGTTTCTTTGCCTGTTTCTTCTTGCGGTCTACAGCGTCTGTCAACTCTTCCAAATCCTTGAGTAGCTTATCATCATCATTTTCCTCATCTTCCTTTACCACATCAGGCTCCTTCTTGGAGGTTTCCTTTTTCTCAGGAGTCAGCGCCTTCCTAATTTGCATTCGCCATCTACATAACAGACAGAATTCAATGTCAGTTAAGCAACTAAATATAATTTCTAGACACATTAAATGGTTCACGACAAATGATAAGTGAAGGTCTTAACAAAACAAGTAGTTTCCCTAAAGACAATCCAACATCTATTGACATCAGTTTAACCATTTCACACACAACGTTTATCTCAGAACAGCATTGGTAAATACTTCACCCAACTCATACAGAGAACAAAGTCCTTGATGGAATAAATGAGGCAGTTCTTACTTTAGGAGATGTTTGAAGTCATTCTTCCCCAAAACAGGAAGATCGTCGCATAGAATTTTAATCTATCTCCATAAAAAAAGCATAAGTTAGCAGAGCATGTAGAGGTCACAAATCCTTGATTAGTAAAGACATGGAAAATTAGAGACAGTACCTCCTCAGTAGTCAAATCATGTTCCTTCAAAGGTAAAGAGGATTGATCATCAAATGATATCGAAGTAACCGTGCCAAGAACCTCAAGGGGATTTTCAGACCAGATGAAATCAGCAGCAGATGCAACTTTCCTCAAAACGGATTCTCCATCTTGATACCTGTAAGCAAACATCAATTAGAAAAGTTGGGATACACAGTAAAAAGAAAAATAGATAGGGGATGATGCAGTACCCGCCACGGTCTCTCTTCTGCTTCTTAGCACTAAGCACATCAACAACCTACAAACACAATTTACACACAAACTTTAGAGGAAATGAGAGAATTGCAGAAAGCAAAGCCAAACACTATATAAGCCATAGTAATCACTTTTTTCGTTGGTTCTGCAGCCTCCTTAAAGAGATGTCTGTAATCAAGAAGCCGAGGATCAATCTTTCCAGGAGCTTTGTACTTTAGACCCAAAAGATATGTTTCAGCAGATGCAGAACGACTAGCCGGTGGCTTAAATACTTCAACTTTCTCAAACAGCTACACCAAAAAACCACAAAGTAAGAAGAAGCACCATACCATTTTCAAGAAAATTCAGAGTAGTAAAGCAAACAATACCTGACCAAGACAAAAGAGCACTGCGTTGTAATCTCTAGACCTGAAAATCTAAGAGCAGAGAGAAACAACATTTCAGAAACTTTGTATTTAACAAATTCAAAGATGTAAAATCCAACCAAAAGTGAGAAATAGGCATACCTTAGTGACGAAATGCCCTTTAGGTTTTAAGAACTCTGTAGCGAGTTTCACTGAATCGATAACCAAAGCGTTCTGTGTCATAGCTTCCTGATCCCAAGCACCACCGACATTTGGAGAACCATCGTGAAGAACCAAATCGAAAGCCTTATGACCATGCTTATCAAGGACTTGCTTGATTTTAGACTTGCACTCGGGCCGCGTAATATCCTGCTGGATAGCGACTGCGCCACGCATGGGAGCAATCGGAACGAGATCGATTCCGAGAACGAGACTTCCGACGGGAGCTTTCTCGACGGCGACTTGCATCCAACCACCGGGAGCTGCGCAGAGATCGAGAACGGCACGGGAAGAGCTGAGGAATTTGTGTTTCTCATCGAGCTGGAGAAGTTTGTAAGAAGCTCGAGATCGGAATCCACGCTCCTTGGCGAGACGATAGTATTTATCTAAACGATGCTTTCCTTTGACCTTACCACCCATGGTGAGATTTCGATTTTGCTAGGGTTTCGTTCTGCTTCGAAGACGCAGAGACGGAGATATAGCGAAAGCGGAAGAGAGAGAGGGTTTAGGGTTTTTGTTCGTTTACCGTATAAAGATGGGCCTTAATATATTTCTCTAATGGCCCGAGATACATAAAAATTTGTTTTCACAACAAAAAAAGTTGGCTAAAAAGGTTATTGTCTTTACAAATGGTTATCCTATATATTATATTATTTGAGGAGCATTTTGGGAGAATTTTGATGATGTGTCACTCCCACAATTTTTTTTACTTTTTTTATTAAATAATTTAATGTCTCATATACTACTATCCAAACACTCCATTCTCCTACTATGCTAACTTTCAAACACTATATGATGACTTTAATTCAATCCCCAAACAACTCCAATTTAACAAACTAGGTAAATTGATTAATACTCTAATTTACCAAACAAACTAAAAATATTATAAATTTCTGATTTTTTTGCTTTCTTTTTTTAGGTCAAACATTTATAATTTTTTAGCCATCCCATTTTAATTGGTAATTACGCTTTATAAATTCATTTTTCTCAAAATCAAAATGAACGTAACTTGATTAATAAAAATCCAATTACCTAACAAACTACAAATCTTTAATAAGAGAAATGCTTCTAAGTAGTTTAGTTATATATATTCAGAATTATTTTTCTCTATTTTTTTGTACACTCATTACCAAACACATTTTTATAACTTCTATTTTATTTTTCACACTAAAAGAGAAATGCTTCTAAGTAATTTACTTAAATCATATCTTCAATCACATTGTCAACACAATCAATATAATCAAATTATATTATCAGATTACAATCAAATTATCAAATTATTACAATCAAATTTATACAATAATTATCATATCTTTGACCATCATAATCTTTAATCTTTTTTAACAACACATATTTTCACATTAATTTTCTAATTATTACGATTTATTTAACCTCACTTGCAGGATCTAATCAGACCTTATCTCACTCGAATGAAGATCATGAGTTTATTGCGAAACCAATATGTTTGATTCAGTTTTGTTATTTCAGTGCCATTACTTCAAGCACAGTTATTTGTCATTACGAGTAATGGGTTTTATCACAAATCAAAGTACTCACAATAATTCCGTAGTTTGTTATTTAAGTATTTACAGTTTGACTACGAGATTTGTTTATTTCCATCAAATTAACCTCCATCGATTAATCTACAACCATAATCGAAATTTTTGAAGAAAACCCATCAAATTTCTATCAAAAATAAATATACCAAATCCTATATTACACAATTATAAAATTCACCAAAAATACATAAACACATTGTATTCAATCCGATCTGGTTAATGCATAAAATTATTAACATAATTTTAAATTATTTCATTTGTTTATAATCACATAATTTTAAATTTAAATTGATAGTTACAATTTAACTCGTGCACAACACGGGTCCTAATCTAGTTGTAAGATACAGAGCACGGGCAGATCCAGAAAATTACTGTGTATAGTGCGCAATTACATATATAAAATAAAAAATAAAATTTTAAAAATATAATCAAATTCTTACAATTAGAAAAAATATAACGTATAATATCCAAACATTTATTTGAGGAGCATTTTGGGAGAATTTTGATGATGTGTCACTCCCACAATTTTTTTTACTTTTTTTATTAAATAATTTAATGTCTCATATACTACTATCCAAACACTCCATTCTCCTACTATGCTAACTTCCAAACACTATATGATGACTTTAATTCAATCCCCAAACAACTCCAATTTAACAAACTAGGTAAATTGATTAATACTCTAATTTACCAAACAAACTAAAAATATTATAAATTTCTGATTTTTTTGCTTTCTTTTTTTAGGTCAAACATTTATAATTTTTTAGCCATCCCATTTTAATTGGTAATTACGCTTTATAAATTCATTTTTCTCAAAATCAAAATGAACGTAACTTGATTAATAAAAATCCAATTACCTAACAAACTACAAATCTTTAATAAGAGAAATGCTTCTAAGTAGTTTAGTTATATATATTCAGAATTATTTTTCTCTATTTTTTTGTACACTCATTACCAAACACATTTTTATAACTTCTATTTTATTTTTCACACTAAAAGAGAAATGCTTCTAAGTAATTTACTTAAATCATATCTTCAATCACATTGTCAACACAATCAATATAATCAAATTATATTATCAGATTACAATCAAATTATCAAATTATTACAATCAAATTTATACAATAATTACCATATCTTTGACCATCATAATCTTTAATCTTTTTTAACAACACATATTTTCACATTAATTTTCTAATTATTACGATTTATTTAACCTCACTTGCAGGATCTAATCAGACCTTATCTCACTCGAATGAAGATCATGAGTTTATTGCGAAACCAATATGTTTGATTCAGTTTTGTTATTTCAGTGCCATTACTTCAAGCACAGTTATTTGTCATTACGAGTAATGGGTTTTATCACAAATCAAAGTACTCACAATAATTCCGTAGTTTGTTATTTAAGTATTTACAGTTTGACTACGAGATTTGTTTATTTCCATCAAATTAACCTCCATCGATTAATCTACAACCATAATCGAAATTTTTGAAGAAAACCCATCAAATTTCTATCAAAAATAAATATACCAAATCCTATATTACACAATTATAAAATTCACCAAAAATACATAAACACATTGTATTCAATCCGATCTGGTTAATGCATAAAATTATTAACATAATTTTAAATTATTTCATTTGTTTATAATCACATAATTTTAAATTTAAATTGATAGTTACAATTTAACTCGTGCACAACACGGGTCCTAATCTAGTTGTAAGATACAGAGCACGGGCAGATCCAGAAAATTACTGTGTATAGTGCGCAATTACATATATAAAATAAAAAATAAAATTTTAAAAATATAATCAAATTCTTACAATTAGAAAAAATATAACGTATAATATCATAATTTAGTATTAAATCTAAAAACAAAAGTAAACTAAAGCAAAGTGAATAAGGTAAATATTTGTGTTTTGTGAATGCTACATATTCATTTTAATGATATTCATTTTAATGATATTAATATAAATTACATATTAAACATAATAGTTTATGTTTGTAATATTCATTTTTCGTTTTTTATATAATGATTATAAGTTTTGGAATACAAAATTTACAAAAAATAAGACAATATTAACAGAAATGTGAAAACAATGTTAGGGAAAAAAACAGTGTTTTGAAAACCGGACCGGACCGGGTTCAACCGTAAACCGGCCAGCTAGCCGGGTTGGGTTGACCCGGGTTTGAGATTTTTTTTTTTTTTTTTTTTGGTAAATTTCCATTTTTTCCATATTTAAATTTTTTATGATTAAAATTTATATTTTTAAATACTAGTTTTGAATTTAGTTATCCACCCAAAAAAAAAGTTTTGAATTTAGTTAATTTTTGTTATAGTTTAATGTTTTAATTTTTTTTACATATAAACTTAACTATTTCTCATTAAATTTTGTTTTTGAATAGTTTTTTTGTTATTAAAATGATTTTCTTAATTTTTTAAAATATATGTTTATTAAAAATATATGTTTATTCAAAGGCTATATTATATATTTAGATATTATAGTTATACAAAAACTATTTATATTATTATTTAAAAAAAACTATTAAACCCGGTTCGACCCGGTCCGACTACATTGACCCATGACCCAAAAATATTTCCGGTTCGGTCCGGTCCGGTTTTCAAAACATTGGAAGAAAAACAACATAGAGTATTGAAAACATATAGGGTCGAACTCACGTACAATTATTAGAGGAGAAGTCTTTAATACCAATTGAACTGAAATAGTTTCGCTTGAAACTATAACATATAAATTGTAGTTATAGATTAGTATAGGGCACGTACCCTACCCTTCATAACTTGGATCGGCAGAGTCATGCATTCGTGAAGCTTCTAAAATATAATTTTAAAAGTGTGAGAGACTGATAAGAGACTTATATACCACAATTCAAGTTGAAAACATTGGTTTTTTTAAAGCCGTGATGACTCCGAAGCTCACACATGCAAAGTTCTATGTTTCCATATCAAACCTATTGAGAGTGAATTAAGTGAAAGAAGCTTGAAAGGCTCAACTACACTACTAAGCAATATACAATACGAACTACGAATGAGCCGATGAGGCATTGGCAATATCGATGCTAATCATTTCCATTCAATTTTCTCTCATAAGTTTTTAATAGATATAACACAATAAAATATTTAAGAAATTGTTTTAGAGATGATGTGTTAAAAGAACAAGTGTTATGTATCAACCCTTTGTGAGATGAAACTCAACTTTTATATAGTAATAGACAGATAACTATTCTTACAAGGTATGAACAAATATGAGCTAAATCTTATATAAACAAAAAAACTTAAATCTTGCACATAGTAAAAACATGTTTGAGTATTAAATGATACATTATCTATTTGACTTAGATGATGTTCTAGACTTTATGGAACTATGGAAGAAGGGAAGTCGGCTTTGGCTCTGTATTTAGAGGATCCAAAGTTAGATATGAGAAATCATCCTAATTTGAAAGAAACAATGTATTATATAGTACCAAAGGCGAAAATCATGTAGATTAAATTTCTACATAGTGAGGGATAATAAACGGTAAGACTTCTTTTTAGTATAAGCCACTAGTAATGATGTGATTCTTGCGTTTAGTTGTTTATTTGCAAATTTGATTAGTATTTAAGCTTAAGAACAATTGACAATATTTTTATTAGTGTTGGAATTTTCTTATTAAAAGTTATTATGCGACTCTTGTGTCTAATTATTTATTTGCAAATTGATTGATCAATTTAACTTAGGTTTAATTGAGAATATGTTTTTTTTTTATTCATGCAAACTTTAGAATTGAGCGAAGAGACTAATGACACGCTACTTAAGTACTAACTTGCCAATTATATTTCAATGAAGATGATGAGAGTATTACACATCAGGAAAGCCAAATAGCTATGGTTGTTTAACATATGTCTCGTAAAATTTGATAGATCTCTCGATTACATACATTCTATGCAGAGAGGGAATAAAAGTTGGGATAAAGAGCTTCAAGTGGTAAATGACAGACGATCAAACACTTGATCAAACAACATACCAACTTCATCTAAAGAAAAACATACCAAGATTCAGATTGTGTCACTTGACCGCAAGCTCACAGATTGAAGACCTGGGAATTAGGGATAACTCTGTACGCATCTCATCTTTCTTGTCAGATTCAGCAAGTTTGATTGTTGCTTTTTTTAGACAGGGTGTACATTATCGATGCATTCTTGTGCCTAGAATGTACACAATCCCAAACATTTTCTCACTATCTTCTAATTATTTATTTGCAAATTGATTAATCTATTTAACTAAGGTTTAATTGAGAATATGTTCTTTTTTTATTCATGAAAACTTTAGAATTGAGCGAAGCGACTAATGAGACGCTACTTAAGTACATTATCGAAGCAGTCTCGTGCCTAGAATGTACACAATCCCAAACATTTTCTCACTATCTTATCAAGATAGCAATGAGAGGTAACATGTTGAAGACTCATTTCACGGTATTTTTTATTCTACGCTACCAAGAGAGACGATGGTTTCGTTATGGGCGAAGCAAAAGTTTAGGGTTTTGTACGGTCACCGTCTGTTTAATGGGCCTTTTAATATATTTTTGTAACGGGCCTATTCTGCTCTTGGAAAAAAATAAAAAAAAAATCTTTTACACATTTTCAAAATCATGTCACTTGTATGTGTCATAAGTACTCACTGTAATTGACAAAAAAAAAAAAAAAAAAAAGTACTCACTGTAAATTTTTATCATCCCCATGTTTGAATAACCTAAAAAAAATTATCATTTTAATTTAGATTCTAGATTGAATACTCATTAAATTTCACCGACATGCATTCTACCAAATTGGTTTGTATTTGACTTTTTCTATTCCAGTTTTAATAAAGTGATAAAAATGGCAACGACGTTTATATAATTCGATAAGCTTTAAGATGAATCTGTTTCTTTTTTTATTGATCAAAGATGAACCTGTTTCAAGTTTCCATTTAAACCCCATTAAAACTTGATACGGAATCAAAGATGAACCTGTCTCAAGTTTCCAACCGAGTTATACAAATTGGACATACGTATCCATTACGCAAATTAGGTCTAGCAACGAATTCCCCAAACATAATCCACTTTTATGATTCTTGAAAGCACGCTGCTTAATACTGTATTTTCATTTCGATGATGCTCAATTTAACACTAGTCCTAAAACTAGAAAACTGTCTGTTTAAACCAAAAGTGAGAGAAACAGATAGATTATAAATTCGGGATTTGCATTACACAAACAAAACTAAAGCAAACAACAAAAGTGTCTTTCCAATCTTCAAAAGCTTTTTCAAGGGAAGCCTGAACCAGATGGTGCTGCTGCACTGTAACCGCCCGCACCACGGCCAAATCCACGGCCACTTCCCTGCAAACACACAAATTTCCTCATCAGACTTTGAATGTCTTATCATAATAAGAACACAAAGATCATTATGCCATGTCATTGTGTTGTTTTCAGAATCATCTAATAAAACAAGTAAATAAATCAAAGTGATGGTGATTGAAAGATTTACTTGGAATGAAGGTTGGTAATCAGCTGGAGCTCCACCCTTTTCACCTCCAGCATCACCACCACGAGGCCCTCCACGGTATCCATCACGGTCACCGAATCTGGGACGGTCTCCATCAAAGCGAGGTGGTCCTCTGAAAACACACAAAAACCATTTCATTGGAATCAGAATGACCCAATACATCACACACCAGATAGGTTACTAAGTAAAACAAGTAATTACCTTGGGCGATCGCCAGGTGGGCCACCAAATGGACGGCCGAGAGGCTTAGCAGACTTCTTCAAGGTCGCGGGAACGACGTCGGATGGAAGGTTAAGATAAGTTCTCAAGAACTCAATCCCTTCATTAGTCAGAAACCAATAGTAATGCATCCAAGCAAATGTCTCCCTAACATACTCCTTTGATTTGAAACTCTGCATCAATTTAATCACTTGCAGGTTGGGTACTGATTCGATCAACGGATGCTTCGCAAGATTGAAATCCTTCTTCGCGTAACATACTCCTTCTGCAAAACCCAAAAATAAAATCACTATTTAGACAATTTGATTTTAGCAATCTGAGATTCAAAATCTATCTGATTTTTACTTGTGAACAACCTTAGAGATGACAAATCCAGCATTTCCATAACCAATATTCTACGATTTTTGATTTTGAGAGAAATTTTGAACTAGATTCAAATCTAAATCCCAAGGTGAGATTCGAGGAGCCCTAAGAAAGTTAAGCAGATTCAACTATACTAGCAGAAACCGAGAAATTCCGATGATGAAATGAGATAAGATACGAACCTTTGAAAAGGTATTTGCAGATCTCTTTGCGATTGGTCTCTGAGATAATCTGGAAACGGGACGAAAGAGAAGAAAATCAATACACGGAGAAGTCTATCGACACATGAGTCGAGAAAATGAAATATAGAGAAACAGAGTAGAGATTGTACCATTGTTCTTGTTGATTGAGCTTCTTCTTCTTCTTCTCCCACTGCAAAAGAGGCACAGAATTTCAGCTCAGAGGAAACTAGGGCTTCCTGGAGAAAAGAGAGGACGAATATATCTCACAGAAATGGGCTTTTAGTGGGCCGAGGACTTGTATTAATTAATTATTTATCTCAATGCTGGGCTTTTGTTCGTTCGTAATTTGAAGCTCTTGAATGTTTAATTTAAGAGTGGAATTGTAGTGCCTTGCTCTTGCAGCTCGTTTGGTCAGTGTAGGTACGGTAAAGTGTCTCACTTGACTGGTTCGATGCTCGAGCAAGGCATGGAGAGAGAGAAGAGAGGAGAAGAAGATGATAAGCAAAGAATCGAAATCACTGTTAACTATGTGAGGTATTCTAAAATACCTCTTTTTTATTAAAAAAAATTGACTAAAAAAAATAAAAAAAGAGTGGAATTGTACGTAGTCTTTTATTTTTAACTAAAGTTTTGTGTATTTAGAAAGATTTTTTGGTGATTTTAACAATTATGGAATTTACTAAAGTTAAAAAGAGATTCAGATTTCCTTAAATTTGTTCAATGAGTTTTTTAAATTATTAGATTCTTTGACTAGAATAGGGATGGGCAAAATTAACCGGAACCGAAAAACCGAACCGAAACCGACCCGTAATTATCCAAACCGAAACCGAATTGAACTTCAAAGAATACCCGATGGATATTTTTTGTTAGAACAAAAAGAACCGGAACCGAACCGATACCGAACCGAAAACCGAATGGGTATCCGAAATATCCGAAACATAAATTAATCCACAAATATATATATATGCATAGTTTGAGTATATTTTACAATTTTTCTTTGTTATGTTTACAATTAATTCGGTTAGTTCAAATATTGTTATCTATTAGTAGGTAGTTCGGATAAAAATAGCTAATATAAGTTTATTGTTTTATTTTTTATTAAAAACAAATACTATTTTTTGGATAATTTAGTGTATTTTGGATAAAAAATACTCGGAACCAAACCGAAACCGAAATTAGTGCTTTAAGATTTGTTTCATTACAACGTCTGTCACTCTCTTAAGACTTTGATGTTTCACAACTTGTTTCGTTATTTTCGTATTTTGAAGGTTTGAGTTGAAACTTATAAAGTTTACCACTTTGAATAGGTTTAAACTCTTTAATTTTGTTTATTTAATATCATTGTCTTGTAAACTCTCAAATCTTGTGTTACTTTATAGAAAGGGAATATATCTCTAGATTACTCAAATATCGTGTCATTTTCTACTGTTTTTTGTATAATGCTTTGCTTAGGATTTCAACTTTTAAGTTCGGTACTTTGTTTCAAAACAATAGGTAATTCGAATTGTACTCTTTTTCCTTCAATGTGATTTTCACATTAAGGTTTTTTAATGAGGTAAAGAGAATTACCTATCTTAGGATTTCAACTTTTAATTTTGTTATTTTGTTTCAAAACTATTAAGTTGCTTTTGGATTTTTATTATGAACTTGTTTCAGTATTGTCGTAATATTATGTTTGGTGGCATTTTGGGTATAACCGAGACCGACCCGGAACCGCTAGATACCGAACCGAAACCGAACCGTAATTCAATGGGTACCTATATGGGTATAAAATATCTAAACTCAATATACCCGGAACCGATTGGTACCGATCCGAAACCGAACCGAATATCCGGTTGCCCATGCCTAGACTAGAAGATAATTGGAAAACTTTTATATGCAGTGATGTTATAACATGAAGCACTAGCGTATTACCTGCTCCAACATAAGTTTCTAACACTTAAAACCGTAGATAGATTATTGCAACTTGAAAGTTTCGACGAAAAAATAGAAGTTATCAAGGTGAATGTTCAACTCTTTGATTCGCTAAAGGCATGACATTATTGGATAATATAGGCTATTCCTTTGTGGACAGAAAAAAGTTCACTAAAGCAAAACCGGAAAACCAAAAACTTGCAAAGAAACATAAATAGGACTTCCTTGTTTTTTTCAGTTTCGAACCAAACTTAATACCAGTGACTACCTAATACATAGTCACATATCTTATTCTTGACTTGTATCCAAAATTCACCTGCACCAAGATTATAGCATGATTCTTTTGAGTTTTGAACAAGCCTTTAAAAATTGAAGATTGAGTAGTAATCATAAAAAAAATGATTGAGTCAGGAAGCCAGCTTGGCCCGGACCAGAAAAAAGGGATTCAGAGAAAGCAGTTCACGGACGCCCAATGAAACATACATGCATGTCCGTGATATAACTCATGAATACAAACGAGAAGTAGCATTGTGTATGCCAACTTGGTCAGTGGTCACAAAAAAAAAAAAACTTTATATTTTGAATTCCTACTTGAATTTAACGAAAACATATTGGCCTGACTCACATAATCTGGACCCACAACTACTTTTAATTTTATCAAAGGTTTTTGGGTAGAAAACCTTTAATAAAAATTAACCCAACCTTTAAATTATCAAAGGTTTTTGGGTAGAAAACCTTTAATAAAAATTAACCCAACCTTTAAATTATAAAAGAAAAAATTCTTCTTAAATTTTAAAAGAAATGTATTATTTTGTTTACCTTAACGTCGGTTAATTAAATATCCGTCTACCCTTTTTTTTTTGGTGCTAACCAAAAATTGGACCACGTGAATAGAACAAATGAACAATGGAAAAAAAAAAAAAAGAACATGGCTCTAGATAACGGAAAAGAGCTATATTGACTAACCACAACTGACACTTAAATATTTGGTTTTCCAATATATATAACTGCAAACTTATGTGATTTGTTCAGAGAAGATGAAGGTCATGTGGACCCGTGACGATGTATTTTTTTCCCGTCTCCAAGCTACAAATTATACGACACTCTTTTTGTGTGGCGTTAGGGCATGTGCATTCGAATCTTTATAAATAAGTGTCTAAAAATATTTTAGAATTAAATATATTAATTTTAGAACACTCGAATGTTTAAAACAAAAAAAAAGATCTAATACTAGATCTTTTTCTGGTTTTAGACACTTATGCATAAAGTCTCTAATGCACATGCTCTTAACAGTCCCATTCCAAACATAAAGCAAAACTCAACAAATGATTGATTTCTACGTTTTTTTTTTTTTTTACGGCAAACAGAATATATTGATTTCTACGTTTATTTAACTGATTGAGTGAATCATATATACTATATTAAATATAGTACATCAAATTTTAGCAAAATAAATAAATAGTGCATAGACTAGTTATCTTGGCTTCTAGCGACATTACGTGAGGATCTTTGTATATCGAGAGAATCGGTGCACATAAATTATAGACTATCTAGAGAGCTTAATGTTTTATATCCAATAACACAAAAGAGAACAATAGCACAAGGAGAGGAAAATGTAGATAAATGAATTTTATAATTGCTTTTTTCCATATCATGTCTCAAGAACATGAGAAAGATCCTTAGGGCATCCTCATTGGAGACCCCAAATGGTCTTAAGTGTGTGTTTTTATAATATAAAATTATTAAAATAGTTGTAAAAGGAAGAAATAGAGTGTTTTTGTGGGGTATATTGAAATATAAAATTAATAAAATTTGAGTAAAAAGAGTATATAGTGAGTGTGTTTAGGAAAAGGAAGAGAGAGAACGTCTAAAATTAGACATTTTTTAGAGTGTTTTTGTGGGGAAGAGAGAATATTTAAATATAAAATTAATAAAAATTGAGTAAAAAGTGAAAAAGATGGTATAAAGTTGAGTAAAAGGAAGAGAGAGTGTGTGTTTTAAAAATTTTATACTATAAGACCACCTAATTAGACTCTAAAAAATGTGCAATGAAGATGACCTTATACAAATTAAGCATATAGAAAAGTTTTTTTTTTTTTTTTCTTGTTTATCTCCTGGAACCCGAAACCCTTTTGAGCAAAACAAGAAAACATAAAAGACGATATAGTACGAAGAACCCTAACAGCACATAAACATTAAACCACCGTTGTCTCTCATGAAGCCCTTTCTTGTCTAACACGTCACCTCCGGTAACCAAGCAGCTTTTCACAGAGGCTTCATCGAACCAGACCAGGCACTTGTTGAGTAGACAAGAGTACTCATTTATCAAAAGTGCGTCTAACGCATACTTGTACATTGAGAAGAAGTACATGAAGAGCCAGTACTTAGGAAGGCTCTCTTTAGAGATGAAGTAACCAGAGAACAAGAAAAAAGCCGCGAGAAGAATGGTCACTAGAGATGTTCCAGCAATGTAGTTAGGTGCGAGAGAGCTCAAGAAAAGCACAAAAGAGTTAGCCATTAAGACAATGATCCAAATCACAAACACAAAATAGGCAAAAGCTTGCCATGAAGGGCAGAGACCCACGAGGAAATAGAGAGAGACAGAGTAGATTATTGAAACGAGAAGCAAGTAGGGCAAGAAAACAAAAGTGTTTGCAAGAATGTGAGAAGAGAGCTGTAAAGTCCGCTCGACGTTTCACGGAGAAGAATGGACCGTTCATTGATGAAGATAGGGAGGGTTTGGGTGGTGGATGAGAGAAGGAATGTGAGAGTGAATGCGAAAAGGCCGAATCTTTTCTTGATTCCTTCTTTGCCAATTCCAATGTTTAGGTAGATAGTACCTAAGACAAGACCGACTAGAAGAGCTTCTAAGATGTTGGTTAGAAGCAACTGCTTCGTCCGGTATATGATCTTCCAGAATCTCCTATAAAGAAGGCTAATTTCAGTTATTCTCGAGGTTCTATATGGAACAATGCTCTGTTTTGACGCTTTCTGATTTGTATCTCTAAGGGAGTGGTCAGGAATAGCAATGTTGGAGTTTTGGTCATGGAGGTCTTGAAGTATCTCCATAGTGTACTCAAGAGAATTCAGCTGTGGAGGAACAATGAATCCCTTGGAGAGCAAGAAAGCTTCGAGCGAATCAAGCCTTCCATGGTAAACAACGGTTCCTTGAGAAAGAAGTAAGAAACGATCGATAAGAGACAGAATCTTGAAGCTAGGTTGGTGTATGGACAAGATAACGGTACGTTGTCTCGACGTAGCAATAGACTTGAGTATCTGAACAACGTCGAAAGCCGATTTACTGTCTAAACCCGAGGTGGGTTCGTCAAGGAGGAGAAATCCCGGATCATGAAGAAGGCTTAGACCAATCGAAACCCTCCTACGTTCACCACCCGACAAGCCTTGCCCTAGTCTAGTATGTGCAAGATGTGTTAGGTTAAGTTCTTTGAGGAGAGAAGAAACGGTATTGGATGGGTTTTTAGGGTGCAAGAAGGAGGCAGAGAAAGTGAAGGTCTCGGAGACGGTTAGAAGATGGAACAAGTCGTCGTGTTGAGGAACGTAAGAGGAGATTTTACGGTAAGAAGAAGGGTTGATAGGGATGGAGTTGAGGAAGATTGAGCCTGAAGTTGGGGAGGTTCTTGCTGCGAGGATGTCGAGGAGAGTTGATTTTCCGGCGCCGCTAGGGCCAACAATGGCGAGGATTTGAGAAGGATGAGAGGTGAGGTTGATGTTGTGGAGGATGTTGGAAGGTTGCTTGGCCGCGAGGGAGAGAGGTGAAAGAGGTTTGGTGTAGGAGATGGAAGAGGTGGTTAGAGTATATGATTCCATTTTTAGGGAGAGATGTTGATGGTTGGAGAAGGGAAGAGAGTCTTGTGAGGAGAATTTATTGATGCTTGAATTTGGCATATTATTGTATTTTTCTAATAAAATTGAGTATAATATTAGTATATCAAAATATTTTCTTTAAAAGTAATGTAACGATAAAAAATCATTTTTTTTAAATGGGAAGACAATTTTTCTTCTGCAAAAGAAAACAAAAATGTATAGAAAATGCTTATACAATTTCCGAAGTCGGATTGTATAGCAATTCTGTAACTCTTGACAATTCCAACTCAAGATAGCTGACAATTCATACTGATCCGTTGAACATAGTTGAATATTTTACAAAGGAAAATTTGAGAAAATGGGTTGTAGAAAAACTCAAACTGATTTTAGTGTTATTTCATTTGGAAAGAAAAACTGATGAAAAATATTGGAGATGGCCACACACGCAAAAGTGTGATTGACATAGAGTATACTAAAGCTTACGGAGAAAAAGTCCTTCAATAAAATTGGAAAAATACAAAAAAAAATTAGCATGGCTACTGCACAAGGATAACACGCACATATAGTATAGTATATCGTAAAAGAAAAGGTGCTAAAACCAAAACATCATTCCCACAAATTGAACCAGAGTTAGATTCCAAACACTCTTTCACAACTTCACTTAAACTGTTATACATACACAAACCGGAATTTATGAAAATCTGCTTTTATAATGTTCCGGTCGAGCTAATACGAGAGAAAGAGTTGGTAAATCCCCAGCCAGAGGATTTAATGTTAAATGTCGCTGTAGGTGAGAAGCTAAGGCCAAACATTTCCTTTGGAGTCATATTTGAGTCAACAAATCCAACCAAGCTAGCCACAAGAGAAGCACTCTCTTTGCAATGCTCTAAATCCTTTGTCTTAATCCATAACTTGTGACTTACTTGCAAGCTTCTCTGCTTTGAGCTCAATTCCACATTCCATTTCTTGTAAACTTCTTCTCTTTGCATTTTTCCAAACTTCTTTGGTATTTTCTTAGCTAACCATTCTCTCTCACGCGTTAGTGCTTTTCCATTTTGTCTCTTCAATGTTTCCGACGACTCCTTCAAAAACGACAGCCTCCTGAGTTCGACTTCCATATAAACAAAATCGGACGGATCGCCTTTGAAAAGCAAGAAAAAGTAAGTCCTATGAACCAAAGGTACATTGCATACTTCCCAAAGCTCAATTATTTGGCTTTGTTGTCTCTCGAATTCTGTTACCTCGCCGCTAACTGATTCATCGGCTCTGTTTTCTTGGATCAACTTCTTTGTTTCGGTGTCCAGCTCATGGTGTTGCTTTGCCAATTCTTTAAGTCCTGATATAAATTCATGGAAGCTAGTACTATTGCTTGTCTCTGTATCAATGGTGTTATCTGAATCAAAGGAAGTGTGAGAGGTCTTGCTTGTAAAAAGGAGATTTTCTCGGCAACTTCGGCTTCTCTTAGTCTTGAAGTAATCTCTAGGACTTGGGGTTTCATCTATCTTGAAAGAAGGAGATTGTTTCTGTCCTACTGATTGTATACTCATAAAGTATTCAATTGTCTTTTGCATTTCCTTCACTTTTTTCTTTAGAGCCTCATATGTATTATCATCTTTCTCCGATTCTTCATACACTTGTACCGTTTCTACGCATTGCTCTGATTCAGTCTTGGACTGATTCTTCTCCATGTCTTCTTTCTTTGAAGATGGATTTTTTTGTTCCTTCTCCATAAATTCCTCAATCTCTTTGGTTTCTACTAGCTTCTCTTTAGTTAGCTCATCTTCGGATTCGAGTTTATCACATAAACTCAACTCTATATCAATCTTTTCAAAATATGAATCAGCATCTTCCTTTTTTGACTCCATAGTTTCATTCTCAGCTTTCTCATCGGCCGCAAAAGATTTGTAGTCTTGTTCTGGCTCGGCGTCCTTTTCAAGAATGTCTTCTAGTGAGTCTTGGATCTTTACTCTTTCTGCTTCTTCACTTTTATCTTGAACTTCCACTTCAATGCATCTAACTTCTTTGCAAACATCTTCTGGTTCTTGTGAGTTTCTTTGAGCCATCTCCTCCCATTTATCGTGCAGATCATTCCCTGTAAATTGAGGTGTAGTATCTTCCAACAGGAAACTATCCTCCTCATAAGGGGAATAAAAGTTACTCTTCCCTAAGTTACTTAGCATACGAGGCTCATCAAAATCCGTTGAATCATAGCTTCTTCTTCTGTGATCTGTTGAGCTTGAAGATGATCGCTCTTCCGCTGTTGATTTTAGCAAATTCTCCACCTGAGATTGAGCTACATCTCGTTGCCATTTAAGTTCTTGGATTTGTTCTTCCATCTGAAAATTGTTGCTCAAGAAAATGACTACATTTTTTTTATTACCAGAGGTTTTGGGCCGAAGCCCGTAATTTCCAGACACGAAACCACAACATGCGATATGAGTAAAATGAACCAAAGACAAAACATTCACAAACCTTTGCAATTAACTCTTCTTTCTGTTTGAGCATTGCGTAGAACTCAGAGGTTGAAGAAGAAAAAGAAGGACCTAGACTCTTCAACTCATTCTCCATTCTCGCTAGTTCTCGCTGCAGTTGTTTCACCAATGCTTTCTCGGACACAACCATATTGATTTGAGCATTTGTAGCCACCTCTTTAGCACAACTTGCAAAGACAAGTGTGTTTCTTGATTGTTCGAGATGACTACGAGCAGGGCTCATTGTACATATGATAGCTGTTCTTGCATTACCCCCTAATGAGTTCTGAAGTATTCTAGTCAGCTTTGAGTCTCGATACGGTATGTGCCCATTTCTCCCTTTGCTGCCAAAACAGAATACTCATATTAGCTCAGAGATCTTCAAGGTATTATACATTTTAGCAAAAAAACAAACAAACTAAAGTTAGGTTCCCAATGGTTAATTACTTGGTATGCAGCAGAGCGGAATGTTATGTTCTGTTCTGCTGCATACGGAGTAACCATGTAGAGCCTTAGTTGCAGAAATGAGAAATGACCTTAGTTTTCGGATGACAGATCCGAGAGTAAGTAAACTCCGATTAATGTGACAACCTTCTTTGAGTCTTGAACCAGCAGATAATGCCTGAGAAGCTCTTTCACTTCCTGCTAGGTCAACAAAACACACAGATGCTGCAAGAGTGGCTGAGCTTTCTTGAGAAAATTCTCGACCCCAGCTTTCAATTGTCTGCAAGAAAATAGAAAAAAAGCAAAAATGTGAGTGCATTGTTTTCATTAAGAATGTAAAAAAACAAAGATGAAAAATGAGTACCAGTCGAAGAATTTGATGAGATCTTGAGCTAGCCTCATTCATAGACGTCTCTCCAATCTTCCTCTGAGCTGCAAACAACCGCATATTCAAATAGAATATATCATTGAAATAATTGACTTATTTCAAACAAACTATGCATTCCATGTAAAAAAGGATTTTTTTTTTTTATTTGAAGAAATTTAACATTCCATTAAAAAAATTATGAAGAATTGTTTTTTGAGTTGCTTACTTTCGCATATAGAAAGGAGTTCGTCTAGATGATTTCTGTCAATGAGAGTCTCTTCTCTAAGTTTCTCAACCACGGTTCCTCTCTATCGAAGCAACCGTGGTATAATATTAGTAAGTAAAAAGTAAATGTAATGATCATAATGATGAGAGTATATATTAAATGGTTTAGAAAAGAAGTTGGTTTATATATGTGACCTCTGGATCATCAAGAAGCCTAAGTGGAGTATTATTATCTTCGCAAAGAAGATCCCTAACAGCTTCATTGTATATCTCCATCGCCGAAAATTTCAGAGTGAATTCTCTTTCTTGTTTATGCTGAAGGAACACAAGAGACTAATAAGAAAAGAGACACATGGGAAAAAAAGAGAGGAGAGGTTAATGTATGTAACCTTTTCAATGTAACCAAATATATCATCTATTGCAAATCCAGTGATTCCATTCATCGTATACGTTTTCCCACTACTCGTCTGTCCGTAAGCGAAGATGCTCGCTGCAACACAATATTCGTCTCCATTATGAATCCAATGAGACAATATAGTACGAATGATAAGAATGCGAATTGTAGCCTAGTGGTTTGTGTTAGTGTTCTGGATGTGTCACCTCCCACATTCAAACCCAACATAATGCATATGTTGTATCCAAAAGAATCCGTTCACATGGTATGAATTAGAGTCCATAAAGATAAAATTTTGTTTTTGATATTTCTCCATCAAGCTACATAGTGTGCTCCATAAGGATAGATGCAAAAACAAAAATATTTCTTACAGTTAATTCCGGCGAGGACACAAAGTGCAACCTCTTTGGCTCCATCATCATACACTTCCTTCGTGGGGCATTCGAATCCAAACACCTTGTCTAATACAACAGATTGATTGATTGATTGTAAAGATTTTTAGTATAATTAATACCAACAAATTGTTGTTTAGAAACTGAAAAAGAGATGTTACCAAAAGTATAGGAAGGCCTATCATTCAAGTTATGGTAGTTGCATATGATTGTAGTGTTATTGATGCATTCCCAATCGCATCCATCATTCCTCGTCTTCTCTTTCTCGTTTAGCGGTCTTACCCTTACCGAAACTAGTATCTTCTCTTCTCCTGCCGCCATCTTTTCTTCTCTATATATTATTTTTTGAATATAATTATTGGAAGTTGATTCTTCAAGACCCTTATATAGGCCACAACAACTTAATAAGAAACCTAATTCAAAATGGAAAAATCTCAAAACCAAATGCAAAAAAAAAAACCCCAAAATCTTTAATGAAAAATTCCTAAACTCATGAACGTATCACATTCATGATCATCCCAAAAGAATTTCAAATCCTAACTCATCGAAGAATCATTTGATAATCAGAAAACATAGTTTAGATCTCATAACTAGAATTTATGAAACCTTTCTCTCAAACAATTAAAACCTTCCACTGACCAATATGCATAAGACTTGGCACACCTTTTGATCCTCACCGGATTGCTGTAAACTGAGAGAAAGACATGTTTCTATTGTTAAAGAGCGGATTCGAAAATCATACGAAATTTTGTTGGTAGATGAGGAGAAGAACAAGTCAGACTAGATAACAAGACGGCTTCTTAAGTCAAAACGCCTTTGAAATTTCTTCTTTCTCAAGTTTATGTGTTTTAATTTTGTTCTATTGAGCTGTCTTGAGACAACATGCCGGCATGGCCTTTCTCTACCTCTTCTTACTTAGTTGGAAATGTTACGACCGTCAAACACAACCCGGTCTTACTAATTACTACTAAAATAAGAATGTTGCCAATTATATAACCTTTCCCTTAATAAGAATTACACTATCGGCTTGCTCTACAAGGAAGGTTGGACCAAATGTTGATGACCCCTTCTACATAACATAAGCATTGACCAGAAGTTTATCTGATCCGAGAATTGGCTCTTTCTGATTGATATGTTTGTTTGTTTTTTTTTTTTTCTTTTTGTCGTCTTTATTAGGTGGACCACAAGGCCGGCCCACTAGCCTTTGTTTTCCTCCACACACGGAGGGGGAGGTCAACCCCGTGACCTCGGGGTGCCGAGAGGATTGATATGTTTCTTAAAGGATCGCTTTGCAAATAAAAAACCAGCGTTCTTACTCTATATAATAAAGATACTTATATTACATTTGGAACAGTATAAGAGTTTTCAGAAACATGAAAAGAGCCAAAGAGGTCTTGGAACTCCAAACACAACCAGAGAGAACTTTTCTTTTTTAATGTTTTCTTATATTCTTTGTACATAAATTTAATGAAGTGGAACACGAATGATTTCGCAAGGGACCTACAACTAAACCAATTGTAAACCATCAGGGAGGAGTTCCTGATCAGTGGAATCTTGGGATATATACTTACGGCAGGCATACATCACCGCAGAATGGAAACCGGTTGGGTTGTCTATGAACACAAAGTGACCACCCTGCAACATTTTCATCACACAAAATCTCACATAAGCATATTTTCCTCTTATTAAATGATAAAACTTAAATGCATCTATTTTAGAGATTGACCTGTGGAACACGAATGATTTCGCAAGGGATCTTCATGTATTTCCTGGCTTCCTCTGCACCTTTATAGTTCATCCAATCATTCATTCCATATATGAAAGTTGTTGGTATTTTCCATTCCGATGCACTGCACAAACAGTAATCAAATCTGAGATAACGTAAAACTCCATTTGCGATGCTCACAAATTCGGTTTCATCAGATTTGGTGGACAAACCTTTGTAAGAGGGGTTTTCGCGCAAATGCTCCAAAGGAGAAGATGTATTTCAAGCACAACTCTCCACTAGCCTTTGCAGCCAATGTATGATACACATAATCTTCATTTTTTTTTTTTTGGGCAAAAAAAACCATCAGTATCCGCTATGCACCATCATCTTCTATGGAACATTAAGAAATAATTACTCACCGGTTAGTAATCTGGATTCCTCCTCTGTTAGCACAGTTCCTTCTGAATGTGCGCCAAATCTTGCATTTGTATACCGATTTACAAGACCCGGACCCCAAGGACCTAATCCTCTGCACCCAAAGCACATTTTGGAAAAATATATTAGTCTCAAAACATGTGTTACCACGCTCGAAACACGCTCATCAAATGGTTTTACTTGTGTGCCATAATATTGTATTAACGTAGTGAGCATACCTAATCAGCTTCTGAGGAGTAAAGTTAGACTCCCATAAATGATTTAGGAGTGCCCCTTTCCATGTTGCTCTAAATTTAGTAAGCCATTCCGATTTGGCATCTGATTCTGCCGAGAACCCAGCAGATCCCACCAGAATTAAATGTTGAACATGCTCAGGATGCTGAAAGATCCAGAGATACGCCCGATGTAAAGTCAGAAATCATAAATCCAAACTGTCACCTTTAACTCATTGAATTATACCAAGGATAAACAAAAAATTCACCTTAAGTGCGTATTTAGCAGCAACATAACCTCCAAAAGAATGTCCTAAAAGAATAAAGTTACTGAGATTCTTGGATTTACGCCATTCCTCAAAGGAATCGATAAACCATGCCTCTGTTTCTGCATAATTCAAAGAAGGACCAATATTTTAGCCGCAAGTACAAGCCTTTAAGGTATATTTTAGCCGCAAGTACTAAACAAATACCTTCAGTGCTTTTACACGTAAAATCAGGCCTACTTGATCCACCCCACCTAGAAAGGAAACGAAAGAGCTACCTTATTACACACAGTCACAAGAACGAAATGACGATAGATAACGTTCGAAAGCTGCTTGCTTACCCAAGTTGATCGATGGCGATGACTCTAAACCGACTTGCAAGAGCATCGAAATTACGGAAGAAAAAACCTTGAGAAGCACCATATCCATGAACCATGACAAGAGTTGGAGAACCTTCCTTTGCATCAAATGTAACAGTGTTGATATACCGTGACTCATCGCTCGATGACCGGAACCACCTGATTTTAGAACCTGGTGGTCCTGAACCAATATTCACTTGTTCTTGTACATAAGGCGTCCTGAGCCAAAATTCATCAATTCCAACATCAGAATCGAAACAGATTCTCCCAAAAATCCCTAAATTCTAAAAGCAAATTACAGAATCTAATCGGAAATTGAAATTCGTGAAGCTGTTTAATCGAGAAATGTTTAAGTACTTGAGGATGTTGAGGAGGCGTTTCTCGGCGGCGATGATGTAGTCGGTGGAAGTAGGGATCCAACGGAGAGAATTGGGCCATAAGATCTTCCATCTCGAGTTCGCGGCGTTCGTAGCAGCAGACGATGAATCGGCGACTGACGCAGATCCGACGAGCTTGGTGGTGGTTTTTGAGATTTCTTCGGCCATTCTTGACGAAAATCGGTTCAGGTTCATACAACAATCACGGCAAAAATCAAAATCCAGAGAGAATTTAGGGCGGAGATAATCAAATTTGCACAATTAAGGAATCGAGATTTTGGATTTTGGATACTAATTTGGTATAAATAGAAAAAACGAGAGGAAGTCGCAATGGGGATTTTTGGTTATATGCTTTTTTGATAAGCACACGTCATTGCGTACGTCTCGTCTCGTGCAACAAAAGCAAGAGAAGCTTCTCGTTGCCAAAACTTTGACTTGTTATTTCTCTGGTCGTCTCTATAAATAAATAATCTAGTCAAATCATTACTACCAAAGTCAATAATTAATAATGAGTTTATTACCTTTTTTTTTTTTTTTTGGTCATCTGGTTATATTGAACATAATAAACGAAGAGTACAAGAACTAGAGAATTACACCACCAAACTAGTATTGATTTTATTACTTACTCTCTGTTGCATCAAATGAAGAACTTCTTGTGAAATTCTGAAATGCTTCGTCAAGAAGAAAAGAAAATAGTGAAGAATTTTTGAGACATGAGATTAGAAGAAACAAAGTTCGACTTGTTTTGCACACAATCATCACACATCATATTAATTTTGGACAAAAATTCAGTCTCCCATACTAAACATGTCATAGATTGGATCCATGCTGTTTCGTTAATGAGGTTGATCTTGATCGATCTGAGGTTAACGAGGTTGATGATTATGATAGTGAGAGGTAAGATAGATCTTCGTAGTCGTGACCACCACTTAGGGTTCTTACTTGCACTCCAAGTTTCCTACTGCATAGTATTATTAATCTTTTTGTTTTCAGAAAAAGAAAAAAAAACAAATGTGAGAAATCTGACGGAAAAAGGATAGGGTCTTGAGCAATGTTTTTAAAACCGGACCGGCGACTGAACCGGAAAACCTTTCGGGTCGTGGGTTAACATGGTCTAATCGGGTCGAACCGGGTTCAACCAAATTTAATAGTTTTTTTTAAAATATTAGTTTATATATATTTGGTCTTATATTTTTTTCTATTTATAGGTCTATATCTATCCAAATATCAAATAAAACATTTCAATTATTTCAAACATTAAAAAAACAAAAGAATATCAATAGCAAAATAAAACTAAGTTATAATTACTAACACAATTGTAGCAAATTTAAGCGTTTTGGTCTAAACCTTTACGCATTTTATAATTTTAAAATATTTTATATGGAAAAAGTTTAATATTTCATTAGTTTTATCAAAAATTTTGACTTAAAACTTATAAATTAAAGAAAACAAAATGAAAAAACAAAAATTTTAATTAAAAAAATTATTAAACCCGGTTTGATGAGGTTCCGGTTCAATACCGGTTTCCGGTTTTTTGCCGGTTCAACCCGGTTTGATCACAGGTGGGTTTTTACGTTGACCCGAACCGGACCAGTGGCCGGTTCCAGGTTTAATCCGGTCCGACCCCCGGTCCGGTCCGGTTTTCAAAACATTGGTCTTGAGATTATTAGGGTAATAAAGTCTAATAAGGTGTATTTTAAAACTTTTGGTGTATTCTTTTAAAAGTGGCATGTGTGGCAATATTATGACCATTGAATTTACCTTTTTTTAGCTAGATTTTCAATTATAATTTTTTTTAATGTTATCTTTTCTAATTTCCCTTTCTTTTTTTTGGTGTATTCTTTTAATTTTCCCTTTTGTTAATATCCTTTTTTTGATAAAGGAAATATTCTCTGCCGAAGAATGGAAAAAGAATCCAAAACCGACTCTCTCTCTCTCGGTATAAATCCACAATTTCGCACTCAAGAAGCCAACACAATACTAATAATATCAATCAGAGATTATGGAAGAAAGAGCGATACTAGGGTATCTGCAGAAGAATGAGCAGATCCCGGATTCAGGTCAATTTTCTGCCGAGCACAACCTTGACCACGATCAAGTCAAGAATGTCATCAGAAGTCTAGAGGGTTTTCGTTACATCGATGCTCAGGACATTACTAGGAAGACATGGGTTTTGACTGAAGAAGGAAAGAAATATGCGGCACAAGGATCACCAGAGGTACAACTTTTCTTAGCTGTGCCAGAAGAAGGTAACATATCAGTGCTTGAGCTCAAGAAGAAGCTAGGTGAATCGATGGACAATTTTGCCTGGAAATATGCTAAAGAAAACAAGTGGGTGGAGATTGAAAAAAAGCAAGTCTCAAGGAAGGTTCAACATGTAGATGATGTAGTGCAAGCACTTCTTGTACAGATACAAGAAGGGAAGGAAATTGACGAGGACGGTATTGTTTTTCTCAAAGGCAGAAAAAATCTGATAGAACAAGTGAAGTGGAATGGGTATTGTTCCATAAAGAAAGGTCCTAGTTATGCTCCCGAGAGAAAGAAGGTGTCCACGGATTTGACTCGCGAAAATCTACAAAACTGGAAAGAGTTAGAGTTCAAGGAGTATAACTTCAATGCTAAAGGAGGAGCTGTTGATGCTGGCCATCTTCACCCTCTTCTCAAGGTGCGGAAGCAGTTCAAGGACATATTTGTTCAGATGGGGTTTGAGGAGATGCAAACAAACAAATTCGTAGAGAGCAGCTTTTGGAATTTTGATGCTTTGTTCCAGCCGCAGCAACACCCTGCTCGTGACTCTCATGACACCTTCTTTCTAAAATCTCCTTGTACTACAAGGAAACTCGCTGATGAGGATTATGTTGAGAGGGTGAAACAGGTTCATGAGTCTGGTGGATATGGATCGAGAGGGTATAAGTATGATTGGAAGAGAGAAGAAGCAAACAAGAATCTTCTCCGTACTCACACAACCGCTGTCTCTTCTAAGATGCTTTACGAACTAGCAAAGCAGCAACCTTTTGTGCCCAAGAAGTACTTCTCCATTGACCGTGTCTTCAGAAACGAGGCTGTTGATCGGACCCACCTGGCAGAGTTCCATCAAATTGAAGGTTTGATATGTGACCGGGGCCTTACATTGGGACACCTGAAAGGTGTGTTAGAAGACTTCTTCTCACGCTTAGGGATGACGACGAAACTGGAATTCAAGCCAGCTTACAACCCTTATACAGAGCCAAGTATGGAGATTTTTAGCTACCATAGGGGTCTAGGGAAGTTGGTGGAGATTGGAAACTCGGGAATGTTCAGACCCGAAATGCTTCTACCCATGGGTCTCCCTGAGGATGTTCGAGTCATCGCTTGGGGTCTCTCTCTCGAAAGGCCAACTATGATATTGTACGGTATTGACAACATCAGAGATCTGTTTGGACACAAGGTGGATCTCGGTCTCATTAAACAGAATCCGATTTGCCAAATCGGAATCCGATCACTCGAGCACGTAGACGCAAGCACTGACCCATGCATAAATGCTACCCATGAGGATCTAGCGACAAGCACAACATGGAATTAGTTTATGGACCAGCATATATCATTCTTTTTTCTTTTTTTTCCTCTCAACATATTAATTTTTGGACCAAATTTCAGTCTCCCATACTAATCATGTCATGACTTTGTTTCTAGTAAAAAATAAATTTAGGACAAAAGTGTTTTTACTCATTTTTTTCACAAAAATATATAGAAATTAAGCTTTGGAGTTTGGTGCTTAGTTTATATGGCTGTTTTGTGACAACTTTTAGATGGAATTGGAAATCGAAGAATTTAGGAGACAAAATTCTAAGTTCTTCGATTTCCATTTCCATCGAAAAATGTCAATAATGATGTTCATGTATGAGAGCTCTGCTCTACTCTCTAGCTATGCAAACTGGGTCAACTCTGCATTTCTACAATCGCATAATAACAGACTATATAGTCAGCAAGTGATAGCAAACCATCAAACTCACTAGTAACTGAAATATATGGAAAGCATGATCAAATGTAGATGCAATTGAACCTTTTAAAACAATGGCAAGCATTTATGTACCTTGACACACCAAACCAACGCGCACATAACTTATATTTCTAACACAGCTTCGATTAAACGGATTTCAGAAGTCACCAGCATGGTCAAAGTGAATGCAGCCAAGTCTTCATCTCCTCACCTTCAAAAGCCAGCATCAAATTTTAACCCATGTTGTTAACGAAGCCAACAGATCCAGTCTACAAAGTGCAGAAAAAACACACAGACAGAGCAAAGAACCTGCTTCGTTACGGCCTCTCTTCCACAAGCTACTGGCTAGTCTAAGACACCAGAGGAACATCGTAATAATGAAATGCCTGGGAGCTGAACAAATCGTTACTCTCCAACTTTTGGCGATCCATGTTTTACCTGCAAGAATGAGAGTGATACACCTCCAAATGTGGTGTCTCATATTTCCCTTTCAAAAAGATAGGGAAAGAAATCAACATAGAAATTATGGCTGATAGTATGTATATGCTTATCAGGACATGACATCATTGACACTACAAAAGTGAAGCTTTTCTCTTGGATTCCGGAAATGATATTTGAATTTCAAGCAATGTATTCAGATACCTGAAAGAAGAATTTTGGCTAATGGGGGTTAACACTAAATCATGAGCTCTATACAATACTAAAAACAATGAGTGAGAGTTGAGTAACATGTATCATCCGAGAGGATAGCTAATGAAAAAACATATCCACTTGATATAAAACCTCGATCAGAACGTCCTCATAACATTGCCCGCAGGAAGAGGAGGAGAAGATGCTTCGCTCAGACCTTGCAATATCTTCGCAAGGCCATTTCTTCATCAAATCAAGCTAATGTCACACTTGTCTCAGCCACACCTTCTGGTATGAGAAAATATCATGAAAACACTTTCTTCTACATTAGAGCATCTTCCTCTAGAGATAAGCTTCCACACTAAGCAGTACTACATGTCGTTTATACGGCGGGTATTTGCCATTCCATCTGGATACCAACACAACTACCATTGGCCATTACTATAGATCCAAAATGTCCATCAAGGGTTTGGAGCTTGAGCTATTGCAATGTACTTGTCTACTTGTTTGTCCACAAAATCACGAATCTGCAAATATAAGAATCATATGAAGTGACAATCATCCAGAAACTAGTTTAATGTACATGTCAACTATATAAAGATATTTCTTTTTGTGAGAGCATGTAACCAAGATTATTCACAAGAAGAGTTGACATTACCACCTACACCAGATAGTGGGATTCTAACTGTAAACTTGAAAGGCAAAATAACTATGGCAAGTGATAACTCTGAAAGTTTTAAAGCTTTTACAAACCTTGTTTTTCCGCTTTGAGTCGAGGAATTGTTGAACAGCCATGGCTTTCTCCACGTCTGTTGTATGTTGCATAACCTGATAAAGCCCAAGATTTCAGAAAAGTCTTTTTCTAACTTCGGATAGAAACAAGAATCACAATATATCAGTTCAAGAATTTTGAAGAGTAGAAAACCACAAAGTCACATACCTTTGTTGCTGTCTTCTTCATTATCGACTTGTATACATCCCTATCAATTTTCTTTGCTTTATAGGGGGCCATAAGCAATGATGCAACAAAATCTACAACCCCCTGTTTCAAACGATCAGCACCCTGGGGAGTTTTATGTGGCTTTTTATTCACTGTAACCTGTGACATAGAAGAATCATTCACTCGCTGGTCATGCTTCCAACTAGGAGGGCCTGTCGAACATGCAATCGAATCTACTTCATCCTTAATATGCAAAGCACGATTGAAAAATTCAGGATCTGCAGCAGCAGCTTGAGATTGCCATCTTTCTATAGCCTGATAATCTTTGCAACCCTCACTACTACCACCAGTATCAACCCATGCCCCAGTCAAAATATTGGTATCTGCAGCCCCACTTTCTCCAGAACATTCTCTGAACTTTGAATGAGATACAACCTCATTCGACTGGCTAGGCTGTGAGTAGTTATCAACTGGGATCCTTGAACTGTCAAGGTCCAGGCAGGAGGCAGGAAAATCATACCAATCCCGAACTTTGCAGTTCCTTGAGTCTATCTCTGACATACAATCTTGTCTTCCTAAGGCATTGCCAGGAAACTTTTTCCTGAAATCAGATTCATCCATCTTTGCATACTGCTCTCGCCTAGCAAATTTATGAAACGAGGGAATCTTAGGGAGCTGCAATGAAGAACTATGATAGGCCTCAGAAAATGCCTGCATACACATTTATTAATTTGTTAACAACAAAAAAAAGAGAGTTATTTAATCCTAAAAATCCATTAATTCATTCACTAATTCTAAGATGAGAAACTTGCCTTTGCAGCTGCTTCTGCTGCTGCACGAGCAGCCTCCGCTGCAGCAAATACTGCCTTTTCTTCCTCGGACATAGGCAGCTGGTTATCCTCAAGTTCTCCATCTGTTTTCACATCGTTGCCATTGTTCAGCTTTTCCTTACTTTCTGAATCCGCACTACTCATTTTTCTTCTTATCCTAGAGGTGTTTGTTTGTTTCGATGATTCCATTCCACTTTTAGCTTTTTCTTTCCGGTATAGTTCCAGCCACACATTAACAAGCTGGCTTGCAATGGCACGGATATCACGGCTCGTGTGTGCACAGACCTTTTCTTTGACAGTCTTCCCAATGCCTGCATAAGCATGTTGAAAGTAACCAACTTATAGAAATTTGTAATAAATAACAAGGCTAAAATCACGAAACCGATTGCAAATGGTACCAGGTCTTAATAAAGAACAGACTGCATATGATATCTGAGTTTTGGGACAGGAAGCAGAACTGGAAGAGAATAAACAATACCTGATAGCCGCACAGCAAAGAGATCACTCGTAACTCGAACAAGAATGTGTACACAGTGCCGTAGAAGCTGGGTTCCATTCTTCCCCATCGAATCCTGATGAAGAAATTTTCAATAAGCAATACATTTCAAGAAAAGCCAAAAGGAATTCATGGAACCAACATAAAAGCAAAAGTTGTACTCTTTGCTTTTGTCAAGAAACTAGCTCACTGAGCTTACCAGGATCCAAGAGTTCAGCACTTCAAGCCCTTTTTTTGTACCTGCAAAGGATTTCAAGTTTTCACCAGGTAGGTTAAGCAACTCTTTGGCTAAATGCAGACGCCCAACAGTAGTTTTAGCAGAGAAGAACATGTTCCGTAGCAATGATTGCCTAGCCAACACATTAGACAACTCAACAACATCAAGCCTCTTTATTAGGTCTCTGACTTCATCCTTAACAGATACAGATTTCCTCTGCGCCTTTTCCAATGTTTCTACTTCGGCTGTGTAATCATTTCCAGTCCTGAATATATCAATTATACGCACAGCTTCCCGGACTCCAGTCATCATTGCACCGCCAACAGTGTCAGGATGCTCCTTGCATGTTGCCTCACCAGCAAAAAACAAACAATTGTGAACAGGCCTTCCCAATACATCATAATCTTCGCCAGAAGCACCAATAGCAACATATGAATAGGCACCATAACTGTAAGGATCACTGCCCCAGTCAGTAACTACCGATGCAACAGGATCAGGCACCAGATCCCCACCAAAAAGCTTACGAAGAACCATCATTGCATGGTTCACATGCTCAGACTCACTCTTGTTTTTATAGTCAAAGGCAGCCTTCCCAACCACCAAAGCTATCAGAACAGGAGCACCAACTGTTTTTTTGACATTCCAAAACATAAAGCACTCACCTCTTTGATCTGTTTCTTCAGCAGTTGCCCCAAAATAATCCACACTATCATCCCAAAATACATTTGAGAACTCCAACACAATTTTATTTAGAACTCCAAAACCAAGTTGTTTGATTGACGAATATTTCCAGTCCGGTAAGGGTGGTGAAAACTTAATCGTTTCTGCTTTCAAGCACCCAAGAGGAACAGTTACCAGCACAGCATCTCCAAGATAATCACAGCCATTTGATGTACTAACTCTGACTTTATGCTTGCTGTTATGCCTGGCAGATACATCAGAAGCATAAGATACCTCAGAAACTACATTGTCCAAACGAATGTCAAGCCCTTCTGCAAGCGACTCAACCACTCTGCTGTAACCACCCTTAATCATAGCATGTGGCCCTCCAAACCCCCCATAAAACTCATCTTGATTCCAGTGAGGAAGCGACACTTCCTTAAGGACAGCAGCACAACCATATTCTGTATGAGCAAAATGCCAATTCATAACTCGTCTCTCCAATGGATTCAAAAAATCATCTTTCAAGCTTCCATCCTGTGTAAAGGTGCTACTGATGCCTGTTGTTGAAACATGAATTGATTTGTCAAGCCCAATTCTTTCAATGTTCACCTTGTCATGTGGCATCCTCAGCCGTTGAAGACCATATTCTAGACCATCTTCAAGAGACATTTTATTTGCTCTTTCCTTGCCTATTTCCTCAACAAGCAAATCCACATCATCAATTAGACTGTTGAACTCTCCTTGCAGAGCATCATCTAATTCTGGAGGAACCTTTTCCCCTGTTACAGTATCATAAAGAGGACAGAATCCATGCAACACACTCAACTCCAGGCCTAATTGATTACAGACCAATACTGAAGGATCTGGCATTCTTTCAGATGGCACATCAGCCTCGGTGCCGGTAATTATGCTAGCCCCAAGATCCACAGGAACTGAAAGAGACGACCGATCTGTAAATACGCGACCACCTACTCTACTCCTTGCCTCAAGAACAGTGACAGAAAAACCTTGGCGCTGCAAATGACGCGCAGCTGTTAATCCAGCAGGTCCAGCTCCTATAACTATTACTTTCTTCTCATCTTTGACCCCACATTGAACAAGACCCCTTCCTCTCGTTTGATTACTTGCAGAGGAGAGTGTGCTAGAAAAATCAGGCTTAGCTACTGAAATCGTTTCAGGATGCCTTTCAACCTTGGCTAGATTACCATCTGCTTGCAAAGCATCTATGCTGACAGATTGTTTGCAATCATCAATAATGCTTGTTTTGCAGGTAGATCCCATCATTCCTGAAGTCGCACATCCTAACAGTTCTATTTCACCATTGTGAGCACATTTCTGACCCTCACTAGTCGATTCAACGGCTTTGGCCTGACCAAGGATAAAAGCGACTCCGTCTTCAGAATCTGCAACAGAAGCCATGGAACTTTCTTCAAGCTTTTTCCCGTGGAAGAGATCGTAGTCTTGATTAGTCGAAGATCCCCCCATCCCCCTCACGGATGAAATGCCAGCATTTATATAACCCTGTAAAAAAAGACCATCACATACGGACCATAGGAAACCAGCATTCATTCTCTTTTCTATAGTGCATACAAATTAAAACAAAGTTAAGAAAAAAATTAAGCAAGGAGAATACTATGACAAGATAGAACAACACAAAACAAACGGCAAAGACTTACTCGCTGGTCAAGAAACTTATAAACCTCTCTGATAAGGGAAGCTGAAGGCAATTCACTATCAGAAGGGTTACTGGCAACAACACACTCAGTGACAGGTAAGATTCGGCTGACATTTTTACTCCACCGACCTAAGATAGAATTCCTGTATCGTAATAGATATCAGTTCTGATAAAAACAAACAAAACCAAGGGATTAAGAAACTCTATAAGAGAGGGAATGAAACAAAAATTAAAACTTAGAATAACAAAAATAGTTCCAAATAAAACTGATGAACATAAAATGGACAAAAAGCAACTCAAAAATCATTGGATCTCATTAGTAGGTCTGTTTAACAATACATCACAGTATGAACTCAAGGTTTCCAACAAATGAAGAAGGGAAAATCGGGGTTCACATATCAACGTATATCCTTCTTATGAGATCTTAAGAAAAATAAATTCTATACAAATTAGAAACACCAAAACAATGTATTTGAATGCTTAACTGCTATTGAAAAGGAAACTAACCTGCAAACTAAGTACTCCTGATGGCTACCTTTGCGCTTCAACACCTCCTTAAGTATAACCTTCTCAATTGGACTTACCGAGTGGGCTTTTAGTCCAGCTGCCACCGCAGCTGCTCTACCGATTTCAGTGTCCTTGGAATAAATTGGAAAGGAATCACACCTGTCGCTTCCTTTAAAGGACTTGTCACTTTGACAGTCAAGAAAGCCTTGCTCATTCTCCCAATTCGTGTCTCTTTCATACACCATGTTTTCAAGCTTACGCTTTCTAGCAATGCGCTCTGGGCGTTGGAAGGTGGATGGCTTCCCAGAATTAGGCAATGAAATCGCATCACCCTGAACACTTTCATCTTCACAGGGAGATATAGCCATTAGGGAAGCTTCGGCAGATCCCTCTCTGAGAGTATGGGCTTGAATAGAAGCATCGTTGTGTGAAGTATACTTGCACTTCTGACAGATACCAACCTGAGGATTAGACTCTAGGGAACCATCCTCAAGATTAACTTGGATGCCACAATCACACCTAACTAAGCTTTTCTCTCGGAAATAACCAGACTCCGAAACTGGCTCTCCCAAGTGCATGTGCCGATCAGAAGCAATAACTGAAACTTCTTTTTTATCAATAGGAGAACAAACTTCAGCCTGGACATTTGACACCCCGGAGAACTCCATAGCCTTCTCGTCAGATACTGTCACCGGGATCGCATGCCTGGGAGAGGCTGCCTCATCCTTACCACAACACTTATTCATGAGAGTTCCAGCTTCTGAAGAACACTTTTCAATACAGCTAGAAGCAGCATTTTTCGAGATGCAATCCCCTCTTTTATTCTTCATGCCAGAATCTAAGAGGGTCTTGTGCGTATAACACTCTGACGTTGAATCAACAATCTTCTCGACTGAACTGTTATCTAAACATTCCCTACGCGATAATGCAGCCAATGGCTTTGAGCCTAACAGTTCCTCCCCAACTTGGGCAAAATCTTTCATTGACCTTGTTCTCGATTTAACATTTGGTTGACGAGCTTTATCTAAGCCTTTTTCCTTTACAGTACCATCCACGCCAACCTCAGATACACCATCAACCATATCACGACCTTCCTCAATCGATTTCAAAACAGAATTTTTAACAGTATCAACAGGAGAAATATCATTGAGGCTCCTAATCTTTGGGATTCCAAATCCAACACCTTTCTTCGAACCCTTCAATCTCTTCCTAAAACTCGCTAACGTATCACCCATATCCTCCGAATCCTTCTCCACAACATTCAGTTTCTTCCCCTCTGACTCAACCTTCTTCTGCTTAGAACTTTTATGCTTCATAACATTGAAAAAAGACTGAATAGGCTCATCATCATCCGCATCGTCCTCGAACCGAACAGTCTTCGACCCTCTCTTGGAACCAGATTTCTTCCCCTTACTACCATCCATATCAACCTTCCTAATTCCTTAATCCAAATCTAAATTCCAATGTAACAACACTATTCTCAGCCTACGCTTCTTGCAAAATCAAAAAGTTAGGGTTTTTTTAGCAGAGTGAGCTCGAACCCTACAATGGAAATGAGGAACGATTAGGGAAATAAACAGAGCGGAATAGTGATGCACAAGTGCCAATGAAGAGCAGGTTCGTGAACTGGAATTAGGGTTTACGAATGTAGAAATCGAAATCGAAATACCTGTAGTAGGTGAAGAGGCTTCGTCTTCTTCGTGTAGATAGATCTCTGGAAGCAATAATACGCTTTAATGTTCAATAAACCCAAAGGAAGATGGAGGTGGTGAAGAAGAAGCTAGATTAGGAAATCAACCGATTCAAGAGAAGAGATGTATTGGCAACATACCAATCAGAACGCTTCAAAAAGCAGCGTTTCGAAACAATCGCGTCTAGGCCTGGGAATTCGGGTTTAGTCTGACTGAGAGAGAGGGTTTGATTAGAAAATTAGGGATTTTAATTTAAGAAATTCCCAAAAATGTCATTAGATTAAAGTTTTGTTTTCAAAGAAACACCACTTTTTTAAAGTTCCAAAGTTACCACTAAAAATTTCAAAAATGCTATTAATTTTCAAAAGTTTTAGAAATACCACACTCAAAAATTGATTTTTAAGGATTTAAATTTTAGGGTGTGGGTTAATTATCATACAATTAGGATATAGTTTTAGGAAAGATAGTGTTTAGTTTTGAATATTAGAAGTTAATTTGAATTTTGTGATGATATTTTTGAAACTTTAAAAAATTAATGATATAGTAAACTTAAGAATGCGGTATTTTGGAGAAATGTCCATTTATTTTCAGCTTCGTAAATAAGGAAAAGGAAAAACAAATGTGCTACTTCAGCAATCCACATGACGAGCATTTTAGACCTTAGATAGAAATTGAAATTAACGGCTACGATTCACTGTTAAATGACATGTCATCGATCCGCGAGACGGATTCCAAGCACGTGTGCAATATAAAAACCGATGGGGCCCACATAATTTAGTATTCACCCGACTCACCGGAAAACACTAAATCGCCGCCGCAAAATCTCCAATAGTAAATTATGGATCACAACCGTTCTCCAACGCACTTTGCGACGGTGGCTCAGGCAGTCGACGGAGACAACGACGGTGACAACGTCGGAGCGCCATCAAGCCGGCTTCCGAATTTATCGGAAGCTTCAACTCTAACCTATGCCTATTTGGGAGTTTTTATCTCTTTTTGTTCTTAGTCTATTTCATTGTGTCGGTAGGTTGGTATTTGTGGAGGTTGATTCTGAACGAGTTCACTCTTTGTTTCGGAATTGTCTGCGTTTTGAAGCTCTCATCTCACATAATTCATGTTCGAAGGGTTATCGTGGCAGGCATTATTGTCGGAATTCTATCTGTCAGACGAATTGTCGGCGTCTGAATTTACATCTGTCGCTACGGTGATGGAACGAACCAGAAGACCCAACGGACTCAGAAGCTCCTAAAACGGACCAAAAAGCTCCATCTGCAGGACACCATGAGGAGGAGGATATAGATGCATATATATGTCTAGCTTATCTACCTTGTGCTGTAAGGTTAATATCATCTCCCTAGGGCTGCTTGTAATCTTCAAGACAAAAAAGTTTGTACTCTCAGATTTATAGTGGGAGTTGAAGAATAAGAGATTTCCTCCCCAAAAGTACCGAAAGAAAATTCGGTAAAAAACGTGTTGTGTTCTTATAGCTTTTACTTAGTTTAATCGGATCAAAGTAGGTCGAAATCTTAACATGAGTGTTTATCTATCATATTTTTGAGGTCTGTTTGAGTTTCTAATGGGTCGAATCTTTATGACAAGATCCAGCATGAGTAGTAACTTGTTTAGTTTAATTTTTGGTGTAATGCAGAATTATGTTCAATCACCATAATCATAAAAATTTCGCACTACTTCCAAATATATCAAAATTATTGTAGAAAATCTCTTTATCAAAGCTTTTATTGCTCCGAATGTTTAGAAAATAGTGATTCTATCGATGAGTTTTTTTTGTTGGTATACTAGTGGATATTTTAAAATGAATATGGTCAAATATGCAATTTCTAATTTATTGAGTATTCGTTCGTTTAGTATTACAAAAAAATAGTGTTATGATAAATAATTATCTAGATTAGAATAATAAGTATTTGTAATAAACTTTTAAACATATGCAATGTATGTGAGGAAAAAATAGACTGTTTATTGATAAAAAAAAGCAAATAGATTCTCGGTTGCATAAATTATTGTCCTAAGAAATGTACAGAAATTGTAAAAGACCACAATTTTCTTTTTAACATCTTCTTCATTAATAACTTAAGAATAGTTGTAGGGAGTATAATCCTCGTGGAGACCACAATTATGGGTCGGTTTTACCAAAGATGTTGTATTATCTGTTTTCCTTCTCCTTCAGTTTAATTATCTTAATAGACTAAATAATTTTACCTTGCCATAAGAACTAGCTCTTAGAAGTCTAGCCTCATGGTCCAATCATCAATGCGTTAGTACAAAGGTCGATTGCGTTTTCCCACCATCGAAACAAGCTGCTCAAGACCTTTTCTATAGGCAAAAATTGTTTCGGTGTATGTTCATGCTACATAAGACTGATTTCCTTTCGCATTTGTATATGTCACGTTCCTTACAATATTCCCAAACTTTATAAGCTCAGCGTTCGAGCCTTAATGTTTCGAAAACTGCTTTAACAAACCTTCTAAGTGCAAATATCATATAAGCTTCGACGAAAAGTGTATATGTACTCATGCATGACTAAGAGGTTGTGCCAACTATAGATTTGTACAAAGTCCACAATAGGGTCCACAATTTAACTAATTTTTTTTTACAAAGAAACCTTAAATATTTGAATAATTTATAGAACGGATTGTAAAATTTATAAAATTTATAGAAAAAATCCTAAATGTCTGTAATTTTTTTTGAATACGAGGTCCACTGAGCCGGGACTGTATACATCATAAAATTATAGATAATGATAACAATTGCAATTTTTTCGACTGTAATTATAAGTATGTGGGTTTATTTTAGTGGAAAAATCCTCTAGTAAATCTTCTAATTACTCAGCCAGTTGTGTGTCAGTTCTAAACTAGAGCCCCTCTGCGTTGAATGTGTTAGGTGGAATGATGGGCCCTTTATTCCCCCACTCTTATTACTACTATTTTACCAAATAAACAAAATTATCAATGCCAATTATTTTACTTTCAAAAACTTTTGTTTTTTTCGAACACAGAACAATTTTTCTTGTTAAAAAAAAGAAAGAAGATGCTTTTCTTTCGTAGCTTTATGCAACGTTCAGTCTTTTTAAAGTTTTTCGGTATCTTTTTTTGACACATACCCAACGAAAGACACTGAACCATTCTCACCTTCCATCACCCCCACTCGTACTCTCTCTTCCGCCGCCGTCACCAACCACCGTAGGGTTCCGACCAACCGTCGCTTCATTTCTTTCACCGTTAGAAAAAACCGAGTGATCGGAATTCGATTTTCAGATCTCCATTTTCGAATTGATACTCAAAACTTTCTGATTAAGTTGAAGAACACAAGTTCCTCGAAGCTGCATTTCTCTCCGATGTAAGTTTCCGGCGATTTTAATCGGAGCTTTAGCTATTTTCCGACATTTCATTGTCGTCTCTGTCTTGTCATTGTGATTTTAATTGTTTTTTTAAAATAATTTTGTCTTCAATTTTGTGTGTCGGCAAGCTTTACTTTACCTTGTTGTTTTTCCTAATTTGGTAACCTACTTTTTTAGACGATGCAGCTTCTGAGTTTTTTTTTCCAGAATACCTTATCGCTTTTCCTCTTTGAGCTAAATTTTGCTTGACTTTTTCTTCTTTTAGATCTTTATTTGTCAATATCGAATTTATCATGAATTTATTAGGCTTTTTGCAGTTAGTGTAATGCTCAGGGTTTTTTCAGATCTGGTTCCATTTAATTGCATGTGTTTGTTTTTTTGGCTTAATAAGAAGTTTAATTTGACTAGAGATAGTAAGAGCTATACTCTGATTCTCTTCTCTTTTTGTCTATGGTTAGTGTTTATTGGACTCACATTTGTGAATAATTTTGATAGATTGATATGGACCGACGAAGTTGGCCATGGAAGAAAAAGGATAAATCAATTCTAGTGATTGAATCTGTCACTGATGCTTCTAATTCTCAAGTTGAAAAGGTAAATTTTGAAATGGAATTTTCTATTGTTAGTTCTTTTGTTGATTTTGATATTTTTGTATTGGATAATTAGGAAACTGTGAAGAAGCCAAAGTATGTTCAGATTTCTGTGGAGCAGTATACACATCTTACAGGTCTTGAGGAACAAATAAAGACGTACGATGTTCAGATTAAATCGTACGAGGATCAAATCGAAACTTATGAGGAGCAAGTAAAGAAGTATGAAGAACAGGTGGAGGAATATGATGAGCAGGTTCAGAGTTATGCAGAACAGGTACAGAAACTGAATGAGGATAATGAGGATTTGAATGAGAAACTTTCTGTTGCGAATGCGGAAATAATTACTAAAGAGGCCTTAGTGAAGCAGCATTCCAAGGTCGCTGAAGATGCTGTCGCAGGTAACAGAAACGTTGCTCTTACTAAAATGATGCAAATAGACGGAAAGTTTTATTAGTCTTTTCGTGCAGGTTGGGAAAAAGCTGACACGGAAGTTCTGACGTTGAAAAACACATTGGAATCTGTTACGCTCTCGAAACTAACGGTTGAGGATCGTGCAGCACATTTAGATGGTGCGTTGAAAGAATGTATGAGGCAGATACGGAACTTGAAGAAAGACCATGAAGTGAAACTGCATGAAGTTGCTTTAAGCAAGACAAAGCAAATCGAAAAGCTAACAATGGAGTTCGAGAAGAGGATCTCTGACTACGAACAGGAGCTACTAAGATCTGCTGCGGATAGCGATGCACTATCAAGAACTTTGCAAGAACGGTCCAACATGCTGTTAAATATCAGTGAGGAGAAGTCACGAGCTGATGCTGAAATCGAGCACTTGAAGAGCAATCTAGAAATGTGCGAAAGAGACATCAAATCTCTCAAGTACGAACTCCATGTAAATTCTAAGGAGCTGGAAATACGCAATGAAGAAAAGAACATGTGTATTAGATCAGCAGATTCTGCCAATAAGCAACACTTGGAAGGGGTAAAGAAAATAGCTAAGCTAGAAGCAGAATGCCAGAGGCTACGAAGTCTTGTGCGGAAAAAGCTTCCAGGCCCAGCTGCACTTGCTCAAATGAAGCTTGAGGTTGAGAACTTAGGCAGAGAAAACGGTGATTCCCGAGTAAAGAGATCTCCTGTCAAGGCTTCTAGCCCGTGTAAGTCTCCGAGAGGATATTCATCTTCCGGGTCAGAATTTTCTGTCGATAGTTCACAGAAGTTTCAGAAAGATAATGAATTTCTAACCGAACGACTACTTGCAATGGAAGAAGAGACAAAAATGCTGAAAGAAGCTTTAGCAAAGCGTAATAGCGAGCTGTTGGAGTCACGGATTCTTGTTGCGCAGAGTACTAGTAAGCTCCAAAACTTGGAAGCTCAAATGCAGCAAAATAAAGTATGTCCAAATCTGAATACGAGCAATCCATCAAGCTCAATCTCTGTTTCTGAAGATGGGAATGATGATTCTAGAAGTTGCAATGGATCGTTGTCAACAACCCCATCACAACAGACCAAGAAAGAGGAGACGGCGGCATTGGAGAAGACTGAAAGTATTAACAGTCATATGGATATAATGGATGATTTTCTTGAAATGGAGAAGTTAGCTTGTGTGCCGAATCAACCTAGCAGAAACGGTAGCATGGATTCTTCAAGTGATCAAAAGTCTGAACTGGTGAATCCTGAGGCTTATACCGAATTAGAGGAAGGTGATAGAGGTAGTAATCTGGCCGTGATGGAACTCAAATCTAGATTATCCAAGGTTCTTGAATCTGTATCTGCTGATGCTGACCTAAAGAAGATCGTTAGTGATATAAAATGCATTTTCGAAGATGTGAATGGTTGTGACCAGGACAAACTTTCTGATGTGCAAGAAGGGACTGATTCAGTCCCGTTGGAGGATTGTCATTTGGCGAAAGAGAGCGTCCAGAAAGATTTGACAAATGCTGTTTCTAAGATTCATGATTTTGTTTTGTTGCTAGGAAAAGAGATAAAGGACGGTCAGGACGAGGGAAATGATCTTGCTGAACTGATTGAGGGATTCTCCATTACGTTCAGCCATGTTTTAAGCAGTGATAAAAATTTGGACGATTTTGTGTCGAATCTTGCTAATGTCTTCAAAGAGGCCATGGAGCTGAAGGTAAATATTAAGGGTCTCACTTGCTCCGACGTTGAAGTTCTGAGTCCAGATTGCATAGATAAGGTTGCATTACCTGAGAGTAAGGTTGTAGATACAGATCCATCGCAAGAAATATACCAAAACGGATGTGTCCACAACGAGCCAGGGATTCCAGGGGACGAAAACAGAGTTTCAGAGTATGATTCAAACTCCAAGATACAGGAAATAGAAGAGCTGAAGTCAGAAAAAGAAAAGATGGCAATGGATATTGAAGAACTGAAAATTCAGTTACAAGAATCGGAACAGCAGTTAGCTGATGTTAGATCGCAGTTAGATTCAGCTCAGAGGTCAAACAACTTGGCGGATACACAACTCAGATGTATGACTGAGTCATACAGATCACTTGAAACACGTGCAGCTGATTTAGAGATCGATGTGAACCAGCTTAAGGAAAAGGTACAGAGTTTGGAGAATGAGCTTGAAGATGAAAAACGGAACCACCAAGAAGCCATTGGGAAATGCCATGAACTTGAAGAACATATTCAAAAGTAAGTAGTATCAGCTTTACCAAAATGTGCAAGAGCCTGGATCTTAACTTACTTTTGATATGTATATATTTCAGAAACACTTCTTTGATTGCTGAGGATGATGAAGAAGGTGATATCAAGACCAAACAGGTAATGTTCCTCAATGTTTCTCAGATTCTTATTTCAATGCCAATCATGAAAACCTTCTCAAATCTGTGGGTTACATCAAGCATATATTGGTGCTTGATGATTTGAGAAAAGAGAAGGAAACAACAAAAAGAAACTAACATGAAAATATGTACAGGAGAGAGAGTTAGCAGCAGCAGCAGAGAAGTTAGCAGAGTGTCAAGAAACCATGTTTGTGTTGGGAAAGCAGTTAAAGTCCTTACAGCCACAACCTGAGCAAATGAGGTTACCACAAAGAGAGAGCGAGTCGTATTCCGAGGAGGAACTTGGTACTACAACTACCTCAGTCTCCAAGAACATTGCATTAGACGAAAGAGACTTTCGGGTTAACGATATCCCTGGATTTATGGAATATCCAGAGAGTAGCGATTTGATGAGATCACCATCACCAGTGGGTTCAAGGCTTTCAAGGTCAGGTTCATCGGGAAATCCAACCCCGGAGAAAGCCTCTAGAGGAATAAGCAGGTTCTTCTCCTCCAAATGAGGATATTAGCCATTGGAAATAGAAGAAAGAAGAAGATATGTATGTGATTCTGAGGATGTGTACATGATATGTGATCAAAATACTCGACTATACTTTGGTGTCTGCTCATTTGACTTTATAATGACTATTGCTCTGTGTTTTGAGGTGTTTATGATTTGTCTTTATTGTTGTCATAAGAAACACAAACCATATTGTCATTACAAATCCAAACTATATTGTCTTAACATACACCAATATGCAGGTTGGATGAACTTAACCTCAGGTTGGATTTTAAGTTGTTTATGTTCTTAACCTCAGGTTGGATTTTAAGTTGTTTCACAGCAATACAAAGGAGACAGTGGGGAAACGAGGGACAGGTCGTGTCATGAGTCAGACCGAAATGCACCATGTAAAGTGGACACTCCTTCCTTGAAAATTGTAACTTCAGATACTGATGTAAGTGTAGATTCTACATAAAATGGTTTTGGTTTAGTCCGGTCATAATCCGCATGTGATTAAGTTAAGTTTTGTTGTGTATTGCAGTTAAAAGCAGATTACTGGTTCGAGTCGGAGGCAGATGTAAGCCTCACAGATTTATGGAGCAACTTTAATTATTGAAACCCTAATCTTGGTGAGAGGATGAATAAGGGAAGGTGTCGTTAAAACTTTCAATTCAATACAATTTTGTACATGTTTAGTTTTACTACGCCTTTTGAGAGCCTGAAGAATCCTAATAGTTTCTTGTGTTTTATAATAATTGATGCAACTTTCTGATGTCAAGCGATTCAAATTATGTGATAATATATAATAACTCTTTTAAAATGATTTTGGCCTATTGGGTGTCTCAAATCTAATCGACAACAACCTGCATAAAGCACACATCTATGGTTTGTATTTAAGTTTCGAAATATTTGCCATTTCATAGGATGGTTTCTTGGATCACAAGAAACACTTCATTCCTGCCAAGGACTATCTTAGTTGGATTACATATCCTATCATGTTATAAATACAAAACGAAGTTCTGACAGTGTTCTTTCTTTTGTTAAAAGGGATTTTCTCAAAACTTGTATGCAATTGAAGACTAAACCCAAAACTTAGCAAGGTAAATATAAAAAACCATGTTCGATATGAAACGAGATTTGCCCTCAATATTGTTCATATTACTTGTGCAACTGTTGGAACAAACTGAACCAAATCATCAAAATCCGAACTCAACACTCGCACAGAGTTAGAGCTAATGTACAAAACTAAGCACAAAACTTGAATGTCATAAGAGGAAACCGCCTATTCTGCTGGTTTGATCGTGCCTTCAAGCCTGTTGATCATGCGAATGACATACAGAACTTGATCAACAGTAAACTTACCCGCTGCGAGCTCAGTATCGAGTCTCAAATGACACAACCTTTCCTTAAGAATCATTTCATTCTCCGCCTTCTTGTGGAAGGAGTACATCTTCTTGATGCAGAAAATAGAGAAGAAGAATATACCTCCGCACACAACGCGAGAAAACGCCTCAGCAGCACCATCAGCGGTATAAGACTTCACGACAGTAAGATTTGAATGTTCATTCATAGCCCAGAACGTGAATTTTGTCTTGAAAAAGTTTGACGCATATACAATCTTGACTAAACGTTCAGAACATGCACGGGACTTCGAAGCTCGATGCTTCAACCAACGCGTGAAGCGACAAGAGATTACAGTAATGACATACTTGAAAAGGGTGTCATCAGCTGATTCGGTTTCGGTATTAAAACTCTGCAAGATTTACAGATTCATAATAAGACCAAGAAGATAAAACCAATTGTTGCTCAAAAATCAGTGTCATAGGAAAAGATGAACGCAAATGATACCATGCAGTGAATATCGATGCAACAGCTTCACATAATATTCCAAAAACGAAATGATAATCCAAAACTGAATGAAGAAACATAGCAGCTAAAGTTCAGAACAACATCTTTCAAGTTCCCACCAAATACCATCTCTTAGTTCTCAGGGATATCGATATTGAATATATCATGAGAGAGTATGACGAATAATACCTTCGATGCAGAGTTCACCGACCCTAATCCCTCTCCTGACTTCTGCAAATAACAAAAGCATATATTATTAAAAACCGGTTAACATTAACTATTATAATTTTATGATTAACGGTTACGGTTTTTAACAATGTTTTTAAAACCGGACCGGCGACCGAACCGGAAAAGCTTTTGGGTCGTGGGTTAATATGGTCCGACCGGGTTTAACAGATTTTTTAAAAATAATAATTTTCTATATATTTGGTCAATATTTTTCTTCTATTTATATGTTTATATGTATCCAAATATCAAACAAGCCCTTTCAATTATTACAAACATTTAGAAAAATAAAAACATTTTAACTATTACAAATATTTGAAAAAATTAAAAAAAATAATAGTAAAATTAAATAAATTATAATCAATAACACAATTGTAGCAAATTTAACCATTTTGGTCTAAATCTTTAGACTTTTTATAATCTAAAATATTTTATATGGAAAAAGTTTACTATTTTATTAGATTTATAAAAAAAATTGGATTAAAACTTATAACTAAAATAATATAAATGAAAACTGAAAAAATTTAATTAACAATTTTATTAAACCCGGTTTGATGCGGTTCCGGTTTGATACCGGTTTCCGGTTTTTTGCCGGTTCAATCCGGTTCAATATCCGGTCTAATTAAGATTGGGTTTTTAAGTTAACCCGGACCGGGCCAGTGGCCGGTTCCCGGTTTAATCCGGTCCGACCCCCGGTCCGGTCCGGTTTTAAAAACATTGGTTTTTAACCATTTAAAACGGTTACGAATATGGTTACGGTTTAAACGGTACGGTTACGGTACGAAATACGGTTACGGTTGTATTTTGGCCATGCCTAATTACAACCACAACCTGAGCAAATGAGGCTACCACAAAGACAGAGCGAGTCCTATTCCGAGGAGGAACTAGATACTACAACTACCTCAGTCTTCAAGAAAATTGCGGTAGACGAAAGAGACTCTCGGGATAACGATATCCCTGTGGAATATCCAGAGAGTAGCGATTTGATGAGATCGCCATCACCAGTGGGTTCAAGGCTTTCAAGGTCAGGTTCATCAGGTAATCCGACTCCGGAGAAAGCCTCTAGAGGAATAAGCAGGTTCTTCTCCTCCAAATGAGGATATTAGCCATTGGAAATAAAAGAGGGACGAAGCTACGTATCTGATTCTGACGATGTGTACATGATATGTGATCAAAATACTCGACAATACCTTCGTGTGGTCTCATTTTGTAAGTTTTTTTACATTACTTCGTTCTTATCCTACGTCGTGTGCATTTTATGTCAATGTTTTGTAATTCAACAAAGAGAAAATCCCATTTAAAAAAAAAAGAAAGATCACTGTCAAATTTAAATCTCAACTTCGTTTTGTATTTATGACATGATAGGTATGTAATCCAACTAAGATAATCCTTGGCAGGATTAGAGTGTTTCTTGTGATCCAAGAAACCATCCTATGAAATGGCAAATATTTCAAAACTTAAAACACAAACCATAGATGTGTGCTTTATGCAGGTTGTTGTCGATTAGATTTGAGACACCCCATAGGCCAAAATCATTTTAAAAAGAGTTATTATATATTATCACATAATTTGAATCGCTTGACATATTAGAAAGTTGCATCTATTGTTATAAAACACAAGAAGCTATTAGGATTCTTCAGGCTCTCAAAAGGCGTAGTAAAACTAAACATGTAAAAATTGTATTGAATTGAAAGGTTTAACGACACCTTCCCTTATTAATCCTCTCACCCAGATTGGGATTTCAATAACTTAAGTTTCTCCATAAATCTGTAAGGCTTACATCTGCCTCCGACTCGAACCAGTAATCTGTTTTTAACTGCAATACACAACAAAATTCTAACTTAATCACATACGAATATGACCGGACTGAACCAAAACCATTTTATGTGGAATCTATACTTACATCAGTATCTGAAGTTACAATTTTCAAGGAAGGAGTGTCCATTCCAGGTGGTGCATTTTGATCTGACTCATGACCCGACCTGTCGCTCGTTTCCCCACTGTCTCCTTTGTATTTGCTGCGACCATGTTTGTTCTCAGATATGAACACCGCTAAATATTAGACAAGACTAGACACAAGGCACAAAAGCGAAAAGTACCTTAAAAGGTATACATCAATCGGCCCCATTCTACTCCTAATCACCATCCGGTATTGTCTTTGCGGAAAACTCATCACCTATCATAACAAAAACAGCTTGATTCCCTTTGTGGACACATTTATACAACTGTACACTCATGTGAAAAGCCTCACTAACCTCATCAGGATCTGGAACTTCGATATAACTAGCTGTAGGAGCTTTAATTGCCAGTAGTGTCTGGTTCTGTACCACAGACTAGGAGGTTAGTATGTTATACACTCGAAAAAAACATAAGATGATCTTTATTAACTATTTGAGAAGGACCTGAAAGTGTGGGAGGCTTGTTATATCTTCTTCTGTCATAAACATGTACCTGTTCATTACCAACATTGAGATTAGCAAAGTTCTCTTGGAAAACAAAGATGAGACTCAAGTAAACTGACGAAAACCTTCGACAATTTTCATCTTCCTCCAAGGATCTGAGAGCTTCTTGTCTTTCCCTGAGGATATATAACATAATGACATCTTAAATCATCTGAGGGAGGAAGAATGTCTAAGTCTCTAAATGGATATAAGAACATAAGCAACTAACCTTATAAGTTCATCCAACCTGCTTTCCTCAGATTGCATACTTTCCACTTCTGACTGAAAATGGGTAGAGATGTAACTGGTTAACAGGTTAAGTAATCAGAGATTGAAAATAAGTAACTTTAATGTCAGACTGCCAAGAACATCTCAGATCCCCAACATTTGCAATACAGGGAACTGGTTTTATAGATAGAAAGAATGACTGTGTGGTCGTTTATTCCAATGTAGTAAGCTCTACAACTAACTAGTATATGAAAATAATGCCTGTGTGTCTATGTACCTTAAGCCTAGCGATTTGATCTCCAAGGTCTTTCTGTCCAAGATTGTCAGCACCCCTGCATCAACATCCCGAACCCAAAGTCAGATATACTTCAGCTAAATACGACCATATCGAAGTTAGTAAGAAACGATTCGTATAATTACTTCCAGCGGATATGGTTCTTTGTAGTTTTCTCTATCAACCCAATTCCTTCAAGTACATTTGTAATATCGTATATCCTTCTTTTTTGCACCTGTTAAGAGAAACCGTGGGAACATAAGAAAAGATTCTAACAAAATGATCAAGACACCTAATACTTTGTGCATCATACACTCAAGGCAAGGGTTATATAGGTAAGCTTTTGTTAATTAGATATGTTCCACGAGTTGAGACTTAACATTTCTAGCTCAATATTCAAATTCAATCTGCATACCTCCAAAACAACTGCACAATAGTTAAGATCAAGTGTTCCATCCTCAGCTTCTTGGATTAACTTGACGAATTTCTTTGTCAACAATCCTGCGAAACAAACGACACGATGATACAACAACTTACCGATAGAAAGTAACAAAGAAGTAGATGTAATAGCTCTTTGGAGTTACCTAATGAACTGTCGTAACGGCAGTTATTACCACCATTCGGTACACCACTGAGTGCTTCTGCACAATAATCAACCACCACAAATACTGAATACAACGAACTATATTATAACCGCATACCGCAAATCTGAGATTTAGACGGAGATTCAGTACCTCCTGCCATACCTTTACCAAATCCAGCCTTTGACTGTTTAGTAACCATTGACTTGTTTCCTACACGTTTAACAACAACATCTTGAGGAAATTCTTGTTTCACTATTACTTTAGCCATTTCTTTGCTTTCTCCAGACACCTGAGCAAGCGATCCAAGCTGGATTCGCTGATTCTTTCTACTCTTCTGCTGCAAAACATTTGACTATAACCTTAATTCTTTAGCTAACAATTGAAATCAAAAGCAATTCACATCTTGTATCAAAAGAACAAAGTAGCTGCATTTAATAGGTTACCCAAGTTAAAGATATCCAAAATTGAGATCTAAAACCCCAAATCTATAGTTCCCTTAATCACTGAGCTCATTCAATTAAGGATCAAAAACCTAGCTCCGAAATCGAATTGGGAAGAATCGAACAACAATCTGGAGCTGAAGGGTAAAATCGGGAAAAGACTCACAACTTTCCGAGTGATTAGAGAGTAGGACTCGTCCCAGTGAGGAGCAGATTGTGCATTGGGGCGTAACGGAAGCTGGTCAGAGACGGAGAAAGGTCGATTTGTAGAAGAAGGAGTAGTCGAAGAGTAGAGCGGATCGGGAGGTATAGATTCGAGTAGTTCGAAACGGAAAGGAGGTCGGTGGTGGTAAGAGAGAGCCGGATCTTCGCCGGAATTAGATGTAGCGGCCATGGCCGATTCCGGTGATGAGAATTAGAGAAACGAAATTCAATTGGAGGAATCGAATATCTCCGGTGAGAAATTCCGTTTAGGTTGCCGGAGAGAGAGAGATTGGAGAAAGGAGGAAGAAGAGAGAGAGAGAGAGGAGATACGTGAGGCGAGAGGAAACAGCGGGAAGACGAAGAGGGGTAAAATAGTATTTTGGATGTATTAAAACTTGTTAATATCCAAAAAATAAATAAATAATCAAATCATCAAAAAGAGCGGTGGGCGAGAGATTCTGAGACTTCGAATTCTTCCCTAAAGCCGCGCCTAACTTCTTCCGCTTATTATTTAGGCTTTGTATTGGGCTTGGCTTTAAACATGGGCTTGGGTTTCATGGCTGCTAAACAACTCTTCTTTTCTATGTTCTTCTTTGTCAAAAAATTTTGGAATTTCAATGAAAAATCTATCCATTTTAAATCTCTTAATTAAATTTTTAATGTAAAAATTTCTCAACAAAAATATTTTAGTTAATAAACCCCTCAACTATAAGATTAATGAAAGAAACCCTTCAAGTAAAGTTTCGTTAATGGAAAAAAAAAATCTCATTCTAAAGTAATGTCAAGATACTAGTCAACTGCCATTAAATCTATACAATGAAATATGGCTTGTTTAAAAATATTATGTATATTGTATTTAAACATTAGTTGATGAGTTTAAAATGGATCAAGATCTTTCATCAAAATCCTAAATTCTTTTAACAATTTATTTGCTTAATGGGAAATTGGGCGAAATAGTCAAGAAAAAAATTACATCTCATAAAACCTCTTATATGGCTAAATGCTACCATTAGATCTAGGGTTTTTTTTTGTTTACCTTTTAGAGATATTTTTTTTTTATGATTATATGGCAAATTAACCATTTTCTTGATTTTGATGTTTCTGTGAGAATTTTATAACGCTTATGCGAAATGTTTATGAACAAATGATTTTATTTCTCAGCTAATATCGCTACATTGCTTCATAAGCGCTATGCAAAAGCTTTTGGCGCTTATGTGAAACAATTTTTACGACCTCAAAAAGCTTTAGGAAACGTTTCTTATAGCGGTCTTTTTGAAACGCGTTTAAGAGAACCCGATTGAATTAGCTCCACAAAATTATTTAACTAGTTGGACATCATGGCAAATCAAGGTAGCAAAATAAAAATGTTTTAAAAGTCTGTAAATACTAAAGCAAACAAATACACAAACATAAAACATAAAACAAAGACAAAAATTGAGTTTCAGAACAATTCATGCGAAATTAAAATATATAATACCATTGCTAGAAGTCTAGAAATGATGATTACATACCAAGCCATTCGATAACGAGGTCTGCTTCATACATATCTTCTCTGGCAATTGTTCCATTAGGTGGTGGCGGTGGTGCCTCTTGGCGGAGATCATGGTTGGTCGATAGAATGCTGTTGTCTATATGATGATGTGAATTGTCATTGTTGATGTTGCTTCGTTCCTCAAAAGGGTATTGCCTTGGTTGACTCATAGACATTCTTGGGTTATCGTTGTTGTAGTGCTGCAATTGTTGAAATACCGACCCAACCAAATCCTCGGGAGGGTATTGTCTTGGTTGACTCATCGCCATTTCTAAATTATTGTTGTTGTTCATGTGAATTTGTGAACCGCCATTGTTTATGTTGCTTCGTTCCTCAGAATGGTACTGCCTTGGTTGACTCATAGAAATTGTTGGATTATTGTTGTGGTAGTGTTGCAATTGTTGAAATACCGACCCAACCGAACCATTGGAAGCAACAATTGGTTGACCAGTTAAATCCATCTCCAAATTAGGATTGCCATTGTTGTTGCTTCCTTGAAGCACAATAATTTTTTGATGGTATGGATTTTCGTTGTAAGATTGTATTTCCATTACGATTGTTCGAAGGATTTGAGGATTACGCAGTTCAGAAGATACGAAAAACCATTGATCGAGTAAGTAATGGCTTTCATTATCCCTTATTGCGGTACCCATGTTGATCCTTTCCAATGCTTGTTTCACCTGTTTTGTTGGCATGATCACCTTTTCTTTTTAGTTTTATTTCTTTGTTAAAGGTGTGAGAAGAAAAAGTTTACTTAGGGCATCTCCAACCCCACTCTAAATCCTACTCTAAAAGGATGTTTAGAGTAAAATCTTCTCCAACCCTACTCTAATTCCTACACCAAAATAGAGCAACCACTTTTTTTACTCTACATTTAGAGTAACTTTAAATCCTACTCTATTCTAAAATTGAATATTTTATTTATATAAATGTCTTTTATGTTTTTACCTATCTTATTTTTATACATAGAATATATTATTAAAAATATTTTTTTGGTATTGCCTTTTTAATTTTTGACTACATGACTAATAGCCCTTTAACAAAATTATAGAATGATAATTAAAATTCATATTAAAATAATCTTTCACAGAAAATGCAACAAAAAATTTCAAAAAAAAAAAATTATTAATAGAAACTAATGAAATTAAGTTTAATACTTAGATTATATGATTTTGGCTTTTTTCTATTGTGTAATGTTATTTTATTTTTATGATAAATTTTCTATTAAAATATTATTGTTTTGAGTGAATTATTACAAATTAAAAAGAAATTGGTAAATTATATAAAGTTAAAGACTAAATTAAAAAAGAATATATTTAGAATGTTATTTTTAGAGTGAAAAATAGAGTAATGAGTTAGAGAAAATCCCTACTTTAAAATAGAGTTACTCTATTTTAGAGTGAAATATAGAGTTGTAGGTTGGAGATGGTCTTACATGTTTAAATAGAGAGATAAGGTGTTCAAAATCTGTTGGATTTCAATAAAAAAATTGTCAAAACTCAAATGTTGAAAAGTAAATAAAACGCCAAATTTTGAAATTGACTATAACATTATAAAATTAAATAGCGCGCCAAAATTGGAGAAGAAATAAAGAAGCGGCCAAAATTTGAATTTGAATTTGACTAAATTAAAAAAATTTTACATTGACTTCAAATTTACAATTAAAAATTTATTACCTAAAGAAATGTATGATGCATTTTGTTGCCTTAATCAAGATTTTGAACACAAGTTTTTGTATTTATTAGTTTTTCAAAACTTTTAAAATTTTATTTTTATGTTAAGAAAAACTAGTGATAAGTTTGAATCTCTTCTTACCTAATCACCGTACACTTTTATGATAGCAAAACTGGATTTAAAAGTCAAGCACATCAATTTTCTTCCAAAAAAGACTTGGTTGTTATATATACCAAATGAAATTATATCACGTATTCTTGTTCCCTATTAGAACTCTAGACATACAATATATTTAATATTCACGATATACACCAGTTGCTCACAACCAAACCATGACGCTTTGAGTAATCAAAAGATTCAAAACTAATATTATGCATTTTATTATTTGATACCATAGTCGTTATTAGAAAGAATTCGTACATGATCACTAGCTACTAATTTTTTTTTTTTGGCTCCGTGGAAGGAAGTGGACACATGTGTAAACGCATGTATAGAAGTGGCTGGCTTTTGTGTGTATAAAAATATAACAAAATAAACAATATATGTATATCGTAAAAAGGGATCTACGAGAAAAGAGTAGATGACAAGAGAAAAAAGGTAAGACATGTGAGAAGAAGAGGCCATGTTTTGCGGCCAAATCACGAGGGCCACTTTGTGACTTTATCATCTCAATGTTGTATGTTCCGATCTCTTGGCTTCTCCTACTTGCATTTTAGCTTTAAACGCACATTCTCCTAGTATCTTCTCAGTTTGGAACACGTCACTATTTCACTACTTTTTTTCTGTATTTCCAGAGTTTTAGGCATTATGTTCCGCTGTATTTTTGGACCGCGTGGAAACTATAGTTTCTAAATTAATTTGCGCATAATTTTTTTATTGAATATATGCATCATATAGACAAATACAATTCTCTTAAAATGATTCATTTGATTCTAATTAATAACAAACCAAATGTTTCTCTTTTTCAATTATTGGACTTAGACAAGATGCGATACAATACAACATGACATGAGTTTATGCGTTTGCAGAAATTGGATATCCTAGATCAGTGGAATATATTGAACTTGATGTTCGTATATAATAGTTATATGGGTAGTGAGAAACTTATGAATATTAGTTCAGTTCACCTATCTACATGCAACGTTGGAAATTTGAATGTTAAACGATTACTTTACTAACCATTACAACTTTTGAGTTAATAGTTATTTATTAAACGTACGGTTGCAAATGTACGGTAGAACCGTTAGGGATTTACAAAACTCTATTTTTCACATCAAAAAAGACATAGAAAAACAAGAGGAAGTAGAGAGATTCACGAGACCAAAGATTAAAGATTTCTTATCTTTGGTGAAAACATAAAAACAAAAACACAAAATCGATTTCTAATTGTTTGTTTTGAATCTTAGTCTAAACAAGAGAGAATTTTGATTGTCGTATCTTAGAAGGGATTTCATGTAACCTAATTGTCAAAGTACGAGTGGAATAAAATGTGTTGTCTTATTAACATCAAAGAGTACATATATATAGCATTAGTGTTGAGCTTTACAAGATATAAACATAGCCCATATCACAATACTCCCCCTCAAGTTGGAGCATGCAGATTACAAATGCCCAACTTGGACAGTAAATAAAGAAATTGAGGACCACCTAAAGCCTTTGTAAAAATGTCCGCAATTTGATCCGTTGAAGAAACAAATGTTGGTTTAATAAGACCAGCCTTGATCGAGTCACGTACATGATGACAATCTCTTTCTATGTGTTTGGTACGCTCGTGAAAGACCGGATTGTTGGCAATGTGAATTGCCGACTTGCTATCACAATGAAATGGAATAGGTCCAGGTTGAGTAACCCCAAAGAACTCGAGAAGTCCAGTAAGCCATTTAACTTCCTTTGTAGTCCAAGACATGGAACGATATTCGGCCTCAGCAGAAGAGAGAGAGACCGTGTCCTGCTTCGTCGTCTTCCACGAAATAGGAGAGCCACCAAGAAAGAAAATATAACCTGTCAAGGATCGTCGGGTAAGCGGGCAAGCACCGTGATCAGCATCACAAAACGCGGTTAGAACTAAATCTGTGCCAGCTTGGTATAGAAGTCCCTGACCCGGCGCTCCCTTCAAATAATGAAGAACCTTGAGAGCAGCATCCCAATGCTCAGTAGTTGGCTCTTGCATAAACTGTGAAAGAATGTGAACAGAGTAGCATATCTCGGGACGAGTAAGAGTCAAGTAAATCAATTTACCAACAAGGCGACGGTATTGAGAGGGATCAGAATAGGCAGCAGCAACAGAACGAGCAAGCTGATGATTCTGAGCCATGGAAATATTTGTAGGACGAGAGCCAAGTAGACCAGCCTCTGAGAGAATATCTAAACAATATTTCCGTTGACACAAAAATATTCCTTCAGCATTCCGAGCAATCTCAATACCGAGGAAATAGCGAGGAGATCCCAAATCCTTCATATGCAATTGTCAAGAAAGATGAGACTTGAAATCAGCAATAGAAGTCGAGTCATTGCCTCCAATAAGGAGATCATCCACATAAACAAGTATATATATATATATATATATATATATATATATATATATCTCCGTCGATCCATGAACAAGCGAGAAAAGCGAGTAGTCCAAAACCGACTGACGAAACCCGTAGTCCAAAAAAGCGGTTTGTAAGGTACCAAACCAATACCGGGGAGCCTGTTTCAACCCATAGAGAGACTTTTTTAGGCGACAAACCTTGCCTGGGGCAGCCGAAAGAAAACCCGGAGGAGGACGCATATAAACCTCTTCGTCCAAAGTACCATGGAGAAACGCATTATGAACATCCATCTGATGGAGCTCCCAATTGCGAGAAGCTCCAATATTGAGAAAAGTCTGAACCGTAGTCATCTTTATCACAGGAGCAAAAGTCTCATTATAATCAATACCCTCTTCTTGACGATTTCCAAGAGCAACCAAACGCGCCTTATGACGCTCGATAGTACCATCGGAATTAAATTTGATCTTGAATACCCATTGACACCCAATAGCTCGCTTATTTGGTGGGAGATCAACAAGTTCCCAAGTATCATTATCCTCCAAAGCCGTGATCTCAAAACCCATTGCCTGATGCCATACGTCAAACTCCATTGCATCTTTGAAAGTACGTGGTTCCGTGTAGGCAGTAACATTTGCCATAAACACTTTAAAGGAGTGTGAAAAATTAGCATAGTAAACATAGTTAGCAATTGGGTAGGGTGTACCTGACGGACCGGGAGGAGATTGGAGCGATGAGTGTCTAAGGTCTTGAGGAATCTAAGCTGAATAAGTAACATATGGTTCCAAACGAACAAAACGCTGCTTAGTACGAAGACCTTTGCCTAATTGCTCAACCGGAGCGAGAGGAAGGGTACTAGCAGATGCAGACGCATCGAGAGAAGCAAGAAGCCTCAGAAGCAACTACGCTCTCTACAGGAGCAACCACAGTCTCCACGCTTTCCACAGGAGTCAAAACCACCAGCGGGATAGTCGGAGAACTCCCCCTGTCGTCCATATCCGTACCCAAAGGAGAAGCATGACTATCATCAACTGGATCGACCGGTCTGGGGGATGGACCGGTCGGTCCCTGTTCCAGAACCTCCGTTCTGTTTCCAGAGTCTTGAGGATCGACCGTTCTTGGAGATGAACCGGTTGGTCCACATTCCAGAGCCTCTGCTCTGTTTCTGAATGTTGAGGGATCGACCGAGCTGGGGAAGAGACCGATCGGTCCGATTTCCAGGGGCCGTTGCTGGGTTGATTGGACCACACAAGAAGACTCCATTGATTTGACAGGAGACTCGGCAAAGGGGAAAATATTCTCATTGAACACAACATTGCGAGAAACAAACGATTCCTTCTTGTCAAGATCAAACACTCTCCAACCCTTTTGGTTACACGGATACCCAAGAAATACACACCGAGAAGCACGCTCATCAAACTTCTTTCGAATGATCGTCCCTTTATGCGCATAACATAAACAGCCGAAAACCCGAAGATGATCAAAAGAAGGAGGTTGGTCAAATAAAAGCTCATGTGGTGTTTTACCAGATAACACCGACGAAGGTGTGCGATTGATGAGATAGCAAGCTGTAAGTACATAATCTCCCCAAAATTCCAAAGGTAAAGTTTGCTTGAAACCGCAACAAACGTGCAATATCCAGAATGTGGCGATGCTTACGCTCCACTTGTCAATTCTGCTGCGGTGTGCCAACACAAGACGTTTGATGAATAATACCTTGTGAAGTAAACCATGACTTCAAACCCATAAACTCTGACCCATTGTCACTCCGAACCACACGAACATTTGTGTAAAATTGTCGAGTAACCATAGCACAAAAATTACATAAAAGAGTGTTAACCTCACTCTTAGCACGCATCAAACACACCCAAACGGAGCGTGAGTAATCATCAACGATCATCAAGAAATAAGAAGAACCACAAGTAGAAGGAGTGCTATAAGGACCCCAAACATCACAGTGAATTAGATGAAAAATAGCTTCAGCTTTATTATTGCTATCCAAAAAACTCAAATGAGGTTGTTTGGCCACAATACAAATGTCACATGGCAAAGAGAATTGATCCTTAGATCCAATATCAATAAAACGAGACAAATGAGAAAAAGTAGACAATGAAGGATACCCCAAACGACGATGCTACAATTCACACTTCCCAATGTTGCTCACTGAATTAGCCTGGCCGAGAGAAGCTCCACGGAAAAGATACACCCCATTACACTCATCCCCTGCTCTAATCAGCATCCTCGTAGACCGGTCCTGCACATAACAAAACTTATCCGTGAAAACCGCAAAACAAGATTTGTCTTTAAGTAAACGAGAAACAGAGAGCAAAGTATTTGTCAACTGCGGGACATAAAGAACCACAGATAAAGTAACAGAACCACCAAGAAACAATTTTCCATGCTTAGTTGCCAAAGTAAGCGTCCCATTTGGTAAACCAATCAGACACGAGGGAATATCAACAACATCAATTAAAGAGTCAAGAGAACCCGTGAGATGATGAGATGCTCTGGTGTCAATTACAATACCAGATAGATGCGACGAAGAGGCTGAGCGAGGTTGTTGAAGAATGTTAAGAAGTTGATTCCACTGAGAGTCAGAGATAGGCAAACCATCGCGATCAAGAGATGTAATAGGGTGAGGAGAAGCAGCATCCGAAAGCTGAGCATTGTTCGCACGCCCAGCAATTAGAGGAGCACCACGTCCCTTTGGCTTGCCACGACCACGTCCAGAACCGGAATCAAGATAGCCGATGATCTGATAACATCGACTAATCTCATGTCCACTCTTCCCACAATGAGTGCAAGTGAATGAAGGGCGACCAGGAAACGAAGAAGAGGACGAGACAGATGGTGTCGCGCGACACGACTGACGGAGCGACTTGTGCTGCAAAACCGACTGCATCATGGCGAACTTCACTAGCACGAGAGATACTCTGATGTTTCTCTTCTTGCTGAATCAAAGAGTAAGTCGCAGAGAGTGAAGGAGACGGTGACATAGCCAGAATATTCGACCTCGTAGCACCAAATCGAGCACTATCAAGATCCATCAAAAACTGTGACTTCCTCTCCTTGTCACGAAGAGCAATGTGTGCTTTTTGCTGAGCACATCGAGTATTTTCACAACAGCAAGGCGGTATGGGATCAATATCCTCCAAATCATCCCACATACTCTTGAGTTTCCCATAATAAGCTTGAATCGACAAGCCTTCCTGTTTGCAACTACCAATAGAAGATTACAATTCAAAGACGAGAGGATCATTCCCAACCGAAAACTTTTCCTTTAAACTCTGCCATAAATCGTAGGCAGTATCGGAGCAAGAAACAGACGAACGAAGCTCTGGATCGATGGTGTTAAGTATCCAGGCGACCATCATCGAATTGATAATTCCCTAAAGCTTGTACTGATCAGTCCTTGGAGAAGGACGCTGGAGTAGACCATCAATGAAATTGAGCTTGTTTTTAGCATGAAAGGCGTTTCTCATTACCTTAGCCCATCGTTCGTAATTGATTCCAGTAAGCATCACGGTGGAGATGATGTTGCCGGGATCAGCACCAGGAGGAAGGTAATAATCAGACAAAATCCCTGCATCCTTGATGGTAGAAATCGTGATAGCTTGATCATCAGACATCACGACGAGAAGAGAACAAGCAATTGGCTTGAATCGAAATAAAAGAAAGAAAACAAAGGGCAATTGGCTCTTGTAAGAAAGCAACGATCAAAATAAGGAGCAATCGGCTCGTGATCAATTGAAACAAAGAAGACGGCGAAAATCGAACTTGTTGAGAAATTTAGGGTTTTGGCTCTAATACCATGTCAAAGTACGAGCGGAATAAAGTATGTTGTCTTATTAACATCAAAGAGTACATATATATAGCATTAGTGTTGGGCTTTACAAGATATAAACATAGCCCATATCACAATACTAATGCTTAAGAATGGTTAAAATATTCTTTCAGGAAAGTGCTTTCGAGTATGATTCAATCATTATCCAAATTTACTGTCATTACGATCCATGAGATACATATCGCGTACAACATGCAAGACATATTTATTTTTCTTATGAACAATTATAATTGGTCAAGTACGTTCATCCTCTTCTCATTAATGGATGTAACTTTAGATTCGTTTGCGAAAGATGGTGAGTCTCATAATCATAAGATAGAAGCTGACTTGGCTTCCACAATAAGTTGAGTACTGTTCCGTATATGTTTTATACCCTTGTCTCCTTCGCTTCGTGTTTTTCTTCTTCATGATAGTTGATGGATTTCAAACCAAAATTAGATTACTCTTGATTCTTTTGATATATATTATTTTATTTATGTTCACAGGAGATCTGAATTTTTTTTTCACTTTTTCGTGTTTTTCATTTCCACTATCTATAAAATATTAATAGAGTAACAATAATTCAAATAACAATTTTATTCTCATAATAAGTTTACGAAAACATATTAAAAAGTGTTACAGTATTTTTGAAAATTAACTTGGAATAATAGGAACAAAAAAAACTTCAAATAATAGTCTTAATGGTATTATGAAATTCTCCCTCTCGTCCCTCTCCCAAAAATGAAATATAATGTAATAGTATAAGTTTTTAAGAAAAAACAAAAAAAAAAAAATATATATATATATATAATGTAATATTTTTAGTTTTTGTTCGGCGCAACATTTATTTTTTTCCTTGTTTCTTCTTCATTCCAGACGGGATTGGAGTCTTGTATATAGAAGTGGAATTTTCATCTTTGTAACGACATGGTAACTTTCTTATCTTCGCACCAGTCATAAAATATGAAAAGGGACAAACAGAATGGTGGCCAACTCCACTAACCATACATATATGTTTGTATGTCACCTACTCCAATAAAATTAATTCTTTGTTTTTTTTATCACAAGAGAGCGTTTATAAAATCTAAATCTGGATCTGTGTCATTGTTTCGTACCGTTAGATGCGAGAAAAACTATCAAATGTTGGTATGTGCTCATGAATATTAAATAAAAGTATTGTAACTCCAATTTCAGACATCCATAAAAGATAATCAAATTCTATATAGACACGAACGACACAAAAAAAAATTCTATATAGACACGATAGTATATGTTTGAATGAAATTTTGGGTTCCAATAATGGTTATATCGGAACAAATATTATTATTTTAAAGAAGTAAGATATGCTGGTTAGGGGAAATTATCTATCTATTTCTATTGTGTAACACTTGAAAAAACACCGTTATACAGTTATACTCAACGGACTCTTAAAACACTAAATAATTCGAAGAAACGGGAAACAAATTAAAAGCGTAAAAAACACAAAACATCATTGACTCTAAATTGGAAAAAAGAACTCTCAAAATCTCTTAAAAAAATTCAAGCTACATGTCTTTGAGTCCAAAGTTTTGGTAATGATTTAAATGCAAATTTTCTTTTGACTATCCGCCCATTATTTTTATTTCTTATCCCGTATTTTATTAATTATATTTCAGCTAATGTTTTTAAATACCGAATTACTCATTCCTGATATCGTGTTCCCATTTCCAAAATAGCCAATTCTATACGACTCGATTGCATACCAACGTCAAAATAAATATATATAGATTGGTGATTAAATTAACAATAGTAAATTAAAAGTTTATCCAATGAATATTATTACTCTTGCCCAAAAAAAGAATGTATATTATTACTTGTTGGTCAACGATTGATTGTTATAAGTTATAACTAATTATTACAATTAACATTTTTTTTTATGTTTGCGCTCACCTAGTATATATATATATATGTGGACAGGTTGATCCCACATGATCACTTTATCTTCTCGGATCCCTTCCCACCAAAAACATATGCAAAACAACAAAGACTGCGTCTCTCTATTCTACTATATCATATAGTAGAGGCATTCTAATCCAATATTTCCACTCTCTTGGATATTCTCTTTTTCATGGCTCCTCTCCCTTTCTTACGGGAACAAACACAGTCGCAAACGCGTTTGTCTTCAAACCCAAAGAAGAAGAACAAGAAAAAGAAAACTCCCCCACCACCTCAGCCACAAACGCAAACGCAAACGCAAAAACATAAGCAGAAGACAGTATCATCATCATTGTCGTCATGGAGCCAAATAAAGAACCTCCTGAGCTGCAAACAAATCGAAGGGCCACGGGTGCACGACCCATCAAAGATTACTAATCAGGGACCGTACACGTCATCGGCCTTATGTGGCTCCTCTCTTTGTAAATTCAGTGATGTTGTTTACGGTAATGCCCGGGTCATTCACCGCTCCGATCACTCGCCCGAGAGTAGCAATCTCGGTCAAGATGCAGGGTTGTTAACCCGAAAACCCGTCACTCGTAGATCGGCTTCGACGGTTAGATCCAACGGATGTGGCGCTTACACATCATATTCATCTTCCAAGGCGATGCACTTCAGAAAACTCTCTGGTTGCTACGAATGCCACATGATCGTTGATCCAAGCAGGTTCAATAATTATCTTCTACAATATATATTTTTTTTTTAAATCAAAGGATGATCCAGACTTTTTATCACCAGACTAATTTCCGTAGGGTGAGTATAACCGAATAGGTCACTCACCAGGTTTTCTAATGAGAGTAACACTATTTTGACTAGTAAAATAAGTATGGTTAGATAATGCCACGGTTAAATGAAACTGAAACCATGCTTATGAACAAAGCAAGTGCTTCTCAAATCTAGTATTACCAAACTCAATATATGTTCTATAATTATCAAACTCAATATTTGATCCTACCTTAAATCTGAATCACAAATTGTTATGTTAATCATTGACTTATGTAATTAATTATTGTAGGTATCCAATATCACCAAGAATATTTGCATGTGCACAGTGTGGGGAGGTTTTCCCTAAGCTTGAAAGCTTGGAGATTCATCAAGCAGTTCGTCACGCTGGTATGTTTAATTTGCATAATTTTTTATATTAAGTTTATCTTTCTTTAATTTACTTCCTTCAGTGGATGTTTATTTTAACCTTATTAAAATTTTAATTGGTCTCGAAAAGATTAAAGATTTAGTTTGGTCTGTCTATTCCCCCCCCCTCCCTTTTCTCGTAATTGGGGCCATAAATCTGGCATGTCCTGTCGTTGTTTTCGGATAGGTATGTATAGTCGCATATGTATGTTCTATACATTATTTGTATACATGGTAATAAGATTATAATAGTATTAATTTCGTAATCACGTATTAGGCGACAAACAACATCATTAATCTATCGGTCTTTAGATGTAAGTTTTTTCCTTTATGTTTGCGGTGTTTCCTATGTCATATATATACTTTACTATATAGTATCTTCACTTAAAAAACAACACAAATCATCAGTGAATATAACAAATGCTCTTTGGGATTGGTTAACGAGGAAATGAAATTTAATTTGAATAAACCGGATCATATACAATTTTCATTACATTTACGGATAAAATTTTTTCATCTAATTTTAATTTACTAAAATCATAAACTAATAAACATAATTTATTTGTAGAAATATTTTTTAATCACTAAAAAATCGTGACTCTAACTGGTCGACCGGATATACCGAATCCATAACATGTTAACCCCGTGACAGATTGGCCGGACCAACCATCCTGTTTGACATCGGTAGTGCAACTCATACTATGCACATTAGCCATAAAACAAGCATTAGTGCTTACATGCAAGGCCTAACTCATTCTTTTTATTTTTAGCTAATAAACTTCGTGTGAAAATAAAATAATATAATTGTGAAGCGACCTAGCTAAAATAAAATCTTCTAATTAGAATATAAAACATGTAATTCTTTCAAAGGTAAAAATCATTATAATTTCTAATATACAAGAAACTTCAAAATCTTTCATTCCATAAACTTGTGGTAAATTTAAAGATCATCTCTATATATGGTCATTTATGAAGTCATTGTAATATTCTTGTATTTGACAACAGTGTCGGAGTTAGGGCCAGAGGATTCAGGACGAAACATCGTCGACATCATCTTCAAATCTAGCTGGTTGCGTAAAGACAGTCCTATATACAAGATCGAACGGATATTAAAAGTCCACAACACTCAGCGCACGATCCAACGGTTTGAAGATTGTCGGGACGCAGTCAAGTCACGTGCACTTGCCTCCACCAGAAAAGAGCCCCGTTCCGCAGCAGACGGAAACGAGCTCCTTCGATTCCATTGTACCACCGTTTCTTGCTCACTCGGATCTCGAGGATCCACCTCCCTCTGCTCCGCCATCCCTGGCTGCCGCGTTTGCACCATTATCCGACATGGCTTCCATGCCAAAACGGTGCGTTTGGGCAACGTTAATGGCGAAGCATGCGGTGGACCCAAGGAGACCAAAGGCGTGAGGACCACCGCCAGTAGCGGGAGAGCTCACGATGCATTGAGATGCTTTGACCAACGGAGGGCTATGCTTGTTTGTCGTGTCATCGCAGGGAGAGTGAGGCGCGTCCAGAGCGACACGCCTCCTCAAACGGAAGAGGAAAGTATCTCTGCATCGTATGATTCTGTTGCGGGGGCCGCTGGGGTGTACACAACCCTTGACGACTTGGTTGTATTTAACCCGAGGGCCATACTTCCTTGCTTTGTGGTTATCTACAAAGTTTCTGAGTCTTAAAACAAATTTGCATGTGTTTGTTTTTGTTTTATACATTTCTTTGTTCACAATTTTAATTTGTATGTTTAGATGAATATGTGGGGTAGCTAGCTGATTGTAATTTTAGGAAAAAGCTTTGCATATTAATTGTGTACAATTGTGATTCAAGAGTGAAGACTAGTGTCTCTTTCATTCTATGACATTTTTTCTTGTTTTTGTTTTATTCTGATTTTCTTTGCTTTGAGACGTGGGCTGGTGGGTTTGATATTATAGGAGAATCACGAAGGAGTAGCACTATGAAGTCCCGACATTAAATCAACATAACAATACATTTTACTAGGTGGAAATCAATCAATTTATCACCTTTTGATTTTTTTTCTTTTATATTGCCGGATAACTTCTGAACCTAAATCCAAACTAACTTTTAGTTCTATTTGAGACGATTGCATAAGGCAAAAAAAAAGTGAAAAGTAGATTTTCCTCATCATTTTTTTTAATTTGATTTCGCAAAAAAACTTGAATCGCCATCAACGCCTGGTCGAAAAATAGATTGGACCCTACTAAGACAACTCAAACTCGAGCTCTTGATCTATCCGTTCTCTCGATTTGTTACAGCTAGAATCTCATATCAGTCGAAATATGAAAGGGGACGACTTTATATGCTTAGCCGTTTACAATGGTCACAACGTAACTAATAAGTTCCACACTTGTTTAGTGACAACTCACAAGAGTTGATAACCATCTCCTTCCCTTGGAGCATCCACACCAGCACCAATGATATTTGGTGAGTATCATAAAATAAAAAAGTATTAAAAATAAATCAAAATATAATTATTTGCAACATTTTGCACTGATACGTATCAGTCTGTTGAACTCTTTGATACCGTATTATAAGGATATGTGTCAAGCAAACATTGTAAATACTATAATAATAATAAAAGGTTTTGCATCTCTTCTCCGGTGACTCTTGTGCTACCATAAACCGCCGCCGAATCATCGGATCCGATTTCTTCTTCCTCTTCTCTTCACATGCATCCCTCTGTTGCGTTTCCACTGTCTCTGATCACCACTCTCCTTCGATGCCTCCGTTACCGGACCAACCGCCTCTTTCGATGAACACCGCCTCTTCCGCCAATCCTTTCGGTTCCGAACCGATTATGACCCGATCCGCCTCTCAAAGCTATTAAAACAACCATTCCGGTCAATCCAATCAAAATCTTACCGGTTAGGACAACGCGTTTTAGCCTTACCGGCGACGGGTGTATGAGAACCGCCGGTTGATGTGAAGATTAACGATATCGTTGGAAATGGAATTGCACGGATATTGCATAATTTTTGTTATCACTGTTGTAATTATTATTATTTTTTTATTATTTTTAGAAATTGGTCGAGTGATTTTAAGTTTTTACGGATTGTAATATTACATTTTTAAAGGCAATATTCATAGATACCACTTTTTAAAGTTTTTTTTCCAACCATATCACCAATTTTAAAAGTTCCCTAGATACTATTTTTTTTAAATATTCCAAAAATAACACAAATTTAAAATTAGTTTTAAATGGTCAAAACTAAACCCTAAACCTACACCCTACCCCCCAGAGCCGACTTAATTGTTTTTCATCATGCTTTTATATGTCTTCTTCAATTTTACGTTTTTTTTTTGTCGAATCAATTTTACGCTTTATCGGTTTGTAAACATTTAATTTTTTTTTATGAGACCGACACCGGTCTCACCACTGGAGACACATTTATTAACAGTTTCATAATGAGTCTCAAACAATAAATTAATATAAAAGTTAATACTAAAATAATGTTTATGATAATCCAAAAAAAAATCATTGGTGTGCATGCTCTTAGAGGTTTTCTTCATAAAAAAATTTCTGATCAACGATAGAACCTAGAAATGTTAGATAGAAGGACATAAACCTTCAAAGATGACATGAAGTAGCCATCATTTTTCGGTTAAATTCAATATTTTCAGAGGACGACATGATAATTTTCCCCATTTTCTAATTCTCCGTGGCATAAAATAAACTATTCAACAACTAAACTGACACTACAAGAAAACAGATACTTCGCGACTGCGTTTTGCGACTAAAGAAACAGTCGCTAAATTTAGCGACTGTTTTACGACTAATTTGCGACTCACTTGCGACTACAGAAAATCAGTCGCCAAAACGTTGCAACTTAGCGACTAAATATACAGTTGCTATTTAGTCGCTAAATAGCGACTATTTAGCGACTATAACGTAGTCGCAACGATGCAGTCGCAAAATAGTCGCAAATTAACGACTAAATAGCGACTGTATATCGTAGTCGCAAACAAAACCCACGTTTTTTATTCGTCCCAAATTGGGTATACCGGTTTTTGCGACTGTTTATCGTAGTCGCTAATTCAGTCGCGATTCAGTCGCAAATCAGTCGCAATTCAGTCGCAAAATAATCTTTAAATACACACGGCTCATTCATTCTTCCATTCAATCCAAAATCATCTCTCTCTCACGTTGCAAACACAATTTCAACGTCTGCGATCTCACTGCTGTTAATTTACTTCTTCAATTTGTTCTGGTTTATGCGCCTTTTGTGTTGTCTTAGGCAGAGATAGCTTTTTGTTTTATTGATTTGCAGCTCTTAAGATTAGGATCGAGCAGCTCTTGTTAACGCTCTTAAAGTGAGTTTCTTCGATCCGGAGTTATTGTTAACTGTATTGTGTTGTATTTGAAAAAGAAGCATATGGGATTTAGGGATTTCTGTTAGATTTCTATGACTTTTATGTGTTTAGGAGAATAGTTTTGTGCTTTGTATATTGTTTCTCTGGAGATTTGCTGCAATTGCTTTTTGTTTAATTCATAGAACAATTTGGGTTCCTTTTGATTTGATATCAAAAATTCCATTCACATTTTCCTGAGTCTAATGTTTATGGTGTTGTGTTTCTCCATTGCCTGTACAAGCTATTGTTCTATAGGTTATTGATATGGTATCTTTTGAAGTATGATCTTGAATATAATAATTTGGGTTCCTTTTGATTTGATCACTAAAATTTTGTTTTTGCAGTTGCAGCATCAAGCTTTGTTCAGGGATAAAGTCTCAATCTTCTAATATATTCTAAAGTTTGTGTGATTGAAGAGAATTGGAATGCTTACCCAATGAAGACATGTTAAAGGGAGAAGCGATTAGAGATTTCTTCAAGATGAACTGAACTTGTATAGTTTAAGACTTAGATTGAGGTTATGTAACTATGTAAGACTTGTTATGTAATTTAAGAATTAATCTAATGAAACATATTCTACAAAAAAGATTCAAGCAACATTCTGATAATTCACTAATGAAAACATAGTTTTTTTTTGTCTTATCAATCTCCTCTGTATAGGTTATTATTGTTATTCAAAATCAATTACATAAACATTACCAACACACAACTTATAAGGTTTAGATTTATGAAATAAAAAGGTAAAAGTCATGATCATGATCATTCATTTAAAATTCAGGCACAAGATTTGGGGTTTAGGGTATAAATATAAGGTTTGAAAAAAAAAATTAATGTTATTAACAATTTGGGTTTAGGGTATAAGGATATAGAGAGTATAGGGTTTGAAATATATTTTTGTGTTATTAACAATTGAGTTTTAGGGTATAGGGTTTGAATATTTTTTTTGTGTTATTAACAATTGGGGAATAGGGTATAAGGATGTGAGGTATAGGGTTTGAAATATGGTTTTTTTTAACACTAGGGTTTGAAATATGATTCTTTAGTGTTATTAACAATAGAAATATAATAATTTTAAATGGATTAATGTGTTTTTGATTTAGGGTATGGAATTTTGTAAATTGTTTTAAGTATAATCGTTTATGAACTCTAATCCTCTCACTTTATACTAAACATAATTTTGGTATAGGGTTTTGGGTTTTGGATTTGAAATATTTTGTTTTCTATTTCTCAATTACAAGTAAAAAGTAAATTATGTTGTGAATCAAGAGAACGAATGGGGAAGATTGTGTTTATTCATTAATCATAAGATCCTTTATATAGGATTATTACAAGAGAGAAAAGGAAAATTCCTTTTCCTAATGGGAAAAGGAAAGTACATAAAAGGAAAATCCTAATTCAACTAGGATTCATTAAACCGGCCTAAAGACTAAGTGTTAATGGGCCGTAAACGGACCAGAACTAGTTATGACAATCCACTATGATTTATAACACTCCCCCTTGGATGTCATAACTCTAATGGGCTTGTAATACGCTTTGGATGTTGCCTCATTAAAACCTTACCAAGTAAAACCCATTTTGGGACAAAACCGTGGTGAAGGAAAAAGAGTACAACACGTATTACTCCCCCTGTTCTGAACCTCACTGCAAGTCTTTCAAACGACGCATTCCAATCTGATAAGTAAGTTTCTTGAACGTTGAGGTTGGAAGTGACTTGGTGAATAGGTCTGCTGAATTCTCACTTGATCGTACTTGCTGCACTTGAATTTCTCCATCTTTCTGTAGATCGGATGTGAAGAAGAATTTTGGCAGAATGTGCTTCGTCCTATCACCTTTGATGTATCCATCCTTAAGTTGAGCTATACACGCTGCATTGTCCTCGAACAAGACCGTCGATTCCTGCTTACCTTCGGCCATTCCACAATCCACTCTTATGTGCTGGGTCATCAGCCTTAACCAAACACACTCACGACTAGCCTCATGAATTGCCAATATCTCTGAATGATTAGAAGATGTAGCTGCAATGGCCTGCTTCATTGACCGCCAAGATATTGCAGTTCCTCTATGAGTAAACACATAACCTGTCTGGGACCGTGCATTATGAGGATCTGAAAGATAACCTGCATCAGCAAAACCAACTAAACCGTCCTTAGATTGGTTAGTATAAAATAGACCCAAGTCTTTCGTTCCTTGTAGGTAACGAAGAATATGTTTTATCCCGTCCCAGTGCCTTTGGGTCGGACATGAGCTAAATCTTGATAATAAATTCACGGCAAAACATATATCTGGCCTAGTGTGGTTTGCCAGATACATTAAAGCTCCTATGGCACTGAGATATGGCACTTCGGGACCAAGGACTTCTTCAGAGTCTCTCTTAGGACCAAACGGATCCTTTTCTAGATCAAGAGATCTCACCACCATTGGGCTGGACAATGGGTGACATTGATCCATATTAAAACGCTTGAGTACCTTTTCAGTATATGCCATTTGATGCACAAGGATTCCATCATTTATGTACTCAAGTTGCAATCCCAAACAGAACTTAGTTTTGCCTAGGTCTTTCATCTCAAATTCTTTCTTGAGGCATTCAACTGTTTGGACGATTTCACCAGGGGTTCCAAGGATGTTCAAATCATCCACGTAAACTGCTATGATAACAAACCCTTTGTTTGCAAACTTTTTTATAAAAATACATGGACTGATGGGATCATTCTTATAGCCTTCTTTGACTAAGTACTCACTCAATCTATTGTACCACATACGCCCACTTTGCTTCAGTCCATAAAGGGATTTGTTCAGCCTTATGCAGTGTTGTTCTCGAGAACCTTTCTTATCTTTGAGCTCAATACCCTCTGGTAATCTCATATAAATCTCATTATCCAGTGGACCATATAAGTATGCAGTTACAACGTCCATTAACCGCATATCCAACTTTTCTCTTATAGCCAGACTTATCAAAAATCTAAAAGTTGTAGCATCCACCACAGGGGAGTATGTCTCCTCATAATCTATTCCTGGTCTCTGTGAGAATCCTTGTGCAACAAGCCGTGCTTTATATCTCACGATTTCACCATGTTCATTTCTTTTCCTCACAAAGACCCATTTATGTCCAACTGGTTTAATCTCATAGGGTGTCCGAATTATTGGACCAAAGACATCCCTTTTCCTTAAAGAATTCAACTCCACGTTTATAGCTTCTTTCCATTTAGTCCAATTTTCACTCTGAGTGCACTCATATATCGACGTGGGTTCTAGATCCTCCATAAGTTCAAGTGCTACCTTAAAAGCAAATATATCATCGATTTCCACACACTTTCTATTCCATTGTATTCCAGACATAACATAATTCATTGAGATCTCATTATTTTCAGGAACGTCAGAACCATGAAACTCGGCGTCCCGAGTCTCATTGCTTGGAACTATCGGTTCAGTTATGTCTGGGGTTCCATCAGATTCCTCAACCACGATTTCAGCACCTTTCTTTCTTTTCCGAGGATTCTTATCTTTGGAACCTATTGGCCGGCCACGTTTTGAGTGTGGTTTAGATTCTGTAGCAACTTGATTGTGTCCCTCTTGAACATCAATTCTAATCGGTGCATTAACAGCTGGTATGTAAGACTTAGTTACTCTTTTCGGGTCAGCAAAGGAATCTGGCAATTGATTAGCTAGCTTTTGTAAATGTATAATCTTTTGGACTTCTAATTCACATTCTTGAGTCCGAGGATCTTGCCATTTTAAGGACGTTTGATTCCATATAATTTCCTTTACCAGTCTGTTATCTCCTCCTAATGTTGGATAGACAGATTCGTCAAAATGACAATCTGCGTACCTGGCCTTAAACAAATCACCCGTGGTTGGCTCAAGGTACTTAATGATAGTAGGAGAATCATATCCAACATATATCCCCATCCTCCTTTGAGGTCCCATCTTTGTTCTCTGTGGTGGTGCAATAGGCACATAAACGGAACATCCGAATGTTTTAAGATGGGATATGTCTGGCTCTTGACCCGTTATTAACTGTGATGGGGAATATTTATGTTCACTAGATGGCCTGATACGAATTAGCTCTGCTGCATGTAAAACTGCATGTCCCCAAGCTGAGACCGGGAGTTTTGATCTCATTAGCAACGGTCTAGCAATCAACTGTATGCGTTTAATAAACGATTCAGCCAAACCGTTTTGTGTATGTACATGTGCCACAGAATATTCAACACTTACCCCCATGGACATACAATAATCGTTAAACGCTTGGGACGTAAATTCACCAGCATTGTCAAGACGTATAGTCTTTAAAGGAAAATCTGGAAAGTGTGCTCTTAAACGTATGAGCTGGGCAAGCAATCTTGCAAATGCCACATTTCTAGTTGATAATAGGCAGACATGTGACCATCTCGTGGATGCATCAATAAGGACCATAAAATATCTAAACGTCCCACAAGGTGGGTGTATTGGTCCGCATATGTCTCCTTGAATTCTTTCCAGAAAATTTATCGTTTCCTTAGTCACTTTGATTGGTGATGGCCTAGTAATGAGTTTCCCTAGTGAACATGCTTCACACGTGAGATTCTTTGGGATAACTCTCCTTTCTTTCAAGGTGTGCCCATTAGTACTTGCTAATATCTTTCGCATCATGTTAGCACCGGGATGGCCAAGCCGGTTATGCCAAAAAGTGAAATTCTCAGTAAACTCTTTGTTTACCATAGCATTTGCTTCTATCATTCCGATCTTAGCACAATAAAGGCCCACAAAAATGGCAGGTATAGTCTCTAGGACTTTCTTATAGCCATGGACGGTTTCAAAGATTTGAAGGAATTCTTTGTTATTCTCGTCCTTAGTTTCAACATGAAGACCATTCATTCGAATGTCTTTAAAGCTCAATAGACTTCTCTTTGAACTAGGTGAATATAACGCATTAGAAATTTCTAGATGCGTGCCCTTAGGTAATAAAATATGGGCTTGACCGTGGCCTTCAATTAAATTTGCTATACCCGCAATTGTGGTTACATTTGCCTTTTTAAGTGTAAGATCAATGAAGTATCTCTTATCTCTTAATATCGAGTGGCTTGATCCACTATCCACAATGAACACATCCATATCGTTCATACTTCAAAAGAGATAACAATAGATACTTTTAAATAACACTCTTTCATTCCATAAAGTTTAATAGAAAGCAATAACACAAAACCAAAGTATAAAGTGTAAAACGTAAAACAAGCAAAACACAAAACACCAAAACAGAAAATCAAAATCAATCACTTAAGTATATCTGAGGTTTCAAAATTCATCAAGTCATCTTGCTCATGATCGAAATCTCCTTCATTATCATGCTGGATCATATGAGTTTCTGGATTCTTCCCTTTAAGGCTCTCTTGATAGAGTTCAACCAGATGCTTGGGAGTCCTACATGTCTTAGCCCAATGATTACTCATTCCACATCGATGGCAAACTGATTTTGGGTTTGATTCTCGTGGTTGAGAAGTAATACCACGGTTATTACGATCATAGTCAGTTCGGTATCCGCGTCCTCGTCCTCGCCCGCGGTTAGAATGATCGTTATGGAATCCGTGGCCTCGGCCCTGACCTCGGCCGTATGGATTAAAATGGCCACGACCACGTCCTTGCCATCTACCCCCACGTCCATGACCACGATGTCTATAATCACTTTGGACGTGGTTAATTTCTTTCTTTTCATCTGTGGCCACATTCGCTTCAGGAAGTGGGGCTGATCCAGGAGGTCTCATCTCACTGTTTCTCATTAGCAGTGTATTATTCTCCTCGGCTAGTAATAGACATGCTATAAGCTTTGAGTATGTCTCAAAACCTCTTTCACGGTATTGCTGTTGAAGCAACACGTTATTAGTGTGAAAGGTGGAGAAGGTCTTTTCCAACATGTCTTTCTCAGTTACCTTCTCACCACATAGTCTCAATTGAGAAACTATTCTGAACATAGCCGAGTTATATTCTTCCACGGACTTGAAGTCCTGGAACCTGAGATTCCTCCAATCATAATTGGCCTTTGGTAACAACACCGTTCTATGGTGGTCATATCTTATCTTTAATTCTTTCCAAAGGTCCAAAGGGTTCTCAATGGTTAGGTATTGATCCTTGAGACCCTCAACAAGATGATGACGAATGATCGATATCGTTCTGTATCGATTCCTTTCATTCTCATTATTATCCTCAATGATACATTCGCCAAGTCCTTTAGACTTTAGATTTATCTTAGTATCCAACGCCCACTGTAAGTAATTGTCTCCGGAGAGATTGAGGGCAGCATAATCCAAATTGTTGATTTTCGACATCTGAAAACATTCATCCTATTCTCTAAGAACTATAAGATTTTAAAGTTTATGCATATGATGCAAAATAGGTCATGGGTGCTTATATAAACGGGTACGGATGCATGATGCTTATGAAACCAGATTTTTATGTTTAACAACCTAACATAATGTTTTTATATGCTCATGATGCAAGCCTAGTATTCAAATTTTAAACCGTATAATGATATGACCGGATTTTAATCAAGCATGTTATGTCTATATGATGCAATCAGTTTCAGTTTCATGTTTATCAATCAACGAATCAATCCAAACAAGCAAACAAACAAACGAGTTCAAATAAATATGCAACCAATTTTGGACAGAGTGTTTACTGTCGATCGACGGGTGATTTGTGTCGATCGACACAGTTTAATTCAAACAACAAATTCAGGCAGAAGGTTACGTGTCGATCGACATAAAACTAGTGTCGATCGACACGGATACAGATTATGCAATCGGTTTGGATTTTAATTGAATTAGGTTAGGGTTTCAAGTTAGGGTTTCAAGTGATTACGAATCATGAATCAATAAACACAATCAAGCAAGCAATAACAATAACAAGCATGATTTAGATTAGGGTTTCTAAGATTATCATGAATCTAGGTTCTTTAGATTAGGGTTTCTTATTGTTTACCTTAACCTCCGTGAGTCTTCTAGTTCGCCGTAACCGTTGATAGGCTGTATGAACTTTCTTCTAGTTCGCCGTAACCTTAAAGGCTGTATGAACTATGATTTGAACAGTAACGCCGGATGAACAGTAATCGTCGATGAACAGTAATCGTCGATGAACAGTGCGCGATGAATAGTGCGCGATGAACAGTACGCGATGAACAGTACGATGAATAGTAACGATGAACAGTAATCGCGTTTTTTGTGTTTTTAGGGTTTAGGGAGCAACTCGTGCTGATAACGTGTTGTGAATCAAGAGAACGAATGGGGAAGATTGTGTTTATTCATAATCATAAGATCCTTTATATAAGATTATTACAAGAGAGAAAAGGAAAATTCATTTTCCTAATGGGAAAAGGAAAGTACATAAAAGGAAAATCCTAATTCAACTAGGATTCATTAAACCGGCCTAAAGACTAAGTGTTAATGGGCCGTAAATGGACCAGAACTAGTTATGACAATCCACTATGATTTATAACAAATTAAGAAATATTGTTTAATGAGTTTTGATATAGATTTTTGGCATTTTAGAGATTTATAAATGTTTGATTCCAGATTTTTTTTTTTTTTTTTTTGTCGGTGATTCCAGATTTAATATGTGATAATTACAGTTAAACTTTGGCCAAAATACTAAAAAATTAGAAGTAGGCGCAGAAAAAGAATGATTTTAATTGGTTCAAAATTATTCAACTGCCACGTCATCGATCCAAGGCATTCTTTGCAATGGTGTATAATAGACCGTCAGATCATATAATTAACACGAAATGTGAACCGTTAGATCTAGTTTCACCATCTCTCAACAAAACCCCTAAGTTTTTTGGTAAAGTAGTCACAATCGTTCGCCGCACGAAGGTGAAGAGCCACCGGAGAAGAAGATAGATCCGGCCTCGAATCTGCCACTTCTCAACAGTGATCTCCAAAAGCTTACGGCGAAGAAGAAGAAGAAGAAGAAGGAAAAGGAAAAGGATCAAGCGGCAATCTTTAGCCTCCAATCTCATGTATGAACTCTACTCCTCTCTCTCTCTCTCTACGTTCTTCTTCGTCAATGTAATCTTCTTCATTTTCTTGTTTGATTTTTCCAGTTTCCATCTTAATTTTCTCTCGATTATTTGATTCAATCCGTTAGTGTGCTAAGTGCTTTACACATACTGGTTTTGTGTTCTGAATCGAAGACTATATGTATTATAGTTTCGATTTCTGGCTAGGCCTTTGTTTGTATGTTTGAGATTTTAGCAGCACTTGCTTAGTTTAGGTAGCATGTCGAATTCCTCTTGATTATGTGTATCGATCTCTTTAGCAATTCCATTCGATTATGTGTATAATACAATCTCTTTAGCTGATAAGTTTGTGTTATCGCGTTTTGGTTATAGAACGCTTATTCTGGATGTTTATGATTTTTGTAATACTTGTCTAATTTCTTTGTTGGTCTTGTGATATGTTTGCAGAATTCGAAGACTGAAACATGAGCTCAAAGTAAGCTTCTTCCTAATCCATTTGCAACAATTCACATTGATAAGAGGAGGAAGAAAGAGATTGAAAAGAGACAAGTGAGATTCCAAGAAAGAGGAGGAAGAGTGGAGCCACCATGTTTGGAAGTTCCTTCACTGATCTCGCTCTTTATATATGAAGCTAGTCAATAATCTCATAAAAGCCCCACAAATGACTATAATGCAGGTCTTTAACAAAGAATTGACTAAGGTACCGTTATTATTTCCTTCTCTCATGTATGCAAGATCAAAGGATATGGAAGAAGAGATCGATGAAGAGGTGGATAAAGTATTGACGTCAATGACAACAAGCAATAGTTCACAAACTTGTCGATTAGCTATTTTGATTTGTGATGTTTGTTTAAGACTTGGATTTGATGTTATATATAACTTTTTGTAAATTTTAAATTCTAAATTTCATTATTACAAAACAATTTTGAAAACCAAAATCTCAATAATCAAATATTCAATAATTTTATGAAATTGTATTGTTCATTTAAAACAGATCTTGCGACTATTTAGCTACTACTATATATTGCGACCGTTTAGCGACTACGCGTTTAACGACTATTTAGCGACTATATATCGTATAAATATATTGCGACTATATAGCGACTCTCACTCTAGCGACTATCTTGCGACTATTGCTTTAGTCGCTACTTAGTCGTAAAGCAGTCGCAATTTAGTAGCTAAATAATGCGACCAATTTGCGACTGTTTAGCGTCTCCTTTTATTTAGTCGCTAATTAGTCTCTATATTGCGACTAATTAGCGACTGATGGATTTAGCGACGAAAGATTAGCTTCTCCCCTTTTTAGTCGCTATTTAGTGGCAAAACCTATATTTGCGACTGTTTTGCAACTAATTCTGTAGTCGCAAAACATCTGTTTTTTTGTAGTGTGAAAATCAATGTTAATCTCGTAGGACGGTTTAGAACTTCTAGTGTCTAAAAGCATGTGCATTGGAGATATTAGTGTGTCTAATTGGGATTTCTAATAATTAAAATACAATTAAAACAAAAAAAAAATGATATCCAAAATAGTGTGTAAGTGTTTATTTAGGATCCAAAATTGTGTATCTAGTCTTATTTAGGATACAAAAACATAAAATTTAATTTAAAAAGAATTAATTTAATTAAAAAGGGATTAATGGATGTTACCAATGCACATGCTCTTTGAGCATGATTATTGATAGATTTTAATTTAGGGTGCTACATAATATTTTAATGATATATTTGTAGAATAGAAATGTGAGGTACTTAAATGAGGTGTTTAAATTCTAAAATTAGCTGGTGTTGATTTCTCTCGCCATAGTTTCGAGTAGTTTGTCTTGTGTTCGAGAGTTGTGTGTTGTCGGTGGAATCTCTTGTTCCTCTATTTAAGTGTTTGTCGGTGAAGAAGCTGGTTCTATTTGCTCAAACTTCTTAGATCTCTGTCATGTCATCGTTAATGGATATGGAGATGCTACGAATGAAGATTGGAGTTGAAGAGGAAGATGTGCCATTCGACATGACGGACCTTCCCCAATTCAATTCAATCGAAGAAAACGCTCTGAGTGTAATCGGAAGAGTCCTAAATCCTGAAAAACAAAAGGTGGTGAGTTTGATTCAAGATCTTCCACGGAAATGGCAAAAAGTGGGTAGAGTTCGTGGTATAGCTCTTTCTAGAGAAAGATTTCAATTCATTTTCAAATCGGAACATGATCTAGTGGAGGTCATGGAGAAAGGGATTCACACCTACAACGAATGGGCTTTAGCTATGGAAAGGTGGGTTGAAGTTCCACCAAATGACTTTCTTCAATTTGTACCGATATGGGTCCGGATAAGTCACATTCCGGTGAACCACTATACACCCGACGCGATAACGGCCCTTGGTGAGTTAGTTGGGAGAGTTGTGGAGGTTCCGTTTGATGAGTCGAAAATACAAGCCAGGGAATTTGAGAGAGTTCTCATTAATTTCAATGTGGCGAATGCATTGAGGAAATCTAAAGTGGTGAACTTGCCAAACGGAGAAACTGCTTTAGTCCTTTACGATTACGAAAGAGTGCAGAAACGTTGTTACAATTGTCAAAGGCTCACTCATGATAAGGAAAGTTGCCCTCTGGTGAGTAGCAAAGCTCATACTGGTAGTGGTTTATATCAAAGGAAAGGTGGTGAAGCAGGAAGACATAAAGAGCCAACCATTGGTATAGATGATCCTTTATTTGGAGTTCTAAGAGAGAATCAAGTTGGCGTGGACCCGATGACGGGTAGACCGAGGATCGCCGAAGAAGTGCTCCACAATATTAGACAATATCTTATCAACCCGAATGGTGAGGATAGAATCATTAAAGAATCTAGAGTCCAAATATCGGTGGCTGCAGTGGAGAAAGACCCTGCTGCTAGAAGATCGGCTTTGATGCTTGAACCTGCTCCAATCATTTCTTCCTTTCTTGATAAAGGCAAAGGACCAATCTTTGATTACGATTCATCATCCTCCATTAATAAGAATATAGTGGAGACAACACTAAGCATTAATCCGGTTGAGAAAGCTGTAGAAGTCGGGGAAGCTATGCTTTGGAACCCGATGCCTCAGAGTGCGGTTAGTGATGATTTCCCTTGGTATAATGATCAGTATATCTCTCAGTTTGGTCCAACGGTAAATGGAGCTGGCCCTGTTGGGGTAAGTTCTTCCGGGACTCTAACTAAGAAAGGAAAACCCAGGAAACGTCCCTATAAGTGCAATAGAAAGCCTAGAGGTTCTGGCTTGACAGTGGCTGTGGACAAAGGGGAGAAGAAATTAGGAGTGGCGAGTAGAATGATCGATAAAAAGAAGACTCCAGAGGTGAGTAGTAAGGTAGTTAATAATGCTAGCAGCAGCAAACTCAAGATGGTCCCAAATGAGGGACCGTCCAAGATCTAATGAGCATGTTGAGCTGGAATTGTCAGGGTTTGGGCCGTGTTCAAGACCTGACAATTCAACGCCTCCAGGAAATGCGTCAAAAACACTTTCCGGAGGTAATGTTCCTGATGGAAACTAAACATAAAAGAAATGTTTTAGTAGATTTACAAGTTTGGCTTGGATATGATAGAGTTTTTACGGTTGATCCTGTTGGATATAGTGGCGGCTTGGCTCTATTTTGGAAAAGCTCTGTTGATGTAAATATTAAGTATTTTAGTAAAAACATTTTGGATTGCCATATTCAGTTTGGTGGTTTATCCTTTTTTGTATCATATATATATGGAGAACCGGTGTTGAAATACAGGCCTAGACTTTGGGAAAGAATTACTAGGATTGGTATTCAGAGGACTGAGAGTTGGTGTTTGTTGGGAGATTTCAATGATTTGTTTCATAATGGTGAAAAATCCGGAGGTCCTTGCAGAAACGAGTTCTCCTTTGAACACTTTGGTAATATGATTAAAGCTTGTCAGATGGTGGAATTCCCTAGTCATGGGAATGGTTTTACTTGGGAAGGTATGAGAAGTAAGAGACAGTACATTCAATGCAGATTGGACAGAGGTTTTGGCAATAAGGAATGGTACAAGAGGTTTCCAGTTTCCAATCAAGCATTCTTGGATAAAAGAGGATCAGACCATCGTCCGGTTTTGGTCAAGATGCTCTCTTCTCAAGATACCTATAGAGGCCAGTTTCGATTTGATAAGAGACTTCTTCACAAGCCTAGGGTTAAGGAGTGTATTGACCAAGCCTGGAATTTGAATTTCAACAATGATAGACACTCAGCCTCTGATAAAATAAGGAGTTGTAGACGAGCTTTGAGTCTTTGGAAAAGAGCTAATCAAACCAATTCTAATTCTATGATTATCAGATTACAAGAGGATTTGGAGAGAGATCAATCATCTAGCACTCCTTGTTTTCGGATTCAAAGACAGATTAAAATAGGTCTAGTCAAAGCTTACAAGGAAGAAGAGAGATATTGGAGTCAAAAATGTAGTAGGAGATGGGCGAAGGAGGGTGACGGAAACACGAAATTTTTCCATGCCTCGGTAAAAGCAAGTAGAGCCAAAAAATGTTTAGAGAAGTTAGAAGATGCTAATGGGAATTTACAAAGATCAGAGGCATCTAAAGCAGAAGTAGCTTCTATTTATTTCAGAGCTTTGTTTGCTTCCTCATGCCCGGTCAACTTCAATGATATATTCCATGGTTTTCAAGCTAAAGTTTCTGAAAGGATGAATAAAGAGCTTACCAAAGAAGTTACAAAGGAAGAAGTAAAGGCGGCAGCCTTCTCTATCAATGCATCCAATGCTTTGGGGCCTGATGGGATGATGGGGTTGTTTTTTCAACAATATTGGGAAATCGTAGAAGGGCAAGTAACTAAAGAGGTTCAATGTTTCTTTAGGGATGGAGTTTTTCCACCGTAATGGAATTATATGCATCTTTGTTTGATTCCTAAGAAGCCAAATGCGACAAAGATGGGGGATCTTAGACCAATAAGCATGTGCTCGGTTTTATACAAAATTGTTTCCAAAATCATGGTGGGAAGATTACAGCCTTTTTTATCCAACCTTGTTTCTCCTTCTCAGTCGGCATTTGTTGCAGATAGGCTGATATCAGACAACATCATGATTGCACATGAGGCAGTGCACAATTTGAGAACTCATCCCACTATCAAGAAGGAGTTCATGGCTATTAAATCTGATATGTCTAAAGCGTACGACAGGGTGGAGTGGCCTTATCTTAAATCCTTGTTAGAAGCGATGGGATTTCATCCGAAATGGATTAAGTGGGTAATGTATTCAGTGAGCTCAGTCACATATTCGTTGTTGATTAATGATCAACCCCATGGTTTGATTGTGCCTCAGAGAGGTTTGAGACAAGGGGATCCGCTTTCTCCATTTTTGTTTGTTTTGTGTACTGAAGGTCTATCTCATTTACTGAACAGAGCAGAGCAAGAAGGCAGGATTACGGGTATGAGTTTCTCTACTAAAGGGCCGAGTATACATCATCTGTTATTTGCAGATGACAGTTTGTTTATATGCAAGGCTGATCAAAAGGAAAGTGACGAACTAGGCATGATCCTTGAAGAGTATGGAAAGGCCACTGGGCAAAAGGTTAACCCTGAGAAGTCATCTATTACTTTTGGATCTGAAGTTACAGAGGAGATCAAGGTCAGTATTAAATCTTCTTTGAACATTTCGGCTGAGGGAGGTTCTGGGTCTTATTTAGGGCTGCCGGAATGTTTTAGTGGATCTAAGATTGAAATGCTAGGATTCATCAAAGATAGCATGAAATCTAGAATGTCTGGATGGTTCTCTAGAACTTTGTCCCTTGGGGGAAAAGAAATTCTTCTCAAAGCCGTTGCCTTAGCTATGCCAGTGTATGCGATGTCTGTCTTTCAGCTTCCTAAAGCTACATGTTCTACCTTATCTTCGGCTATGGCAGACTTCTGGTGGAATTCGGTGGAGGAGAAAAAGAAGATTCATTGGATTAGTTGGAAAAAGTTATGCTTGGCTAAGGAGATTGGAGGTCTAGGTTTTAGGGATATTGAGTGCTTTATCCAAGCCTTACTTGCTAAACAAGCATGGAGATTTATTCAATTCCCTAATAGCCTTTGTGCTAGATTCATCAAGAGCAGATACTTTGATGATGAGGATTTCTTACAAGCCAGATTAGGGCCAAGACCTTCTTTTGCGTGGAAAAGCATGGTGTGGGGTAGAGATTTCCTGGAAAAAGGGTTAACTACGCTAATAGGTGATGGTAAATCTATTAGAGTATGGTGTGATCCTTGGCTAAATGATGGGAGGCTTAGAATTCCTTTGATGAAGAATATTTTAGTTAACATCGATCTCCGAGTAAGTGAGCTTATTGATCAGAGTACAGGGCAGTGGAAGAGGGAGGATCTAGAGTTTAACTTTTTCCAAAGAGATATTGATCTTATGCTCAGATTGAAACCGGTGGTGGCTCAGAAAGACTATTGGATTTGGAAGCACACAAGAAGTGGGGATTATGTGGTAAAGAGCGGTTACTAGCTGGCTAATTCCGAAAAGAATTCTGATTTGATTCAGGAAGCTTCAGTTCTTCCTTCGATAAATGATTTGATTGATAAGATATGGGACATGAAAGCTCCTCTTAAAATCAGGAATTATCTATGGCGAGCAATTAGTGGGGCAATTCCGGTTGTGGATTTACTTCAAAGGAAAGGAGTGAAAGTTGATACAAGATGTCAGACTTGTGGAATCGAAGGAGAAGATCCTAACCACGTCCTCTTTACTTGTTCGGCGGCTAGACAAATTTGGGCTCTTTCTAACGTTCCAAATCCCCAGGGAGGATTTCATTCCCAATCTTTATTCTCCAATTTTTCTTATATCATGGAGATTCAAAAAATTAAAGAGGTACCCTTGAATATCAAAAGAGCTATCCCCTGGTTTTTATGGTTGATTTGGAAGAATAAGAATGTTTTATTCATCGAAGGAAAGTACTACGAGGCCTTAGATACGGTGAAAAAAGGTTTTGATGATTCAGAGGAATGGTTTCTTGCTCAAGAGATTTATGGAGAGGATCATAGGCTTTTGAGTCTTCCTTCTTCCGAGCAGGTGAGTAGATGGAGAAAACCTCCTGAAGGGTGGCTCAAGTGCAATATAGGTTGTAGTTGGAACAAAAAAAAGCAAAAAGGTGGAGGGGCATGGGTTTTGAGAGACAACCTAGGTACCCCTTTATTTCATAGTAGGCGGGGTTTTGGCTCTTTTCAGTCGGAAGAAGATTTCAAGCTACAGGTTTTAGTGTGGATCATCCGAAGTATGATCAGCCATAGAATGGGAAAAGTAATATTCTCTTCCCAACTGTCAGAGGAATTTGGAGCTGTTTTACGTCCAAAAGCTTGGCCAAATTTTTTGTTTCAGCGTCAAGTCATTAAAAACGAGTTGGATCGAATGAATGAATGGAGGGTTGAGGTGACTCCGGCGGGGGCTAACAGAGGAGCAAATCGGATAGCACAGAGCGTAACCAGAGATGGGAGGATTCATTCCTATGTATCCATTGGTTACCCTTTGTGGTTACAGGGTTTGTTCTTAGAGGAATCTTTGTTGATATAGGTTTTTGGAGGTTCCTGTATTAGAATTTCGGTTTAGTTGATGTGTAGGGGTAATCGCTCCTCCTGCAGGTTTAGTCGATGGGTAAGGTTAATCATACCATCCTGCATTTTTTGGTGCCGTAAGTGGAAGGCTTTTTCTCTTGGTTCCTTTCTTACTGGGCTGTAACAACTCTCTTGGACTTTATGTCATTTTTAATTAAATATTCAGATGGCAAAAAAAAAAAATTCTAAAATTAGCACTTTTAGTTAAATTTTTAACAACTCAAAATAAGACCACATATTATTATATTTATTTAAACTCACTAACACCTTCTAAAATCTATTAATAATCATGCTCTAAGATGGCAATGGCGACGGATATGGTTTTGAATACTAGTTATGGTTCCAAGAAGCTTAATCGAATCAGATTTCATCTTCAGTGTGATAACGGTAACATAAAAACTCATAGGGCTTTTATCAGTAATCTCAGTATCTTGCCTAACGCCTCTAATACCCATTGTTCTGCTTAATAAGTCTATCGAGTAATCGACACACCGAAACTCTTTAATAACTTAATGATCTATGTTCGAATGGTTTCGCAAACTATCGGTAACGATTCATTAGCACCATCTCTAAATTTCATCTCAAAGATGCATGAAGATTTGAACATCTCTTTAACCAAAGACCTCATATTCTTAACAAAACTTAAACGGATTAAACACAATCAAACGAATCTGCAAATTTGACAAAATGTTGAAGATCTAGTGAAATTAGGAAAAACGAGGTCAGATCTTTGTCTTCTTCGACTTGACAGAACATTTAAGAAGAGGATCCTCACCTTCACCTTCGCCTTCTTCGACATCAGATAAGCTTTCGACAACATCATCTGAAAGATTCTGCTTTGTGATAAACTCTTTGAGTATCTTCATACTTTCTTCTTTCATCGAAACCAATTGATCCAAGACAGTACTACCTTTGTTCGCATCGATGGTGTAGCTCTCCGTACCTAGCCGGAATTCGACTTTAACCAGAGGCTTCGCAGGGACTACTGAATCGTGAATCTCGATCTCCATGTCAGGCCCCCTGCAGTATAGGAAGAAACACCAGAATCACTTTCTCAGATCGATCTCGAATCAAAACTATGGAATGAAATCGAAATTAATAATTAGATGAAATTAAGATTTGGTACCTTAACTCAATATCCTGCTGGTGGAAGAAGAAGAAGAAGAAGCAAAGGGTTCTTCTGTTTAAGCTCAATTCCAATATAATGCAATCAAAGCCCAAATGATTTGGGCCAAATCTATGTAATTAGGGTTTTTTTTCTTTCTAGAAAATTCACTAACCATATAGGGATTGGTTAGAGATTCATTCTTAAACCTCCTCATGTCATTTCATTTCTTTTTTTGTTTTTAATAAATTTTATCACTAACCATATAAGGATTGGAGGTAGTGTTGAAATTCACTGATTAGACCAAACATTTTGTGGATTTTTCATCTCCTAATTAGAAGAATTTTAATCCATAAGGTGCTTGTTATAGCAAATCTTTACTGCTTGAATTGATCTCTATCCATAGGATGTTTGTTTTCCATTGTAAGAATATCGATGAGCTATGATAATGTACCTTATACAATCGAGCAAGCAAAGTTGCTCGATTTTTGAGAATTAGCTATTAACTGAAATTGTGTAAATTCGATATTTCATCCTTGCTTTACGCTTTGGCATAGACATTCATTTCCAAGCATTGTATATCAATCATGTTTATAATACCTTAAAACTATAGATTAAAAAGTTTCCCTCGATCCAACACCTTTTGTTTGCTAATTGTGTGATGAAAACATTTTCTTGTGTTAGGCTCACTTTTGCGAAAACAAGTAGATTTTTAGATGCCTTAAAGGCTTAAACTATATAGAGATACATCAACATCAAGGCCAAAAAATTAAACTTCCAAAAAATATTTATATAACCATTGGTTCAAAGATGGACCCATTCAAAGCTTAATTCTCTTTGGACTTTATACCGGTATTAATGGTTGCTATCAAAATTAAAACACGATGTACCAGTTTCACATGTTGCAAATAAACCGGACCAGTTCAGGCACGCAAACCAATTTTAATCAAACTTTCTTTTTATTCATTTCTCTCTTTGCGTGCCATTTTTTCCCGATCCAAAAACTCCATGGATGCAGCAAAAGCTTCAAAACCCAAAGACAGAGATTTTCTCAATCATCTCGAAACATACCTAGCGAAGAGAGATGGCGTAGACAAACTCTTGAAGATCTCTCGTTACGCAACCAAAATCATCCTCGCAACTTCCTTGATCCCAGAGAAAGTTTCTTCCGGATCCTTAATTTCCCGCCTCAAAACCTTCGAATCAAGCGTCGGAGTTAGCCGGAAAGCTTTCCGTCTCGGAAAATTCGTACAAGACATCAACGCCTTGAGAATCTCGCGATGGGATTCGAATCGCGAATTGTTATTGCTCCTAATCGCTTACGGCGGCGAAGGATTGTATTACTTCGTCGAGCAATTCATCTGGTTGGTTAAATCCGGTTTGATCGATGCGAAACATGGGAAATTGCTGCAACGGATCAGTGCTTGGGCTGAATTGATTGGTTACGTTGGTAGTGTTTCGTTGAAAATTAGGGATTTGAGGAAGATTAGAGAGGACGAGACGTGTATCGGTTCGACGATCGAGATTTCGATCTCGAGAGGTGTTTCTTGTGTAGGTGAAGAAGAGAAGATGAAGAAGTTGAAGGAGAAGAAGACGATGAAGATCTTGTCGATTACGCAAGATTTAGCCGATGGACTCATGACGATTGCGGATATTCGTGACGGTAAGGGAGTTTTATCGGCTCCGAGTGTGATTTCTTCTGCAGGTTTGTTTTCAGCGATTGTTAGTACTCATAAGAACTGGGTTTCTTGTTGATCATTGATCATTTCGTTTCCGAAACTACGAAAGAATCGAATAAAGGTTTCGTGTTTTTTAGTTTGATTCGAAGTTTAGAAAATCGACATAAACAGAAAAGATGAGGCAATACATTTTGAGCAGTAATACAAACAGAGAGAAGAAATGGCTTATTATAAGCCTGTTAAGAAGAAAAAAAAGCAGAGAAGAGAAAGTGAATGGTGAAGAAGAGACGATTCATGCGCGTGCGTGCTGGTCCTACGGATATGGTCTACCGTTCTTTCAAGGAACTGCTGTCAGATTTCGATCGTTTGAGTTGCCATGGAGGTAAGCAGCCTCTGAGAGGTGATTGTAGGAATTGTGATGATGTAGAAAGCTGTCTTTGTCTCACGGAGATGGAGGATAAACAGCTGAATGAGCTCGTAAGGCTTTTCTTTTCGTTTTCTTCCTCGGGGGTTTGATCATTCGGATCATGGCAAACCGCGGTAATCCTGAGCGACTCGGGAAGTATGCAGCTGCACACAGAACCTGTAAGAAACCAACTTTTAGAGAGAATCCTTGGACAAATCTTCAAATGAAGCAGAGACCCTAGTTACCTATTTCCGCAAGCCGATTCACCCATTTTGGGATTTTTTTACCGGTAAGCTTGTAGCAAACGTCTTGACAGAAATGGTTGCAGTTCTTAACAATCAAGTGATACATATTCCCGTAGTAACTACAAGCCATGTCCTCCATAAACTCTCTAACTTGTGTCGGGTTTAAACTTGTGGTTCCTATAAATATCGATTTCTTGAATTTGAATCCCGGGCATTGTCGTGGTTCAACCTCGAAAACACCACTCGTTGCATAATCATGTGCACCAAAAGCATATTCTACTCCATGAACTGTGCATTCATCGCGGAATGTTCAGAATTAGCTAGCAGTAGAAACTATAAGACCATATCCTACACAAGCCCGTAGAGCTTACCTTCTACGCCAGAGTGAAATATACCAAGGCCTGCCCAATAGATATATCCGTTAATAGGAGTCAAATCATAAACATTGAGATAGACCGGTGCACGGCCTGGGCCGTGGTTGTTTGACTTTAGTTTCGAAAAGAAGCAAAACCGTGCTACTGATTTGCTTTTCAGATGAAGAGGTGCAAGAGATTTCCAACGTTTCTTCGACACAAGTTTCATCTTTTCTCCAAACCTTGACCGAAAATCTAGCAGTGACTCTGACCAACCTGCTCATTCAGAAATTTTGTTGTACAAGTATTTTAGACTTGGTACGAAAACTGAACCACAAGATGCGCAAATAGCAAGATGAAAGCAATAGAACATGAGCATGTGGATGTGTTAAGACATAACATAAAAGGAAAGTAGGAAACATTTCCCATGTTCACATGAGTCACATGAATTCCAAAAGATAAGTTTACCTTTCTTCTGCTTAGGCACTGCTTTTTCCTTCAACATAGGATGCCTCAGTAGAGGTTATCCTGTATGTAAACATGACTCTATCAATTAAAAAAGGTACAAAACCAAAATAGCTCTATGCCACATTATGTTTTCATAGAAATGAAGAGACTGAAATCAAAGAAAAGTTTCATTTTTTTTTATTTTATCATTGTTGGTTGGCTGAAATACAACAACAGCTCATATAAAAGTCAGACCAATCACTTTTGGCCGGCTTCAATCAAATTATACAAAGAGCATGAATATAATAAAACATGCATCTTAAAACAAGCAAAGATTGGTCTCATTTTATCACCTTTAATATAAAAAAAAAAAAACTGGGTCATCTCAATATCTGTTTTCTGATACTGCAAGCCTAGAAAAATGTTGTTAAAGAATCCAAATACACAGAGATCTAAAGAAAATTATATAGTCTACTCTATGTATGGTATTGTTCCAAAAGACTTGCTACCATGTCAAGAGCAATGATGAAGAAAAAGATGATTATATTAAATAATGATGAAGAAGACAGGAAAAGATGATACAGATAGATTAAGTAAGGGCTTAGGAGACAAGTCAAAGGCTCAACAACTAATTCCAACTAATTGAAGCTGACTAAAAGCAAAAAAGTTTCAAATTTAAGATGAATTATTGAAATTATGAAACCTTAACTTTAATTACCCAACAAACAATTGAAAAGATACACTTTTTATCTATAAATCTCTTATTTTGTGCCCAAGAGACTGAATCAGAACTAGCAGATCTAAAATAAATTTTACAAACCATATTTGAAATACCCAAAATGGTAAATCTTGAAAACTGTAGCTTAACTAGTGAACTTATTGCAAAAAATTAATGTGACCCATTTTGGTTTAGCAGTGCTAAAAACTTCGCACCGTCAATTTGGAAACACATTTAATACGGTCTGTTCTAGGATTCCTACTCCAGATCTGACAAAAATCTTAAAGAAATGAAACAAATTTTGGCTAAAGATCTTAGCTTTCGAATTTCTCTAACAATTCTAGCCACGAATTAGGTCTTACCACTATAGATGGGCAAGCACAATAAAATTATTAACAAATTGGAGAATTTCATTCATAAGAAACGGATAATGTAACTAGATTTGATTCAGGAAAATTCAAATTCAGAGAATGTAATTTGAAGAAAAAACCCAAGTGGAAAAACGAATTCAACAGAGAAAATTACTTACGAAATTGGTATTGATTCAGCATTACGACCACCTGAGACTGGAACTTAGAAGATATTTTTTATGTTCCTTCGTTCTTCTCCAGAGACTTGACTTTGAGTTTTTTTATTTTTATTTTTTTTGGGGTTAGCAATAATAAGGAAGAAAGAAGAGAGTGAGAGAGAAAAGTTTCGCTCTCCTTCCCTCCCGTGTATTTGTCTTGTCTCTTGTTTTGTTGCATGTGTGTTTTGTTTGTATTTTTATCCTTTTACCTTCTTCAATGCTTTGGGATGGTTAAAATTGTCACTTGCACCAACCAAACAATGTTTAAATGAAACTTTTGTTACCACTATTCAAGGTAAGTTTTTTTTCCGTATGAAATTATTGTTTTTACTGTTGTAGGAATTTTGATGGGCATTTGAAACTATGATCCGTGTAAAAGAACTCAAGAATTTCACAATGGTAGAGTTTTCTTCCGGCAATGTCAATATATATGATGATTCTCCAAAGCAATTGCATATAATCGAAGAAGAATGAGAAGAGCAATAGATAATTTGGTATATGATATGTAATTGTAACTAATTACTTGTATGTGTTCAAATGATAGGAAAATATATATATTCATCATTTCTCTTCATCAATTATGTACAATTCGTAAAGATTAATGAAATGTTAGATGTTTCAGAAGAAAAAAAAGAACTCAAGAATCTGGATGGGAATTAGGTACGTGAGAGTTTGGTCCATTGACATGTTTTCTATGTTAGATTATGGTTTCAACTCAAAACTAATTGGGAATTAGTGAATTGGCTCATGTTCTTTCTATATAACTTAGGATCCTTTCCAAATTCTGATGTTGTATTTTAGTTTCTAATAGTTGTATCCCCAAATCTCATAAGAGCAAAGTATATGGTGTAAAAAAAACAACTTTCTAAGAACTTTCAAAATATTTGTTGTTGGCGTCGGATTTCAGATCCATACAAACTCCCAGTTCGAAAAAATATGATTAAGCCATTAAGTGTTTGTTAAGCAATGTAAAAAGGCAACTCTCAAAATTGAATTAGTGTTACGAAGAAGGGTAATATAAATCTATTATTGACAATCAGGCCCGGCCCATGGCTAACGCTAGGGAAGCCCAGACGTTAGGCATCACAATATATATAGTTAAGTTAAGGGCATCAATTTTGTAAAAAATGGTTATGGTGTAGTGGCTATCATACCATTAACTATTTTTAGGGGTCACGAGTTCGAGCCTTAATAAGAAGGGCATTAAAATTTTATTTTGCTTTAGACAGCAAATTAGCAAAACATGATGGGCCGGGCTTGTTGACAATAAAGTGAGAGATCTTGTCCCATTGCAAAAAAGTGCGAAAATAGTTGATTGTAAATGGGTCTTAAAAACCAAACATGATGCAAGGGATAATGTGAAAAGTATATAAAACTCGCTTTTTTGCAAAAAGATTGGGTAACATTCGTTCAAGACCGGTCCTGAGATATTCAGGCCCTATACAAATTTTTTTTTTTTTTAAATGAATGTTAAATTATATTCAATCCAAAAAAATATTGTTTTACATGAAATATTTTTAAAATTTAAATATAAAAAAAAAGCAGAGTTTGTAGCTTAACGAGTACTAAACCATGAGAGAAGACCTTCGTCGTATTCTTGATCACCTGCACGCGGTATCAAGCTCAGACGATTACACACCGTCTTGTCCACGAAAAAAAAGAATTTACTATATATTATAAGAAAATATTAGCTGTTTTTTATAAATTGATTTTTTTTGGTTACATTCCCTTGATATATTTGTTTTTATCAATTTTCCCTTTTCAGTTTTATATAAGTTTGTATTTTTCACACACAAAAAAAATTAAAAATGGGCCCCAAAAAAATTGGGAGCCCCACACGGATGTATTGTGTGCATTGCCCCAGGACCGGGCCTGCATTCGTTACCAAAAGACTTCTGTTCCAGTTTCATAGAAAATACTAGTAATAATAGCACTAGTAACTCACTTGGATTGAGGGCAATATCGCACGAAACTATTCTTTTTTCTCTCAAAATAATTAAAGGTGAAGCATATTTTGTAAGGATACACAGAAACCATTCCAAAGGTATATTAGGTCTATTATAAAAGAGTTCATCAATAAGATTTTAGAACGTTTTGGCATGAAGAATTGTACATCGATGGTTGATTTACAAAGACGCTTCTCATTACGACATTGAAGAAAAGCATATTTACAAAATCAAGAAGAAAATAATAACATTCGTATATTTTGAGGAAAGGATTCCACTAGTGCACTCTTCTTCCTTTATCATAATTTTTATCTCATTAGATTTTTTTCACTGTAAATGTTCTAATAAAACAACACAAGTTACCTTATATTAAATGTTAATGGTGATGGATACTCAGCATAATGTTAAAAATTTAAAGCATGCACATTAGTGAAACTTTTATGGTCTCACGAAACATATTTTAATGTTAGTTTTAATATTAGTTTATTGTTTGAAATTCAATAAGAAACTGTTAATAAATTTGTCTTCAATAGTAAGACCGGTGTCGGTTTCATAAAAAAAAATTAAATGTTTGCAAAATAGATAATAATCAAATTTGTATATAATAAATATATAAATTTTTTGACTTTTTATATTTGATATACAACATACAATACAACCCAAAATGTTTTCTTAAAAAAAAAAAACAATTCACCCGGTCCACTTAGAGCTCGACATGTGTCTCTGTGGGTCAATCTCTAGAATCTACTGTCTCAGCCAAAAACATACCAAATAATTTTTTTGTTTTTTTTTTTGTTTTAATGATAAAAGCCCCCTAAAATCTCACCATTAATCATGTCTTATCACATATTTTATCATTTACTTCACCATTAAGTAAATTGTTACCACAAAATAATCGTTTTTGTCATATATAAATATGAATAAGATAAAATAAGGTCCACTCACATCATTTTGCATATTTTGTCTCACTTTAAACTCTCCGCTCTTTCTCTCTTTTACAAACGCACCTCATCGGACAGAAACTCAATAAAGTATCTCAATAATAATAATAATAATATTTTTGTATAATCAAAACATAAAAGGTAAACCTATCACAAGTGGACAAATGGACACAAAGTTTCTCAACCTTGTTCGAAAGTTTCTCAAATTAGAAACGTATCTACATCTCTCTCCTCCGTTACTCTTTTTTTCTTCTTTTTAATACTTAAAAACTCTTCAACAACCCTGCGATGATAATAATGTATTTAAAACCGGACGATAATGTATTTAAAACCGGACCAACGACTGAAACGAAAAAATTTTTGGGTCGTGGGTTAATATAATCCAACCGGATTTAATATTTTTTTTAAGTATTAGTTTATATATATATGGTAATTGTAGGGGTCGGATCCCCCCTCGAAAAATCGATAAGCCTAAACGACGTCGTATTCGCCGAAACGGCCCAATAGTCAAATCCAGAAGATAGAGGCCCACTAACGGCCCATTACTGTTCATCCGAACCGACCTACTTTCTCTATAAATAAACATGTACCCCCTCACTTGTGAGGGATCCGAAATTTCTTATAAAACACTGTTTACAGCTCTGATCTTGAGAAAGAAAAACAAACTAAGAAACCTAATTCGTAATCCAATTCTAAATCTGTCTAAGTGTTTGAAAACCTAAAGAAGCTCAATTTCAAAGAATCTTCACAATTTCTATTGTGTGTAAAATCCAGCACGCACGATTTGGCGCTAGAAGGAGGGGGGCACTCGCAACACTAGCTTCATACACGAAACAAACGCTTAGACGAACCCGCTACTCGCAACATGTCAATAACAAACCCGCAGTCTCCAGCGACCAAAGATTCAGGTCCAAGCCTTCCAGAAGTTTAAGCAGTATCTCGCGACTCCACCTGTTCTGACAAAGCCGATAGCTGGCGAACCGCTATATCTTTACATCGCGGTCTCGACCTCGGCAGTTAGTGGGGTTCTGATTCGCGAAGACGGCACCGAGCAAAAGCCTGTTTTCTATATTAGTAAGTCGCTAACCGATGCAGAAACAAGATATTCTTTGACGGAGAAACTTGCACTCGCAGTTATTACGTCGGCTCGAAAGCTTCGACCGTTTTTTCAATCACATTCGATCGTGGTTCTAAGTACTTTTCCACTGCGAGCTGTTCTCCACAGTCCGACTCAGTCCGGCCGACTCGCCAAATGGGCGATTGAACTAAGCGAGTTTGATATCGAGTATCACAGTAGGACGACGATCAAGGCACAAGTATTAGCCGACTTTTTAATCGAACTACCGGAGGCGGCAGCCTCGTCCGAAATCGAAGACACACTCGCGGACAGTTCTGCATCCCAAATCTGGCAGCTGCACGTCGACGGCTCGTCATCTAAACACGGAACGGGAGTAGGCATTCGACTATCGTCAGACGAAAAATCTCTAGAGCAATCGTTCCGCCTTGGTTTCAAGGCATCGAACAACGAGGCTGAATACGAGGCCCTACTCGCAGGTCTTCGATTGGCTAAAGCGTTGAAAATAACAAGGATAGAAGCTTTTTGCGACTCTCAGCTCGTCGTGAATCAGTTCAACGGCGAATACGCGACAAAGGACGAGCGCATGGAAGCATACCTCGCTCTTGTCAAAACTTTAACAGCTGAATTCGATCTGTTCACCTTGACAAGAATTTCAAGATCGGAAAACTTCCAAGCGGATGCCCTCGCATCACTCGGCTCGACCGCGAAGCTAGATAAAGATCTTCAAAGTATTGTCAAGGTTGAATTCATTGAAGAACCGAGTATCGCAATCGCAAAAGCAGTCAACGTCCTAACAAGATCTCAGGCAGCGAAGCAAAAAGCAGGTTTAAGTAATGGCTCGCCCGCTCGCTCCGCTGCAGACCCGATGGACCTCGACCACACCAAAGATAACGTCGAACCGGATCCGATGGATCCCAATCAGTCTGATACAGTCGGCACAGACAAAACGACGGATGTGATGGCAACAGATAACGAGCTCGACCCGAATAACACAGCTTTTGACCGCGGCCTTCTCCTCGGCCTTGGGATCGAAGGCCTCCTCTGCTTCAGTATTCTCCATGTCGTCAAGGAGCAGGAGATTAGCCTCCGCTTGTGCAAGATAGACCATTTTCTTAATCGGCTTCTTCATCATCTGGTGAAACAGCTCATAAGCCCGGTTAAGCTGGCCTTGCACTTCGGCGGCTGCAGATCGCCTCGCAGAAGAGACAGCCTCTTCAAGATCCTGCTCGCGATTCGCCTTCAGAGCAGATAACTCTTTCACCAGCTCGGTGTTTTTCTCCTCGACCTTCTCCTTCTCCTTACCGACTCTGTGAAGGTGCATGCCTAGGTCGTCAGAGCTCTTCTTATACATATCTCGCTCAGCAGCGAGATTTCTCATTTGGGCCGCGACTTGTTCTTTCTCGGCTAAGGGATCAGTGTAGAGCCCATCGGAACTTCCAGGAATAGACTGTCCTGGGGACAGAGTCGGCAACTCGCGACGAGATTTCTTCTTCTCGCCAACTTTGCCTTTGCCTTTCTCAGAGGCAGAGCGTTTTCTTTTCCGGTGCAATTGGTCCTCAGGCTCGGCGGGCTCGTCGAAAATGGTAGTTGGCTGTGAAGTAATAACAGCCAACGCACCACTCGCGGCTACAGCAGCCGCTTCGTCGCCCTCAGCAACTGGAGTATTCACTTTGTCGACGCTCCGCTCGGATGTCTCGACAATGGAAGCAGTGGCCTTCGGGTCGGCCTTTCTCTTAGCCTTCGGGTGAGCTTGGGAGGCATTATTTCTAGATCGTCGGACTCGCTCGTTTCGATCTCTTCTTCTTCGTCGTATGAAATGAACTCACGAGCTAGAATAACCCTTCGAAGATTGAAGTGACGATTCCAAAGGCACTTCCGAGCCTCCAACTTATTGACCAAAACGTCGATGTTAGCAACAGGAGTGAATAGCAGTCTGCTAGCTGTAAAAACGAATTGGCAGAAAAGTTAGTATAAAACATAAGGGGACAGTTCGCGCGATAAACATTCGAGAAAATCTACCAAGTGTGCCCCACTTCGCCACCACTAAGTGTTCGTCCTCGGCAGACGCGGCCGATATCGGCACGAAGAAAAAATATTTTCTCCAGCTATGATCTTTGTTCGGGAAGTCGTCCATTATTTTATAAAGAGAACGACTCGCCAGATTATAGTACTTCATGCCACCCGGGTTGGATTGCTTGCGCCATTCAAGAAGGTTGTGTAGATGGCGAACTCAGATGGGCTCGCGACATTCGGCCGCTCGCGTTGTAATTCCCATCAATTGGCGAATTCCTCTCGAGTTGATCTGCGCGAGCGCGATTTTGTGAACCCGCGATAACCGGAGAATCAGCGCAGGGATGGGGAATGTGAGGTAACAATCCTTAAACCAACACGCATAGGCGGCAAACGTGCCGGCAGGGGGATCGTCTTCTCGCTGCTCGATAGAAGGCGCGATCATTTCGACTGAGTCGGGAATTCGGCACTCTGAGCGATAGTCTTCCAGAAATTCCTCATTGCACCATGAGGAACCTGGAGGCGGGCGTTGCTTTCGCTTCGATTTCTTTTTCTACTGGACCACTTCGGCGAATCCGCATCCATCCCAGGCTTCCAGTCTCTCTTTTTCTGCGAGAGAATTATATGACCAGTTACCTTCCTCAATATTCACTTGGAGAGGCAGCTCGGCAGGAGTAAGGGACTCGTCGCGGAGTTGTGGGATTTCCACAACTAGTCTTCGCTCGTCAGTAGTGGAGGCCTCGCAAATTTGCGATGGTTGCGAAGTCCCAACTCCCTCTTCAAAGCCAGTCCGATCGGCTCGCATAAACAAAGCAGACTCCACCGTCTTGCGACTTCGTCTTAAGACGGGAGTAGGATAAGAGAATAGTTCGGCAAGAGGAGAATGGCCTCCAGCTCGTTCTTCTCGACTAATAGGGCTCGCCTCCTCGCGGCCCGAAGGACTCGCCTCCTCTTGCACACGGAGCCCACTGCTACTCGAACTCGCATCTACAATCGACTCGCTATTGGGAGAATACTCCCAGGCCGATTTTCCCTTCTCGGGGAGCTCGGCAGACTTCGCGGATGCAAAAGAACTCGTCGACGACATTGTTCTTTGGATCAAAACTTAAGTTTTTTCAGTTTCTCTGAAGAACACTACGGTGGCAATGATAAACACGGCGGCGGCGAAGTGATGGGACGGCAAATTTCCTGTCTATTACTCGAAAGAAAAACGAGAGAAAAGGGAAAGAAAGCGAACCTGTTTTTTCGGAGGAATGAGAATAATGAGAAGTATCAAGGGAGTGTTGCCTCTTATAAAGATATATTTGGCAGTTCGACTTTCGAGGTGGGCCTCATTTCTAAATGGGCCCAAAAGTCTGGGCTCAGGAGATCAATTTCAAGGAATTTTAACCCAAGTTCGTAATTCCTCGGTTTTCATCTGGCTCGAGACGCGACTCCGCGAGCTCCTCCTTGATTTGTTTGGGGCTTCATAGTTTCGATATTCTCAGGATTGTGATCTTCAAAGAATGGCGCGACCTCGCGACTTCACTTACGAATAACTCTGCGACTTCAGCAGCTCGCAGCTCGCGACTTTCTCTCCATAGAAATCAACTCGCGGGTCCATCTCGATGGATCAGCTCGCGACTTTCTCTCCGTAGAAGTCAACTCGCGAGTCCATTTCAATGGATCAACTCGCGACTCCATCTCAAGGGATCAGCTCGCGAGTTTCTCTCCGTAGAAATCAACTCGCGACTCCATCTCAATGGATCAGCTCGCGACTTTCTCTCCATGGAAATCAACTCGCGACTCTATCTCAATGGATCGGCTCGCGACTTTCTCTCCGTAGAAGTCAACTCGCGAGTCCATTTCAATGGATATCCTCGCGACTCCATCTCAAGGGATCAGCTCGCGAGTTTCTCTCCGCATAAATCAACTCGCGACTCCATCTCAATGGATCAGCTCGCGACTTTCTCTCCATGGAAATCAACTCGCGACTCTATCTCAATGGATCAGCTCGCGACTTTCTCCCTCGTGTCGCCTCGCGCATAGCGAGCGACTCGCAGATTTTTTATATATCCCTCTTGTCGCCTCGCGCATAGCGAGCGACTCGCAGATTTTTTATATATCCCTCTCGTCGCCTCGCGCATAGCGAGCGACTTGCGGATTTGTGACATTCTTAAACGTCGCACTCGATCATCTCGCGAAGATCAGTATCTGACTTCGCTTCGCTATCTTCGCCACCAACCGTTCGAAGTCATCTCGCATATTCGTGTATCTACTCGCCTCGCAGCAGCAATGGTTTTCGTTAAAGAGGATTCAATGGATACACCAGCGAAACCAAGTTTAGAATTCGGCGACAAAGACGACCTAAGCAAGTGTGTGACTCGCGCTCTTTTTCCCTTAGTCTGGTTTTTTCCCATCGGGTTTTCTAGACGAGGTTTTTACTGAGGCTTGTTCGCATACTTGTATCGTCATCTCGTCGCCCCGCGTTTCAAGCTCGATTAGCTCGCGACTTCGCAAGATCGAAATCGACTCGCCTGAAACGTCTCACTCGATCAGCTCGCGACTTCGCAAGATCGTCATCTCATCGCACTCGATCAGCTCGCGACTTCCTTTCACCAGCGACTCGCGGGTTATGGATCAACTCATCCCGTCATTTCGCGACTTCAAGAATCGACTCGCTGGATTCGATGCAATCAGGTCATCTGGGCTCGACATCATCATCAACACGTAAACCGTCTAAGCGGAAATTGGTTCTTCACTCGGACACCCTTACTTCAACACTTTTATTTATAAAACTGTTGAAATGGGGGGCTAACTGTAGGGGTCGGATCCCTCCTCGAAAAATTGATAAGCCTAAACGACGTCGTATTCGCCGAAACGGCCCAATAGTCAAATCTAGAAGATAGAGGCCCACTAACGGCCCATTACTGTTCATCCGAACCGACCTACTTTCTCTATAAATAAACATGTACCCCCTCACTTGTGAGGGATCCAAAACTTCTTATAAAACACTGTTTACAGCTCTGATCTTGAGAAATGAGAACAAACTAAGAAACCTAATTCGTAATCCAATTCTAAATCTGTATAAGTGTTTGAAAACCTAAAGAAGCTCAATTTTAAAGAATCTTCACAATTTCTATTGTGTGTAAAATCCAGCACGCACAGTAATATATTTTTTTCTATTCATATGCACATATCTATCCAAATATCAAATAAAACATTTTAATTATTACAAACATTTGAAAAACAAAAAAAATTCAATAGCAAAGTAAAACTAAATTATAGATACTTACAAAATTGTAGCAAATTTAAGCGTTTTGGTCTAAACTTTAAACGTTTTATAATTTAAAAATGTTTTATGTGAAAAAAGTTTGCTATTTCATTAGTTTTGTAAAAATATTTGGCTAAAAACTTATAACTAAAAGAAAAAAATGATTTTTTTTAATTAACAAATTTATTAAACCCGGTTTGATGTGGTTCCGGTTCGATACCGATTTCCGAATTTTTGCCGGTTCAACTCGATTTTATATCTGGTTTAACTATAATTAGGTTTTTAAGTTAAACCGAACCGAACCAGTGGCCGGTTCCCGGTTTAATCCGGTCTGGTCTGCTTTTAAAAACATTGGATGAGGATGGCCAAGGCAACCTCCATCAGGGTATTTAAACAAGATACTACTTTTTAAAATAATAATAAAAAGGAAAGAAAATAGGAAAAAGAATAACAAACGTTTCTTATCTAAGACATTGAAGAAACGGTTCGGTATGTCACTTAATTAGTGGTTAACTTATAATATAATTATATAATTAAAATATTAATATTATTTTTTTCTGAGAACCTTTCAACTGCCCTTAGACCATCTCCATCTATGTGTTTTACCAAAATTTTGTGTAATTAAAAAAATAATAAATAAATAAAAGAGATGAGAGATAATGAAGAAAAGTTATTAAACAAGAACTTTAAAATATTGTGTCTTGCTAAATGGTGTGTTGTGATTAGTTGAATGTATTTTTAATCAACTAAAATTGAAATAAAGAATTAAATAATATTAAAATTACTAAGTTAGATTTTTTTCAAGATCGGATATGCTCTTAATATACACATCATTTTGGCACATAGTTTTTCACTTGCAAGCAATAGATAAACATAGCTTTTATGTTACATATCTATAACATGACCCACTTTCTTGAAAAATATCTCTTAGCTTTTGCCTTTTTGGATTATTGGATCAAAATTACATGTTAGGGCAAAAAGATATTTTGGTCGATCCAGTATGTTCGTCTTTAACGGAAGCAACATAATCCTATACATTAAGGAACACCATTGTGATCAGCTTTGTGACCGGCCGAGATATCAAGCGACCAACGTCTCGTGACGTCATCTTCTCTGATCGAATCCAGAGTTCTTGTAATAAAATGTTTTACAAGTTGGCCTTGGACATGACAGATAGACCACTTGGTTGGGACTTGAAGTTAGCCCTCCGGCTTTGGCTATGTGACAACGGCCGGTCTGAACCGGCGAGTGCTCGCTTCACCACAGATTTCGTCATCTTCGACCGCCTCGGGGACGGCGCGTGCACACCAGTCGTATCTAATCCTTTGTGTTGTCCGCACCGGAAAGATCCTGGATGGTTTGTCGGGGAACAAGAACAAGCACGCTTCGGAGACTGACCGGTACGAGCTGAGAGCGACCGGCCGGGAGAAAGTCTGACGGAAGACGCGTGGCTAGCAACGGTGTCACAAGCCGGCGGCGTGCGCCTAGTATTGGCAAGGACTGTGGTGGAACACGGCGGCGCGTGAGAATATAATCTATTTGAGGGAGAGATGTAACAGAGGACAGGACCGCTACCTCTTCTTGAAGATGTTGCCATTTTTCTTTTGTGTGTGTTTGTTTGTTTGTTTTGTTCTTCTTGAAGTTGTGATGGGGTTTGCTGGTTAGTTAGTTAAGCAATCATAGATTTAACTCAACTCATGATATTTATAAGAGGAGGTACATCGACCAAGGGTAAAAGTGTAATATGGAGTTTTATCTTTCTTTACTAGATTAGAATCATATCCTATAGTATGCGCGTATTTAACAAGATTTGGATGAGCACCTACAACCTTATTTATTCGTGTCACTTAGGCAAATATCTCACACGCTATGCTTTTAGGAAGTAAGTATTTAACTATTAGAATCATGTATCCTATAGAATGCGCGTATTGAAATATTATATACGAAAGTTGTGAGAATGGCATCGTAAAATTCTATACGTAAAATGGATAATATATTTGCTGACCAAAACAAAAATAAATCTAATTGTCAATTTCCCTTGCCACTGGCCCACTGGGAGTCGATCCTTTGTTGGTGTTATTTGTTTCATGGTTTCTCAAACTCTTGTTAGTTTTGGTCTTTGACCTTTATGTTGAATCCAACTCCATACGATTAAAGAAAATCTACTGGTCAATTTTGATTATTTTTCTAATTAATGTAATAAGATCCAACGAATTATACAAATAGTTAATTTCCAAAACAACCAAAAAAAAAATTAATTAAGAAACTAACTAACTAATCTTATGTGGCAAAAATATAACCACTATAAATAGGACAAATTGTTAGTTTTCAAATTATAAATGTTTGTTGGTTACGTACTCATGCTAATTACCCTTATTCAAAGCTGAACTAATCAGGGCTTTTTTTTAATTAATCTTATAAGATCTAGCTAAAGACATTGTACAAAATTTAACTAATCCGAAGCACGAGCCCGAATGTTTTGCGGGATTCACAAGTCCACGAGGTTACCAAAAAAAATTCCGATGGTATTTCTTTCCAAATCTTAGGTAGTTGGATCTCATTTTGGAATTCGTGGTTTTAAATTTTTAATCATTGCGGAGTTAAACGATCGCGGTCTTTGTTTTTGTTTTTGTGAGAGCTCTCTTAATTTTTATGCTTTTTTTGTTTCGACTATGTTATTCAGAGACTTGGATCTTGTTAGGTCATGTTGTTTGGATTCGCTTTTGGGATGTTTTATCACTATGGAGGCATCTACTACATTTTTCCAATTTGGTGAAGCATTGGTTTCGATTTCCAATTCTTTTTTTTGCAAGAAAGTGGCCAGTGTTTTGGTTGTAGATAGCTTACACTAGTTATCGAATCTACATGTAAGAACTAGTAGTCTTCTTTGGCGTATTACTTGGAAAGTCAAGACGTTACTTTGAGCTTAGGGATTCTTGAGTGGTATATGTTCTCTAAGCTTTTTTTTTTGTTCTGCTTCCTTCTCCGCTTTATGTTGTTAGTAGAGTTTATTTTGAGCACTCTTGATTGTCTGCTCTGATAGCTCTTAGTCTTTGGAGTATTTTTGGCATCAAATGTTTTTTTTTGAAAAATATGTTTGTTTTGTTGCGGTTGAGCAGTCCAGTGTTTAATTTTGCTCCTCTTTAACTTCGTATAGCAGTTTCTACATCCTTTGATTATGCCTAATGTCATATCCTTTGTTCTTAGTCTCTCGGGTTATCCCGTTAGATTGTTTGTATAGCAAGGACCGAAAAAGACACAAATTGTTAATAGAGATAATTTGCTCAATAACACCAAAAAAATTATAATTATGTAACTAATCAATTTTGCCCTATGTGACAAAATCTAACTATTAGATTTAGAGTTTTTGTTTAGTTGCTTAGTTATTTATTATTTTTGGTTATTGATTAAATTAAGTAATTAACCCATGTTAATATAAGTTTTTATTTCGGTCGAGGTGTTTCATAGTTTGGTTGGTACGATAATTTTGCCCTGTCCAATTTAAAACAATAGGGGCCTAATTATTATTGTAGTGTAGTCAAAACCCGGAGTCAATGTTTGGAAAGCTCCTACTGGGAAAGTCAAATGCCAAAATACTCTTGTTATAACTGGGTTTTCTTTTTTATTTATTTTTAATCCAAAAAATAAATAAATTACAATAAAACCGAAGGTTAAGTCACGAAATTACGACCCAACCAGTCTATCCACCCGATTTCAGATCTTTACGGATCCAATCCAGGTCGAATCTGGATAATTCCTAACTTTACTCTGTTTTTGAACAAAAATTCTCAAATGAATCCTAAAACGATTGAATTGAATAAAATCGTTTCTCCCCAAACTCTTTTACCATCCATTGAAATCTACTTCTTCTTCCTCATTCTCACGATGTAGAAAGATTTTGTAGCCATTAGAGATGTGTTTATGTTCAAAATTTCTAGTGTTTTTCTTTCCCAAATAGTTCAAATCTTTATTCTCTTGTTTTCCAAACCGTTTGAAGGAGAAGATAATTCAGAGAAACTGTCCGAAATCAAGAGTAGTAGTTCGAAATTGTATAAGTTTGCAATGGTGAAGACAATGTGGAAAGGGAAGAAGAAATGGATGAAGAACAAAATCTCGAAGAACAATGCTTATCCACCGGAATCGGTAATAGAAGCAACTGAAGTCTTCGAAGAAGAAGTAAAAGACGTAACTAAAGACTCAAAAAAAGAAAAAAATGGTGAGGAAGAAGAAAATGTAGATGAAAAAGGTGACGAAGGTGAGGCCGATGGTGAGAAAGAAGATGGTCAGGACGATGGTTAGGAAGAAGAAATTTGTGAGGAAGTAGATGAAGAAGAAGGTGGGAAAGAAGTGGGTGGTGGTACTTATCTTCTTTAGTGTTTCTGTTTTGGTACTACTAGTTGTATTCGGAAAACTTTGAACTATTAATGTTTCTTTTGCTAGACTATGTCTGTTTCTGTCTCTAAACAGTTGGTTTGTATTTGTAGTTTTTTTATATTATCCAAAGTTTTTTTCAAAACACATAAATATGGTACACAAGGTTTCACGAATAAACACATAAACAAATAAATATAGTACAAAAGGTTTCACACATAAAGCAAGATGGAACAAACAAATATGGTAAAAACAAAGAAATTCAAAAGAGTACATAAGGGTACAAAAGGAAGTAGTTGTGCCTAGTATTACGACCCAGAAAGCAAGTAAAATGAAGTTGTCTCCAATCAGAGCTTGGTGTGAATTTCATCCATCTTCGCCTGAAGTTGGATGACCATTCTTTGTCAGATTTTTCGACTTGATCTTCTAAACCAGACACTTTGGTCTTCAGATAATGTTCCAACATTTAGTTACCACAAAATCCCCAAATCAATTCATAAATACAAAAACCCAAAATCCTAAAATTCCTAAATTCTAAATCTGGAAATCCACAAAGACAAAAACCCAAAATCCGTAAAAAATTGCTAGCTTACCTTCAATTTAATTTAAAACCCTAAATCCCCAAATCAATGCAATTGTTATCCCCAAATCCGTAAAGAATTGTTAACTTACCTTCAATTTCGTGCTCAATTTTGCTTCTTCCCTTTTCTTCTTCTTCACACAAAACCCAAATTTGGAAATGAGGAAAGTTGAGGAAAGGAGGAAAAGAAAGAAATGAGGAAAGTACAATATTCTAATATTGAAGGAAGAAAGAAGAAACAAATCTTATTTTTGTATCAGAGAAAGGAAAAAGTGCAAATGGTTTTGTTTTTAGCATTAAAAAAATCAAATATGTTGGCGAAAACGTGTAAAACGTGTTGGTGCCAAAATTAAACCTTACAAATACATATAGTTGTACTGCCAAGTAGTTCCTAGTTGTCAGTTGTACCTAAAATGTATTTTCGATAATTTTAGTTTATGTTAGTTATACCAAGTAAACATTTTAGATATTTAGTTGTACACACCACATATGGTGTTATGTGTATTGCCCTAACATTTTTATGTAATAAGATGTGAAAATACATTGGTTATGCATATTTCGCATGATGAGGTGGTGATTAACATTCAAAGTGACAATATAAGTATATGGTGTTAGTTGAGAAATGTGGATTAACACATATTTTTGTCATTTAATTATTGTTTGTTTTCTTAGGCAATGTCATAAACAACAATAATGATATCTTTGCAAGAGTAACATCCGATGACAACAAAAAAAACATGAATTAACACATAACCAAGTTTATAAACAACTGTAATACCAGTACTCATAGTAGTACTCAGACAGAGACTTTGAAAACATAACAAAAACCTCATATTCAACAAGTTCAATAACGATGATAAAATTACACAAGCTTCTCCCTGGATAAGACTTGTTACTCGACGATCTCTTTCGATAAATTGGCAAGATTGTCTCTGAAACCACCAAAATCAATGATTCATAAGCATATTATCATCTATATACAGAACTAATCTCAGTCCTAAAGCTAAACATTGATCAAATTCTCCATTCTTAAGCCAAAAGCAACCGATTCTAAGATTTGTAAATTAGAAAGCATGTTTAAGGAAACTGTACTTGAGCAAACAGAGATCAGAGAGGCTTCTTGGGAGCATGAGGTTGCCAAATTCAGCAGAAGGCATGGTCATGTAAATGCACAAGAGTCCAGAGGAGAAGACGAGGAAGACACCGAGAGATACAACGAGTTCCCATCGGCTAAGAGGGAATCGATCGAGTTTAGATCATTTTCCAGATGGAGAATCATCATCGTCAGATATCGTTCCAAGCTATTTGTCTCTGATTAGAACCCGTGTCGGAGCCAATTTCTCCTCTGTTTCTCAATCAATTTCTCCTCTGTTTCACAATCAAAGCTTGAGAAGAGCTTCGTGTGAACCACAATTTGAACTGGTCATCAACTTTGTGTGAACCGAATGCAACTCGACGAAGCTGGTGAGAATGGCTCGGAATTACTGATTTTCACCGACGACGACGACGAATCCGACGACGACAAAGAGAAATCCCAACAAAGAAACTATATTCAAGCTTCAATGGCGAGCTCAAAGCAAGAACAAAGAATGAAAAACTCACCTCAATTAAAGTAGATTGAAGCTTCAATGGCGAGTTTCCTATGATCGGATTTTGTATGAACTTGAGAAGAGCTTCAATGGCGAGTTTCTTGTGATCGGATTTGAACGGAATGAGCAACGAAATGAGCTTCACCGATGAGCTCCGATTTGCTCCGATTTGAACTGAAGATGAGCTCCAATTTGAACCAACCAACGACGAAGAAAAGAAGAAAAAACTCCAATTTTCTGATTGGCTAGAATTTTTAAAACGTATTACCTGTTCAACCGCACAACCGAGTTTTACCGAGAGTCCACTACTCAGTCATTAAGGGTATAAACGGTTTTCACTATATTATTACTGATTAAGATTACTGCAGACAAACAGGAGTACCGTGGAAAGGAGTACTAGCAGACAAGAGCTTATGAGACATTTATCCCACAAAACCCTAAAAACCCAGACAGTTGTCGCTGCGAGAACCTAAATCGAACAAATCAGCGAGAAAGAAAAATGTCCGCCAAGTTAAAACCCTAGAGATTCGCACACCGTAGTAGATGAACACGTTCCGATTCGGAAACCTAATCCGACGCACTACTTCCCAAATCTCTTCAAATCAATTCCTTCGCTATGCCAAATCCTTGGCCGGAATTCCAAAACCTCGTTTCTTTTCCGATTGTACGGACGGTGAAAGTCCGGTTTATCACCACGCGCGTTTGTTCAGGAAACCACTATCGGCTCAGTTCAACTTTAATCAGTCCAACTCTATAAGCCTTATGGGTTTCGTTGATCGTCCTGTTCGTGTCCTTCACACTAACCCCGAATATTTCGGTGTTTTCACTTTCCTTAGAGTCATAGACCCTCGCGATCCTAATCGGAGCTTTCGGTCAGTTTTTTTTGTTTTCTATGTAATCTCCAGTTTTGTTTCGCCATAATGATGATTTAGAAATTTTGCAATTCTTGACCCTGCTTGGTTCCATTCTAAAGTCTAAAGTGTTAAGATTTCCAATAGCATTAGGTTGATTCATTTTGAGAGAGTTTGATTCTGATTGCAAATTAGCATTAGCTCGAAATCGAGTTTTTTCGGCTTTTCTTGAGTTTGTAACCTTTAGAAGTTGAAAAGCTTGTGCCTTTATTAATGTATTCATCTACTGAAGAAAGGTGAGAATTGAGAATTTGTAAATGTGGTATGAATTCAATGACAGGATGTCTCTTCGAATGTGGGATGGGATTGCACGGATGTGTATTGCGCATTTGAAGCCGAATGATTTCATACTTGTCTCAGGTCGCCTGGTTGCATACTGCAAGAACTCAGGCAATGAAAACGGAGGCGTAGATTTAGATTACCGGGTTCGTGTGTATTCTTGACCATAAACATTATCTCCCACTTCAGACTAGTACATGTCCAAGTCGGTCCAAGTCGAGTTGTTATCTACATTAATTAGTAAATGTGTTGGTTTTATTCTTAGTCTTTGCCTCAGTATTGATATAGCCTAATAAGTTGGTGCAGGTTAAAGTGACAGAGGTAAATTACGTGGTGGCTCCACCAAGTCACATCTTAGAGTCTCCGGTATTGGAAAAAGCAACATCAGAAACAGGTTATTATTGCTTCTACTCATCATCTTCGATCTTGTTAGTGAGTATGACCGTATCTTAGAGTCTCCGGTATCGGAAAAATTGCCTGACGACATGACCTTATGTGTTAGATGGTATAGAAGAATCCAAGGAAGATAAGATATACTTGTGGCAAGTCTTCTTTGCGAATCCGTATGATTGGTACGACAACAGGCGAGATAAGAGGAACCCTAGGCAGCCTGACTTCAAGCATAAAAATACAGGTGAAGCTCTCTGGCTTAACTCAGATAAACCAGACTGGGTTACTAGACAACTCGAATTACTAGACCAAAGAACAGCAGAGAAGAACTGCTATGATGAACGAACACGTCGTGGCCGTCTTTCTGATTGGATTTAGGACAAGAGGTTTATGGGATCTTTAAACAGAAATGTACTTTCTTTTAGGCGTCCCCTTGAATTATGTATAGTAGGATTTTTGCCAACAATATACTCATATGCCACACTACACACATAGAGCAAAGTTTAAGTCACATCTCGTAATTGTAGCTGTTCGTATTACCCAAAAAAAAAAGTAAATCTGAATGATGAGAAATTCTGAATTACATTTGCAGCTACGAGAACAATTATAACTTTTGGTGTCAGTATTCCTTATATAGTTTACGCTTGGGCCAAAAAAAATTACAATTCAGTATATATACTCTTTTGGAAACTCCGTTTCTGCAGCTATTAAGTTGGTTCAGTGGTGGGTAAATTCATGGGTCAGTGTATGCCCACCACGGTTCGAATAGCATGCATCTGTGATCGATCGATTGCTTATCACATATATGTGTGTATGTGTGTGTGTATATATATATATATATGTGATATCAAATAAGGTTTTCTTAAATACCTTTTTATACAATTTTCTGTTGCTATGAGTTTTTTTTCTTAACTGTTCTATAATTTTTGGTGTCTGTATTCCTTATAGAATTTAGTAATTTACGCTTTGACGAAACAAAACATTAGAATTGAATATATATCGACAAAAAAAATCTCAATATATATCTTTTGTGGAACCTCCGTGTCTGCAGCTATAACTTGGTTCAGTGGTGAGTGGATTTCCACCACGGTTCGAATAGCATGCATGCGAGTATAGAGCTACTACTGTATATCTGAACATTGACATATACATATCAGTTGAGGTATTCTTAAATACCTTTTATACAATTTTTCTGATGCTATGAGTTTTTTTACCGTGCTATAATTTCCAAATTTAATAACTGTTGTGGAATAGAGCAAAAGATAAAAATACAAACAAAAAAAGTGTGCCCAACCAAAAAAGGGATGTTATTATTATTACACACATCAAGTTAAAACAAAAGCATGTAGCAGAAACATAGGACCTCTCATTATTGAACCATAATATTAGTTTATGCGGAGGGATCAAGAACTTGACCAATGAACAGAACCATTCCTGTTTTGTTTTCAGTAACCACCAACAGAAACGGATGGTCTGCCACAAAGTCTATAATCTCTTCCTCCATAGCTAAACCCCTTAGTTTTATAACTCCAGCTGATGCAGCTGCAGCTTCAGTTCCTTCTTCGTTAACCTCGATACACGCTTTATGGAAAACGCTCGACACGCTTAGATTTTTCCCCATCTCTGGAGATTCAACCATCTCAGTAAGACCGTCTTCACCCGAGAACGGCGAAGTCAGCCCCAATCCTTTCAAAACATCTGTAGCTTCGAACCCGAACGAGAATTTAAACTTCGGGATTTTGAATTCGCCGACCTTAACTTGTCTCTGTGGGATATGGTCGTCCAAGAACTCAGGTGTAGAGACTATTCTATCCAACAGATCAGGCAATCCGTTGTTTTCGTCGGGAAGGTACACGTACATGGAGAATTGTCTGATATCTTCTCCTTGTAGATAAGGAAGTCCCAATACTTTGAAACCATCGTAAACACTTACGTACTGTTTCTTCTTGCTGTTCATGAACGGCGCAGTCACTTTCGTGCCGTCAAGACGGTGAAAGTCTTCGTCTTTCGTTAACGATGCGTCGAATTTCTCCTTCCATGTTCCTTTAAAATACAATGCATTAGCAAATATCAATTTGGTCATACTATCTGCTGATCCTTCTGGAAGAACCTCAGTGATAAGACCATTAGTCTTCTTCTCAGCCCATGAATTCACCTCAGTAATCACTTCAACAGCCTTCAAGTAAAAACATCCAACACACAAAACAATCAGTATATTAACAATGAGGAACACAAAACCACCCAATTTCTTACAATCCAATGCCTAACTAAAATCAATTTGCTCAATGGACATATACATATTCTTAGGGTTACACTAAGAAACAACAAATCAACGATTTGGCCTATGATTGTTTCCATAACGCACACAAATCTTGTTTTAAACCCTAAACACAGAATCAGATCCTACTATTAGAGCTAATCGAGATTAGGAATGAAAAATCCCAATCGAGAAATCGAATCTCCCAATAGGAAAAGTCACCTTGGACTGAAAATCTGCTTGATTCGAAGCAGCGTTGTACGAATCATCCAGAATCTGCTTGAAAGAAGGTTTGAAGGAGAGAGACTTATCGATCCAGACTCCATTCGCGGCCGAGAGAAGAGGACCACCGCTAACGCTACCGTCGGCGAGAACGACGGAGACGATCTCGGAAGAGAATTTGCTGAGTTGATCGGTGGAAGAGAATTTGAGGAAAGAGAGGATCTGGTCTTTGGTAGAACCGGTGGATCCAGCGGCGATGATACTGAGTACGACGTTGATCGACGCCGGAGAGAAAATGACGTTAGAGCCCTTGGAGACGGTGGTGATCACTTGCTTGGCGAGATTCATCGAGACTGAGTTTTGTAGCGAGATTGATTCACGGACGTCCATTTCCGCCGGACGGGATGATGACTTGTCGACGAACTTACTAGGGGAGAAGAAAAGGAAATGAGATATTTATTTACGAATATCTTACTATAATTATATACAGTAAAAGACTATATACATTACATGTCGGCAAAGAAAAATACGATTTGTTTTAATATCTGAAAGAGAATATGCGTACCGCACGCGTCGAAGAGCCGAGCGAAGATAAAGCCACATCGGAAAGAGAAACAAAATGAACCGGTTGACAAAATTATTTTGGGTCTATTTTATTTTTCGTTTTTGTAAATATTTTAGATTGATGTGTAACACTATTGTTGCATTAGGTTGAAATTTATAAGACTTTGTGAATGAATATGTGCTTTGCTTCATATAATTGTTATGTTACCTCTTGGTGTAAGCAATGATTATCTATTTCTATATCCAGTATTCTAATCAGACGTGTTAAGTCTCATAAAGAACGACCCACCTAAATTAAACTAAATACTTTGGAAATGGTTTTTATAAAAGAATCTATGAATTGGTCGTTTTAATATATATAAGAGTTTTAAAAAACATAATCTATATGCAGACTTGTATATCTAAAATATTACAACTTACTAAGTACTATTCGACTATATTTTAAAGAAAATGCGTTTGATTTATACCTAAGGTTTTGATAATAATGAGAAATTTAAGTTACTTTTGAATAAATTTCAAATTTTATAAAAATAAGGTATCCAAAGAAATGACTCAGATACTCGTAACCTGATTATTTGTACCTTTACTGTCAAATTTAAATTATATTAACACAAACTGAAAATATCTATGATCTTTATTTTTTACCAGTATGGATTGGATATTGATAAAAGATAAAGGTGATGAAATGCACAGACCTATTTTTGCTTATGCTATAGCATTTTAGTGAGGCGTTTAGACTTTAGACCCTTCTTTGGGTCCAAAAACTCACATAAAACAAGAGCTGTTTAGACGTCTAGATGACAATTGACAACATTTCCAAAATTCAGCAATGAATATGCGAATTTCCTATATGACTTTGAGAAAGAAAATAACAAATTCACACATTCTCAATCTCCCAAAACTGGTAAATGAAATGAAACCTAACAAGTATATATATACAAGGGATATAAATACAAGTCAATTAAAATGATGGTGACTTAGTTTCTGGAAGATACTCAAACGTCAAGAGTGAACAAAAGACAAACAACACAAAAGAGCTTTTAACAAAGTTGAGTAATACATACTTACAAAGTGTTGTTTGTGCCTTACCATTTGACGCCGAGTGTTAAAGCTTCTTGAGGAACAAGTATTGACGGGAACTTGGTGAACGAGATGTTCGACATTAAACTACTCCATGCCTCTGTATCTACTTGGATAAAAGGCACCACTTTTCTCATTCCAACTGCTTTCAACTTCTCACCTTCAACTTTTGCCGTTACATCAAACCAAACACGTTCAGTCTTCGGTTTTGTTCTCCACTCCGCTCTTTTAGTTATCGCACTCTCATTGCTCCCGATACTTCTCTCGATCTCTAACTGAAACCGTAGAATCCCTGATGGTTTTAATTTCGCTGTCACGGAGCTTACCATTTGCCGGTTTCCATTCTCTAAAGAGTTCAGAACTTTTTCCAACTTGTCAATCTTCAACCCAAGAAGGTTAGTTGGGAGACGATGCTGCCTATACGTGTGAGCTCTAGAGTAACATTTATCTGGAAGTAGCTGGATCACACCATCGGATAAATAAGAAGTCTTGATTTGTGAATCCGCGTTTAGAGTCCTGAACGAAACCAATGAAGCTGATCCTAAGATTTGTATGGGAGGCAGTGGCAAGCACACAGAGCCCAGAAACGACCATAAACATCTTCTTTCTTTATTATCTACAGGATCTACAGTAGCAGCGAATCTTCGCTGCGATGAGTGGAAAAGAGAGACTTCTTGAGCTTCCCTTATCTCTACTGAAATGCCCTCACTAACAAGTATTCGTTTTAGACCGATGTGTGAGATGTTCATCTGAAAAACAAATCACTTGAATCATCAGTGACACGCCACACACACAGAAAAAGAGTTACAGAATCTTGTGGATTAAAACATAAAAGGAACTTTTAGACTTAAGAACAAAGTAGAGGCTTTTACGATTGCTCATACTCAAAAGCTGATAACATTTCGAATGTGAAATCCAATGGAACAAGAGCAAGCACTCTCATTAGAACATCCATTTTACTAATCAAGCAATGAAGAATCACCAAACATGACCTAAGTTTCCAATTCCTCTACTAGTCCAAGCAATGAATATCAAATGTGTAAACACTACATGTAAATTCCATTACCACTAATCATAGCAAATCTAATTCCTTATCTCACTTGGAAAACACTACATGTAAAGCAGTAAGGGATGGAACGGGAAAGTACCGGCAACGCGAGCGAGAGACGGTCATCGTTAGCCACTCGTAGCTCGAGTGGACCATCCAATACGAGCGGATCAAGCACCTTAGTCGAATTGATTTCCCGAACAACCTCCTTCAAATCCACATCTCTTCCCACACTTCTTCTCCAATCAGTCACTTCATCAGGGAAGACGAAAACGAATCGGTTCTTCCCGAATCGGATCCGGATCTCAAATCTCCGACCGGTTCCTATACGAAGCTTCCTTACTTCCAATTTCGAAAATCGAACCTCTTCCAGATTCCATTTCTGCTTCGCTGATATCTCCTTTAAAACATCCTATAAGTAGCGAAAAACGATAAGAAACATCGCCGGAGACGAGGAGGTGATTGATCAGAATGTTTACCTGTAAAATTGGAGTTGCGGCGATGGTGGATTCGTCCGGTTGAGAAGGATCGAGAGCTACGGATAGAGTAAGGGCTTGGAAGAAGAGAGAAAATAAGATGGAGAAAGAAGATCGGAGCATCGTCTTCATTGGTTCGATGTGATTTATTCGTCCGTTGTAACCGTCAACGACCGTCTCGCTGCTCTCTGTGAGGAAATGCCGATGACGACACCCATTGAAGGAAGTTTCTGATTATCAAATTAATGAATTATTTTAATTTCTTTTTTAAATGTGGCATCCTCACATAGTCACATACATGAGATGAATTTCGCTTCTATTTTCACCGTGCTATTTTTACACATGAATCTTAACATTTTAATCTCAACTAACATTTCTTCAACCTCTGTGCAGATCTAAAAACAAGAGGGCTGGTCACTAATAAGGACATAATAAGAAACTGAAATGACCCAAAAGATCACCTAGTTAATCCATCTAATAAAGTAAAGAGCCCTCGTTGTTAAAACGCTTCTTTAATCGGTTACTTCCTCCGTTTCACGAAAATATATTTTTTGAGTTTTGTAGTTTGTTTTATGAAGATAGATTTTCATAAAAGATTATAGTTTTTAAGAAAAAATTTCAAATACTATTAGTTGAGATGTCTTGAAAACTGTTTATTGTAGAAATCAATACATTTTTTAAGGATAATAATTGATTTTTTTAATATGTGTGAAAAACTAAAAAAATTTATATTCGTGAAACGGAGGAAGTATCAAGTAACCTCTTTGATCAAATGAGTATTAAGTAAGCTCTCTGTCACTTTATGAGTAAACCCTTCAAACAATTCTTAAAAGTTGGTTAGAGAAGAAGAATTAAACATAACTTGGAAACATGTCATTGCAACCTCTCCTTTCGAACTCTCAGAAATCCCATTGCAACCCTTTAACAGAGACACTAAAGTATTTGTAACCACATTTCACCAAATTAAAACACTTTTTCTTCTCTATTATAAGCTGACATTAAAAAAATGGGAAATGACTAGATTGTTCCAACTTTCAACTAGAAGGTGAATGGTTGAATAAAAGATCATACAGTTTTTGTTAAATAAGTTGGAATCATGATTTAACTATCAAATTAAATATGAACCGTTGGATCAAAAAAATTATTTCACAAAATCTAGCAATGTCACTAGCCCCTACAAACTCTTGTCCTATAAATCATCGTCATCTGTTGTAATCTCTCTATTTTAAAATAAAAAGTTTTTCAATACCAATAAAGTTGTCCCAAAAATAAAAACAAAAACCTCACAAATACAATAAAACCCTGTCCCCAATGAACACTAGAAAATAGAGAGTGTGTTAGTGAGAAAAAAGAAAAGCAAACTCATTTCTTCTCCACTGCTTCAGATAGAGAGAGAAAGCAAGAAGCCATGGACGAGAGACCCGAGACAGAGCTAATATCGATCCCAGCCACACCTCGAGCCTCAACACCGGAGATTCTAACTCCGTCCGGTCAAAGGTCTCCTCGTCCGGCGACAAAATCTTCGTCGGCGGCATGGACTCCGACTTCTTTCATATCGCCACGGTTCTTGAGTCCGATTGGTACGCCAATGAAACGAGTTCTTGTGAACATGAAAGGTTATTTGGAAGAAGTTGGTCACCTCACTAAACTTAACCCTCAAGACGCTTGGCTTCCTATCACTGAGTCTCGTAACGGAAACGCTCATTACGCCGCGTTTCATAATCTGAACGCTGGTGTTGGTTTCCAAGCTCTTGTTCTCCCCGTCGCGTTTGCGTTTCTTGGCTGGTGCGTTTCTTTTCCCAACAACTAATCTTTTTCTTGATGTTTGTGTTCTTGGTCTTTTTCCTAGAATATATATATTTTTTTTTTTGCTCTCAGATCTAATTTCATTGCTACATGTTTCGGCTAATATATTTTTTTTTTAAATATCAGAAATACAGTATATTGACTCTAATTTACTTTGGACTTTGGAATGATTTCAGTAGAGATTTTTTTTTCTTTTAATTTGTCATGCTTCCATCATTTTTGTTTTGGTTTATTTTATACATGCTTCCATCATTACATTACACATGGGGTCACTTCGAAACCAACTTTTTTGCTTTAATTTGGATTGAGACAGAGACTTCTTTATGGTCGATTTTCGTTTCTTGTTGATTTCCGGCAAATGTTTGCTTATTTTCAACATACATTTGTGATAAAATTATTTATATTATCCTGTTTTATATAAGTAGGTAATGTATTTGACTCTCAAAAAAGGAAAGTAGGTAATATATACTAGGAGAAATGATGGGTATTTATTTGTTCTTATTTGAAATTGCATAGTGCATATTGTTGTTGGCAAAAAAAGGCTATGTCCTTCTAGATGATCATATAGTTAGTTCAATGGCTTACTGATGGAATTTTTTAACAGTAATTATGATTGTTATTTAAGTGATTCAGTTATGAATATGATTTATTTCAAACTTGAAGAAGTTGAGAATGAACTAATTTCTGTGAATTTCTGTGTTGTGTAGGAGTTGGGGAATATTGTCATTGACAATAGCCTATATCTGGCAACTATACACACTATGGATTCTGGTTCAATTGCACGAAGCCGTCCCAGGAAAGCGCTACAACCGATATGTCGAACTTGCACAAGCCGCATTTGGTAAAACATAAACTGAAAATGTAAATATATTGATGCTTACATGGTTTCATACTATTGCTTAAGATCTTGGACACTTTATTGAACAGGAGAAAGATTGGGAGTTTGGCTTGCATTGTTCCCGACCGTTTACTTATCAGCAGGAACCGCGACAGCTCTGATCCTGATCGGTGGAGAAACGATGAAACTATTTTTCCAAATAGTTTGCGGTCCATTATGCACATCGAACCCATTATCAACAGTTGAATGGTATTTGGTATTTACTTCACTATGCATCGTTCTGTCTCAACTTCCAAACCTCAATTCGATTGCGGGACTCTCCTTAATAGGAGCAGTGACTGCAATAGTTTACTCAACAATGGTTTGGGTACTCTCTGTGAGCCAACCAAGACCACCTACTATTTCATATGAGCCTCTTTCTATGCCTTCGGTTTCTGGTTCGCTTTTCTCGGTTTTGAATGCTCTTGGCATTGTAGCTTTTGCCTTCAGGGGTCACAACTTGGCCCTGGAAATTCAGGTAAATGTTTTATGTTTATGTATAATGTATATTGGACTTTGTGATTTGTCATTTGTAACCGGTTTGCTGAGTATTTGAAATTTTGTAGTCGACGATGCCATCAACATTTAAGCATCCTGCTCATTTACCAATGTGGAGAGGAGCCAAAGTTGCTTACTTCTTCATTGCTCTCTGTATCTTTCCAATCTCTATTGGAGGCTTTTGGGCTTATGGAAACCTCGTAAGTTCCATTTAGCAAATGAATATCATTCGGTTTCGGTTTAACTTTGACTTTTTAGCAATATGTATTAAATGTTTCAAAGAAATTAATTTTAAGTTTTCTTGGTCTTAAAGATGCCTTCAGGGGGAATGTTGGCTGCTTTATATGCATTCCACATTCACGACATTCCGAGAGGTTTATTAGCGACGGCATTTCTTCTAGTAGTCTTCAACTGTCTAAGCAGCTTTCAAATATACTCGATGCCCGCATTCGACAGTTTTGAAGCTGGCTACACTAGCCGGACCAACAAGCCGTGTTCGATATGGGTCAGATCAGGATTCCGTGTCTTTTTCGGTTTTGTTTCGTTTTTTATCGGTGTTGCGCTTCCTTTCCTGTCTAGTCTCGCGGGTTTGCTCGGTGGACTTACGCTTCCGGTCACGTTTGCTTATCCTTGCTTCATGTGGGTTTTGATCAAGAAACCGGCGAAATATAGTTTCAATTGGTACTTCCATTGGGGATTGGGTTGGTTGGGAGTTGCATTCAGCTTGGCATTCTCCATAGGTGGGATCTGGAGTATGGTTACCAATGGACTTAAGCTCAAGTTCTTCAGCCCTAACTAAGTAAATTAGCTTATCTCCAAAGTCAATGCTCAAGTTTGAAGTTTTTAAGATTTTGGATTGTTTGTGTTTGTTTAAGAGTGCCTTGTTTTGACTTTGCAACAATGTAATGTGTAATGTATTTATATTTAGTAACCTTTTTCACGATAAAGAATTGTGGAGTTTTGGTTAAATATTTGGTTGGAATTCTCCCAACGTAGTCCTTTTCTCTCCTACATATGCTTGAAATTTTATATTTTTCCACTATATTCATTTCAAACTATTTACCAAGTAAAGTAATACGTTTTTTGTATTTTTAATTAATGAGAAATTTCCTAAACCACCAAGAAAAGTTTTTTTCCTAAAAATACCACAACTTTCAAAAGTTTCATAAATACCACTAAAAGTTCCAAAAATACTATTAATTTTCAAAAATTCTAAAAATACCACAATCTCAAAAATTGATTTTCAAGAGCTTAGAATTTAAATTTTTGTGTTTGGGTTAACTATTGTTCAATTAGGGTATAGTTTTAGGGGGTAGGGTTTAGGTTTGGGGTTTAGGGTTTTAGTTTTGAATATTTAAAGTTAATTTTAGTTTTGTGGTATTTTTGGAACTTTTGAAAATTGGTGGTATTTTTGGAACAAAAACTTTTTTGGTGGTATATTTGAGAATTTCCCTTAGTAAATTAAATTGAAAGCGATAATTTTTTTTATGTTTTACTTAAACTTCTTAATTGAGACTTGAGAGTACCTTTTTGTTGGTCGAAGCTTAATTGAGAGTACAGCTGACGTTTTTGTGAAACGATAATAAATGATAAAATGATACTCCATTAAGAAACAAAGAGAATAAATTATCTCAAGTAGATTATATAAAAGTGTTGAAAATTCATAGAAAAATGCGAAAAAGCATTTCGTAATCATAATTAGAAATCCCACTGCTAATCTCATGGATATTCAGGAAATTAAGTTCCATAGTTTTGGTTCCGAAAAAGATCTAGAGGAACATTATAATAATTGATGTAGGGATACACCGAGAGAAGTCAGAACACACATGCTTAGAGACAATGATGTGAGAAGCCACAAATTGGGGAACTGCATCATAGTTGTGTAATTATGGACATAGATAAGTAAATGTTGGGTGGTTGGATCAAGATAAACATTCTTTCGGGGATTTAGTTTATATTTCCAAATGATTCGAATCTCATGATGATGCTAATTTAAATTTGACAATTGAAGGTCAATGACACCCACTTCGAGTGTTGAGTTTTTTTGTAATGATCTTGTGATGGCATGCCACAAGAATTTAGAATACAAAAGAAACAATTAAGTTCTGACTTTGGACGCTTAAAGGAAGAATAAGGAAAGGTTAGTACAATGGAAACTTAAGGAAAGTAAAAAGAGACAATGGAGGGTATATAAAGATGAATGACAAAATGAAAAGTTTAAAACAGATGAATGATAAGTAAAGTAGAAGAGCTGAGATCGAAGATTTTTCTTTATATACTATTGAAATTAAACTTAGGTAATGTTACAACCTAATTACCTAACTCAATAGGGAAAAAAAAATAGTAGAGGGAAATTTAATATTGTTGCTAGTGGTAGTCATCGGTCGCAATAATCCGAACGAATATGCGCGAGTCAACAAACGATGGAAATCTTTTTTGGAACACTGATGAAGTGTTTAAGTCAATAATCTCTTACAGCAATGACATGTTGAAAGACTTTAGACTTAATCTAACTTTTAGCATAAATCGTATTACCGAATTAATTTTTTGTACCACTGCAATCAAATGTCTCGTATGTCAACACTTAACACTACCCTCACCTGACTTTACATACCAAACCTTTTCCACTGCAAATGTTGTTGTTGATTTTTTTTTTTTTTTGAATTTTGTATAATAAAAACAAAATTAGGTTCAACGCAATTTCCTCATTTTCAAAAACTCTTACTACGTCTGCAAGAGTACTTCTGTACATTTCCTCTTTTTGGAACCATATGCTTTTAATTCGTACTACTACTATTGACTCACCGTTTCAAATATTGGACCCAATTTTGTCCTTTTCTTATTTTCCAAGAGAATAGGATCACTCGATTTAACCAACCAAATCAAAAAGAAATAAATAATAATTTTTTTCTTCTCCATTTTGCTACTTGAAATCCAGACCAATATGTTTTTTTTTTTTTTTTGGTTTTAAAATTGTACTAAAATTAAAAGTAAAATCCAGACCAATATGTTCGTCATAGAGAAACAGAGGATTTACATACCACCATTGTTGGACCTCCAAAAACATTTTTTTAAAAACTTTCCTCCTATATTTTCTCTATTCCCAAAATGAAAAACACAAATTTCCCACAAGAAACAAACAAAATAAAAACTAAACAAAGGAAGAAGAAAGACACAGTTTTACTAAACATCGTGGCTTTGCATTGGGATCTCAAGACCAGGCCATATCAAACTGTCCCCACTTTTACTTTCCATCTCCCCTATCTTCCACGTGTCACCACCGACCGGAATAATCATCTCCTCCTCCAACCCGTATCCAAACCCGAACCCAGACCCGTAATCCAACCCAACACCGTTCCCACTTCCGAGAGCCAAAAACGCTCCTCCTTCGCTCTCCCCACTCAACAAAGACTCAAAGCTTCCATTTCCATAACCTGAAATTACGTTATTACCCTTCGTCTCCGTAGTAACGGTTCCTTCTGAGTGGTTGGTCGTGGTGACGACGGAAGAAGAGGAAGAAGCCGTGGCGATAGAGCGGTGGCGTTTGGAGGAGCTCCGGCGAGTTCCACCGCCGACGGGAACGTCACGGAGGGAACCACCGTGAGTCCAGTAACGGCGGCAAGATTTGCAGAAGTAGCGAGGCTGAGCGAGATTGTAGTTGTTGTAGTAACAGAATTTGGTGATTGTTGAGTTGCAGCGAGGACAAGGAAGAGGGTCGGCTAGATTCGGAGGAGGGTAAGCCGCCGTGGTAAGTCTGGCGGGTCGGGTCAAACCAGATTCTGACGGCATTTTTGTTTCAGAGTTTTGAGAAATTTTAGTGGGGGAAGAGAGAAAGCGAAAGAGAATATGTTGTGGGAGAGTGGTCAATGTGGTTTGGTTTTTAAGTTTTTATATAGCCTCTTTATGCATAAACAATACGAAAAATACATTTTCTTTCAAAAATGTGATAATTTTAATTTCCACATAAGGAAAAAAATAGTAGTGGAAGTTGGGTTTTGGCTGATTTTATTTTAAGGGCGAACAGTGACATATTTTTGGTTGCTAATCAGAGCCGGATCTAAGATTATCGGGTCCTATACAAAAAAAATATTAATATTCAAATAAAATATTTCTTTTCAGAAAAAATACAATTTTTTTAACAAAAATACACAGAATTTTTTATTTTATTTTGTAAATTAAAATTATAAAAAATCTACCTTAAAGTTTTAATGTTTTTATCATATAATTTATCTAAATCTTTATTTTTTCTATACAATAAATATATTTTCCATAAATTAATATATAAATTTTTTTTTAGTAGGGCCCCTTATTATGTGGGGATCCATTCAAATGTGGCATAAAAATGTGCTCAAATCCGGCTCTGTTGCTAACATAATCGACATCAGTTTGACCTCGGTCAAGGCTAATGTAATGATCTAGATGCGTGAATAAATGCGTGACATGTTTATTAAATACGTAATGTGTTTTTAAACATATTGGTAACAGCATGATGATAAATACAGCGATGCATAAATGAGGAAGTGATCTTTAATTGCACTCGCAATCCATGGTTTCAGATATGAAAACCACACCTTCTAGTTAAACACATTCAAGTGGTTCATTAACTAACTTTTAAATCTCCCCTAACAAGTGAATTGAAAATCTTTGCACTAGTAGCTTGTGCGTCTATATATATGTCAAAGTACAAACCACTATATAAATTTCCATTTTTTCAATTAGAAGGAAATTTCATACTAAAGTAGCTAATCCCTTGTTGTAAAAAACTACAAAATTTTTGGCAAACTAAAAGATATACATGTGGATTTATACGATATTCTCATAACTTTTAATCTTATTACATTTGCCTAACATTAGTTTTTTCTTTAGATGCAATCCGATATATTAAAGATATAGACAAAACAGAAGCTACAATGAATTGAAATACAAATCCTTTTTATTTATAGTCCAATTGCGTTTTATAAACGATTGATTCTTTTAGTCTAATTTTGCTCCATTGCATAGTCAGTATTAAATAACATGTATTTTATTGATTTACTAACAAAAAAAGGTTATTGATTTAAAATTAAAACAAGAACGTTTATTCAACGTTCATAATTGTGGACCATCTCTTTTCTATAAATTTTAGTCTTCAATTTTATTTTGTGTATTACATCAAAATTAAAATATTCGTTATAAAGCATTATTTAAGCGACTTATCGTGTATTATCTATGTCTACACAAAAATTTAACAGACCACTATATTTTTTTTTACCATGAGAAATAACTAAATTCTAAAAAATAATAATTAAAGACACAACAGGAACACTTCTAATCATTACATAATAAAAGTAGCAGCAAAAGAAATAACATGAATTAAACTAGAAATACATTCTTAATTTTCTGATTACAAAAGTTATAGGAATCCCAAACATAAACACATATCCAGTGAAGATAAATACCCAAAAAAGAGCTCCTTCATTTTGTAAAATCGTGCATCCCACTAATGACCAGTAAGAGTGGGTCAAAGTCTGCATTCTGTTGTAACCCTAAAGACTTTAGACTATACAACATCCTACTTTGATACTTTTAATTTAATTAATACTACTAAAAGCTACTAACAGAGATCAAAGAAAACCATTACTACTATTTTTGTCATCTAAAACCATTTTGTTATTTAGTGACGTGTCACTAAGTTAAACAGGTCGACCAGCCATAATGACCAGAGGATGCACAATGCCGAAAGTGTTCCCAATTCCCCGAGAATGCGAAATCCATGCATTTGTGTTCGAAAGATGGCATCCAAAATTAGGAAGATAAGACTGAAGTAGAACCATGGTAAAATGGTAAACATAAAACCGAAGTTGAAGTCGAGTGAGTCGCTTGTTTTGTTCCCGAATTTCTCGGCTAACCTGATTGTCCAGTATAGTAGATAAATCGAAACCACTATAGCCGAATGACTACTTGTCAAAGTTATGACTTTCGTCACCATAGCGTCAAACTCAGCGTCCGTGTAGTAGCCTAACCAACACGTGAGTCCGATTCTGTCATAACAACGACGAGGAGGAGGTGTCGGTAATGGTTGTGGTCAGTGGCGGAGACGGAAAAAACATTTGTCGGGGTCATAATAAATTTTTGATCTAAAAAAATTGCAATACTTTTATCGAATAAAAAAAACAAAACATCATAGATATACATTTTAAAGATGTATTATAATGCTTACTTATATTTATTTCGATTATCACTGTATAAAACATACTCAATGGCATTCCAATATTTTCGGATGCCCCCAAAGAAATCTAAAAATAGTGTTATTTTTATATGGTTTTAATATGATAAGTTAATTCTCTTATTTGAAAATACTTATATAATAACATATTTGTTTATGTTAATTCACTGATGTTTTGCTTATCTTTTGCATATGTTTTGCTTATATTTTGCATACGTTTTGCTTGTATTTTTCAAATGATAACTTATATGAATAAGTTAATTCATTTATCTCAATATAACTACTTACAACTGCAACTCGTGCGAGAAGAGCATATCAGAGAATGATCCTAAATAAAAAAAAAATATAACCACTATATAAACTTCATGCTAAAATAACTAATCCCTTGTAAAAAACAAAAAAAAACTCTTTTACAAATACATCCTGAAAAGCAAACCCATTAGTTAACTTAACACTGTAAGAAATTAATCTCTTTCTAAAAATATAAAAGTGAAGTTAATTAGTGGGTGTTATTCAATGGTGGATTTTAATGGATTTCAAATCCAAACATAATCCATTGTTATTCAATGATGGATTCATTAATAAAGTTTGAAATCTAGTGTTATTGGTTATAGTATTTACAATCTCTTTATCATAAGAATTTGAAATCTAGTGTTATTGGTTCTAGTATTTACAATCTCCTCATTAAAAGAGTTTGAAATCCATTGTTTTTTACTTGAGAGATTTCAAGTGAATTTCAAATTGATTTTTACATGTAAAATGATGGCAATCAAAATCTCACCTATTACCCTAATATTTGCAAATCCCATCGTACAAACACTTTTTTTTTTAACACTTACATTTTTTTTTCCAAAATATTGATTTCTTCATCTCTCTTTTTTCTTTTCATAGTAATAATTTGTTCAACGTTTTTTTTTGTCTTCCTAATTTCTAAAATATACACCTAGGCCTGGGCGTTCGGGTCGGGTGGAAAAATTTTTCGGGTATTTCGGTAAAGAGGTCTAGAACCCGATCGGGTATTATATATATTCGGGTTCGGTTCGGTTCGGGTTCGGGTATTTCGGGTATACCCGAAATACCCGAAATATGTTTTTTTTTTTTCGAAACCCGAAATAGCACCGTAATAAAAAAAACAAACTTAAAAATAAACATATGAAGGCACAACCCAATAACCAATGAAGGATTGACTGTGTAAACCAGCTCCGTTACCGTTGTTAAAGTAATTCTTTTGGAGGTATATAAGAGCAAGACAAGGCAAGTTGTTAATTTATAGCTACTTAAGTATTAGGTCCGTAAATATAAATAATGATAAATATCTTACCTTATTAGAAATTTAAATGAAGATTTTGTTAAATTTCAAGTTTTACTCATAAACTTGCACAACTTCAAATTGGGACTGTAGGTAATTTCCACGAATCAAAACGTAAGTTATGCAGCGAAAGTTATGGGCCTTAAATTGGGTCAAGATGGGCTGCCCAGCTATGAGAGCATCTTTGGACCAACCTAGGCCTGGGCGTTCGGGTACCCGATCGGGTTCGGGTCGGGTGGAAAAAATTTTCGGGTATTTCGGTAAAGAGGTCTAGAACCCGATCGGGTATTATATATATTCGGGTTCGGTTCGGTTCGGGTATTTTGGTTCGGGTTCGGGTTCGGTAATCGGGTTCGGTTAAAATGCCCACCCCTATATACACCAATCAAAATTTCATGTAATTTTTTTATATTTCCTAAAATGTTTCATTTTTTTTGTTTCCAAAATTCTAGAACCCAGTCTATGTATAAAACCATACAAAATAGGAAAAACTAGAATTAAAAATTGTGTTTTTTATTAGTGATTTCAAATCTACTCTAAAAAGTCAAATAATCATTAGATTCATTACTGATTTGAATCTTTTAAAATCTAATCAAATTTAGAATCCACTACAGAATTATTGCAAAATCAATAGGAAAACATTTCAAATGAACAAATCTTTGAAAATCTAATTAGATTTTAAATCTAATGGACTTGAATTAAAATCTACCGTTGAATAATACCCCCTAAGCAACCTTTGTGGTTAGATTTCATTTTAGGAAGTGATATTTCAATCCTTCACCTTATTAACCAAACTAAGTACAGCCCAATAGTGAATGACCCAAGTTAAAAAGCCCATTAAGATTTACTTTTGGTTTTGTTTTGTTTTTCCGATGAGTTTCAGATTTGTGAACTAACCAACAAACAATTCTATCTCCTTCAATTTAACAGCTTCACGTCGTCGTCGTCGTCGCCGGAGACTTATAGAGCTGCTGATTTGGTGGAGACGATGACACTTTTCCACTTCTTCAACTGTGCGATTCTCACATTCGGCCCTCACGCCGTCTACTACTCCGCCACTCCCTTGTAATTTCTTCTTCTTCACTTTCTCGATCTGTGATTTCTGGAAATCTTCATGCCTGATCTAGATCATTTTGCACATAACAATCATCTCCGTAATTCTAAACTTGGTGATCTAGAATCCTTATGCTAATTTAGTCAACACTTGTTTGCAAATTTCTCTGAGGAATTAGGGTTTATGTTGGTAATCAAAATTGATTGATTTATCTGTAGATCTGAATATGACACTCTTGGAACCTCTGTGAAGGCTGCTGTTGTTTACCTTGCTACAGCATTGGTTAAGGTTAGTCAACAGTTTAACATTTTGGGCTAATCTCTCTTTCGCTTGATTTGTATTCGAATCTCTTTGCAGTGTTTGCATTTCTACTTAGCTAAATTTGGGTGTTTTCATTGCAGCTTGTTTGTTTGGCAACTTTTCTGCAAGTATCCGAGACTGAAGTGTTTGACCCATACCAGGTATTTTGCTAAGATCACTCTCATCATTTATATCTCTACTGCAAGTTGATGAAGTTGCCATTTTTACTGCAATGTTAATCATCTGTATCTTCTTGCTTATATTTTTTCTGAAGTCGTTAGTATGTTTGCTCCTTGTGTGTAGATGCACATTGTTTTGTCATTCTCATTTGTTGAGTAGCTCTTTTAGTTATGCTGCAATCTAGGTTACTGAGTATGGGTCTAATCTCCCTTGTATCAGGAAGCATTGAAAGCAATGATTGGCTTCATCGATGTTGCTGGTCTATATTTTGCTCTGGCTCAGCTGACACACAGGAACATCTCTCAAAATCACAAGTTTCAGGCTGTTGGCCTTGGTAAGTGTTATCTTTGATGCTACAAAATATATATAACGGCGGAATTGTTCTTAGTGGATTCGTAAAAGGAACTCTTTTTCATGAGACTAATTTCCATTGGAGGGAGCTTTCATCTTATGTAGACTTCCTTAATGATTGTTTCCATCACAGAATCTTGACCAACTGTGACTTACGAGATGCGCTCTTTTTGTTCAGGATGGGCATTTGCGGATTCTGTTTTGCACAGGTTGGCACCTCTCTGGGTCGGTGCTCGAGGACTTGAGTTCACTTGGGATTATGTTTTGCAAGGCCTTGAAGCAAATGCAAATTTGGTATATACCAGTTTTTTCATTTATGTAAAGATTTCTATGTGATTGTTTCTTACTTTAATCGAACCTTGGTGTCAAATTCAGGTGTTTACGATATCTCTAGCCGCGCTAGGGTCGTTGATGTGGCTACGCAAGAACAAGCCAAAGACTCTGATCCCGATCATATACGTGTGCGCAGTGATCATCTCGACAATGCCTTCAATCACAAGCTATTTAAGGAGAGTGCTGGGATGGCATTTCCCGAAAATCGTTGGGTTTGAGCTGATGACTTCTCTGGTAATGGCGTTTATCAGTTGTCAACTCTTCATCCTTTGCCAGAGACCGTCTTTGTGATTCCACTCCCGGCTAGGTCAAACACAGTTCAACTGCTCTTAAGGCAAGAGCTTTTTGTCTATGGGGAACTCTTACAACGTAATTGCCTTGTTTTTCGCAGGACTCAGTTCCATAAAACTTTGATCTTGATTTGTAGAAGAATATTGAACTATCTTGAAAATTTATTGATTTCGGCATATGTCTCTTCTACTTGAACGAAATGGGAAACCCTCTCTTATTGCACGTAAAAGAAGATTTCTCGGTGACTACATGTTTTTTTTTTCTCCAATATATGACTAATCATGTTCTGCAAATCAACGATAACAGATTACGCAAAAAAGTTTATTTCATGTCGCGGTTTCGGCCATATGAAGGTTTAAAGTACATCGCAATGTCAACACTTTCTCTAGATTTGTGTAAAGTATTTATCTCCGAAAAACTCCATTTCAACCCGTGGCTATTGTATAATTGGAGTTTATCGGATCATAGAGGTTTAGTAGGTCTAAAACTACAAGCTTCAACAAGCCTAACATTTTCGACTAAAGATTAATGTATTTTATATCATAACGAATTTTAGTGTATTATTCATTACTTGATTAATGTCTAACTATGATTTGGTTTCATTTTATTGCACGAAAACACTATTCAAGATTATGTGCATCATTCATTTCTTGCAAAGTTTTGGGAATCAATTATACGATAGAAGGCTTATTGAAATTCGCAAAATTGTAATAAAAATTACTGAGTTTCTGACCACAAATTTGTAATAAGATTCAATGAAAGAACAACAGTCCCATAGAACACCAATTTTGTCAAATATCTTCAAAGAAATTTCGCTTTCTAAACTACAAAATTTTTGGCAAACTAAAAGATATACATGTGGATTTGTACGGTATTTTCATAATTTTTAATCTTATTACATCTGCCTAACATTAGTTTTTTCTTTAGACGGATATATTAAAGATATAGACAAAACAAAAGCTACAATGAATTGAAATACAAATCCTTTTTATATATAGTCCAATTATGTTTTATAAACGATTGATTCTTTTAGTCTAATTTTGCTCCATTGCATACTCAGTATTAAATAACATGTATTTTACTGATTTACTAACAAAAAAAGGTTATTGATTTTAAATTAAAACAAGAACGTTTATTCAACGTTCATAATTGTGGGCCATCTCTTTTCTATAAATTTTAGTCTTCAATTTTATTTTATGTATTACATCAAAATTAAAATATTTGTTATAAAATATTATTTAAGCGGCTTATCGTGTATTATCTATGTATAGACCTACACAAAAATTTAACAGGCCACTATATTTTTTTTTACCATGAGAAATAACTAAATTCTAAAAAATAATAATTAAAGACACAACTGGAACACTTCTAATCAATACATAATAAAAGTAGCACCAAAAGAAATAACATGGATTAAACTAGAAATACATTCTTAATTTTCTGATTACAAAAGTTATAGGGATCCAAAACATAAACACATATCCGGTGAAGATAAACACCCAAAAAAGAGCTCCTTCACTTTGTAAAATCGTGCATCCCACTAATGACCAGATGAAGCACAATGCCGAAAGTGTTCCCAATTCCCTGAGAATGCGAAATCCAGGCAACGCTGTTCGAAAGATGGAATCCAAAATTAGCAAGATAATATTGAAGTAAAACCAAGGGAAAATGGTAACCACAACACCGAAGTCGAAGTCGAGTGAATCAGATGTTTTGTACGCTAATTTCTCGGCTAACTTGATTGCCCAATATCTTATTATATAAAAGAGAAGCCGGCCGACGAGAGCTCGACACGTATGCAAAATTGTAACTCACGAGATTGCGGCATTTATTTAAGATTGGTCGGATGATGACATGTGTTAAAGGTTAAATTTAATTAAAACAAATTGAAAAACAAAAATGGAAAATTTCTATTAGACCATATTAATAAATAAATAAAAAATTCCTAATAGTTAACAACGAATAAAAAAAAAAGAAATTTTGTTAAATTTTGATGATTACGATTGTCAAAATGTTATAGTTATTATAAATTTAAACAAGAAAAAACAACAGTTGAAAACATAAAAAAAATGAGCAAAACATAATAAAATATAAGCAAAATATAAGCAAAAAAAAGAAAAAAAGAAACTATTAGTTTAATTTGAGACATTAACAATCAAATGATTTTCAAAAAACTAAGCAATATTTCAAAAATAAATTCTATTTTGTTGTTTTTCTTTTCTTTTTTACTAACTATTTGGAATTATAAATGGTTTAATGAAGTTTTCATGTGTTTTTTTTATTTAGATTACTATTTCTACAATATTGGAAAATGTACGAAAATAACACTTTTTTACATACATGCATAGGGCATCCAAAATAATTGGACCGACACTGCACAAATCCATGTTTGGGCTTTAATCAGAGCTTTGAGCTATTAGTATAATTGGTAATTGAAATTGATTGATTAATCTGCTGTTGTTTACCTTGCTACAGCATTGGGATTTATAAGGTTTCTAGATTCTCGATCTGTGATTTCTTCTTTCTCTTCCTCTTCACTTTACAAAACCCTAAAAATCCTATTTTCAAAACCCACCACCACTTCCTCCTCCTCCTCCTAAAATGTTGAGATTCGGACTCACATGTTGGTTAGGCTTCTACACGGATGCCGAGTTTGAGGTTATGGTGTCGAAAGTCACAACTTTTACAAGTAGTAATACTGCTGTGGTGGTTTCGATTTATCTACTATACTGGGCAATCAGGTTAGCTGAGAAATTCGGGAACAAAACAAGCGGCTCACTCGACTTCAACTTCGGTTTTATGTTTACCATTATACCATGGTTCTACTTCAGTCTTATCTTCCTAAGTTTGGATGCCATCTTTCGAACACAAATGTCTGGATTTCGCATTCTCGGGGAATTGAGAACATTTGCGTCATTGAGCTTCCTCTGGTCATTAGTGGGATGCACGATGTTTCAAAGTGAAGGTTACCTTTTCTGGGTGTTTATCGTCACCGGATATGTGTTTATGTTTGGGATCCCTATAATTTTTGTAATCAGAAAATTAAGAATGTAATCCATGTTATTTCTTTTGCTGCTACTTTTATTATGTAATGAGATTCCACTCCCGGTTGGATTTGATACAGTTGAACTGCTCTTAAGGCAAGAGCTTTTTGTCTATGGGAAAACTATTACAACGTACTTGCCTTGTTTTTTGCAGGACTCAGTTCCATAAAACTTTGATCTTGATTTGTAGAAGAATATTGAACTATCTTGAAAATTTATTGATTTCGGCTTGGAACGAATCGGAAAAAGAAGATTTTTTGGGTGACTACATTCACAAGTCCCTCGAGTTTTTACCAATAAATAACTTATCATGTTCTACAAATCAGCAATAACAGATTAATCGAAAAAGTTTTTCATGTTGCTGTTTCGGCTATATGAATGTTTAAAGTACATCGCAATGTCACGACACTTTCTCTAGATTTGTGTGAAGTATTTAGCTCCGAAAAACTCCATTTCAACCCGTGGCTATTGTATAATTGGAATTTATCGGATCATAGAGGTCTAGTAGGTCTAAAACTACAAGCTTCAACAAGCCTAACATATTCGACTAAAGATAATTAATTGTTCAAAGAAGCCTCTACGACCAGAGGAGACTGACTCGAACTGATTATCTTTTCTGAAATCCGTATATATGATAGTATTGGTCTTAGTAAACCCGTCAAAATATTATTCAGGTCGCGATTGTTGCGAACGCCAAATTCTGGTTGCTTTTGGGTTTTAAATTTAATTTGTCACATTTTTCTTAAACATAAACATGCAAGTATTTTTTTCGTTTGTAATGTTTACAATTAATAAAAAGAATATGTTTAAAATACCAAAAACTTTGAAAAAGAAAACGCTAGATGCAGGACTAAAAAATAGAAAAGAGTAGACGTAAAAGCTAAAGAGAATGCAAAAGCAATTCACTACAAGAAAACAAGGCATTTTCCGACGGAAAAACAATGCCGTCGGAAAATCCGTCGGACATTTGCGTCGGATTTCGGACGGAATTCCGACGGAATGCGTTTTTAAAAATTAAAAAAAAAAAAAACAAATTCCGTCATAATTCCGTCACAATTTCCGACGGAAGTAATAAAAATTAATTAAAAATAATTAAAAAAAAATTCCGTCACAATTCCGTCGGAATTCCCGACGGAATTATGACGGATACCGTATACCGTATACCATATACGGAATATGAGGTATACGGTATACGGTATCCGTCACAAATCCGTCGGAAATTGTGACGGAGTTGTGACGGAAGTAATAAAAATTAATTAAAAACAATTTCCGTCACAATGCCGTCGGAAATTCCGACGGAATTATGACGGATACCGTATACCGTATACGATATACGGAATACCGTAATTATTTTTAATTAATTTTTATTACTTCCGTCACAACTCCGTCACAATTTCCGACGGATTTGTGACGGAATTTGTTTTTTTTTTTTTAATTTTATTGAATTTTAATTAATAAATTTAGGGATTTTGACGGCTTCCCGACGGAGTTCCGACGGATTGCGTTTTTTAAAAACAAAAAAAAATTCCCGCCTATGTTTTGGCGGTATAAAATTAGGATATAATCCGTCGGAATACCGACGGATTTCCGACGGATTTTACCCTAATTTTATACACATTTTCTTATAAGAAGAAGAAGGAGAAGAAAGAAGGAAGAAAGAAGGAAGAAAGAAGAAAGAAGAGAGAAGAAGAAGAAGAGAGAAGAAGAAAGAAGAATTAAAGAAGAAAGAAGGAAGAAGAAGAAGAAGAAGAAGAAGAAAGAAGAAAGAAGAAGAAGAGAGAAGAAGAATTAAAGAAGAAAGAAGGAAGAAGAAGAAAGAAGAAGAAGAAGAAGAAGAAGAAGAAGAAGAAGAGAAGAGAAGAAGAAGAAGAAGAAGAAGAAGAAGAAAGAGGAAGAAGAAGAAGAAGAGAGAAGAAGAATTAAAGAAGAAAGAAGGAAGAAGAAGAAGAAGAAGAAAGAAGAAGAAGAAGAAGAAGAAGAAGAAGAAGAAGAAGAAAGAGGAAGAAGAAGAAGAAGAGAGAAGAAGAATTAAAGAAGAAGAAAGAAGAAGAAGAAGAAGAAGAAGAAGAAGAAGAAGAAGAAGAAGAAAGAAGATTCACGGGCCGGATTTCTCCGGCGGAAATTTTCCGGCCGGTCGCCGGAGAATTTCCGCCGGAGAATTTTTTTTAAAAAAAATTGAAAATCCGACGGTATACCGACGGATATGATATCCGTATACGGTATACTGTATTCGTATACGGTATACTGTATCCGCATACTGTATTTGTATACGGGATCGGAGTCCGTCGGTAATCCGTCACAATTCCGTCGGAATTCATATTTATGACGGATTTCCGACGGAATTTTTTTTTTAAAAATCCGTCATAATTCCGTCGGAATTCCGTCTAGATTTCCGACGGAATTATGACGGAAAACTATTTCCGACGCGATAGAACCGACCGGCCAAAACCGTCAGAATACCGTCGGAAAAGGGTCTTTTCCAACGGATTTCCGACGGTTTTGGCCGTCGGAAATAGCCCTGTTTTCTTGTAGTGATTAACCAATTTGGCCTTTATAGGATTTGGATCCTAAATTATGATATTCATCAAAACAAGTCAAAAGAAAGAGTAAAAGACAACTCTAATCTCAATCATTCAAAATGTCCAACTGGCACACGGCCTTAACTTATCATATATGTACAACACCATCTCCGTCAACACAAAATACTAGTGAAATTGTGCCTTACCTGATAAATTTTTGTGTGGATTTCTCAAATAGTAGAAAAACTTTCAATATTTGAATATTATTCCTTAATAGATTTGAGAAAGTTAATGAAATACGACCATTGGATATGCACACAAATAAGACTCGTGGGGGACTATTACATACAATAGAAGAATATCAAAGCAACTCTCATAACCAATTTAAGTTTATCCATTTCCGATTTTTTAACCAACAAAGCATCACCTAACGCTATGTGCGATTTAAACTTTGCAATGTGATATTCATAATCAACCGCTACAAGTAAAAAAGATAAAGAAAAAAGAGCAATTTTTCTCCCAGACAGTAGTCTCGAGATAAGTTTTACCCAATGGGTTATTACTAGTTTTGGTAAAGGTTTCAAAATCACCTTTCACCTTCCCTTCTTACCAAACATAATTTGCCTAAAAAGGAAAACAATTTGACCCGTGCCGGAGCTCCGGCGAACGGCTCATGGAGCTTAGTGCTCTCAATCTTCCATCTTCTCCGACCAACCTTAGTCAAATTCCGATGAGTTTTCATTGCTCCTCCTCTTGTTTTTGAAACATCCTTTCAAAGCTTCCTCACCGGCACAAGACTTTTATCCTCTTCCTTTAAATGTTTAGATCTGAATTTCCATAGTTTCTTCACCATTTTTTCAAATCTCTCCCTTCTCCGGTGACAATCTAAAAGCCTTTCGCCGGAGTCTTGCCGTTCTCTCTTCCGTCCACCAACAAGCTATGGCGAAAATATTTTAGGCCAGATCCGGGAAACTCCGGTCACCTTCTCTCACTCCGGCATCATGCCGTGAATCAAGAACCACCGTTGATCTACTCCGTTTTTAAAGATGTTGCAGCGAGACCAAAACAAAACCCCTTGTGTGCTTCTCCAATGCTTGAGTCTCACCTCTCCGACAAGTTTGATCTTGTTGTCTTCGGGTGAAAGAGATTCCGGTCAGTGAAGTCCGGTCAGATCCTCTCACTCCGGCATCATGCCGTGATTCGAGAACCACGATTGATCTACTCCGATTGTAAAGAAGATGCAGCGAGACCTAGACACGAAAGATGAGACAAGACGCAATCGCTCAAAACTTCCCCATATTTCGGTGTATTCGTATAAGAAAAAGTTTATGTGGATCTCTCAAGGACTTGTCACTTATACCGCCGTAACAAACCTTCCGAAGGTCGAAGCTCAAATTCCAGAAGAACATACACTCTTTGATTTGTTGATATGTGTTCTACAGCCGATCTAGCTTTATGCTATGTAATTTCTTTGACATAAATACAAGACACAAGTGTTGCAAAAGCGTGTTCACAAACACTAACCTTACGAAGGACCCAAAACCCCCCTCTTCGGCTTTAATCTCCATCATCATCTAGCCAACTCAAATTTCTAGCCAAGTGCTAAGATTTTAGATTTGATTTATCTGGAGACGTATCACCGAAATCTCCCGAGAGAATTTTCCCCAAAGACGGCGTTTATCTCCGACATAAAAAAGAGACTTGGCTTTCACCGTCGTGAGTGTGAATAGCATAAACAAGCTCTAGCCTTAGTGCTAAGATCTCTAATTTTGGTCTAAAATCTCACATCCCATTTTTGATATTGAGATAATCACCACACCGAGGGTCTCCAATCTCTATTCCTGATTTCCCTAACGAGAGATCTAACGGCGAAGATCTTCAAGACAACCATAGAATGCAAAATCTAATTCCTAGCTTAATGATAAGAAGATTTTCAAGACAACCTTAGTTCAAGACAACAAAACCCCTTTTTTGATTGACTCATCTAAGGTTCGAGTTGAGATAACAAAAATCTAGCATTTTGCTAAGCAAAATTTCCACAAAAAAAAAAAAAAATTCTCTATGAACGTTCTTGCGTGGAATTGTCAAGGCGCGGGCGCCGATTTGACGAAAGATCATCTTCGGGAACTCCATTGTTGTTTTTTACCTAGTTTCTTATTTTTATCGGAAGCAAAAAACAATAGGCATTTTCTGCAAGATTTGCAAGTTGAATTCGGTTATGATCAAGTTTTTACGGTTGAGCCGCGAGGCAAAAGCGGTGAGCTTGCTCTCTTCTATATGAATGATCCTTCGGTTATTATTTCTTATTCGGATAATCGTATGATAGATGTGGAATCTACTTTTGAAGGACATAAAATTTTTATGACCTTTGTGTACGGTGATCCTGTAGTTGAATACCGAGAACGTGTGTGGGAACGTCTCACGAGAATGGGTATAATTCGGAAAAATGCTTGGCTCATGATAGGCGATTTCAATGAGATCACCGGAAATCCCGAAAAACGAGGCGGACAAAGTCGACCGGAATCCTCATTTATACCGTTTCGAACTATGTTAGATAATTGTGGAATGGTTGATTTCCCACACACGGGGAACCCACTCTCGTGGGTGGGACGACGTAAAATTGGTAACATACAGACGAAAGTAAAATGTCGTCTTGACCGAGCCATAGGTAATGAAGAATGGCATACCCTTTTTTCCCACACCTTGGTGGAGTATCAAAAATCTGGGGTTCCGACCATAGACCAGTGGTAGCAAGAGTCCGATCCACAATTCAACACAAGCGAAAAAACTTCCGTTTCGATAAAAGATGGATCGGGAAACCCGGTTTTAAAGAAACTGTGACTACAGGATGGGGCATCTCAAGTAGAATCCTACGTAGGGATTTCAACCAGAGATTATCCTCATGCCGGTCACACATTTCGAGATAGAGGAAATCGACGGTCACTAACTCAGCCAAACTAATTGAGGAACTTAAAGATCAATTAGACCGAGCTAACGACGATGACGAATCCATCCTAGAGGATGTGGAAGATATCCGAAGAAAACTTATCCACGCCTTTCGAGAAGAAGAAACTTATTGGCACGCAAAGAGTAGAGTCACCTGGCATTGCTACGGGGATAGAAATACAAGTTTTTTCCATGCTACAACTAAACAAAGAAGAGCCCGAAACCGTATACTCTGCTTAAAGGACAAGCACGGTCGTTGGGTTGAGTGTGAAAAAGGCGTATCAAAAGTAGCAACTAATTACTTCGAAACCTTGTTCACCACTTCAAAACCTCAAAACTTGGACGACTCACTCCGGTATATTGCCGAGAAGGTTTCAGAGACTGACAATGACCGACTCACGGTCGACCCGACTGAAACTGAAATAAAAGAAGCTCTGTTCAACATAAATCCAGAGAAAACCCCGGGCCCCGACGGTATAACAAGTCGATTTTATCAGAGATTCTGGCATGTGGTGGGCCAAGACATAATAAGACTAGTGAAAGACTTCTTCAATACTGGATCTTTTGACCCATGATTGAATCAAACAAACATTTGTCTTATTCCAAAAATAAACAGACCAAGGGCGATGACATAATTCAGACCAATCAGTTTGTGTAACGTCAGTTACAAGATCATATCGAAGATTCTTTATAACCGGTTGAAGAAGACCCTCCCAAACCTAATTTTGGAGACACAATCAGCCTTTATGGCTAGATGTCAAATAACGGATAATATTTTACTCACCCAAGAGAACTTTCATGCCCTAAGAACCAACAAGAGCTGCAGAGAAACTTTCATGGCTATGAAGACTGACATGAGTAAAGCTTACGATCGGGTAGAATAGAGTTTCCTAGAAGCTGTTATGCTTAAACTGGGATTTTCAGAAAAAGGGTCAAATGGCTTATGTTCTGTATATCATCGGTATCATATCAAGTTTTGATCAATGAAGTGCCGAAAGGACGAATTAAACCGTCTTGGGGAATTCGACAAGGAGATCCCCTATCTCCCTTTCTATTCATACTATGCACGGAAGCTCTCATCTCCTTGCTCAAAGGAAAAGAGGAAAAATCTCGTATTACAGGATTACGAATTGCTCGTGCAAGTCCGAGAGTCTCCCATCTCCTTTTTGCGGACGATAGTCTCTTTTTCTGTAAAGCAGACGTCCTGCAATGTGCAGAGATCTTAAAAATTATCAAAACATATGGCGAGGCATCTGGTCAACAACTAAACCCCAACAAATCCTCTTTTTTTTTGGAAATAGAGTTAACCAGCAGATCAAAAGAGAAATTAAGACAGTCATCGGCATAACTAGCGAAGGAGGTATGGGCATGTACTTAGGACTACCAGAGCAAATTTGTGGCTCTAAGAAAAAAGTATTTGCCTATGTTCAAGATCGTCTCAATAACCACATTAACACTTGGTCCGCAAAATTCCTTTCCAAAGGAGGGAAAGAGGTCCTAGTAAAATCTGTGGCACAAGCCCTTTCGACATATGTTATGTCGTGTTTTCTACTTCCTCAGGGTATTACCGATTAACTCAGGAGCGCTATATCCAACTTTTGGTGGAGCTCCTGCCAGAATAGTCGAGGACTACATTGGATCGCCTGGGATAAGATTTGTACTTCAAAAGACGGAGGCAGTCTAGGATTCAGAGACCTTCACGAGTTCAATCTAGCCCTCCTTGCTAAACAATTATGGAGATTGATCCACTTTCCAACTTCTCTCCTGGCAAGAGTATTACGGGGACGATACTATCACCAATCAACCCCGATGGTAGATCGTGAGGCCATATCCCCCTCATATGGTTGGACTAGCATTATGGCGGCTAAACCCCTGCTCGGATTAGGTATCCAGAAGACTATCTTCTCCGGGTATAACACCAAGATTTGGAGTGAACCGTGGATTCCAGATATACCAGCCCGTTTACCAAGGCGTCTCAATAGACTGACCCGACGAGATCCTAATCTTTTGGTTAAAGACCTTGATGTGATAAGTTTTAACCACAAATAAAATCTGCAAGTGCACAGACAATCGCAGTAATATATAAGGTATCGAATCCACAGAGACCAAGGTTACACTATGAGATTATGAGATTCTAATTTAAAGCTAAGATAAAATGGGATTGGTTGTAACGAAACAATGAACGAAACAGCAAATTAAACAATGTAAATTCAATAAGAGAAAAACACTAGATCAAGGTCATTCTCCGGTGATTTCGGATTAAAGACTGAGCAACTATTCAGGATTCAATTTAAGCGCGGTCTAGAACTCAAACATAAATGTAATATTGCCCCACTGTCGTGATGCATCAATAACTTTATCTAATAACCTAAATGCCTAAACTGTCGTTTGAATTCAGAGATGTTGACAAGCATTATCGAATGGGTTCAATTTGTTCACAATTGATGGTAACAATCAACTGTCGTTGGTTACACACCAATTGCTCACCAATGGTTTATCTAGCAACCTAGAGCACTGTCGTGAATAAGTTCAACTTGAAATAATAGATTAGGTGTACAGGCTAATCTAAGCGTTACGAATCCCATTTGATGAAGACATGATAATCTGTCCTATTTGGCTCAGTCACTAATCAATCCTAAATCACCATTGAAATCCTCTAATCTAGCTATGAGACTACTCGAACATGGAGAGTAAAAACGCAGTAATACAATCAAGAGAATTCATAATATAAAAGAGAATAGGGATTAGAATTCTTCTCAATAGATGTTGTGGAATGATTCTCCAAAGGTTACAAGCAATCCAAAAACAAAGTAGAACAATAGAAAAGAGTCTCCAAAAGCTTAGAACAAAACATGTCTGAGTTTTAGAATGATTCAGAATGAATTTGTCAGAGGCGGCTCTGATTTATTTATACTAAAAATTAGGTTAAAATCGGATCTGGGGACAGGACCGGTCGGTCCTGTCATGGGACCGGTCGGTCCCGATTCCAGGAGCTTTGGCTTCGGCTTCTTAAGGTCCGGACCGGTAGGTCTCCACCCTGGACTGGTCGGTCCAGTTTCCAGGGACCTTTAAATCTTCGAGTCCTCGGGCAAGCAGGTGCTCGCTTCAGACCGAGCAGGTGCTCAGTTATGAAAAACGCCATCTTTTCTCCAGATTCGTCCTTTTTGCTCCAATGACCCCCAATGACTCCAATCCATGCTTGAGAGCCTCCTAGAACCTGAAAAGACACAAAAAGAACTAGAAAGACCCGAAAACAAATAGAAAACAATAAGTAAAAGATGCCAAAATTCTAATATATCAACTCTTCCGGACTTAGACCTTTGTTAGTCCTCAAACAAAACAAGATCAAGAACAGAAAAGTGTCTGAAGTTCACATCGAATTCACTCGCCTGATGATACATCAACCGTCTACTCAATATCCTTAGTAGAGTCCAAATCTTCGGACTTCATACTTTCATCACTTGGCCTTAGAACATGTACCACAACCTAACCTTATTCACTCACAACTTAGCAAAACTTCGGAATCCTCAATATCATCTCTTAATCAATTAATGAAAATGAAAGTGCAGTGATCTTACCCAAGGGGAATCGTTTCAAGGGGTGCCGACTTCTCCTAACCAAGACCCTCTCCCTTATACTCTTTTTCTCAATTTTTTTATTTATTATTATTTATTATTATTTATTTATTATTTATTTTTTTTATTTTTTTCTTATGGGACGAATCTAATGAGGTCACAAAGGAGATACGGGTTTACGCATCATCCCTTGGTTCACTCGAAACTTTTAGTTTCCCTTACAACATGCTTTCCGTGAGGTCACAAAGGAGACACGGGTTTACGCATCATCCCTTGGCTACTTGGGCATATTGCTTTGAAGTTTTTTTTTTATGGGATGAATCTCCATGAGATCGCAAAGGATACACGGGTTTACGCATAGTCCCTTTGGTCACTTCGATCCTTTTAGTTTCCCTTACAACATGCTCTCCTGAGGTCACTAAAGATATACGGGTTTACGCATAGTCCTCAGGGTCACTTGGGCATGTTGCTTTGAATTTCTCCCCCTTTATTTATCTTTTCTCTTCTTTTTTTTTGTTTTATAAGGGGAGAATTTAAAAGTTAAATGGTTCAAAAGTTAGAGAGTAAAGAGTATACTTGCTGGAAAGTTGCGGTGTCTTATACGGTTCGAATAGGTCTTGCCCAATGAACGTCAAACCCCTGAGAAAGAAATTAAAGATCAAGATTAAATACCAAATAGGAGTTTGAGATGACATTGGATCAACCTAATTTCTGATAAGTATGAGCTTTGGGGGAAATTTTAAATCTACCCATAACCTGTCGTGGGAGCACCCTGCACGAGCAGGTGCTCGGCAGAGATGTGGGGTGCTCAAAACAATACTTTGGCCAAGTTGTGAATCATACAAGTAATCCCTAGTCCGAACATAAATCCAATAGATCAAGTTCATAATTCCATTTCCAAACAACCTCTTATTGACTCGATAAACTCAAAAGCAGACTCAAGAAAAACTAAAATCAAAAGTAAACTCAAAAGCAGACACAACAACAAGACCGCTCCCCCGGACTTAAATCACACTGTCCCCGGTGTGAAAAAGTTCAAGAGATTGGTGACACAATAAAAATAAAATGGATAGAACAATGATGGATAGAAGGGTAGGAAAGATATCACCGATTAGAAGCTCGGCGATGGGGAGTGATGAAAGCGATGAGAAACTAGGGTTGCGGCGTGATGAGGGGAGGGGGTTCTCGATCTCTGCAAAAAGAAAAGAGGATGTTAGTAAATTTTTTTTATTTTTTTATTTTTTTATTTTTTTATTTTTTATTTTTTTAAGGAAAAAGGAAAATTTCAGAGTGGGCCCCGTGTACTGGACCGACCAGTCCTGATATTGGATCGGTCGGTCCGATTTCCAGAGGGTAAATCGGTTGTTGAACATTAATACGGATCGACCGGTCCTGGGTAGGGGATCGACCGGTCCCAATTCCAGGGACCTTGGACGGGACTTGCATTGTGCCAGACCGACCGGTCCGGGGTAGGATCGACCGGTCTGATTTCCAGAGGAAATTCCTGGACTTGCTCCGAAACTGAGCAGGTGCTCAAAGATTATTCCTTCACCCTCCTTTTTTTTTTTTTTTTTTTTTAGAATTCGAGTACGATGGGTTGCCTCCCATCAAGCGCTTGTTTTAAGTCTTTAGCTTGACTGATCAACACAAGGTTAATCATGAGAATCAAAAGGTTGAGCCAATGCACATTTGGTCCTTCTCCTATTATGAACATGAACAAAGAATGCAAGAGAACACATCCATGGTAAAAAGGTAAAACTCTCATCAAGGGATTTTACTACAAATGTAGCATATATCTTGAAATCCTCCTTGGTTAGATGCTCATGCGAATCAAATGCATTAAATGGAAAGATAAAGTTAACTTCTGGTTTAAACGAGTTCTTCACAAAATAGTTAACTTCATCCCCATCTATTATGTAAAACACAACATTCTCATTCCTAGAATCTATCTCTACCTCAGGGTCCTCCATCTCATTCAAGAGATCATTTACATCAACCATATCCCCTAAATCAGTTTTTTCTAGAAATGATCTAGGTTCCTCTAGCATTGAAAACCTAAAATCGAGATCGTGAACACTTAAAGCACACAAAGAATTGATTTCAAAGCATACTTCATGATAGTCCCTAGCAAGTTTTTCTACTCTTAGAGTGTCTAGTCTTTGAGTTTCACCTATCAAATCATAACATTCATCAATGAGCTCGAGAGTATCCAAATTAGTAGTTTCATCTTCACTACAAGGCATGTGAATATCCTCATTATCATAAAATTTAAAAGATGAGCCGTATGTACCTTCTAATTGGGTTAGTTGAGTTGGTGGAACCCAATATATTACCTCTTCAAGAGCATTAGCTACCATGCTCTCTTCCTTCAAGTGATGCCCGGTGTGAGATAATATTCACTCGGATCATCATTGCTAGGTCTTTCCTTGTCAAAGTTGGATTTTCTTCGTAAAGCTCATCCAATTTCGCTTTTTGCTCAGGTGGTGGTCTCGGTCCTCTGGAGTACACCCCATAAGTATCTCCAGGATCAATCACGTATGCAGCGGTGGGGATGACAACAGCTCCTGAGTCGGCTCTAATCCGCTTGAGAGGTGGATGAAGTGTTATGTCATGAAATTTCCGCTTTTGGCAACTACCAGGTGTAACTGCTTCCTTAGTTGACATCTCAACTACTTCTGTCTCATTGTGTTCAGGAGGCTTGGGGTCTGGATCAGGGGGATCAGGGACGTGCAAATCCTCGATAATGCCTACATGAAGCTTTATAGACCTCTTGAGTGATGGTGTCGTTTGCACGACATTAACCAAAGGAAGCTTCACCGTCAAGTCTTTCAGCATCTCCTTACACTTAGCATCCTCCAAATCTTTCCTAGATTTCTTGGGAGGTACTGGGTAAGGCACTCTAGGTACTAGCTCAGGCGAAGCTCCTGGAATTTTCATGGGAGCACCCTGTGCGAGCAGGTGCTCGGCAGAAGGAGCAGGTGCTCTCTGGGATTTTTCCTCAACATCGATTGGAACAGCATCCTTGTGTGTCCCTGAGCTTGAACCAATCTCCTTATGCATATCATCCTCGGAAAATTCACTTTCTTGAGCCTGATGCTCGGTAACTTTCTCCTTAGCCTTCGCGTGGGAGGTTGTGATTGTAGGCGGTACCAACAACTGTCCACTCCTCAACTCAACATCATTTACCTGATCCTTCTTCCTAGGATTCACCTCACCATGTCCGGGAAGAGTTCCAGCCGGTCTCTTAATAGCTTCGATCGTTTGAGCCACTTGCGTGTCCAATTTCTTCAGCGGTGGTGTACGTCTTGCTTCGAGAAACAGTACTTCGATCTCTTCTATACTTTCTCTGCAATCTCGGAAGTGACTTAGCAGAGGGCGGTACTCTATAGCTTTTTCAAAGGTTAGTGCATGTAGAATCCTTCGTACCATCTTCTGAAATCCAAGCAGCTACTTCAGAGATATGGGGTCCATGAGATGTTTAGGTGGTCGAGGGTGCGACACCTTAGGCATGTGGACTCGCTCCAGAATTGGTTTTGGGTTTTCCATGCTCAATCTCTCCTGTGACGAATTTGCGTCGATCGATGCAGCTAGGGTATCGATCAGTACGTCCGTTTCGTGTTCCACGGATTCTGAGAATTCGAGCTGTGTCGATCGATGCAAGGGTGCATCGATCGATGCAAATGTCCCACTAGCACTCTGCGCAACCTGAATGTCCAGCTCCTTGTCTTGAGAGCTTGGTGCTTCAAATTTCCCACCCCAGTACTCTGCGGTCCTCTGTTGTTCTTCAATCATCTGTTTCAGCATACTTACTAACTCGCTCTGTCCAGTCGGTGCAGGAGGTGATTGATAAAAAGAGACTTGAGGGGGTTTCTGATATCGACCGGCATCGTAGTTCTTCATGAAAGAGTAACATCCATCCTCATTCAGTATATATCCTTGCTCATTGCAAAAGTGACCATATTGGTCTTTGAGAACACCAGCATTATCCTGACTCAAAATCACGAGATTAACCATAAGGTCCGGAGTAGGTGCTCGCCGGTGGTTCTGATAGATCTCACCTGACACAAAGCAAAAACAAATAAAATAAAAACAAAATTAGCAAAATTCTTAGACTATAAATAAAATCAAATCTCAAAGGTAAAGCAATTGGTCCCCGGCAACGGCGCCAAAAACTTGATGTGATAAGTTTTAACCACAAATAAAATCTGCAAGTGCACAGACAATCGCAGTAATATATGAGGTATCGAATCCACAGAGACCAAGGTTACACTATGAGATTATGAGATTCTAATTTAAAGCTAAGATAAAATGGGATTGGTTGTAACGAAATAATAAACGAAACAACAAATTAAACAATGTAAATTCAATAAGAGAAAAACACTAGATCAAGGTCATTCGCCGGTGATTTCGGATTAAAGACTGAGCAACTATTCAAGATTCAATTTAAGCGCGGTCTAGAACTCAAATATAAATGTAATATTGCCCCACTGTCGTGATGCATCAATAACTTTATCTAACAACCTAAATGCCTAAACTGTCGTTTGAATTCAGATGTTGACAAGCATTATCGAATGGGTTCAATTTGTTCACAATTGATGGTAACAATCAACTGTCGTTGGTTACACTCCAATTGCTCACCAATGGTTTATCTAGCAACCTAGAGCACTGTCGTGAATAAGTTCAACTTGAAATCATAGATTAGGTGTACAGGCTAATCTAAGCGTTACGAATCCATTTGATGAAGACATGATAATCTATCCTATTTGGCTCAGTCACTAATCAATTCTAAATCACCATTGAAATCCCCTAATCTAGCTATGAGACTACTCGAACATGGAGAGTAAAAACGCAGCAAAACAATCAAGAGAATTCATAATATAAAAGAGAATAGGGATTAGAATTCTTCTCAATAGATGTTGTGGAATGATTCTCCAAAGGTTACAAGCAATCCAAAAACAAAGTAGAACAATAGAAAAGAGTCTCCAAAAGCTTAGAACAAAACGTGTCTGAGTTCTAGAATGATTCAGAATGAATTTGTCAAAGGCGGCTCTGACTTATTTATACTAAAAATTAGGTTAAAATCGGATCTGGGGACAGGACCGGTCGGTCCCGATTCCAGGAGCTTTGGCTTCGGCTTCTTAAGGTCCGGACCGGTCAGTCTCCACCCTGGACCGGTCGGTCCAGTTTCCAGGGACCTTTAAATCTTCGAGTCCTCGGGCGAGCAGGTGCTCGCTCCAGACCGAGCAGGTGCTCGGTTATGAAAAACGCCATCTTTTCTCCGGATTCGTCCCTTTTTCTCCAATGACCCCCAATGACTCCAATCCATGCTTGAGAGCCTCCTAGAACCTGAAAAGACACAAAAAGAACTAGAAAGAACCGAAAACAAATAGAAAACAATAAGTAAAAGATGTCAAAATCCTAATATATCATACCTAATGCTACATAATTCTCCGGAATGGAATTACATAAGACTCCGGGAATTATTCCACCCCGAGGATGTCGCTCTAATTGTGGGGTTGAAACCTAGTAGAACCTTCAAGCTAGACGGTTATGCGTGGAGTTAAACAAAATCGGGATCGTATACGGTTAAATCTGGATACGAGTTATTACATAACACAAACCAAAGAAGAAGAATTCAATCCCAACAGATATCCGAACCGAGCATCACAGGTCTGCTTAGCCAAGTTTGGAAAATCAAGACCCCGAAAAAGCTTCGACACTTTATGTGGCAAGCCTTAACGGGGTGTATAGCCACTTGCCAATGACTGACATACCGGCACTTTGGAAACGATAAGAGTTGCTAAAGATGTGTTGCACCAGAGGAAACAATTAATCATATGATTTTTGAGTGCCCCCCGGCCCTGCAGGTGTGGGCTTTATCGGACTATCCGTCCCTTCCGGGTTATTTCCTGAGTACATCCCTATATCAAAATATGGATTTCCTATTTTGGAGGGCAAAAGAAAAAGGTCTCCCCAAACCACAAAGGGATACATTCCCGTGGATCATTTGGTTCATTTGGAAGGCTAGAAACGATAAATTCTTCAATGGGAAGAATGTAACAGCCTCGACAACGCTCCTAGTAGCCCAATTAGAGGAAGAAAGTTGGCGATGGGCGAATTTGGCTAGAGAAGAAGACGAAGGGGAGGAAGGAGAGAATACCAAGAATAGTGATATTGTCCGATCCGAGCAACCACATATCCCGATTTGCCAAGTGGACGCATCTTGGGCAAACCAAGGGCCCACTAGCGGTCTGGGATGGTGCTTAACTGACACATCAGGTCAAACATTTTCCGGCAAGCAGGGATGCCGAAGAAGCCTCTCAGCTTTACATGCAGAGTTCGAGGAACTCCTCTGGGTGATGGACTGCCGCCTTATTCAGAAACGTATTCCTAGGGCCCGATTTGAGACGGATTGCTTAAATTTATTGACAATGACTGATGATCCGATAGATTGGCCAACTTTTCAATCCGAGATAGATCACTTCGCAGAGCTTAGAGAACATTTTATTTCTCTTCAGTTAATTTATATTCCGCGCTCTTGTAATGACCGTGCCGATGCCCTTGCAAAAGCGACACGAGCACGGAACCATATATTTTCCCATTTAGATCTCGACGAGTCGGTAGACAGTACCCGATTCCGGGATGAACTCTATCGACCAAATGTGATTTAATATATGGAGCTTGTTGACAAAAAAAAAAAAAATCAACAGCTACAATGCAGAGAGGTTGAACACTAACCTAAGCCCCTCGTTTGAAATAGGTTGGGTTATTTATTTAAGTATTTGCAGTTTCGTAATCAAAATAGGTTGACGAAGATAGGCCCTAACACAGACACGTTGGCGGGTTATTAAATTAGAATTCTTGAAGTGGTCGTTGAGAATAGGGAACACAAACATGTTTTTGTGGGTCCTATCAATTTTTTAGAGTAAAAACATTGACGTTTCATAGCTCATGTAGATCGTACCTTTGTTTCCTTTTCTGCACTAAGGAACCGCTAAAAAGAAAAAGAAACATTTCCCAAAATAACGTACCATGGGATAAAGATTTTGAAATAAGATAAATAATGGACGGTCACAATGAGATTAAACCACCCATCACTTTCATGTAACTGTAATATTGATACATAGCTTTTTCGAGTTTCCCATCAGTGTCTACCTTAAAACTTATACAGTAAATTGACATTTGTCGCATTTGTCGCATTTACCATATCTCTTGTAACTTGTACGTTGCAACTAAGTTTGTATTTATCCGACTTAGCTTATGTTCATAACTGTTATACTTATACGTATTGCGTGTATCTGTTACTAATTATAGACGACTATCAATATTTCTGAAATCTATTGTTCTTCCAGTTTTTTTGCCAAGTTAGTTATTTATGTATTTTTAATGGAAACCATGCATTTTTACCTTCTCTCAAATTAGTATATTTATATGGCTTGAATATGATCATACGTTGTTTGTGATATAGTATAAGGATTTCGGTAGACTGCAATATTAGGTTAAGATTTTTTTATTTGGACCCAACTAATTAGAGACTAAGTGTAAATAAATATTAATTCTACTCATGTTCTCATTCCTTGGATGGTATGTTTTCTTCCACGACTAATAATATCACTATTTTTTATCGATGTAATCACATAGCCTTGGTTAACCACGTTAGTCTCCATGTTTATTTTTTGCGTTTATGCCCGTTTCTCCTTAGTAAGTAGTTCCTTCTCCATTTTCACTATCAGATAGCACCATTAAACGTAGAGTTAAATATAAATATTAATTTACAAACTGTATTAATCTTACTTTGCAATATAGGACGGCAAGCCTAACCAACAACAAAAAAAGAAAGAGGTAGGCAAATGGTAACCCTCTCTCAAATGTATGCCTCATACATATACTAATATATGTTCATATTATAATCCTAAATTAATATTTGCAGTTAAGCATTTGATTGGGCTTTGGTTCGTTTAGACAATGCTAGATCACCTCTTTGATCCTTATTTACTATTATACACAACCCAATCTCTCCAAGTCCTAGATCTAGTAATACGGCACCCTCCAAACTTTAACAGTCTTGTCAAGGCTTCCACTATACACAACCAACCGCTTATCTCCACCGTCTTCCACCGACGGTTCCACCACTGCCAAACACTTAACTGGCCCGGTATGGCCGGTCAACACCGAGACACACGTGTGAACCCTCCCTTCCCGCCTCCACACGCATGTCTTCTTATCCGCCGCTCCACTAAACACCAAGTTCCCCGCGGCCGCGAGGCAGAGCACCGCAAGCCTATGCTTCTTAAAAACACCACCATGCTTTAACAACCTCTTCTCTCCCATTTCCCAAAAGTTAACAGCACCGTCGCTTGACCCACTATAAACCGCCATGTGGGTACCCCGAGTGGTGACTAGAGCCGTGACTGCTGAATCTTGCTTAAGCAACGTCTGGACCAGAGTGTGACTACTAAGTTTACCTCCAACCTCCCGTTTCCAAACCTTAACCGTTCCATCGGCCGAACCAGTGAACACAAGGCTCTCCCCGGACCAGGCCGTGGCTACAACCGAATTCACCGCGTCGTCGTGAACTTTGATAGACTCGATACATTTCAAGTCATGAATCCGCCAAACCTTAATCGTACGATCCCATGACGCGGAGTACAACAACCCTTGATCTTCCATTAGACTAAGACACGAAACGGCGTCGGAGTGCTTGATCCAAAGCTCCTTACGACGTCGTCTCACCTCCACGTAGTTACTCGGCTTCACCGACCTCTTCAAAACGTCTTTCAAAGCAGGCAAGCTACCCACACGAGTGTACACGCGTGGGTTCTTGGCCGAGGTTTTCCAGACGCGGATCTTACCGTCTTGATGGCCCGTAAACACCCTCTCGTCTCGACAAATCACAATCGCTTTCACCAAACCGCTGTTTGATTTAAACCCGCTAAATTCATCTAAGTCTTTCCAAACCCTAATGTAGTTACTGTCCGATCCGGTGTAAAGAAGATCATTCGAGGCCGCTAACGAGTAAATGTGGCCTTCTTCTCGCACGATCGACCCGACTAAGTTTTCTCCATCATAATCCTCTTCAAAATCGGACACGGTTTTGTTTCCCCGGGTAGGGTTGGATCGAGGCATTTTTGTTCGTAAAATGTAAGTCCGATTAGTTTATAGTTTCTTAAGAGTTTCGGAAAACACGACACTTGAGAGATGGAGGAAAAGAGTGCGGAGGGTAGTTGCATTATAAGAGGGTTAGTTAAGCAATGAGACTATGACACGTATAAAATTGTAACTTATTTTGTTTTGTCCACTTTATTACTAAAATAATCTCCATAAGTGAACCTATGGATGTTGTCCTTATTGCTTAATATAGCTATATAGGGTATGAATCATGAATGTCTATGAAAGTATGATAACATTGTTTTTCTATTCAATTATTTTTTCTTCGTAATATTAAAATAAGTAAGAGGGGGGGACCGCTAATAATACGATGGCACGTATAATGTATGAAACGACTTTTTCTTCATATTTCTACTTTTTGTAACTGAAACTTTTAGTTGTTGCGAAGTTATCATTGGTTGATTTAAGTAAAAGAATTAATCTTGTTAAGCACGACGTGCTATTTGAGGATGGGCATGATAAGGCTAGAGGATTGTAGAGGTCAAATCTCCTCTAGAAGAATTGATAAGCCTAAAACGACATCGTATGCGCCAAACCGGCCCAACGGTCAAAGTCCAGAAGACAGAGGCCTATTAACGGCCCATCACTGTTTGTCTCAACCGAATTGTATTTCTCTATAAATAAGCATGTACCCCCCCCCCCCCCCCCCCCCCCCCCCCCATTTGAGGGGATCCGATTTTCTGAGTTATAATAAGACAAAAACAGCTCTGATCTTGCTAAATAAATACAACTTCTAAGAACCCTAATTCTATCTCTTTCACTCTAAGTGTTTGAAACCCTCTTTTTCGTAGAATCTTCACAAATTCTATTATGTGAAATTCCAGCTCGCACAATTTGGCGCTAGAAGGAGGGGACTCGCAACACTAGCTTCATACACGAAACAAACGCTTAGACGAATTCGCCAAGATGTCAATAACGAACCCGTAATCTCCAGCAACCGAAGGTGGTTCAGATCCAAGGGAACCCGCCGAGAGTGGGCAGGCAAACGCAAACAGCCAGTCCGCATTGGAGGCGGAAGCGGGCAGATCTGTCCCTACAGGAAACCAAACGACCCCCAATAGCAACTCGGCCGACCCGGCAACACCGGCCGCTTTCGATCAGCTCAAAGCAATGCTCGAGCAGTTGATCAAGCAATCGCAGGACCAGGAAACCATCAACAGTAACCTGACCACCGAGATCAAGGCGTTGTCGACAGCTCGTCAGTCTCAAGGACTACCTCACGGTGCTACACGTCACGTCACCCCGATCGCTCTTAACTTCTCTCCAACGGCCTCGCCTTCAGCTCGCGGGACTCGCAAAGATCATACGCCTCTCAGAGACGGGGCCACCCTCGTCACAGATGCAACTAGAGGTATAGTCGCAATCGCAAACGATCTAGAAGGACGCGAATTCGGAACCACTTGACCCAGTCGTGTCCAAAGTCAGGATAAGGGCGAAATCGCAGAGAATACGCGATGGATGGAGCAGGCCGAAGCCCCGACCAATCGCGGAGCTATCGCTTCACAGCAAAGGGAGATGGACAAGCTCAAAGACATCGTGCAGCAGACAGCTCGCGATCTTAAGGATATGAGGTCACAGGTCCATCGCGTCACCAGCAAGGCGCCAGAGATCGACCGCATCCTTGAAGAAGCTCGCACTACTCCTTTCACCGCGCGAATAACAATGGTGCGTCTATCCGATCCGGGGAAGCTCAGGCTTCCAATTTATGATGGAAATTGCGACCCCATGGAGCACATTAGGGCTTTCTCAATCGCTATGGGGCGAGCAAATTTCTGACTCGACGAAATCGACCATGGTTGCTGCCTCCTCTTCGTGGAGCACCTCAAGGGGGCAGCTCTCTATTGGTTCATGGGAATGAAGAAGAATTCGATCGACAGCTTCGCGCAGCTCTCCGAAGCGTTCCTAAAGCAGTACGCAATCTTAATCAAGCGTAGGACATCCGATGCTGATCTTTATACCATTTTGCAAGCGGCTAGCGAACCCTTGGGAGTTTTCATCGAACGCTTTAAGGCGATTCATACTCAGGTGAAGGGGATTGACGACCACTCCGCACAGAGCGCGCTTCGAAAGGCTCTGTGGTACGACTCTGATTTCTGAAAGGAGATAACGATCAACGAGCCCTCGTCTATTCAAGATGCGCTTCATCGCGCCAACGGCTTCGCGAAAAGCGAGGATGAAACCAGAGTTCTGGGCCAGAAGTACGAGAAGGCCAAAGTTCCCAATCCGCGTGTAGCCCCAGCTACAGCGAAGAAGCCAGACAACTTTGTGCAGCACGAGGGAGGTTTTAAGGGTGCCCATAACTACCAGATGGACTCGCCCGGCTACGGTCGAGGAAAGGGGCGAGGTCACGAAAATGGCACTCCAGGTCGTAATAACGGCAATACGTGGATAAGGAACTCGCTTTACGACGAATCCGCATATTGCAACTTGCACAAAATGGGCAAACATTCGACGGCTAACTGCCGAGTACTCGGAATGCGACTCGCAGCGAAGCTTACCGCCGGAGAGCTCAGAGGAAATATAAATGTTAACGATTTTTAGCTCGAGCAATTCGACGATGCAAGAGAAGGAGACGGTCCGTCCGGGGACAATAGCAATAATCATAAACGGGGCAGGCGGAATAACGACGAGGTCCACCTCGGCCGGCAAAATAATAGTGATGGCCGAAGCGGCTCGAAACAAAAAGTCTGCAACATGATCATGGACAGCTCACGCTATTATTCAAACACCATCTCGTCAATCAAAGCTTATCAAAGACGAGCTGAGGTAGGAGCGAACAAGCCCATACCGTCCAAGTTTCCAAATGATGTCATCCAGTTCGAAGAAAATGAGATCGATAATATTGACAAACCTCACGACGACCCGCTTGTCATCCGACTCGCCGTCGCAGGATGGGACACGGGTCACGTTTTAATCGATACTGGAAGTACAATCGACATCATTTTCACTGATGCTCTTAAGCGTATGGAAATCGACCTCGCTCAAGTCGAATCCTATCCCAAGCCTTTGACCGGATTCAATGGCGAGACGACAATGACACTTAGAACGATTAAACTTCCAGTGTGTACGGAAGGAGTAACAAAAATAGTGGAGTTCGCGGTCTCGGACAACCCGGCGATTTACAACCCCTTGGCTCAATTCGATGCGCGCCGTTGCCTCGACGGGATATAAACAATCAGAGGGAGTCAGTCAGCGTCGCGGTCTTGCTTCATGACCGCGTAGAAACTAAGGAATCAGGCGGCAGTGCCCATTCTGAGCGAGCCGCGAAAAAAGCGTAAAACGGACTGGGAATCCGTCAAGGAAATCTCGGACGTTTTGTAGCAACTACAGATCGCGGAAGCCACCGAAAAAGAAGGAGCGGGTCCGACATGCGAACCCGTCATATCGGTTTCCATTAACGACGAGTTCCCGGGGAAGTGTGTGGAGATTGGCGCAACGCTTGATGAAGTCGTCAGGCTCGAACTTGTCAAAATCCTTAAGAGGAACGTTAGCACTTTCGCATGGGCCGCAGAGAATATGCCCGGGATCGACATCGACATCATCAGTCACGAGTTGAATGTGGATTCGACCTTCAAACCCATAAAACAGAGGTGAAGGCGACTCGGACCGGACAATGCTCAAGCGGTGAACGACGAAGTAGAAAAACTCTTACGAGCCTGTTCGATTGCTGAGGTCAGATATCCGGATTCGTTCGCTAATCCAGTTGTCGTGAAGAAGAAGAATGGCAAGTGGCGAGTCTGTGTGGATTTCACGGATTTAAACAAGGCATGCCCAAAAGACAGTTTCCCTCTTCCTCATATCGACCGCCTCGTCGAGTCGACATCTGGGAACAAGCTGCTATCATTTATGGATGCTTTCTCTGGCTACAATCAAATTTTTATGCACCCCGGCGATCGCGATAAAACATCTTTCATTACAGATCGCGGGATCTATTGCTACAAGGTCATGCCATTCGGCCTTAAGAACGCTGGGGCTACTTATCAGTGATTGGTGAACAGGATGTTTGAAGGCCTCCTCAGCAAGACAATGGAGGTCTACATTGATGATATGCTCGTCAAATCGCTCGAGAGAAAGGACCATGTCGGCCACCTCGCAGAATGCTTTGCGCTACTAGACAAGTATAACATGAAGCTCAATCCGGCTAAGCGTCGTTTTGGCGTGACATCTGGCGAGTTCCTCGGCTATATGGTAACTCGTCACGGGATCGAGGCAAATCCAAAGCTAATCCATGCGCTAACCCAGATGGCCTCGCCTAAAACAAAAAGGGAAGTACAACGATTGACCGGAAGAGTCGCAGCATTAAACAGATTCATCTCGCGCTCTACTGACAAATGCTTGCCTTTTTATGAAACGCTCAAGGATAAAAAGGGGCCAGCTCGACAGACCTTCGAGTGAACAGAAAAATGCGAAGAAGCCTTCCAGAAATTGAAACAATATCTCGCGACTCCACCTGTTTTGACCAAATCCATAACTGGCGAACTGCTCTACCTTTACATCGCGGTCTCCACCTCGGCAGTCAGTCGAGTTCTAATTCGCGAAGACGGCACCGAGCAGAAGCCCGTTTTCTACGTCAGTAAATCTTTAACAGATGCGGAAACAAGATATCCCCTGACAGAGAAAATAGCACTCGCGGTTATTACGTCGGCTCGCAAACTCCGAACTTATTTCCAATCGCACTCGATCGTGATTCTCAGTACCTTTCCACTACGAGCTGTTCTCCATAGCCCAACTCAGTCTGGGCGACTCGCCAAGTGGGCCATCGAATTAAGCGAATTCGATATCGAGTACCGAAGTAGGACGACAATCAAGGCACAAGTGTTGGCCGATTTTTTAATTGAACTACGAGAGGCCGCGATCTCGTCAGAAAGCGAAAATAAAGACTCATCCCAAATCTGGCAGTTATATGTCGACGGCTCGTCGTCTAAACACGGATCGGGTGTAGGCATTCGACTATCGTCACCAGCCGAAGAATCTCTGGAACAGTCATTCCGCCTTGGCTTCAGAGCATCGAACAATGAGGCAGATTACGAGGCCTTACTCGCGGGTCTTCGATTGGCTAAAGCTCTTAAGATGGCAAGGATAGAAGCCTTTTGCGGCTCGCAGCTCGTAGTGAATCAGTTCAATGGCGAGTATGCAACAAAAGACGAACGCATGGAGGCATACCTCGCACTCGTCAAGACATTGACGGCGAGTTTCGTATTCTTTACCTTAACAAGAATTCCAAGGGCAGAGAACTCGCAAGCAGATGCCCTCGCTTCACTCGGCTCGTCGGCACATCCTGACTAGGATCTTCAAAGAATCATCCAGGTTGAGTTCATCGAGAAACCAAGTATCGAACTCGCCAGGGAAATCAACGTACTGACGAGATCTCGAGCCGCGAAGCGGAAGGCGGATCTTAACAACAGCTCGCCCACTCGCCAAGCGACAGACATGATGGATTGCGATGAAGCCGAAGATATTGTCGAACCGGTTCCGATGAATCTCGACCAATCTGACGCAATCAGAGCAGACAAAATAACGGATGTGATAGCAGAAAACAACAGGCTCGACCCGGGTAATACGATTTTTAACCGTGGTCTTCTCCCCGAACAGTTCGAAGAATTGCCAGAGGATGCTTACCCGAATAGCGAGGAGCCGCCGCCAGCGCACGAAATTGTCGATATTCCCATTGACAACGAGACCGCAGTCTATGGTTGTGATACTAAGAAGATGGCTGACATTCGCGGATATCTTGCAGACGGCGAGGTGCCAAAACATAAATGGTCGGCTCGCAAGCTAAAGGCGCAGTCATCGCGTTTCATTCTGTTCCACGGGGAAGTCTTCAAGTGGCGACTGTCTGGACCACTCCTCGTCTGCGTCAATGGTGAAACAGCTCGCAAGATAATGCACGAAGTTCATGGCGGATCCTGCGGAAACCATTCGGGAGGTCGCTCACTCGCCATTCGAATTAAACGACATGGATATTTCTGGCCAACAATGATAAAAGACTGCGAGCTGTTCGTGGCAAAATGCGAGAAATTTCAACTCCATGGTCCTTTTCTCCATCCACCTACGGAGTTTTTGAGTTCGGTCACCTCGCCTTATCCCTTATTGAGATGGGCAATGGACATTGTCGGACCGCTCCATCCATCTCGGCAGAAGCGATATCTGTTAGTCCTGACGGATTATTTTTCCAAGTGGATAGAGGCGGAAGCAATCGGTTCGATCAAGGACAAGCATGTCGAAAACTTCGTCTGGAAGAATATCATTTGTCGACACGGCGTACCCTACGAAATTTTAACTGACAACGGTTCGCAGTGCATCTCCAAGCAGTTTGAACTTTTCTGCGACAAGTGGAAGATCAGAGTCAGCAAGTCGACACCTCGCTGCCCATAAGGCAACGGTCAGGCGGAGGCATCGAACAAAACAGTTATTCACGGGATAAAGACTCGACTCGATGCTAAAAAGGGCCGTTGGGCAGATGAACTCGAAGGCGTTTTGTGGTCATATCAAACAACACCTCGTCGCGCTACGGGCGAGACACCTTTCGTCCTCGTCTACGGAACATAGTGTGTAATTCCTACCGAGGTCCATTTCCCAGGAGTTCGCCGACGATTACTTCCCGAACAGTAAGGTCTCAATCATCTCCTTATGCTCGACGAGCTCGACCTCATCAACGAAAGGCGCGACCAAGCTCATAGAAAAATGATCGAATATCAAATTACGGCGGCCAAATATTACAACTCTAAAGTGCGAATTCAGCGTTTTCACGAAGGTGACCTCGTCCTTCGCGGGGTTTTTCAGATAAATGCCGAGATAAATGCCGGCAAGCTTGGCGCTCACAGGGAAGGGCCTTACCAGATCACGAAGGTGGTCCGTCCAGGCGTCTACGAAATCGCTAACATGAAAGGCGAGATGATCCCGCGTTCCTGGAATGCGCAACATCTAAAGAAATACTACTGGTAAAAATAACTAAGTCATTTGACTTGAACTACGGCGCGACTTGATCCCTTCACAGGGTACGTAGGCAGCTCGTTTTCGAACGAGTTCAGTTGCCCCCCTATTCGAAAAGGGGGGGGAGTGGATACATATATCCATACTCCCAAACCCGGTGTAATAAACTAAAGTTGTTACAACTCGATCAGCTCGCTAAACAACTTAACTGTCTACACGCGACTCGATCAATTCGCAAACGACTTAAATGTCTACACGCGACAGTTGTTACAACTCGATCAGCTCGCTAAACGACTTAACTGTCTACACGCGACTCGATCAATTCGCAAATGACTTAAATGTCTACACGCGAAAGTTGTTACAACTCGATCAGCTCGCTAAACGACTTAACTGTCTACACGCGACTCGATCAATTCGCAAACGACTTAAATGTCTTCACGCGATAGATGTTACAACTCGATTAGCTCGCTAAACGACTTAAGAGTCTACACGCGACTCGATCAATTCGCAAACGACTTAAATGTCTACACGCGATAGTTGTTACAACTCGATCAGCTCGCTAAACGACTTAACTGTCTACATGCGACTCGATCAATTCGCAAACGACTTAAATGTCTACATGCGACAGTTGTTACAACTCGATCAACTCGCTAAACGACTTAACTGTCTACACGCGACTCAATCAATTCGCAAACGACTTAAATGTTTCCACGCGACAGTTGTTACAAATCGATCAGCTCGCTAAACGACTTAACTGTCTACACGCGACTCGATCAATTCGCAAACGACTTAAATGTCTACACGCGACAGTTGTTACAACTCGATCAGCTCGCTAAACGACTTAACTGTCTACACGTGACTCGATCAATTCGCAAACGACTTAACTGTCTACACGCGATAGTTGTTACAACTCGATCAACTCGCTAAATGACTTAACTGTCTACACGCGACTCGATCAATTCGCAAACGACTTAAATGTCTACACGCGACAGTTGTTACAACTCGATCAGCTTGCTAAACGACTTTACTGTTTACACGCGACTCGATCAACTCGCTAAACGACTTAACTGTCTACACGCGACTCGATCAATTCGCAAACGACTTAAATGTCTACTCGCGACAGTTATTACAACTCGATCAACTCGCTAAATGACTTAACTGTCGATACGCGACTCGATCAATTTGCAAACGACTTAAATATCTACACGCGACAGTTGTTACAACTCGATCAACTTGCTAAACGACTTAACTGTTTACACTCGACTCAATCAACTCGCTAAATGACTTAACTGTCTACACGCGACTCGATCAATTCGCAAACGACTTAAATGTCTACACGCGACAGTTGTTATAACTTGATCAGCTCGCTAAACGACTTAACTGTAAACACGCGACTCGATCAATTCACAAACGACTTAAATGTCTACACGCGATAGTTATTACAACTCGATCAGCTCGCTAAACGACTTAACTGTCTACACGCGACTCGACCAATTCGCAAACGACTTAAATGTCTACATGCGACTCGATCAGCTCGCAAACGACTTAAATGTTTACACGCGACTCGATCAACTCGCAAGCTCGGCGCTCACTGGGAAGGGCCTTACCAGATCACGAAGGTGGTCCGTCCAGGCGTCTACGAAATCGCTAACATGAAAGGCGAGATGATCCCGCGTTCCTGGAATGCGCGACATCTAAAGAAATACTACTGGTAAAAAGTACTAAGTCTTTTGACTTGAATTACGGCGCGACTTGATCCCTTCACAGGGTACGTAGGCAGCTCGTTTTCGAACGAGTTTAGTTGCCCCCTATTCGAAAAGGGGGGGGGGGAGTGGATACGTATATCCATACTCCCAAACCCGGTGTAATAAACTAAAGTTGTTACAACTCGATCAGCTCGCTAAACGATTTAACTGTCTACACGCGACTCGATCAATTCGCAAACGACTTCAATGTCTACACGCGACAGTTGTTACAACTCGATCAGATCGCCTAACGACTTAACTGTCTACACGCGACTCGATCAATTCGCAAACGACTTCAATGTCTACACGCGACAGTTGTTACAACTCGATCAACTCGCTAAACGACTTAACTGTCTACACGCGACTCAATCAATTCGCAAACGACTTAAATGTTTCCACGCGACAGTTGTTACAAATCGATCAGCTCGCTAAACGACTTAACTGTCTACACGCGACTTGATCAATTCGCAAACGACTTAAATGTCTACACGCGACAGTTGTTACAACTCGATCAGCTCGCTAAACGACTTAACTGTCTACACGCGACTCGATCAATTCGCAAACGACTTAAATGTCTACACGCGACAGTTGTTACAACTCGATCAGCTCGCTAAACGACTTAAGTGTCTACACGCGACTCGATCAATTCGCAAACGACTTAAATGTTTACACGCGACAGTTATTACAAATCGATCAGCTCGCTAAACGACTTAACTGTCTACACGCGACTCGATCAATTTGTAAACGACTTAAATATCTACACGCGACAGTTGTTACAACTCGATCAGCTCGCTAAACGACTTAACTGTCTACACGCGACTCGATCAATTCGCAAACGACTTAAATGTCTACACGCGACAGTTGTTACAACTCGATCAGTTCGCTAAACGACTTAACTGTCTACACGCGACTCGATCAACTCGCTAAACGACTTAACTGTCTACACGCGACTCGATCAATTCGCAAACGACTTAAATGTCTACACGCGACAGTTGTTATAACTTGATCAGCGCGCTAAACGACTTAACTGTAAACACGCGACTCGATCAATTCACAAACGACTTAAATGTCTACACGCGACAGTTGTTACAACTCGATCAGCTCGCTAAATGACTTAACTGTCTACACGCGACTCGATCAATTCACAAACGACTTAAATGTCTATATACGACTCGATCAGCTTGCAAACGACTTATATGTCTACACGCGACTCGATCAACTCGCAAACGACCTAAATGTCTACACGCGACTCGTCGTCATTACTGACCATAATAACGATCTAAAACACTTCATCGCGAAGTTTACCTATACATTCAAAGTGGATAAAGCGCGCTATATAAATTAAGAGTTCATCACTGGAGCGGATGTATTCAGTGGAATACGACCGTAAACCAGAGTGTTCGTCTCGCAAACCCAGTTATACTTAACACTGGTCGAACTTGGCAAATATAATCTAGTCAGAGATTATAATCGGGTAAGAGGTTCTGTGGAATCCATCTATACCCCGAAATTTGCTTTAAGTAAACAAACTATAACTGGCCTAGCTGACGAGCTATAACAGGCCTCGCCAAACATGGCGAATATTGCGGCGACACTATCAGTGTTTCGCCTCTAAGCGTCTTAAAACCGCAACGCCTCTAAGCATCTTAAAACCGCATTGCCTCTAAGCGTCTTAAAACCGCATTGCCTCTAAGCGTCTTAAAACCGCATCGCCTCCAAAGCGTCGTAAAACCGCATCGCCTCTAAGCCACTTTTAAACACCTCGCTAAGCAAGCCCTAACAGGTCTCGCAAAAAACGGCGAATCTAAAACGACAAAATATGTCGCAAGAAATCCGATTTTTTCATAAAATATTTGGGTTCGACCAACAAGGCAGATAAAATGGCACAAGTTGGATAAAGCCGTCTAGGCACCAAAACAAAGACAAGTCTATTACAAGGTGGATTAGGCGACCAGCTCGCCATCTTCGACACCTTTTTCTTCAGCGACCAGCTCGCCCTCTTCAACTCCTTTTTCTTCGGCTAAGACTACCTTACTAGCCGAACTCGCAACCTCGCCAATCTTCGGATCCTGCTCTAATTGAACCGACTCGTGCTGAGGCTCAGCGACAACAACATGGTGGGGATCGACAGTCTTATCGGTCTCGCCCGACTCGCTGTCACTCAACTCCTCGCTCGCGCTTCGCAGCCGTATACCCAGAGAGCCGTCATTGGAGCCAGAAGCTACATTAATACCAACAGACTTAGCCCTAACTTCGACTCGCGGAGAAACAACGATATCAGCTACATATTATCTTCTTCAAGTCGACAACCATCGCATCAACGATCTCGTCAGCTTTTTCGAGCGATGCTTTATTCTCGACTAAAAGAGCGCGTTCGGCCTTAGGGTCGAAAGGTTTTTCAGTGCTCTCCATGTCGTCAAAAAGTTGGAGGTTGGACTCCGCTTGCGCGAGATGGACCATTTTCGTAATCGGCTTCTTCATCAGTTGACGAAACATCTCGTTAACACGGTCCAATTTGGCTTGAGCTTCAGTCGCCGCGGATCGCCTCACAGATGAAGCAGCCGCATCGAGATCCTTCTCGCGGCTCGCTTTCAGAGCAGATAATTCTGCCTCCAGCTCGACATTTTTCTCCGCGGCCTTCTTTTTCTCAAGACCAACTCTTTGAAGATGCATGCCCAAGTCGTCCGAGCTCTTCTTGTACGCGTCGCGCTCAGCAGGGAGTGCACCCATCTTATCCGTGAGCTCCTTCCTCTCGGCTTCTTCATTCCTCCTGGTCTCGTCGATAAAGGCTCGCCTGGACCTCGCCTCTTGGTCATATGCTATGACCATCCTGTTGCAATGGTCGAGGGCCTGCAAAAGGGTTGAAGTATGAGAAAAAGAGCGAGGCGGATCAGATAGAATAAATGAGGATTTACCTTGGCCTGGCGAGACGCGAATTCCTTATAGAGCTCGCTCTTCACCAACTTCTCCGGGATGGGAATGTTGTCGCCAGGGTAAGTAATCTTTGCCATTAAGGCAGCCGCGACAGACGGGTCGTCGTACAGCTCGGCGGGTTTTCCAGATCGTGGACCTGGAGGAATAGACTGGCCTGGAGACAGAGTCGGCAGCTCGCGACGAGTTTTCTTCTTATCGCCAACTTTACCCTTGCCCTTGTCAACGGCAGAGTGTTTTCATTTTCGAGTCAGTTGTTTCTCAGACTCGACGGACACGTCCTCAATGGTAATTGACTGTGAAGGAATAACAGTCAACGTACCACTCGTACCTACGGTTGCCACCTCGTCATTTTTGGCAGCAGGAGCACTTTCTTTGTCGACGCTCCGCTCAGACGTCTCGACAATAGAAACAATGGCCTTCGGATCGACCTTTTTCTTAGCCTTTGCGGCTTTCTTCTTGGCGATATCGCGGAAAGTAGGCTTTGGCGGCATTATTTCGAGATCTTCGGACTCACTTTGATCAGGCTTGTCTTCTTTGTCATTTAAAATAGACTCGCGAGCTCGAACAACTCTCCGATGATGGAAGTGGCGATTCCAAAGACACTTCCGAGCCTTCAACTTGTTGAAAAATCGTCGATTCTGGCAACAGGAGTGAATAGCGGTCTGCTAACTGTGAAAACAAGTGAACAAAAAGTTAATTTAAAACGTAAGAAGGAAGCAGTTCGCGCGATAAACATCAAAAAAGTCTACCAAGTGTTCCCCACTTCGCCACCACCAAGTGTTCTTCTTCAACAGACGCAGCCGATATCGGTACAAAGAAGAATTTCTTTCGCCAACTGTGGTCTTTGTTTGGAAAGTCATCTAAAATCTTGTACATGGGTCGACTCGCCAAGTTATACAACGTCTTGCCACTCGGGTCGGCATGCTTGCGAAACTCAAGGAAATTACGAAGATGACGAACTCGATGGGTTCGCCACATTCGGCAGCTCGATTCAAAAGCCCGACCAGTTGACGAACTCCTCTGGTGTTGATCTGTGCAAGCGCGATTTTATGAACAAAAAGTTAATTTAAAACGTAAGAAGGAAGCAGTTCGCGCGATAAACATCAAGAAAGTCTACCAAGTGTTCCCCACTTCGCCACCACCAAGTGTTCTTCTTCAACAGACGCAGCCGATATCGGTACAAAGAAGAATTTCTTTCGCCAACTGTGGTCTTTGTTTGGAAAGTCATCTAAAATCTTGTACATGGGTCGACTCGCCAAGTTATACAACGTCTTGCCGCTCGGGTCAGCATGCTTGCGAAACTCAAGGAAATTACGAAGATGACGAACCCCGATGGGTTCGCCACATTCGGCAGCTCGATTCAAAAGCCCGACCAGTTGACGAACTCCACTGGTGTTGATCTGTGCAAGCGCGATTTTATGAACCCGCATGTACCGCAGGATCAACGCTGGAATGGGGAATGTAAGATAACAATCCCTAAACCAACATTCATAAGCGGTGAATGTGCCGATAGGCGGATCATCTTCTCGCTGCTCAGGAGTCGGCACAATCATCTCGACCGCATCGGGGATTCCGTATTCTTGGCGAAGGATCGCCAGGGAATCCTCATCGCACCACGAAGAGCCTGGAGGTGGGCGTTGTTTTCGCATCGACTTCGTCTTTTTCTTCTTGACCACCTCGGCCAGTCCGGACCCAATCCAGGCGTCCAATCTTTCTGCTTCTATGAGCGAGTTATACTCCCAAGCACATTCTTCAATCTTTACTCGAGGAGGCAACTCGGCAGGGCTAAGCGACTCGTCGCGGAGTTCTGGAACTTCCACGACTAGCCTCTGCTCCTTAGTAGCAGAAACCTCGCCAATTTGCGAAGGGTGCGAGGTCCCAACTCCCTCTTGGAAATCTGGTCGTGGAGCTCGCATCGATGAAGCAATCTCCCTAGTCTCGCGACTTTGCCTTAAGACAGGGGAGTGATAGAAGAACAATTCGGCAAGAGGAGAATGACCTCCAGCTCGATCCTCTCGACTAAAGGGAGTCGCCTCCTCGCGACCAGAGGTGCTCGTCTCCTCATGACCACAAAATTGGCCACAACTTGAACTCGCGTCAACGATCGACTCGCTATTTTCCGAGTACACCCAGATCAACTTTTCCTTCTCGACAAGCTTGGCAGACTTAATCGAATTTATTGACGACATTATTTTTGGATCAAAAATTGGAGACTCAGTTTTCTTCTCAAGAACACAACGGTGGCGATGAAGAACACGGCGGCGACGAAGTGATGGGACGGCAAAAAACCCTATCAATACTTGAAAGAAAAACGAGAGAAAAGGGAGAGAGAGAGCAAACCTGTTTTCAGAGAAATGAGAATTATGGGAAGTATCTGAGGAGCATCGCTCCTTATAAAGGCATTTTTGGCGGATCGAATTTCAAGGTGGGCCTCATTTCATAATGGGCCCGAGATTCTGGGCTTGAAGGATCGATTTGCAACCCCGCGATTTTGTATTAGCTCGAAACGCGACGTCGCACTCGATCAGCTCGCGACTTCATCTTCTTCAAAGCAACTCGCGACTTCATCAGATCAACTCGCGACTTCGTTTTCGTCAAATGAACTCGCGACTTCATCAGATCAACTCGCGACTTCGTCTTTGTCAAATCAACTCGCGACTTCATCAGATCAGCTCGCGACTTCGTCTTCGTCAAATCAACTCGCGACTTCATCAGATCAGCTCGCGACTTCATCTCGCCACTTCGTAAATTCGAGATCGACTAGCAGATAACTCGTATCGATCGGCTCGCCGAATTTGGGACTCGGCGATAATGGCGACTTGAACGAGTGTGTGACTTGTGCTCTTTTCCCCTTGGTCTGGTTTTTTCCCATCGGGTTTTCTAGACAAGGTTTTTACCGAGGCTTGTTCACACACTTATACGTCTTCGTCTCGCCGCTTAGCATCGTATCGGCCAGTTCGCCGAAGTTGGAATCTCGTCATCTCGCCAAAACCGATTTGTGACTTCACTTCGCCATCTCGCGGTTAATCTCTCGAATCACCTCGTGTCATCAACAACTCGCATCTTCAAAAGCAGCTCGCGTATTACGAGCTCGATCAGCTCGCGACTTCGCAGGATCGAAATCGACTCGCTCATAACGTCACACGGTCAACTCGCCGAAATTGGGTACAAATCATGTCATCTGGGCTCGGCATCATCATCAACACGTAAACCGTCTAAACGGAAATCGATTCCTCACTCGGACACCCTTACTTCAACACTTTTATTTATAAAACTGTTGAACTGGGGGGGGGCTAACTGTAGGGGTCAAATCTTCCCCAGAAGAATCGATAAGCGTAAAACGACGTCGTATTCGCCAAACCGGCCCAACGGTCAAAGTCCAGAAGACAGAGGTCCATTAACGGCCCATCACTGTTTGTCTCAACCGAATTGTATTTCTCTATAAATAAGCATGTACCCCCCTCATTTGAGGGGATCCGATTTTCTGAGTTATAATAAGACAAAAACAGCTCTGATCTTGCTAAATAAATACAACTTCTAAGAACCATAATTCTATCTCTTTCACTCTAAGTGTTTGAAACCCTAAAGAAGCTCTTTTTTCTAGAATCTTCACAAATTCTATTGTGTGAAATTCGAGCTCGCACAAGGATTATCGCTCATCGTAAGAAATCCCCTTCGTAGGAATAATGTATGCGAAACTCTCATGTGCATGGAATTGGGAACTTTAAATCGATTTGCTTAATGAGACCATCTTCATCCATGATACTTTGTGAGTATCATAAGATAAAAAAATAATAAATCTCCTCTTTTTATTCAATTTTACTCAAAAAAAATACTCTCTCTCTTCATTTTACTCAATTTTTATTAATTTTATATTTAAAAACACTCACTTCTTCCTATTGATAACCACTTTTGAGTATCAAAAGTATCAACCCATTGATACCCTCTCTCCAATAATAACAACAATCTCCTCTTTTTACTCAAATTTTACATTTAAAAACACCTCATCTTTTTACTAAAAAACACTCTCTTTCCTCATATTCTTCAAATTTTAATAATTTTATATTATATGATACTCATAAAGTATCACCGCTAAGATACTCATAAACACTCTGACAATTTTGTAGGTGAATTATTGAATTTACAATTTGTTTGCTACGGTGTGAAGTAACGATTGCGTTAGGTAGATGGACTAAGGAAAGGGATTGGGCTATAGTTAAGCCCAATCAAAGTCAGCCTGCTAAGTGAAACCTAGTTGCCTTTTTTTTTGGGTCACAAAACCTAGTTGCCTATGGTGTCATATAATAGTATCATAGGACAATGTGGAGGAGAGTAAGTGGGTTACATCTTGGTTTGTCATTTGATTAGTGGAATCCCACGAATCTGGCCTCATCAGGTAAAGGTACTTATTTGTTCTGAGACTTGTTTGTTTTCTGCTGAGTGACCTGGTTCTAGGCACTTGGATTTAAAGTATTATGATCATTTTGTCAAGTTGTTCAACAATTGTTATTCTGGTGGTTTTGTTATTATTGCTGGTGTTGCTAGTTGTGTGCGTGTGCTATTGTCATCAGTTTTGAATACATCACTTCAAATAAAATAAAATAACATAGAGAAATTACTCAGAATAACACATATATAACATTTAATTACTAGAATAACACCCTTACAAAGAAACTTACTAAAAGGACATATATCTTTTGACAAAAGACTCATAACCTAGATTTTACTTTGATATTTACAGCAATGCCATTTAAAATTATATTTCAATAAAAAGTAATTTTAATGATATATTTTAATATAAAAGGCCACTTCATAAGTTGACATCTCTTTTTTTTTTTGTCTTCTTCCCCTTCTCCGAATATCAAACATTAACATAGGTTTTTATCGTCAAACCCCTAGCCCATCAACGGCGAGATTCCGTCACCGGCCAACTCTATTACATCGAACTAGGAGGTACAAGTAGCAGCCTCCGTTAATAGGCTTGTGTGGAGACTAACTCGTAATTTTGTTTGCATTTAGTCGAAGGAAGAAAATCTATAGCCCCGTTTCTGTTATTGTCATTTTAGGGCTTTTAGGTACAAATCAATTGAAGTACAAAGCAACAAGTGGTCCCATTTTAAGAAGATACGATTGGTGTTGTTGTTGCAATTCCCATCTTTGTTGTCCTCTGTAGTTTTAATTATATATGCAGTGCATTTTTTTCCTTCCCAAACTATATGATGTCATCGATTTTAATAAACTAATATGCGTGTATTGGAGAAATGAATGAATGGAACGAGTTTTAGAGTAAGTTAGTATTTTCTTCATGTTGTTTTGTATGTTAACTTGTTAAGTTTATTCAGAGAAAACATGGCATAAGAGACCCAGACGGCAACCCTAGAAATGGAAGATGGCCATGGTTTTTCTGAAAATTTGAGGTTTAAATTGGGGCAAAATTGGTATTTCTATCAGTAAATTAAATCAGCCATATTTAACTTTGTTGCCAATAAAAAGATATTGAAGTCATAAATATGTCTGTTATCTCGATTGCGAAAATTGTATGCCATTAAGTTACATGTTTTAATCAAACCACAAATAAATCTGTCAAATCATTAAAATAAGTCTGTTGTCTCATATATGGTAGTACAGTAATTAAAATTCAAACGAAATAAATCTGTTTCGACGCCTACTTATTTAAATGTTTGTCGTTAAAGACGACCAAAAAATAAGTTTGTCGTCAAAAGCTTGTTAAAGTCGGTCATTCAAAAATAAGTCGGCAAAATAAACTCTGTTACACTCAAATAAGTCTGTTCAAAGAATTTAAATTTGTTATGTCATGACCACAAGTCTGCAAAAATACTTATATCATTTGTAATTAGTCTACCAAACAAAATAACTTTGTCACTTCATAAAACAGACTTATTATTAAAAGTCTCTCGTACGAATAAGTCTAAAGGCTAGTCTGTCATACGATTAAGTCGGCGTAAAATTAATAAGTTTGTCATCAATAATTTGACAGACTAGCAAAAAACTCTGTGATGGCAGTATCGTAAATAATAGATGATTTATGCTGACGTGGAAAATAAATTTAATGGCAATCTTGTAATAATTTTTTTTTATGAAAGACTAAAAAGGACAAAATAGGTACAAAAGATATTCTAGTAATTAAAAAAATGTGCTACATATTCTGGTAATAAATTCATAAATTTATGTTATTCTAGTAATCTTCCCGTACCATATTTTAAAATTTTACTTAATGTGAAACGAAATGATCAATATAAAGTCCAAAACATGTTTTACAAGAGCATTTATCTATCTATTTTTTGAAGCTAATAGATTCGCTTTATGCCTATTCCAAATACACTAATAGCTTTATGTCAGTTTTATGATTTTGCTTTGTTCTGTTGGCCATAGATAATATTGTTTTAGATAGTCATAAATAATATTGTTTTACATATTTTGTTTTCAAAGAATACCATTTTAGACTTCTAACAAAAAAAAGAATATCATATTATAATTCAATGCTTTTTTTAATAAAACATATCTAATTTTTTTAGTCAAATTTGGTGAACAAAAGTTGTAAAATAAAATATAATTTTAAATTTCAATTTGCTTAAGCTTATAGTAAAATAGTAACCATTTTTTTGTATCCATGTGAAATATGTCAAAACTAGTTATATTATAACTGAAATAATACTACGCGCCTACGCGGGCATCCTCTTTTTCTATCATATTCTCTTTTTGATAACGTAAAGATGATGGGAATATATACCCACTACCTTAACTAACCGCGTCACGTCAAATTCTTACTATATCGAAAATTACGGAATAAACTTTTTTACATGTGATCGATTAGTATTTAGCCTTAACATTTTCTGTCATCTTCACCCACACCGACGAACCACAAATTGTCATTTTCCATTACATGGCTACTTCACTAGCCAAACCCAACGACAAAGGCAAGAACAAGATTAAGATTCGTGAGGACATCGAAATCCCTGATTTAGTGTCCACTCATATATACCTCAAACGCACTCATATCACGCAACCACTAGATCAAGAAGTGATTCTACGGTGCATACGCCAACGCAGACGTGCAAACAAGGTCAAATCGGTTTTCCAACTACTGTTTGGTCTGCCCTTATTAAGTAAAAAACGTGATGGTAATGCGGATGAAGATCTCGATGATGCTCCTTGACTCTTGGAATGATTTCTTGACCAAAATCTGTATCTGAGATGATGCTATCGGTTTGTAAGTGTTACTTATGTAATTTGTGAATCTGTACATATATTCTCATATCAATACACATATATAGCTGAAGCATGGAAGCCTTTTCTTGATGCTTTTACACAAGTCATCTAAAAAACGAGTCTTATTGCATAAGCCAAGGCCATCTTTTAGCACGTGCAAGTAGAGCGGTCCAATAGGGTCTGACGCTTATATAGGGGCAACAACTAGTGAAGGTAATAGGAAAGCTCCACGATGTGATATTTTGTATTGGTGTTTTGCCTTAATTCCCACAATGTATTCAAAACGCATCTGATTTTGGCAAAGAATTTGTTTGGATAGTTTCAGTTGTCAAAGCATTACGAAAAAATGCAAATGGTTGACACATTTTTCTTTTTTTTTGGAATACTATTCCTCTCAATTTCTCTATAATTCTAAAATTTGGAGTGAATTTGTTTTTCTCTATATTCTAGTGTATCCTATCAAATGAGTGGAAAATAAGTCAAATCCTTATAAATTTGTTACTATGCGAAATAGGAAAGGAATGCGGTGGGAAAAGTTAGAAGAAAAAATTCCAGTTCCACTCTTTTTACCCCCTTTGTTTCTCCTACTTACAACCATTTGCATTACGAAGATATATTTTTAAGGATATAATCATCATATGCGCCGCGTTGAAAGGCTCTTCCAGTTGGGTTGTCGTTCATCATAATACTGACTGGCATAATGTTTTGACTATATTTTTTTAAATCTTGCTTATTTGACTGTATATCAATTATATATACTGTATGTCATGCAAAGTCATGGTTTTTGTCGTTGTCGTTGTAGTCTTCCTACATATAAATCGATATGAGCAAATTCCATTTAGAGTTTCATGTATATATTAATGGAAACAAGGTAAATATTTTTATCTAAATTTTGTAGTCCATCTTGCACAAGAATTTTTATGGGTTTCCACACATCTCCAGACCAAATAACACAACAAGGTATGCGTATATTTCTTTTTTTTGGTCACAACAAGGTATGTGTATTCATGTCACAATGATAATGTTTTAATTCGTACAAACCAAAATTTTTTTTGGATTGGTTTAGAAGCTAATATTAGTACTGAGGATAATCAACCAAGAGCAACGACATCAACAGCTCTTGACCAGTCACGAATTCTCAAGACTCGAAACTGGCGGATTTGTATCTTTGGCTGCTCGGCTTTAGTCGTTATAGGACGTGTTTTATCCACACTTCTTCTAAACTTCTACTTCATCCAAACAGGACGCGATGTTTGTGACGACTCAAAGCAATTTAAAGGCACATGGCTTCAATCTATGGTCCAAAACGCCGCGTTTCCATCTTCAGCTCTCCTTTTCCTCTTATGGCGTTCTCTATTCTCCACTCACAGAGAAACTATCTCCTCTTCTTCTTCTTCTTCGTCTTCATCTTTTATAAAGCTCTTTCTTCTTTACATCTCTCTCGGTGTCCTCTTTGCTGCTTATAGCCAACTCTATGCAATAGGGAGAACCCATTGTGTGTTCTTCTTTTGGATCTTCACAACACAATTGATCTTTACTTCCATATTCACAAAAATTATTAACAAACACAAATTCAACCGTTGGATCATATTATCCATCGTTCTCTCTGGGGTTGCCCACTACAAGAAAACAGGGTATATTCCTATGGCCAAATCCGTCGGAATAGCCCCTATTCCGACGGATTTGGTCCGTAAGTTCTATCTCGTCGAAAATGTTAATCCATCGGAAATCCGTCGGAAACAACCGACGGATTTCCGACGGAATATGGATAACCGGAATCCGTTGATAGTCCGTCGTAATACCGTCGGAGCACATAATTCCGACAGTATTCCGACGGTTAAAGAATCCGACGGAAGTCCGACGACCAAGGAAACCGACGGATTCCTATCCCGTCGGCATCCGCCGGTTTCATAATCCGTCGGAATACCATCGGAATTCTGTCCTCCGACGGTAATACGACGGATTACGACGGTCAGGAAACCGACGGATTTACGACGGATTTGCAATTTTTTTTTAAAAATAAAATTTTTTATGAAATTTATTAAATTAAATGAATTATAAAAAAATTAATTTAAAAATCAAAATAAAATTAAAATAAAATTTAAATTGTTTTACAACCAATTTAAAGTTTTACATTATAATTTAAAAGACGTAAAACACTATTCCGACCGATGACTACGAAAGAACTCGTTCATCTTCGCTTCCATTGCACGATATCGTTCCTCCGCCTCCGTCTTCTCTCTCTGGCTCAGTTCCTCCGCCTCCGCCTTTTCTCTCTCGTACCGCTCCTCCAAAGAGCTAAGCCGCTAGGTCAGCTCGGCGTTTTGTGCTACCAAACTGCTACCACCGTGATAGCGAACCAACGAAACGGATGAGGAACTGTCTTCGGAGAGGCCATAGACACGACCTCTGTTCTTAGGGGTAACCTAAGAAAAAAAAATCAATCAATTCAAAACGTATTAGTAGTATAAGGTATTTTGAAATGTGTTTAAAATTGACACGTTTACTAACCTCGTAAGTGAACTCGTTGATCTTCTCGAATGGAACTTCGGTTGGCGGCGGAGTTCCATCGACGATCGGTTGCGATTGGAGGTACTGCTCCCCGAGCCTCTCCACGTTCTCCACGATTTCCCGAGCAATCGCATATTGGATTTCACCAGTCTTTCTGTTGGTGTGGGTATCTCTAATCACATCAAGATGCGAAGGACGGACACCGGTCTTCGCAAACTGTTAGCATAGTCAAGTACGGAAAATATTAGCGAGAATTAAAATTTTTTGAAAATTTAAGAAAATTACCAGTTGTTGTACACGTGACGCCTTGCTCGTTGCACCGAGGTTATGGGTCGCCGGTCCCTTCCCCTTCCGGTCGCTCTTCCGGTTACTCGAGTTTTTTCCGGAGGTCGCTTGAGTGTCCTCCTGTTCCCAATGTGCAATTAGTCCAGCCCATAATACTTCATCGTTTTTCAGAGCCTTAGGTACCTTCCCATGTCTGAACCACCCGTCCTTCCACTCGTTCATCTTCTGCGAGTACTTTCTACTCGCCTTTTCGTCAAATTTACGTCGGACCATAAGAGTCAGCTGCAGGTCCCACGTAAATTCTTGCTGAAAAAACAAAACCCGAATTACTATTCACAATTGGAATGTAATATAAAAGATGAATTTTTAATTGAGAATATAAATACATACCGCAAATTGCCGAAACCATGTGTCCTGGTCTGCCATCGGCATCGAATGATAAGTGGGATACGGCTTAGTTATCAAGCAATTGATCATTGCGTTGATAGAACTCGAAGTACCGTTTCCCGAAAATTGGAACCTACACGGTATTTTGTTTCATTTTTTGTTAACAATTTTATTAAGCTAATATAATCCTATTAATTTTATAAAGTAGTCATTACCAGGTCGTGTTAGGTGGTGCATCCGGATCAAGGCGAGTCAACTTATCCCGACCGGGTTGCGACACAAACTCCTCGATGCTCATTGTCGTAGGAGCAGAGGCAGACGTACCCATAAGAGGAGTGTCGGGGATATGCGACTGACTCGCAGTCCCACTTCCCCTAGTGGAACCACCGGCTCCGCTAGCCTCATGATATCGTCCATAATCCCTACGATTTCCAAAATTTTTACAAAACTTTAAAATTTTCTTACAAATGTAAAATTAGTATGTCAATTATAAATTTAAAATTTACAATCTTTATTACGGAGTTTAGGGATTTTTGGATTTTGGGAATTTGTGATTTTGAGATTTTGAGATTTTAGAATTTATAGATTTTATGATTTATGGTAATTTGGTAATTTGCAATTTTGGAATTTCGAGATTTGGGGATTTTGGAATCTAGGAATCAAGAGATTTAGAGAATTTTGAGATTGCCGTAATAAAGGGCTTTATATGCAATTTAGGATTTTAAGATTTTAGGATTTACTAACTAAGGCATTTTGGGAAATTGAAAATTTGGAATTTCGGCATTTATGAATTTTTCGATTTTTATATATATAAGGAGGTTAGGGATATAGGTATTGTTGGGTAATTGGGATTTGGAATTTGTAAATTTATTTAAAAAATAATTTTATAGAGGATTTAAAAAATTTTAAATATTTAAAATGATTTTCAAAAGTTATACAATTTTCAAAGTTTAAGAAAGTTAAATGTTTTTGAAAAAATTATAGATAAATATTTATTTTTTAAATTTTAAATTTTATATATTTATCATATCATAAATCTATTAAAATCCCTAAAAACCAAAAAAACTTATTCAAATCAAAATAAAAATTTTTAAAAAATTCATAAAATTTTCAAAATATCGTAAAAATTTCCAAAATCCCTAAATTTTTAGTTTCATTATATTAGCATAAATCCAAAATTCATAAATTTAAAAATTCCTAAATTCACAAAAATTATAAATTTAGCAAATTCTACTAATACCTAAATTCATAAATCCCTAAAAAACTCATACACCTAAATATGTGAATTCCTAAGTCCGTTACATCATAAATGCATAAAATTCTCATAAACCATTATGAAATCGCCCAAAATTCGATCACAATCACAATCATAATCAAATTTCTAACTTATAATTTGAAGAACAATATTGAAAAACTCATCAAAATTTTGAAAAACTTACATGTTTGGGGTAATTGGTGATTGTCTTACGGAAGGGGAGTAGTATCGGTGGAGGACCGGTGTAATCGGCGGCAAATCGGCGGTGAAGCAATCAGAATTCGAAGGAAAAAAAAAATTCCGTTATGTCTCTGGGGAAGACGAAGTGTCTAGTTTTAATGACGTAAGCCGACGGGATTCCGACGGAACCAAATATTCCGACGGAAATACTGACGGATTTTACCTCGTTTTCGATGATATCGAAGTGTTTAGGCGGCAAGAAATTAGGGTTTTCCGTCAGAAATCCGTTAGAAATTCTGACAGATTTCTGACGGGTAGTGGTTTTTAAATTTATTTTTTCATTATCAGTCGTAATTAGGAAATATAGAAATTTAAAATTAATTATCCGTCAGAAATCTGTCAGAAATTCTGACGGAATTCTGACGGGTAGTGGTTTTTAAATTAATTTTTTTATTATCAGTCGTAATTAGGAAATAAATAAATTTAAAATTATAACGGATTTCTGACGGAGTTTGGTTTTATAACTTTTTTTTTCTATCTCCGCATATGACAAATAGGGGTGGGCATAATTTCCGTTCCGTACCCAACCGTCCCGTTCCGTCCCATTCCCTACCCTATATTCCCGTTCCATATTGAATTATATTCCCAAATGGTACAAGTGAGTGATTCCCGTTTGGGAATGGGATAGGACGGGACGGGAACAGGAATTCCCGAAGTCCCATTTGTCCCGAAGTAAATATTTACTTGCATAAATTATGACGGATTATTAATTTAATATGTTAATCTTTAAGCGGGAATATTACATGAACACAAAATCAGTCGTAAATCCGTAATATGACATATAAAATCATCGATAAACAAAACATTATTTTAAATATTTTTATATTACATTACACATATATAAAATTATGACATGACAAATAAAATATGACATTAAATAGGAAATAGGAAATATTACACACAACAACATTATCTGGATAAACTCGTACAATGGATATTCGTACCCAGTAGTGCATTCATGTTCCTCATCGATGGTAATCAGCAATCATCGAATTAGCACCGATTATCTTTGTGAAAAATGAATTTAGTTAAGCATTCCCAGACATATTTAGAAACGTATGATATACATCTACCTTAACAATGTTCCGCTCTGTGATGTTCAGGTACTTTGAGTTCCTGTTAAAACGGCAAACGGCAATATTCTTTAGGATGACCACCGCACCTACACCAGTCATGAGTCTGTACTCGTCATTCTTGAAGATGTTGTGGTGCATGGTCCCCTCGATTTTTCCTGAAGGATCTTTTAAGGTTACTAGCTGATCTTCCTGGTCATTGGAGGTCAAACTAGAGAGCATAGCCACAATCTGATAATGAAAGAGAATAAACTTGTCAGATAAATTGTATCTCTAAATGTTAATAAAATTGGTCGAAAACATAAACCTTTTTGACTTTCACAAATTGTGAATGCGGGAATGAATTTCTGCAACCTGGGTCCAGAATGGTGTGCTCCGATTGTTATAAGAACCTACATGTATGAATGATAGATTTAGTATTTGTCAGCCACAATCATTATTGTTAAAGTAAAAGCGGTAATTATATATACATATATATATATATACCTTCACGGATTATGTAATCGATAGTAGAAGTCCACCGAGGACTAATAAAATCCTTGTCGGCCTGTGGTGCCTCATTAATGACCTCACGAATAAAATCTTGTGTTGGGCGTGGCTGAGAACTTTCACCTCGCAGCACCTTTGCATCATGAGACCTCTTCCGAAACAGGCCTCGTCGTACGACTTGGGCAGGTCCTAGTATTACGGGCGTTTGGTTATGGGATTTTAAGAGCATCAGTAACATTTAAGTTATCGTAAGGAGGGCTTGAAGGAACAAGAGTTGTGTTTGGAGGGTTTTGACCGGGGGCTCGGTTTTGCATATAGTAATTCCATAGATCTCTGTTTGCCATTACACAATTGAATTTTTCTGTGTTATGACTTTGTTATGAAGGAATGAGAAAATGTGCAAACTTATGTAGAACGGATATCCGTCGAATATCCGTCGAAAAACCGTCAAAACACTCCGACATAACACCCCACCAATCCCATCGGCCACTGCACTTGATTTATTAACCACTTTAACTTTGCCGACATCTGAAACCGTCAAAAATCTGTTACATAACTCTGACGACATAGCTTCGTCAGAAATCTGTCAGTACAACTGACCAATCAAACTTTGCCGACATCGTGTAGTCTGATACATGCTCACCAAGCCATAAAGAAGATTCCACATCAACAATAGTGCCTGACAGCCAGTGCTCGCCAAACATCCACCACATTCCAAAATTGTCGTGGGAATCGGCATCTCAGTGCGACAAATACACTAAAGATATACCCACATACTCGTGGGAAGATGATTCATGCACTCCAAAAAATGAAGATGGGTTCGGTTTTCCTAATCACAAATACGATAACCAGGCAGAATGTCCTGACCAGAAGCAGGTTGTAAAAGCCGTCCAACCATATCAATTCACTGAACCATCATATACTTACGGTGAAAGTACCTCAAAAGAATGTAAGGATCAGTACTATGATTTTGATTTCGCCCAAAGCCCCGAAAAGCCAAACTTAAATATAGATGTTGATGCAATCAAAAGTGAATTATGCGACCGAGTTTTAGATTCTCCACCAAAGATAAAAAAGGGAAAGAAAATCACTAAATGGTTCTAACCAATGGTCAGTTTGGAGTGGATACAGACATATGGTGTGTAAATAAATATTTGCTATTATGTACTTGTACCATAACCATTGTGTGTTTAATTTTTGCAAGTCTTTACTCTAACTGTATATTAAGTTGTTTTAAATTTTATGTTTCATTAAATGTAATTTTTTATTGGAGTTGCATATTAATTTTATGTTTCATTATTTTTTCTTATTTGTCTGTCGTTATACTCAGATTGTCTTCCACAATCGGATTTGTTAATGAGCAAAGCCAAAATATACTAAATTTTTGTCTACTATGCAGTACACTATATTATAAGGAACGCATAGATGTGAGAGTACAACATTCATAAGCACACATTTATTCATAAATTATTAATCTGAGTCTTCTGATCCACTTTCACTGGGGATGGAGTCTGAATCGTCGTCAAATTCTTCACGTGTTTCCTCTTCGTCCGAATGCACTAGATCATCCCCGATATGTGTGACATCAACGACAAGGTCAATGTTATCCATATCCTTCACAGGTGACATTTGTATACTTCTCGATGGTTGTAGAGAATCATGTTCTGGAACTCCATATATTTTTCCTCTCGGGTTAATTGGAGTTACTGTGATCCAAGGATCTGTACGATAGGTAACTCGAGGATATGGAATGTAGCAAACCTATTAATAAATAGTGGATATTGTTAATATACCTGAACAACAAACCTTAAGTATGAGTACGTACGTAAACATATTATTGTATTCATACCTGGTCTGCTTGAGACGCAAGGATAAATGGATCGTAAAACTGTTGTTTCCGGCTTGAATTTATCGAAATCACACCAAGAGGGTCAACTCGAACCCCTCGACCATTGGATGGATCATACCAATCGCACGTAAACACAATGCACCTCAAGTCCAACATTCCTGGATAGTGGATTTCTAAGATTTCTTTTAAAATCCCATAGTACATGGTATCACCTGATTTCAATGAAATACCGTAGTCCGAAGTTGACCTTTGACGTCCTTCCTCACGGATCCTGAACGAATATCCCCTAGTGCAAAACTTGGGGTATAAAGTCGCGGTCCTGCGTAAGCCATGAACAAACTCCACTAACCATGTCGGGATTGATTGACCACTTGCTAAACTTTCGGAAACTTAAAAATGATATACGTAAGATATCAGTAACATATGAACGTGAAAACCAGAAAAAGTAAGAGTAAATAATTATATTAAACTTACATAACATTTCAACCACTACGGAAATTCTTCATCTTTCAAGACAGCAAGTTCGGCATCTGTCTTATCATAAAGGTAATCATGTGCTAGAGATATGTAGATCCTGTAACATAACAATTGTTAGTAGATAAAGGCAAATAATTTCATATATTTAGTATAATAACTGATATACCTTCCATACTCCAAAATTTCATCACAATTTCTGAGGATATACGTATGCAAATGTGTGACCTCTTGTGCTGATAGTTTGCGTTTATTTCCTTTTCCACTTGCTCGACCAACTTGGGCAAACAACTGAGGAACAACCACGGCATAGACTGCTTTCTCACCTCTATCATCATGTCGGGTAGGACGTCTCACTTTAGTACAAACTTCCGATGGAAAGGAATATTCGGCAAAGTGTGAGACTTCCTCATTTAGGCTTTCTGCAACAATAGATCCCTCAACCTTGCTCAAATTTTAACCTTTTTCTTCAGGTGGAACATGTAACGCTCGAACGGATACATCCATCGGTACTAAACAGGGCCTCCTAAGGCTGCTTCTTGTGGGAGGTGAATAGGAAGATGTTCCATAACGTCAAAAAAAGATGGTGGAAATATCTTCTCAAGATTACAAAGCAGAACCGGGATATTGGCCTCTAAGTTACGTATGCCGTGGACTGTAAGTGTTCGTGAACATAAATCTCGGAAGAATGCACCAACTCCTATAAACGAAAAGTAAATAAGTTAGTACATATATAGTAATATTATGGTACTAATAAACTAATGGGAGTACGAAATATACCTCCAATTGCTTGGTGGATTGGTTCTGCAAGAAGATATGCAAATACAAATGGAAGAAGATGCTGCATCACGACATGACAATCATGATTCTTCATTCCTATAAACTTCCCTTCCGTCGCATCCACGTAATTACGTAGATTAGATGCTAGCCGTCTGGAAATTTTACAAATTTTTTGAACCATTCAAAAAAAACTTCTTTCTTACCAGCGTCTAACCGGTACGCAGGCATCGGCAATCTACCATTAGGCGAAACATGAAGAGATGCCCTCGAACAAAACAATGGCAAGTCTAATCTAGACTTCCAATTGTCTTTTGACTTTCCTGGGACGTTTAAAATAGTGTTCATGATGTTGTCAAAAAAATTCTTTTCAACATGTATGACATCTAGATTATGTCGAAGTAGATGGTCTTTCCAATAAGGCAAATCCCAGAAAATACTTTTCTTGTGCCAATTGTGATATTCCCCACAACCGTCAACGGGGTGGTGGCCATTACCCCCACATTCAGGAGTTCGCTCTGCACCAAAATCTCGTAACTGTTCCAATATGCTGTGACCATCTATCTCAGGAGGTGGACCATGTAAAACTTGTACATTCTTCCTGAAATGTCTTATAGACCGACGATATGGATGATTTGCCGGTAAAAAACACCTATGGCAATCAAACCAAGAAGTCTTCCTGCCGTGCTGCAATTGGAATGCTGTAGTATTGTCTTGGCAATAAGGACATGCCAATCTTCCATGCGTTGTCCATCCAGATAACATACCGTATGCCGGAAAATCGTTCATGGTCCACATAAGAACCGCACGCATGTTGAAATTCTGCTGGATTGAAACATCAAATGCCTCAACTCCATGCTCCCACAACATCTGACACTCATAGATCAATGGTTGGAGGAATATATCGAGTGACCGTCTTGGATGATCTGGCCCCGGAACTAGAATTGAGAGAAACAGGAACTCTCGCCGCATGCACATAGAAGGAGGCAAATTGTAAGGTGTTACGATGACCGGCCACAATGAATATTTTCTTTCATGCTTTCCAAATGGGTTGAAACCATCAGTGGATAAGACGAGGTATACATTCCGTCGTTCATATGTAAAATCTGGATATACAGATTGAAAGTGTTTCCACGCTTCCGCGTCAGAAGGATGCGTAATATCTCCATCTTGACTATGCTCTGCATGCCATCTCATAGCATTAGTTGTACGTTCTGATTGATACAGCCTCTTCAACCTCTCTGATAATGATAAATACCACATCCGTTTGAATGGAATCTTCACTTTGCAACTTGTGTCCTGGAACCGTGGTTTACGACAAAATTTACATTTGTTTCTGTTCTCATATTCTCTCCAGTATAGCATATAGTTGTCGATGCACACATCTATTATCAGGTAGGGCAAACCAAGACCGACAATAAGTTTCTGGATCTCGTAGTATGATGCTGGACAAAGATTATCCTCTGGCAAAACATCTTTCACAAACTCGGCGAATGAATCAACACATTCTTCGGACAAATTGTAATCAGTTTTCATGTTCATCATCCTACTAGCAGAAGATAACGGTGAATGACCTTCCCTACAACCGTTGTATAGTGGTTGCTTTGATGTGTCTAACATATCAAAAAACCTTCGAGATTCTAAAATAGGTTCTTCAACCCTATCACCCTCATAACCACCCGACTGCAAATTCTCTCTAAGCGCATCGTTAACCATCGCAACCGTACTTACCCCAACATCTACTTCCGTTGTACGTTCTCCTATGCTATCAGGAAAATAAGGTGCATTACTACTAGTACTACCATATTCATAATTGCTTTCTCCATGTAAAAACCAAACCTTATATCCCGGCCTAAATCCATATCTATATAAGTGATTCCAAACAGTATGAACCGAAACACTAATTCTATTACAGCAATTAGAACATGGACATTTGATATCCTGGCCTTTTTTGGCTGCATCTTGATTTTTGGGTAAATTCATAAAATCGCATATACCTTCAGTGTATGCGGAAGTTAATAAGTTCGAGCCCATATTCATTATTGGCTCGCCCATCCAAGACCGAAAATATGAACTCATCACTAACAAATTTTATGGCTTTTTAAAATTGTGTTATGAAGGAATGAAGAAATGTGGAAACTTATATAGAACGGATTTTCGTCGGAAATCCGTCAGAAAACCGTCAAAAAGGTCTGACATAACACCCCACCAATCCCATCGGCCACCGCTAACGTTATGGTAACCACTCAAACTTTGCCGACATCGGAAACCGTCAGAAATCCGTTACATAATTCTGACGGAATTAGTTCCGTCGGGACAAGGCAACGGATTTTCGACGGAATACCGACGGTTTCCGTGGCCGTCGGGATTCCGTCACAAACAACCGACAGATTTTCGACGCATTCAGTTTGCACCGGAAATCCGTCAAAATATTCCGACGGATATTACGTCTTGTAGTGGCCACATGCATTACATCTTCAGATGATGCTTATTTTCCTTGCGAAGGTGAAGGCTCGAGAATGAGTGATGGTGCTTGGTGTGCCTTCTTTGGCACGGTAGCCTTTTCTTTATCTCTATGTATCATGCAATTAGGGTTCCAAAAGGTCATACCAAACACCGAGAGTAGAGTTTCCGTAGTCTTGATGATGCAAACCAACGCTTCTATGATTGCAACTTTGATATGTTTGGTGGGCCTATTTGTAAGTGGCGAATACAAAGATATCAAAGAAGATATGGAGACGTTTAAGAAGGGGAAGCCACTTTATGTTTTAAGTTTAATCGGATTATCACTTGTGTGGCAAGTAATGTCTTTAGGGCTTGTGGGCCTCGTATGTTTAGTTTCTTCCCTTTTCTCTAATGTTGTCAGCTTTTGCGCAACGCCTTTACCAAACATTAACCAGGAAAAACTCTTACAAGTCAAGTATATATAGTCATATAAGTATGAGCTAAAGGAGACTCATACTAACAACCATCTTAACCAACTAACTAACCATATAACAAACTTAATTAACAGACTAAGAGATAGTCTAATAGACCCCCCTCAAGCCGAAGTCTTCAAAGGAGAGAAGAGGCTTGAAGTAGACATCCGATGCAGGATATAATGAAATGGTCCTGGATGTAAGGGCTTGGTGAGAATGTCAGCTAGCTAATTACCAGATGAAACATGCATTGTGGTCAAAAAGCCTTTCTTCACCTGATTGCGAGTAATATGACAATCAATCTCCACATGCTTTGTTCTTTCATGAAAAACCGGGTTATTAGCAAGGTGAAGTGCTGCTTTGTTGTCACAAAAGAGCTTAGTCTGGGCAGTAAGAGTGATATGGAGATCTTTCAACATCTGACTAAACCAAAGCAACTCCTTTGTAGTCAAAGCCATACTCCTATACTCAGCACTACTACAACTAACAGTATCTTGCTTACTAGATTTCCAAGATATCAAAGATGTGCCAAGAAAAACACACATGCCAGATACACTGAAACGAGTATCTGCACAAGTGGCCCAGTCAGCATCTGCAAATCCATTAAGACATAACTCTGTAGAGGCAGAGTAAAACAATCCTTGGCTTGGATTGTTCTTGAGATACTTCAAGATGTGCATAGCAGCATGCAGATGAACATCAGTGGCACAAGAGAGGAACTGACTAAGACGATTGACTGCAAATGTTATATCAGGCCTAGTAATGTAGAGATAGAGCAACCTTCCTATCAATTCTCTGTATGGAGTAGCATTCTCCAATAAAACTCCAGTTTCAGTGCTCAAAGCAACCTTAGGATCCATAGGGACAGACTTAGGTTTGCAGCCTAATAAGCCATAATATGATATGAGATCCAAACAGTACTTCCTTTGACAAACCGAGATACCAGCTGAATTTCTTGCTATTTCAAGTCTTAGGAAAAATTTTGTTGGTCCTAATTCCTTAGTTTTAAATCTAAGGGCAAGCATCCGCTGGACTAACTTCACTGCCTCATCATTGTCACTCACTATCAAGATATCATCGACATATACCAAGAGAGCAATGAAAGATGTACCTGAAGCTTTGACAAAGAGAGTATTATCCACTTCAGACTGAACAAATCCATCCTCCAAAAGAGCTTGAGAGAGACATTTATACCACTGTCGACTAGCTTGCTTCAATCCATAAATCGATTTGTGTAATTTACACACTGGATTAGGAGGTAATGTTGTGCCAGGAGCAGCTGTATATCCCTGAGGTAAGCTCATATAGATTTCTTCTTCAAGATCAGAATGCAAGAAAGCATTAGTAATATCCATTTGTGTTAAACTCCAACCCTTCTTAACAGCTAATGCAAGAATCAACTTCACACTAGCCAATTTTGCTACTGGTGAAAATGTATCAAAATAATCAACTCCTTCTTGCTGTGTAAAACCATGTGCTACCAATCTAGCCTTATACCGTTCTACTATTCCATCAACTAGATATTTGATAGTATACACCCATTTACACCCTACAACATTCTTATCAGGTGGTAAAGAAACTATACTCCAAGTTTTATTAAGTTCCATAGCCTCAAGTTCCACATCCATCGCCTTTGTCCATATAACAGAGATAATAGCTTGTTTAAAGGTTTTAGGTTCTGTCTCAACAGATATAGAAAAAATAAAGGCTTGGTAAGGCAATTGGAGTTGTGAGTAGGATAAAACTGAGGATAAAGGATAAGGAGTAGTACGGATTTTAGGAGGAGGAGTTTGAAGAGTAATGAGGGAGCAATGGTAATCAGATAAGTAACCTGGAACTTTAGCAGAATGCTTTGGTCGGCCATTTTGAGAGGAAACTCAAGTCTGCACTACAGGTACAGTCTTAGGAACCACAGGAACACTAGAGTAGCCATTATGAGTAGCACCAGATGGAGACATATGAGATGATGCAGAAGGAGACAGAGGTAATGTATGCACAGGTGAATGAGATGATGTAACTAGATCAGGTGAATGAGATGCAGGAACAGATGAGTGAAAAGTAGAACCAAATGAATCAATGCTAACAGGTGTTGATAAAGGTAACACAACATGATGAAATATATCAATTTTAGGAACAGATGATGCAACAGTCTTATAAGGAAAAATATGCTCATGAAAAACAACATTCCTAGAGACAGAGATGATATTAGTGTCTAAATGCAGGATTTTGTAACCTTTAGAGTCAAACACATATCCAAGAAAAACACATTGATCAGCTCTAGGACTAAATTTGTTTCTATCCTTCAGCAATGTTGAAACATAGCAAAGACACCCAAATGAACGAAGAAATGTGTATTCTGGAGTTCTCTTAGTTAACAATTCATATGGAGTAAGATTTTCTAACATAACTGAAGGCATTCCATTAATCAAAAACACAGGAGTTTGCACACAGTCAGCCCAATAGCATAAAGGAACATTAGATTGAAATAGTAAAGCTCTAGCTACATTCAATAAGTGCTGGTGTTTTCGTTCTACTACAGAATTCTGTTGAGGGGTATATGGACAACTGAATTGATGTATCATGCCATGTTTATGCACTAAGGCAGTAAAAGCTAATTCTGGAGCATTATCAGTTCTAATAGCTTTGATAGTGGCCTTATATTGAGTATTAACATGAGCAATGAATTTTGGAAATTTGAAAGAAACTTCACTTTTATTTCTCAACAGATAAAGCCAAGTTACACGACTATGATCATCAACAATTGTAAGGAAGTATCTATACCCTTCTACTGATTCAGTTGAGAAAGGGCCCCAAACATCTAAGTGAATGAGATCAAAAGGATACAAAGACCTATGATTATTAGACTCATAAGGAAGTCTCTTCTGTTTTGCCAAAGGACAAACAGGACAATGATTAGGTAAATGATGATTTGTAGATATAGGTAATGTACCAGAAAGAATCTTTAACTTGTCCGAAGATGGATGTCCAAGGCATTGATGCCACAGATGTCCATCAACCTTCAAGGATCCAGAGAAATGCTCTATATGCAATGCAGTATCAACTTGTAAAATGTATAAATTGTGTAGAAGAAATCCTCTACCAATCATCAAGCTCTGAATAGACTCCTGAAGATAACAAAAATCAGGAAAGAAATGAGCTGAATATTGATTTCTCTGTAAAAGACTACTAACTGAAATGAGATTAAACTTGAAAGATGAAACATGTAAAACATCATGTAAAATCAATGATGATGAAAGATGCACAATGCCACTATGAGTTATAGCTACTCTAGTATCATTAGGTAGAGAGACTGTAACTCCAGTGACATCTGTAGTTTCCTGAAAAAATGACAAATCAGAGCATACATGGCTTGTAGCTCCACTATCAATTATCCAACTACCACTAGGTAGACTATGAGAAAGGGAAGATAAGCATTGGTGTTGGAAGGTGAGTTGGTTATTTTCATAACGAAGGGAGGTGCTAGGAAAAACTGAAGGATATGAAGAAGAAAGAGGGATCATACCAGCAGTGGATTGAACAGCCATTATACCATGATTTGTAGACGCAGACTGTGGAATAGGTGCCTGAGGCTCTGGAGCTTTATTAACTCGAAGGGACAGTTGCTAAACCAAAGACTAAATTTGCTGAAGTCATCTGATCAACATCCAAGCTAACAGCTGACGAAGCATGTGCAGGAAGAATAAGAGTAGTCTCAGATATGACATTAGCCACTGTATAACCTTTAGGCTTAGTTGAGAAATTCCCTTTAGGCTGAAAAGACTGAGCAGACTGTTGTTGAGATGCAAACATGCTCTTAAAGCCTGGAATATAGCCTGGAGGATAACCATGTTTCTTAAAACACTTCTGAACAACATGGCCAACTTGCCCACAATGAATACACACTGGCTTAGTAGAACGAGTCTTGTATTGATTCTGGACTGCATATGCAACGTTATCACCAGAACCTTGAGTCTGAGAACCCCCCATCAGTCGTTTGAAACACAACACTCTCCATTTGATGAGAAGGCTTAATATTCTTCTGTCTTTCATCCTGGGCCACCATATTGAACACATCTTCAATAAAGGGAATTGGCTTTATCATGAAGAATATGCCTTCTTGTAGCTTCATAAGCATCATTCAACCCCATAAGGAACTTAGTTACTCTACTTCTCTGTTGTAGTTTCTCCCACAATCCTGCTGCATTACACTCACACTTTCCACAAGTACACACAGGTAATTCTACATAATTCCGATATTCCTCCCACAAAGTAACTAATTCAGTGTAATATGCACTCACATCCATCGCACCTTGCTGCAAACTACTCAAACATTGTTCTATTTCATACACTCTAGGAGCATCATCCTGCTTAAACCTAGACAACAAATTCTTCCAAATTCCTTCAGCAGTAGATATGAATAACAAGCTTTGACCTATCTTCTTAGAAACGGAATTCATAATCCAAGTGGCTACCATATCATTGCACCTGGAACAAGATCCAAAATCTCTATGATTCTCAGAAGGTTTAAGAATAGTACCATCAATGAACCCAAGCTTGTTACGCACATTCAATGCCATACGGATAGATCTTCGCCACGAATGAAAGTCGGTGCCAGATGAGAGACGATCAGAAACCAGAATCAACCCCGCATGATCGGAGCTATGAAGAAAATACGGATTATTGTATTGATCCGTTGAACTATTCACCGAAATCGTAGAAGTAAGAATCGGCGGAGTTGTCGCCATCGAGAAATCAAGAGTTTGACAGAAGCGATTGATTCAATCGAAGAAAGATACAAAAATCTTGAGGAGAAACCCAATCGTAACAAGAATCAATTGAGAAATGGTGATGAAAAGATGAAGAAGTAAAGAAGCGGAAATTTGCGGAAGGGATAAACTCATTTGAGCTCAGATTTGCAGAAATTGTAGCTCAAACAAAGCGAAATGATGAAGATGATGATCGATTAGAGATGAATCGAAGATCGTGAAGAAAAATGGTGAAGATTCTTGTTAGACTAGAAAAAAAAAAATTTCCCGAAAAAAAATGAATGAGAATGTTATTTGTGCTCTGATACCATAACAACTTTATGTAAAATATGATATTTTCTCATTAACCAGGAAAAGCTCTTACAAGTCAAGTATATATAGTCATATAAGTATGAGCCAAAGGAGACTCATACTAACAACCATCTTAACCAACTAACTAACCATATAACAAACTTAATTAAAAGACTAAGAGATAGTCTAATAGGTTTATGGATGATGACATTGAATGGTTGAAGGGTGGTGCTTTATTAGCTGGGATCCTTGGGTTTGCTTCTTATGTATATTCCTTGTACAAAACTACTATGAAAAGGGACATAGCTAGCGAAAGTGAAATACTGAGTGTTTGATATATTGATGATATGTATACATATATGTTTTTATTTGATGTATATGTTACATGTAACTAATATTATGTCCCAATGTTTATCCATTTAAATTATGTTGTTTTTAACATTTATCTTTATCATATTGAGATAGAGTTTACATATTCCAATAATGAGGCACAAATTCGAATGACATCACACCAACATTTGATGACTGCGATTAGAAGACGGAAGCTAAATCGGTAAATAGGAGATAAGGTTTTCTCTGCCTTGGTCCACATAATTTTTTTCTTAGATGCTGTCTCTTGGATATATGTGTTGTTGAGGAATTAACACTTATTAGGTATAAGTAATGCTCCAACCTAGGTTCGATCGATTGAACAAGAAAAACGTAAGACACAAGTAAGAACACAAGACACAATTGTTCACCCAGAGCTTCGCAACCGAGATGGTTAAACTACTGCTCTGGAGCCGACTAAGACCAGCAATTCACTATCAAGGAAGATCGAGCTCTCTAATGCAGAGATAATACTCGAGGAAGAAGATATGTTTTTTCCGTACAACCCAAGTCTAACAACTTAATCTCTTTTATAGCAAGTAAGAGACTAAGCCAAATTGATTAAGGAAACCTAATCTACTTTGGACTTTCCTAACACCGAAACAATCCAAACTAAGACAAGGCCCATTAAACATAACTAAGCCTTAAACACAAAGACTTAAGTTACACGTTACAGAGCTAAACACATGTTAACAATCTCCACCTTGTTTAGACTCTGAAACTTTAACTTCTTCCAATCTTCAAAACATCTCCTTGATCTCCTGTGAATCCTTCCATGTCCTTAACCACCGGCGAGTGAGCCTTTACGGCTCTCTTAGTTCTTGAGAACTTTAAGTAAGTCCAACGCCGCATTGAACTTACTTATCGGCACAACCTTTGTTAAAATATCAGCCAGATTTACACTCGTGTGAATCTTCTGCACGATCACCTCCTTTTCCTCAATGATATCTCTGATAAAGTTGTATTTCGTAGCCATGTGTTTCGTTCGCTCATGAAACACATTGTTCTTGGCTAAACACAAGGCACTTTGAGAGTCACACCATACCTGAGCTACTTCCTGCTTGAACCCAAAATCCTCAAGTAAACCCTTCAACCAAATTGCCTCTTTAATCGCTTCAGTCAATGTAATATATTCAGCCTCAGTAGTTGATAGAGCAACCACTCTTTGTAGACTTGATTTCCAGCTTACCACATTACCACCGACTGTAAAAACATACCCTGAGATGGACATACTTCTATCTAAATCTGCCGCAAAATCTGAATCGCAATAACCATGAACCTTCATGTCCTTTGACTTAGTAAAAACCAACTTCAGGTCTATAGATCCTTTAATATATCTCAGCAACCATTTAACAGCCTCCCAATGCATAAGTCCTGGATCACTCATAAACCGACTAACCATTCCAATACCATATGCTAAGTCCGGTCTAGAGCCTATCATTGCATACATAACACTTCCTACAGCAGAAGAATAAAGTGTTACCTCTAAATCAGCACACTCATTCCGATCTTTGACCTTAGACAACTTGAAGTGTGCTCCAATGGGTGTATGCGACACCTTTGCATTCTCCATTCTAATACTCTTTAACACCTTCTTGAGATACTCGGATTGGGATAAATATAGGATCTCCTTTTCTCTGTCTCGAACGATATCCATACCGAGTATCCTCCTTGCACAACCCAAATCCTTCATCTCAAAAGCTGAGCTTAACTGCGCCTTAAGCTCCTTCACATCCGACATGTCCTCAGCTGCAATTAACATGTCATCAACATACAACAAAAGATAAACGTAGCTTCCTTTAGTAATCTCCTTTGTGTACACGCAGAAGTCATGTTCACTTCTTGTAAAACCTTGAAGCTTCATTACTTGATTAAACTTCTTATTCCACTGCCTTGGTGATTGCTTCAACCCGTATAACGATTTCTTCAATAAACAAACATAATCCGGGTGTTCTTCATCTTCAAAACCCTCTGGTTGTGACATGTATAGATCTTCTTCTAATTCTCCATGTAAAAACGTGGTTTTTACATCCATTTGTTCAAGCTCCATATTTAAATTCACAACAACCGAAAGCAACGTCCTGATTGACACATGTTTTACCACAGGAGCAAACACTTCCTGATAATCAATACCTTCCTTTTGCGTGAATCCTCTAGCCACAAGTCTAGCTTTGTATCTAGGTGGCTCTTCAATCTCTATCCCTGGCTTTAGCTTAAACAACCATCTACAACCAATAATCATTCTATCCTTTGGCTTAGGAACTAGAATCCAGGTCTTGTTTTTATCCAATGAATCTTTTTCTTCGACACAAGCACCATTCCACAGCTCACTATCGGCACTCTCCATAGCTTCAATGTAGCTTTGGGGCTCAGTTATCTCCACAACACCAGCTGCTGCGAGAGCAAAAGCTATAGTTCCTTCTTCCGTAAATAACTTTTCCACCGATAATGCAAATGCAAAGCTACTTTCTTCGATGTATCTAATCGGTTTCTTAACAATCCTCCTTGGTCTATCTTGAGCTACTTGAATATCCATAGCATTCTGCCTTCCAATTAATGACTTAAGTCCAGGTTGACTATCATCACTTTCTCCATCACTCAGCTCCATAGACTCGGCATGAGCTCCACCTGAAACCGGTGTTACTGGCTCTACCTCAGGACTTACCTCAGCTCCACCTCGAGATGAACCTGCCACAGAACTACCCGATTGTATCCCATCATTACTCAATCTGGGAACCGATCTTTTAATGTCCTTAGACGCTTCAAGTTTAGTCACGATCATCTTCACTTTACCAACTGATGATTTCTCCATAGGATCCTTAACATTCATGACATGTTTACTCTCTTCCTTATGATAAATATCTCCATAAACTTGATCTTCATGAAATTTAACATTCCTACTAACCACACACTTTTGTTCTTCTACAAGCCAAATTTTGTAACCCTTGGTACCTGGAGGGTATCCAATAAATATACCTTTTACCGCCCTTGGCTTAAGCTTTCCTTGATCCATATGCACGTAAGCTACCGATCTGAATCTCTTGAGATGCTTGTATCCTGGTTTCTTGTCTAACCACTTCTCATCTGGTGTCTTAAAACCAATAGCAGATGATGGTGTACGATTTATCAAGTACACTAAAACCTCAGCTGCTTCAGCCCAAAAGGACTCATCAAGACCAGATTCACTTAGCAAGCATCTTACTTTCTCCATAATAGTACGATTCATTCTCTCTGCAACTCCGTTTTGCTGAGGAGTATAAGTGCACGTCCGATGTCTCTCTATGCCGTGAGACTTACAGTGATCATCGAACACCCTATTACAGAATTCTAATCCGTTATCGGTTCTTAAACACTTCACCTTTCTCTCGGTTTTGTTCTCCACAAACACTTGCCATTCACGAAATTTTGTGAAAGTTTCATCTTTTGATTTCAAGAAGTATATTCATACTCTCCTAGAATAATCATCAATTATAGATAGGAAATAATGACAACCCGACTTCGATGTTTCAACACTAGGTGAACCCCATAAATCTGCATGCACGTATTGAAGAACATGTGTTGCATCATGTTTCCCGGATTCAAAGCTTACTCTCTTAGCTTTTCCTAAAGCACAATGTTCACAAAAGAACTCCTTGCCAACATCTTTCTTCTTCAAGATGCCGTCTCTAACCAAAATTTGCAAGTTCTTATGACTCATATGACCCAGGCGACTGTGCCACATAGGAGCCAAACCCGTGACCTTCTCAACTTGACACACTTCCTCGGTTATCGTCTCACCATCAAGCACATACAAGCCATTCTGCATAATTCCTCTCATAGCAAACTTACCATGCTTGTAAAACTCTTTCTTACCATTACCTCCCGAGTGAAGAAAACCCAACTTGTCCAAAGTAGGTGTAGATATCAAGTTTCTTCGTAGATGAGGGACATATCTCACATTCTTTAGCACCTTAACCGAACCTCCATGTGTATTTATCCTTATAGAACCAATGCCTTGAGACTCAACGGTTCTAAAATCACCTAGGAGAATCTTGCTAGAACTGCCTTCATCAAACTCATAAAACCAATCTCGTCTAGATGACATGTGGTAAGAGCAACCTGAGTCTATAACCCAGTTTTCCTTGCAACTATCAATCGCAACACTCAAGGCATCTCCCAGCTCTTCCTGTACTACTACAACACCGGCCTCACCGTCCCCATCACTTTCATATTGCTTCTTCCTAGCAAAACAATCTCTCTTAATGTGTCCTTCTTTTCGATAAAACCAGTAAATCACCTTTGATCCAGAGCTTGACTTACTCCTAGATCTACCTCGCTGATTTAACTTACCTCTACCAACGGGTCTCCCTCGTTCTTTAGTGTACAACACAGAAGCATGGCCTTTCTCCAACTGCTTCTCAGCAAGCTCTCTTTCTCTAGACTTTGCAGATGAAATAACCTCTTCAAGAGTTAAAGAATCTTGTCCATACTTTAGAGTATGCTTTAGTTGATCAAAACTAGCAGGTAATGAACTCAAGAACAGAATCGCCTGCACTTCTTCAGAGACACTTACATGAAGACTATGTAACTCTGCAACAATCTTCAAGAACTCATCTACATTCACATCAACTGATTTGTTTTCATCGGTCCTGAATGTATAAAACTTGAGCTGCATATAGATTCGATTCGGCAAGGTGGTTGCCATATACAATCGATCTAACAAAGACCACATAGCAGCTGGGGTCTCACAATGTTGTACTTTCCTGAGGACGTTGTCACTGATATGCAGTATAATCAGATTCTTAGCCTTATCTGATTGTTCAATCTTCTCTGGATCGGGAACAAACTTCATTCCCGGTGCCGCAGGAACCACCGTGGGTGATGGCGTTGGAACAGACCCTGACGAAGCTTCTTCCGATGTATCCGGTTCAACTCCAACCGGTTTCTTCTCTTCCAATTTTGTTAAAGGAACTTCCATCATCAGCTTCTCGTCGGTCAAGATATTCTTCAAACCGAGAATACCAAAGTTAGCCATCATCCTGATTTTCCATATTTGAAAATCACCGGAGCCGTCGAATCTCTCCACCTCAATCCTTGGATTCGACATCACGATCTTTAGCCGAAGCTCTGATACCAGCTGTTGAGGAATTAACACTTATTAGGTATAAGTAATGCTCCAACCTAGGTTCGATCGATTGAACAAGAAAAACGTAAGACACAAGTAAGAACACAAGACACAATTGTTCACCCAGAGCTTCGCAACCGAGATGGTTAAACTACTGCTCTGGAGCCGGCTAAGACCAGCAATTCACTATCAAGGAAGATCGAGCTCTCTAATGCAGAGATAATACTCGAGGAAGAAGATATGTTTTTTCCGTACAACCCAAGTCTAACAACTTAATCTCTTTTATAGCAAGTAAGAGACTAAGCCAACTTGATTAAGGAAACCTAATCTACTTTGGACTTTCCTAACACCGAAACAATCCAAACTAAGACAAGGTCCATTAAACATAACTAAGCCTTAAACACAAAGACTTAAGTTACACGTTACAGAGCTAAACACATGTTAACATGTGTGACAAGTAGAAAGCGCATGGCGGTAGTTGTCGTCCGATTGATGCCATCTAGTGGATGCCATTTGTCATTTGATGGATGCCATTTGTCTTCTTCGCCATTTTTTCTAGCCATCGCCATTTGTTAAAAGAGTTGCTTAATTAAGCCACATTTAATTGGGTTTAAGACTCTTTAATAATCAATTTAATTGGTTATCAAATGTATTTATGAATAACATTACTCTAACAGAAAACGGATCACTATAAGACCAAAATTTTCTTACTTTGTATACTTTGACGCGACCAAAACTTCTTATCTTGACTTAATATCGTAAACATGCAACTGTTGCTACTTTTGAGTCGTGTCATAATTAGAAATATAATCATTAACCTTTAAATTTGTTATTGATATTACACACAACACGATTAAAAGGTATGCCATTCAATTTCCATTGCCCACAAACCCAAACCCAAATCCATTTTTTTTGTTGCTAAACTCCAAACCCAAATCCATCCTAATCACATTCACAAATATTCACTAAGGCCATTATTTTTTATTTTACATGGAAGCAAGAAGTCCTCTCATTTCAATTACCCCAGGAACGTTTTCGTTAGGGTAAACGTTGGCTACAAGCTGCACGAAGCTCTCATACTTGTCCAAAAATACCTCCTGTCAGTTCACACAAAACATATTTGATTCAATGCATAGCATCTCCAATGGTTTAGATACCATAACAGTTTCTCACCAAATATCAAAATAATTCTCCTAATATAGTTTAATTTCATAATTAAATTAAAAAATTTAAATGAGAATGAACTAATCATGAATAAACATTTGTGATTTGAGTCTCAAAACTTCGTTTATAGTTTCTCACTGAGAGGCTCATTGTCTTCTCGCTCTTTTGCTTTATCTAAATTTTATTAGTTTTTTAATCTAAGATCTCCATTAAAATACTCTCAATTCAATGGTGACATTTTGGGATCTTATAGGGTGTTCTTATAATATAAAATTATTAAAATAGTTGTAAAAGGAAGAAAGAGAGTGTTTTTGTGGGGTATATTGAGTGTGTGTTTAAATATAAAATTAATAAAAGTTGAGTAAAAGGAAGAGAGAGTGTTTAAAAGGGAGAGAGAGGGATCTAATATTAGATCTTTTGGAGAGTGTGTTTAAAAGGAAAAGGAAGAGAGAGTGTTTAAAAGTTGAGTAAAATGATGAAAAAAAAGTATAAAATTGATTAAAAAGAAGAGAGAGTGTGTGTTTTAATAATTTTATATTATAAGAACACCACATAAGATCCCGTGAAATCTGCATTGAACATGACCTAAGTTCATCAATTGAGTTTAAATTGGTACCTTGCATTTAACCCACAACGCCGGTAGTAACTCGTCCGAGGATAAGCTCTTTTGCAATTTTTTATACATTGCAACAATCGATTTTTCAACCTAAACCAAAAGTAAAATGTGGAAAGCTACATGTTAGAAGTTCTCTGTGAACAATTAATACACTCCAAAGAAAATTTGTTTTACCCCTGACAAGCTTGATTTTATCATCTTCCGGAGTTCCATTTTTGACATACCAAGCTGGAATGGTATCTGAAATGTAGAGAGTATGTATTAATCCTCAAAACATGGATACTTTAAGTAGCACACCAACACATAGTTAACGTTCAATAGTTTACATAATGAAAAGTGAAACAACGAATTGACGAACTAACCTCTTCAGGGGAGATAGTAGACATAAAATCCTTAATCTTTTTTTCAAACTGGAAAAGCTTTTCGAATTGCTGCAAAGACAAGAACACATGAAAGAAACAAAATCGGTTGTACGTGTAACAATTAACTCTAAAAGAAGGAAGAAAAAGAAGAGGAGAATTTTGCTATTAGCTGCAAAATGGAAGGCACCACTTACGTAGTATATTATCATGCTAATGTGGCGGGTACAAGCTTGCTCATATGCTTCACTTGCCTGTTCATAGGACTTTTCTAAAATTGGCACAACAGTTGCCAGGCTATACATGCTGTACACACAAAGAAGATATACAAGGTTAAGGAAATATCAGTAGTTGGAAGAAGAAGTTAATCAATGAGAGAAATATGACTTACTTAGTCTGAAAAGCACCATAATTTTCTATAAGGAGTATATCTGCATATTTAGGATCTTGCTGGGCAATTTTCTTGAGGGTCATGAACATTGTGCTTACCTATAAAAAACACCATTAGTCAGCCTCTCGGGATGATTGGTAAAGACTTTAACCTCCTACTAATATTTTTAAAAAAAAATCTGTAAAAAATATAATTTTAAAAGAATAGAAAGTAGCTTCAAAAAATATAAAAGTATGAGGGATGATTAGTGAGATTTATTCTGTAGAATTTTATTTTTGAAAAATGCTTTCGAGAATTTTGATTTTAAATATTAGACTGTGACTTAAAAAAAATAAAATAATGATTTTGTTGGCTTTTAAAAAAATAAACTATCAGAAGAACAACAAAGAGAAGTTAACGATGTAGCACACATTGTCCTTTGATTGCATGGTTTGTGTAATTTTACTGGTTGAATAAACTCATAAAATTTAGTACTTACGAATTTTGTGTACGCCTGATCCACCAAATCCCTTGACTTCCCTTGTATGTATTGTTCCATACGCGAAGCAAGTGATGCAAATCTATGAAAATGAGATAATAGTGTTAGAATAACCGCAAGTATTACTAGAATAGTTTCTCGGATAACCTATAGTCCATCCGGCCAACAATCTTATTGGGAGAAATAGAATAGAACCATAAAATCAGTTGATATTGTTTAGCGGACAGAAACTGATGTAGGAGATTAAATAGGTAATTTCCTTCAATTTTTTTAAATCTTCCTATTTTTCTTTGAAGTTTTGGATATTTTTTTCGTGATTTTGTTTTGTATTTAAAAAGTTTATAGTGTGTAGCCATTAGGTATATCAATTATTCATAATAGAAACTTTGATATATTTTTTTTTCTTTTTGGTTGATTTTTTGATTTTTCCAAATTATTATCTCAATTTTGTCGCCTTGCAAACTTGATTTTGATTTAGGTTTTATTTTTAGAGATTTATCATTATGTCAAAAAATACTATTCAGTTTGAAAAGAAATAATCATTCACATGGCACCTAACTGTATACACAATTTGGACTTCCTGATTACTTACCTTGGAATATAGGGCAAGACGCCAATCTGTCTTACATTACGTTCATTTCTTTCAATCTGGTGACATGCTTCATCCACAAACTGCAGTCGAAGTTGAATTGAAATGATCAAGAGGAAGATGTAAGGAATAAAAATCAAAACAATCTATGAATAATATACGCGGTTGAATTGCATAGAGATTTTCGACTCGAGATCTCCAAGCAAAAGGCGAACAAATCCTGCAGCATCAGCTTTCTGACCAGATAGATAACGTTGAGTAATACCATGCATTGATATGCACCGTAGGGGATCTATTTTATATGCCCAATCAACAACATCATTGAAATCCTCCTGTGACAAGAAGACAAATCTTTCTTTTATCATTAAAACTGAACTAATAATTCTAGATGGTAATCTAGATAATTAATGATTGTGTCTTTCGATAAACATAGAAACATTATTTTGAGAAGCTTCATACTTGAATACCATCAAGTAAATCTTGAAGAAATTCATTCAATACCGCCAGGTCCGGGGGGTTTTTACCTGCAAATTTGAACAAATGTTTTGATTTTAGAACCATTAGCAATTCTATAATTTGGAGATGATGTAAAAGCTTTACTAGTAGTAGACAGTTTGAGGTTACCCGTTTTCTTGTCAGTCTCATCAATGTCCATGATCCCCAAACATTCATCATCATTAACATCTTCATTTTTGGACCGTTTTTTATTATCATTGCTACGACCTCCAGGTGGAGCAATAGATGCTACCTCAAAGCACATGAAGTGTGCAAAAAAGGAGCTCTGAAGTATGAAGTAAAAGGAAACATGAGGTTTTAGTACGTACATCCTTGCATCTTATGGCCAAACAGAAAATCAGAGCTTTAATAATTACCTCATCAACAAGAAGTGGGATAAATGTTGTTAGTATTTTGGCATAAGCATCTGACACAGCAGAGGTATCAGTGTTTGCATTCTGACTAGAACATGTAGATCCTTCTAGCCAGGTAGTAGGGTTTCGTGATACTTTAGTGCTTGAACGAAGCTCACTTGCGAATGCACGAGCCTGTATATATATTTTAAGGGTGAAATTATCTGGTAACATGAACTAGGATTTTAATGGGACAATTCTCAAAAATACTATACTTTTAAGTTTTGTCCCACTAATACTACTATCAATTAATGAAAACAAAAACTTGGTTGGTCTATATGGAACATTAAGTAATACATGTATTTTTTTGCAACAAAACTTGAAAATGTGGTATTTTGAAGATTTTCTCTTTTTAAAACTCTAATGGGAAACGAAGAAAAGGAAATGGTTGCTGCATATCCATGCGGTTTAACATTCTGTAAGTTTCTAGCAAATTCAATGAAATCAATAGAGATGCAAAATTTTGTTCCTCACCTCCCGGCGAAGGAGCAAGTTGAAGGAGCAGCAATATGCTTTTCTCAATTGTCCCAAAGAATTCTTATTAAGACCCTGAAAAAAGAAAGTAGATAAGTTAGGAATCAATGCATTGCATTGAGCTTTTAGAATGTACACGTAGTCATCGCTTGTCGGTTATAATTTTACCTTGAGATGTTGTAAAAGACGAGCATATGTTCTGCATTTAAACCGCAAATCTGCATGGTCAGGCCTCTTCAACTGCCCTTTCTGTTTATAAGATGCATCTATAAATATTCAGAATTATAACCTCTGGAGTTCATAGTGTAAAGATAGAATTCTACAAAAGTAGTACCTGAGAAAAATTGTTTTTGTCGCTGATCATGAAATCTACCAAACTAGGTAAGTAGTTTCTCAAGAACTCAGAAGCTCTCCTTACAAAAGTAGTTTTTATTTTTTCTAGTTCTGCTCGTTTCTCCCTTACCTGAAGAAAATACAACAAGAGTAGCCGAATTTATGTAGCTGTACAAAAACTAGACTTTTTTGGACAATTAGTAATGTTCTTTTCTAACAAATGTAATAAACCAAAAGTGTGAATTTTGAATAAAATAAATCTAAGTGCATATGCATACAGCTCGCATATTAGCATAGAGCGGGTCTAAGTTGGGCACTTCAAGACCCCTTAAAGCATTGGCTAACCACTCGCAAGCCTCGTTATTTTGGGGCATGTGTGCTTCATCAAACGAGCCTCCAGTTAGGGAAGCTGCATACTGGAATCAGCAATGCTTCTATAAGTGAACCAAGTAGACAGATGAAGAGCAAGCACAAAGAATATTCATATGGTTACAATAAAATGAAACAAACCTCAGAAGGCACACGCAGTTTTCCAAGAAATTTATCAAGTTCCCCAATGAGAGCTTTATTGTTTACAGACTGCATCTCTAACTTGTTGTTTCGAATTTCTATCTGGATACCACAAAAAATGAGAATATATGTTGACATTTGATGGTAAGGATCAGTCCAACAACATTAATACTTGGAATTAATTTATAGATAGCACGCCCTACTGATTCAATGTCTTCCCTCATGTGTCTAAGCTTTAGGTTGAAGATTCCTAACCATTCATCCATGTCATCAACAATATTTGTTACGGCCTCTAGTCCATTCAAGACCTATACGAAGATGGCCAAACGAACATGAAAAATAAACGTTGATCTCCCATAAATAAACTAAAAAAACTATCTAAATATCAAGATAGTTATAAGAATGATAATTTGGCACGAAAGGAAATACCTCGTCTACTAGTGGTTCGTTTTCCAGAATTGCATGTACATTTGCCGCTTCAAGAGCTTGGAGCTCTCGCTTCAGATTTTCTTGAAATTCCTCTGCTTCACCAATGCCCAATATGTAACTGTATACATCAATTATATTAGTCGTATAAATAATCAGCAAAATGTGGAAAAGGAAACTGCATTTCCATTATTTTTTACTCTCAGTAAAGTTAGTTTTCAGAAAAACAAAGCCAAGAGTTTAAACTAAAAACAAAACAGAATTTGTCCAGATCACACTTTGTGGGCAAGTGCATGTGTTTTTAGCTCTTAAGTAAAATTGGTGTCCCTTTGGCGCTAGGATAGGCGCATGTGCATGTATAACATAATAAATAAAATTTATTGTACTCGTATATATATAACATATTATATAGATTTATATGTACAAGTATAATACAGTTTATTTTTCATTTTTTTGCAAAATTAACAAAATAAAATGAAATGGATATAAAATAGTAAAAACCAAACTATAATAGAAACTGAAAATAATTTTTAGTTTAGTAAAATAAAATATGAAACATATAAGAAAATAAGATGTAGGAATAATGAGAGAAAAAACCGTTCGAAAATTCTTATTGGTGAGAATGGTGTGTGTGTGTTCGAGGGAATGGATGCATGTGGAAAATGGGTCAGAAGACGCAGAACTCAGAACAATGGATCAATTTGTGCTTAAGGCCATTTCAGACAACTCAAGTCTGGAAGTGTTAAGCCCATTAAACCTTTGAAACAAGTATTATAAATTCATATGAAAAGTCTAAAAAAGCAATTTTTTCCCCAAAAATAATCGAGCAAAAATGTAAGGAAGTGATTCTATAATTATGAAGCATGCTGGACATGTATGCAATCTATGTTAGGACAGAAACCTAGTGTCACAAAGATTCATGAGTCAAGGATCTTTGACATGCTTTCATGTTCAATTTATGCTCTTATCTCTTCATTCCGTATAACTATAATGCAAATTATATACATATAAACGTCCTCCTTTGTGAGACATATATTGATTTACGAAAAATTTGTGCACAAAGAATTTTAACCAAAATGATAACTGGAACAGAATAGAAGACATACGTTTCCAAGAGAGCCTCCATATCCTCTTCCTCAACCTGAGAGACTAATTCTTTCTCAACAGTAACTTCCAAGTTACTTTCTTTTACCGTTTCGGCAACAGGCTCACCATCTTCTGCACTTCTTTGTGTACTAGTGACTACTGGTGTGTTATCCTAAACCAATGTTATGTAAACAAAGCAGATCAAGCCATTATATGAAAAGAACTTGCATATCATGGAAGGGAAAAGAATCACAAGTACATACAAAAGCTTTTCAGGGAAATAAGAGACTTCAATCATAATTTGAAAACTGAAGAAGTTATCATCCGCACCTTAGCCCAAAGAGCCATCTCAATGATATCTATACCAACAACTTTGGGAAGGCGGACATATACGTCTTTGCATATGTTCAATATGCAAACTAAAACCCGGTTCCTATATAATCAAGAATGAGGATGGTATATATTTAAAGAATTTGAGAAAGAGTTAAAATGTATGTTTCAAACAGCAGTACCTGTCATCGGTGTTGCGCATGGTCCACTGAGGAGGAGCAACACTTTTACTCCTGAGATTGTCAAAACCCTAAAAGATTTTGAATCAGAAATAGCAGAGGGAACATGGAGATATATTAAACAATATTTAAAGTTACATACTCAGCTTTCATGTTCCATTTCTTACACTACATGCTACTTATTGCTACAAATGATTTGAGTAAGCATTTCTTCTTAACCACTTCATCAAAGTCATTGAGAGATCTTACCAGGGTAAAAGTGCATCCACCTGGATCATTAGTTAAAACTTCCACTTTTGAAAGATGTTTGAGTTCGTACATTTTAGCAGGCTGGATGAACAAAGAATTTTAAAACGTCATCAGTCAATATGAACTTCGAGGAATGAATCCAACCATAATGGTATGCATAAATCCGATTATTAATAATCTTCTTTTTGTTTCTAATCAAAATGTTAAACATTGTAAGTCTCTGGCGAGAGTGGGACTCATTTGAATTAAGAAAATGAAGATTACCTCCAGGACTCCTCCACTTGAATACTTCATGACTCGAAGAAATGCATGCTTTTGTTGTCCCTTTGATTTTACTGTCGAAAGCCGAATAAAAGAACATATTCAGTTGACTACAACTTAGGATATATGACGAGAAATCTTGAAACATGGATCTGAGGCAACATGTTTTCACTCGAATCCAAGCCTTTCTTAGGTTATGGGACTAGACCCATACATCCCTCATATATATCTAGGAGACTAGGACCAAAATATTTTATATGGCCTCTTCCCTAGTGTCATTCGAACCAGCGACCTCTAGACTTTGTCTAAAAAATTTACTAGTTGAGCTAATTTCTTGATAACAGATACATGAAACAAAATTCCAATCTAATTCAACATATATACCAAAACTTTATCCTTAAATGAGCCAAACAACATGAAGATCAAAAAACGAAAAAGCGTGAATCTAGAAACGCTATAAAATCTGAAAGGATCAAAAAAAGGAAGAAAATGGATACATCACCAGAAAGGGCGAGGACCCTAGGTTTGGCCATTTGACGACCCAATTTTCCAGACTTTCCCCAAACACCGCGGCTTTCGGCCACGCGTATCGACATAACGATCTGTTGGTTGGTTCCTTCGATCGCAGACTTGCAAGCTCGACGGAGCTCGTCATCGTCCGCGCTTGATTTCGCCATTGTTGTTGTGCCTCCTCTCTTCGTCTTCTTCTAGTCGTTGAAGACCGGGTAAAAGAAGCAAATGAGAAAATTAGCCTTACGATTAAGAAAGTTGAATCTGTTTTGTCAACGTTAGATAAAATATCCGCGCCATTTTTTTTATTTTTTATATATTCGTTTACTCATATTATAATAGAAGGTTGTGTTTTAAATATAGCCAAACTAATTAATGTTTCGTTAAAAATTGACAATAAAAAACTGGAAAGGGTCTTGCTTGTTGCACGTCCTTGCTCCATACGACCAACCCATTAGTTCGTAATTTTGAGAACTATTTCTATAATGATACACTACATGAATTTATACATTATTTAGCATATTGTATGTTTAATGTATTCATTTTTTTGTTTGTTTTTTTTCCATCAAATTTGTAAGTAATATCTTAAAATGCTTATGATATTAATGACTTGACTATTTGCACCAACTCCTTTAGAAATTGCATCTTAATGACTTGACTATTTCCACAAACTTCTTTCGAAATTTAATCTTAATGACTTGAATCACGTTACTGAAATGTACAACACTCCTTGACTCGAACGTTACGTCCTTTGAATTTCATATCCAATTCTCCTACTTTCTAGTTCTCCCAATGCCAATTTCCGAGTACCCATTCCGTTTTAGTGTCTCATCTAGCAGAAATCAGATTAAGCAAATCTGTTATATCTCTACGAGATAAAATTCCGATGCGAAGAAAAATTTGGACATGTATCATGATCTTTGGAAATTTTTGTTACAACTCTAGTAAACAAGAAGAGAAGCTCGTACTAATGGTTAATCAGATAATGAACTAACTGAATCCAAATCCAATGGTACTTTAAAATTTTAGTCCAATGATTATTTAAGATACCAAAATAAAAGAAAGTATTTCTCTATTTAGGAAACCATTTTGATGTTACTCTATTGGCAACTTTTCATTCAAAATTCTACCAATAGTCTCCGCAAGAGCAACTACCATTTCTAAAATGATGAAACCTCTTGTTATCTCGTACAATAATCTCTCTATCTTCAATACTCGATAGTATCTTTATAAAGTTATGGCAATCTCCACATATCCTCAAATTCTTCATCACCGTTATCGTTGTCCCAGGAGCCGTGTTTATAAGCCCGAAAGCAATAGCTAACCGTTCGCTGTGATGCATCAATGCTTTCTCTTTAGCTTCTTCATCGATATCATGAAGAACATACTTAGTCTCCGCAACATAACCTGCCTCTCTCACTTCTTTTCCTAAAGATTTCAGCTTTACTAAGGCCTTGCTTCTATCTACTGGACCTTTCTTCGGACCCGTAATCTTCTGACCAGAAGGTGAGACACTTGGTAAAGTAGTATCTCCCAGTTTAAACCGGTTAAGGTCAGAGCTTTTCGTTTTCTCAGTTTCGACAAAGCTTTCAACTTCACCCTCACCCGCGATTGCTCTTGAGGCCATTCGGTGAAAGGATAAGGTATCTCTCTCAAAGAGGATTGTTTTAGAGACAGGGAAGGAGCAGAAACTCAGGGAGAGAGCAGCCTCTAGAGCCATAGTCAATCGGAGAAGCAGATAAGCTTTCTTTGGAGGGAAATTTACAGTAGTGGAGAGAGAAATAGAGAAGTAGACATATCTCTCACACAAAAATATCTTCCAAGAAACAGACAATATCACAAACAGCCAATAAAACCTCTGTTTTCTTATTAGCATCAGTGGTCCAGTTCGTAAATAGCGTCCGATCCACACAAAAATTTACTGCGACTCTAGCACCAATCGAATAACATATATAGAGGACCAGTGACACTTTCCTTTAGCACTCCAGGGGATCAGCATTTAGAAAATAGGAATTCGGAACTTTTTGTTTTTCGATATGAAGCTGGAAAACTTCGGAGAATTCTTTTACTAACGACTCATGAGCTATATCTATCAACTGCAAATCGTCGAGGTTATTACAACACATGCCCCCTTTTACGTGTTCTTGTTCCTTAATCAAACCCTTTATGCTTCCAACTCGACGGTTTCTTATCCCACATGGAACTATATAGTTGAAAGGCGTTAAATCCGTTGTGACGTTCAAAGCTAAACCGTGAAATGTAATCCATTTCGACACACGAATACCTATTGCCGCCACTTTTTGGTTACCTATATATACAATTTTGCAAACAAGATGGTCTAAAACCGATCAAATCACACTACGAAACTAAAACAAAGTTGGAGACTAGGGACATACCGACCCAGACTCCAGTTAAACCATCAAGACGAGAAGCTTTGATTGAGAAAGCCGAGGAAAGAAGACGTATAACTACTTCCTCGAGCATTCTAAGGTACCAATGAAGATCCATCTTATGATTTCTGAGATTGATTATAGGATACATTACTAGCTACATTACAAATGACACTAATTAGTTCTCAAGTAAAGAAACGTTGATGTATTTGTTGTTGGATATGATGATTTACCTGACCAGGGCCATGGTAAGTGACTTCACCACCACGTTCTGTTCGATAGAGATCGAAAGGAGCATTCTTTATGTCGAAATTGAGATAATTCTCTGAACTTCCAGTTCCCATTGTGTAAACAGGAGAGTGTTGTAATACAATCACTGTGTCTGAGCAATTCTGGTTTTTATCAAGCAAAGCTTTTTTCTCATTGACAATGCTTTTCTGCCATGACCAAGCTTTCTTGTATGGAATTAATTGATCGTAGAGGTCGAAACACTCGCACCTGCAAAAAGAGGATTCATCAGGCATTGATGAACATTGCACGGAAAGTGTTCGTGAAAATTCCTTAACGAATATAATAAACGTGAAAGAACGTTACTTTCTTGGGTTTTCATGATTCATTGAGTTGAGCATCTTCACAGGTCTAAATACTCTGTTTTTGTTGGCGTCAGTGAGATGGTGATGATGAAGCAAGGAGAGGTTCAAGTTCGAAACAGAGCTTGTTGCTACGGGGAAAAACATGTCTTTCGAGGAAATTTACAACGCTTTTATCCTTTTTGTATTAATCAAGAAATTTCGAGGAAGAAGAAGAAGAATCAAGGTCCTTTTTTCCCACTCAATGATCGAGTTTCGAGTTTTGCGTAATGGCGGAGACACCGAGGAAAATACGAGGGTAGTTTTCGAAATATATAATATTATTAGGGGTATATTGGTCTTTTAGTCTTTAATGGTGGAGATTTGCCCTAGTTTCTGTGTTCACTATATATGAAGAGGAAACGAAACTATTTGTCCACTACTTTGTTATTTTAGGTTAACAGTGTTTCTTACTTTGTTTTCCTTTTAGATTTAGGTTTTTGATTCTTTGATAGGATTCAATTCAGAAAACGCATAGTCGTAGTCTTTCGCCACTATCATGTCATTTGATTTACATCTGAAAATCATACCATTTTAAAGAAATCAAAAGAGATGGTTTTGACGAGAGACTAAGAATATGCGTTTTGATATTAGTTGAATTTAGTTCTTTTTGGATTGAGTTTTAACCCTTCGATCTTGAAAATATAATTTATGTGATTTCCGTGATTTCAATCTCCTTTTAGGTGAATTTTTTTTTGTTTTTTTTGTTGTTGTTGTATTGTGGCGATGACGATGAAAAAATGACCTTTTATCACATGAGTGAGATTGTTAATCTCATGATTACCTTTCAAGCACTTCTGAGCCATTTTTATTTCCTTCTCTTTTGTTGATTTACTCTCAGAGTATCAATTTCTTTCCGATTCCATAAGCTGACTCTAAAATACCAGTGTCACAAATGTAAATAAAAGTGACATATTAGCATCTAAAGAACAATTAGGGTGATTGTTTAGAGAAACATGAGTGGTCTTAAACCATTTAGAATTTTATTGTTCTCATGTTTCTCCAAACTTTCCATCCTCATTGTTCTTTCTGTGATGCCCATGCATGTATGGTCCTCGCAGAAGCAAAACATGGAACAAGAACAACCACATAAAAGAAAATCAATTCCAATAAATCTGATCTTTGCTTGGACAACCTCTTGGTTATTCATCTGATTAGGTTCACTTAGAATAAGATCTTTATGTTTGCAAATGCATGGCAAATCAATCGTGTGTGATCATTCTCTTAATGGAGACTCGTTAATAACTTTGCCCTCTATCATGATCACTAAACCTAGCACCAATACTTAAATTTGACAGTGATTGCGGCCGTAACCTCATACCTTGACGCAACTACAAATCTTTGGTTTGGACTGGAACGGACCTAATAGCTTAAAGCATACAATTGTTACCACTTTTGAGTTGTGGCATAATTAGAAACATGACAAATTGTTGTTGAGATGGCGACTAGTATGCCATTCTGCCGCCTTTGGACCTTTGCCCAAAAACCCAAGTCCATTCTAATCACATTCACAAATTTTAAATTTTTAAACAACCAAGTGTGGTTATGGATACTTGATTTCTCATTCCTAAATCACGCCTCATGGATGATGGTTTTTTTTTTTTTTTGTATTGAATTAACCCTTTTTCGACTGACACTCCAACACAAAAATGGGAAAAGGAAATATAGGTGGTAAAAAAAGCGAAAGAATTACTAATGCTCATACAGTAGTAACATGATTTTGTATCCGTAAAATGACCAAGAACGTAATAAAAGACGGTTATATAACAACTGCCTTCCTTTTTTTGGATCTCTCACCTTTTTTTTTTTTTACATGGAAGCAAGAAGTGCCCTCATTTCAGTTACCCCAGGAACGTTTTCATTAGGGTAAACTTTCGCTACAAGCTGCACGAAGCTCTCGTACTTGTCCAGAAATTCCTTCTGTTTTCATTTCACATAAAACATATTTGATTCAATCCATTGTTTCTTACTCTCTTCAACAACTATTTTATATATTCATTTTGAATTGGTACCTTGCATTTATCCCACAACGAGGGTAGCAACTCCTCCGATGCTAAATTCTTCTGCAGTTTTTTATACATTGCAGCAATCGACTTGTCCACCTAAACAAAAAATAAATGTTGAAAGCTATTTATGTTAGAAGGTAGTCTCAGTGAAGAAGTAATACACTCCAAGGAACATCTGTTTTACCCCTGACAAGCTTGATTTTAACATCTTCCGGAGTTCCGCTTTCGACAAACCAAGCTGGAACGGTATCTGAAATATGGAGGGTATGTATCATGCCATGGAAACTTAAAGTAACACGCCAACACAGAGTTAACGTTCAATAGCTTACATGATGAAAAGTGAAACTACGTTTACTAACTAACCTCTTCAGGGGTTATAGTATACATAAAATCCTCAATCTTTTTGGCAAACTGGAAAAGTCTTTCGAATTGCTGCAGAAGCAAAGAACACATGAATCAAATAAAACCGGTTGTACCCATAACAGTTAACTCCAAAAGAAGAAGAAGAGGAGAGTTATGCTATTAGCTGCAAATGGGAAGGCACCACTTACATAGTATATTATCATGCTAATGTGGCGGGTACAAGCTTGCTCATATGCTTCACTTGCCTGGTGATAGAACTTGGCTAAAGTGGGCACAACATTAGCCAGGTCATACAAGCTGCCCAAACACAAATAAGAAATACAAGGTTAAGGAAATATGAGTAGTTAGAAGGAGGAGACAAACCAAGGGAGATAATAGGAGTTACCTATTCTGAAAAGCAGCATAATTCTCTAAAAGGAGAATATCTGCATATTTAGGATCTTGCTGGGCAATTTTCTCGAGGGTCACAAACATTATGCTTACCTGTAAAACATCACTAGTCAGTATCTGTCTACCAAAGTGAGAAAAAAGAATCGCAATAGTGAACGCATAAACAAGTTAAGATATGTGCTTTTTTGTATAATTAGCTGTTATATCATTTGAGAATGAAGTAATGGTGGGGTTTACAATTGTTAGTGAATAAAAATAAGATGCAATTTGAGGTTGTATGTTATTGCTCGACGTGGCAAACATTATTCTTTGAGCATGTGTAATTTTACTGGTTGAATAAACTCATAGAAATAGCAGTACTCACGAATTTTGTGTATGCCTGATCCACCAAATCCCTGGATTGCCCTTGTATGTACTGTTCCATACGAGTAGCAAGTGCTGAAAATCTATAAAAATGAGATAATAGTGTTAGGATCGCCACAAGTATTACTAGAATAAACTATGGTCCATCCGACCAATAATCTTATTGATATTGTTTACTAGGTGAAAGAAAATACTATCAAGCTTGGAAAGATATAAGCATTCACAAGGGCACTAAACTATATTAAACAATTTGGACTCCCCGATTACCTTGGAATATAGGGCAAGACACCCATCTGTCTTACATTTCGTTCATTTCTTTCAATCTGGTGACATGCTTCATCCACAAACTGCAGTTGAATTTGACTTGAAATGATTAGTAGGAAGAGTAGGTAAGGAATAAAAATCAAACAATTTATAAATAACATACGCGGCTGAATTGCATAGAAACCCTAGACTCCAGATCTCCAAGCAGAAGGCGAACAAATCCTGCAGCATCAGCTTTCTGACCAGAAAGATAACGTTCAGTTATACCATGCATTGATATGCACCGTAGGGGATCTATTTTATATGCCCAGTCAACAACAGCATAGAAATCCTCCTGTGACAAGAAGACAAATCTTTTAGTATTATAACAATTGAACTGCTAATTCTAGACGGTAATCTAGAAAATTAACAATTGTGTCTTTCAATTAACATAGAAACATTATTAAAAGGAGCATCTTACCTGAATACCATCAAGTAAATCTTGAAGAGATTCATTCAATGACGTTAGGTCAGGGGAGTTTTTACCTGCAGAATTGGACAAATGTTTAGATTTTAGAACCATTAGATCCCGAAATTTGAGGATGTAGTAAAAGCTTTGCTGATGGTAGACAATTTGAGATTACCAGTTTTCTTGTCAGTCTCATCAATGTCCATGATCCCCAAATCATCATCATCATTACCATCATCATTGTTGGACCGGTTTTTACTATCATTGCCAGAACCTCCAGGTGGAGCAAGAGCTGGTACCTCAAAGCACATGAAGTGTGCAAAGAAGGAGCTCTGCAGTATGAAGTAAAAAGGAAACATGAAGGGTTAGTACATACATCAGTTGCATCTTAAGGCCGAACAGAAAGCCATAGCTTTACTAATTACCTCATCCACAAGAAGTGGGATAAATATTGTCAGCATTTTGGCATAAGCATCTGATACTGCAGAGGTATCAGTGTTTGCATTCTGACTAGAACCCGTAGATCCTTCAAGCCAAACAGTAGGGTTTCTTGATACTTTTGTGCTTGCACGAAGCTCATTTGCAAATTCACGAGCCTGTATATATTAAGGGAAAAAATATCTGGTAACATGAACTGAATATATAAAGCTCTAAGAAAAAGAAAATAAAATGTTTGCAGCATCTCCATGCGGTTAAACATTCAGTAAGCTTAAGCAACTTCAGTCCAATCAAATTTCAAATAGATCGGTGGTCAGATTAATAGAGACACGCAATTTTGTTTCTCACCTCACGACGAAGGAGCAAGTTCAGGGAGCTGCAGTATGCTTTTCTCAATGGTCCCAAACAATTCTTATCAAGACTCTGCAAAAAGAAAGTAGATAAGTTAGGAATCAATGCACCGAATTGAGCTTTTAGAATGTCACATAGTTTTACCTTTAAATGTTGCAAAAGACGAGCATATGTTCTACATTTATACCGCAAATCTGCATGGTCAGGCCTCTTCAGCTGCCCTCTCTATTATAAGATGCATCGATAAATATTCAGAATTATAACCTCTAGAGTTCATAGTGAAAAGATAGAATTTTACAAAAGTAGTACCTGAGAAAAGTAGCTTTTGTCGCTGACCATGAAATCTACCAAACTAGCAAAGTAGTTTCTCAAGAACTCAGAAGCTCTCCTTACAAAAGTAGCTCTTAATATTGCTAGTTCTGCTCGTTTCTCTTTTACCTGAAGAACGTACAGCAAGAGTAGCCGAATTTACTTAGTTGTACAAAAACTATACATTTTTAGACAATTAGTAATGTTCTTTTCCAACCACAATCCTTAATCTAATAAACCAAGCGTGTGAATTTAGAATAAGGAATAAAATAGATCTAAGTGTATAGGCATACAGCTCGCATATTAGCATAGATCGGGTCTATGCTGGGCACGTCAAGATCCCTTAAACCTTTGGCTAACCACTCGCAGGCCTCGATGTTTTGAAGCATGTCTGCTTCATCAAATGAGCCTCCTGTTAGAGATGCTGAATACTGCAATCAACAATACTTCTATAAGTGAACCAAGTAGACAGATGAGAACCAAGCACAAAAATATTCATATGACTATAATAGAGTGAAACAGACCTCAGCAGGCACACGCAGTCTCTCAATAAGTTTATCAAGTTCCCCAATGAGAGCTTTATTGTTTACAGACTGCATCTCTAACTTGTTGTTTCGAGTTTCTATCTGGATACCACAAAAAATTAAGAATATGTGTTGACAATTGAAGGTAATGATCAGTCCAACAACACAAAACTTGGATTAATCTCTATGTCTTGCCCTCGCATATTTCAGAAGTAATTTGAAGTCATTACCAAATACCAAAAAAAAAAAGAAAAAATTCCATGCATCTAGCAACTAATTTCTTAATGCTGTGACGTTTTCCACATAATAAAACAAATAACATGGAATGATCATTTATAGATAGTGCATCCTACCGATTCAATGTCTTCCCTCATATGTCTAAGTTTTATGTTGAAGATTCCTAACCATTCATCCATGTCATCAACAATATTTGTTGCTGCTTCTAGTCCATTCAAGACCTGGAAAACATAAAGATGGCCATATAAACAAGAACATTAATGCTGGTCTCCCATGAATAAATTAAAATCGTCTAAATATCTAGATAGTCCTAAGAGTAATAATTTGGGACAAAAGAAAATACCCCGTCTACTAACGGTTCGCTTTCCAGAATTGCATGTACATTTGCAGCTTCAAGAGCTTGGAGCTCTCGCTTCAGCCTTTCAGAAAATGCCTCAGCTTCACCAATGCCCATTACATAACTGTATATACCAATTATATTAGTCGTATGAATAATCTGGCAAAACTAAGTGGAAAGCATAACTGTATTTCCTTTATTTTTTATCCATAGCAAAGCAAGTTATCAGAGAAACAATGCCAGTTTAAACTAAAAACCATAAGGAGCACAAATGTAAGGAAGTGGTCTATAATTATGAAGCATGCTGGACATATATGCAATCTATGTTAGCCAGAAACCTAGCATCACGATTTTAAGATTCACGGGACAAGGCTCTTTGATATGTTTTACTGTTTAATTTCTCTCTAATCTCTTCATTCCATATAACTATAATGCAAAGTAGAAGGATGCAAAAGTCCTCCTTTGTAAGAAATACTGATTTACGAAAAACGAAAGAAATAAGTTTGTGAAAGAATTTAACCAAAACGATGACATACGTTCCCAAGAGAGCCTCCATATCCTCTTCCTCAGCCTGAGAGACTAGTTCTTTCTCAACAGTAACTTTCAAGTCACTTTCTGTTACAGTTTCAGCAACAGGCTCACCATCTTCTGTACTTCTTTGAGTACTAGTGACTACTGGTGTGTTATCCTAGACCAATAATATGAAAACAAAGAAAGACATGGTATGTAAAGAACTTGCATATTACAGATGGGAAAAAAATCAAAAGTACATACAAAAGCTTTTTTGGGAAATAAGAGACTTAGACCAGAATTTGAAAACAGAAGAAGTTATCGTCTGCACCTTAGCCCAAATAGCCATCTCGACGATATCTATACCAACAACTTTGGGAAGGCGGACTAATACGTCTTTGCATATGTTCAATAGGCAAACTAAAAGCCGATTCCTACATAATCACGATAGAGAAAGGTATGAATCATACGAGCAAAACAACATCAACAAAGTTATCATTGGCTATAATATATCCTCTACATCTTGTAGGAGTACCTGTCATCTGTGTTGCGCATGGTCCACTGAGGAGGAGCAACACTTTGACTCCTGAGATTGTCAAATCCCTACAAGAATTTGCATCAGAAATAGTAGAGGGAACATCAGAAATATTGAACAGTATTTTACAATTACACACTCAGCTTTAGCTTTCCATCTCTTACACTACGTGCTACAAATTATTTGAATAAGCATCCTTTTCTTCTTAAAATCTTACGTATTAACCACTTTTATAAAGTCACCGAGCAATCTTACCAAGGTAAACGTGCATCCACTTGGGTCATTAGTTATGACTTCCACTTTTGAAAGATGCTTGAGTTTATACATTTTAGCAGGCTGGATGAACAAAGAATTTTAAAATAACATCAGACAACATGAACTGTGAGGAATCTCCTACCACAACAGTATGCATAAATCCAATTAATTGATAATCTTTTTTCTTTCTAATCGAAATGTTAAACCTTTTAGGTTTCTTGCGAGAGTGTGATTCATTTCAATAAACAAAATGAAGATTACCTCCAGGACTCCTCCACTTGAGTACTTCATGACTCTAAGAAATGCTTTCTTCCGCTGACCCTTCGATTTGACTGTAGAAATCAGAATAAAAGAACATACTCAACTGATTAGAACTCTTGAGAATCTGAAAATATCGAACGAGAAAGATTGAAACATGGATCTACAGCAACATGTTTTCCACTCGAATCAGATCCTTTCTTGACACAATACAAGCTCAGTACATTGTATTGTATCACCTATTGTTGACAGAAACACCTTATTGAGCTCCCATGATTCTTCAAAGGACCAATACCAGAGGAATTTTCCCTATCCCTAACTCAAAACAAGTGGATTACCTCACTATGCTTATCTTATTATAGAAAATCAATTTGGCAACTGTTATAGAAAATTAAAACTGTACCAGGTAACAAAATTCCCGATCTAATGCAACAGATTCAAAACCTTATAGCTTAAGCTAGCTAAACGACGCGGAGATCGAGTAATTTTCAGAAATATTATCAAATCTGAAGAAATCAAAAGAAGGAAGGAAATGGATATATCACCTGAAAGAGCGAGAACCCTAGGTTTGGCCATTTGACGACCCAATTTTCCAGACTTTCCCCAAACACCGCGGCTCTTAGCGACGCGTATCGACATAACGATCGATTGCTTTGTTCCTTCGATCGCAGCCTCGCAAGCTCGCCGGAGCTCAGCATCGTCGGCGCTTGATTTCGCCATTGCTGTATCGCCTTCTCTCTTCTGCTACTCGTCCAAGGCGGATCCAGGAGGAGGTGATTACCGGTGAAAGAAGCGAAAGAGAAAATTAGCCTTACGATTTAGGAAAGCTGAATCTGTTTTCCCCGTCGCAGTAATAGGTTCTGAAATTACGTGGCAATGCTTATTGTTTTTGAGTAATAATAAGGTTGAGAAATTGCATTTTATTAAATCTGTACGAGAAACTTTTAACTCAGCAAAACTTGTGGAAGAGAGCCTATGTTTTTTAATTCTCTGTTGAAAGAATTGCCAATGAATGATAAATTGCTAACATTTGCAAATTAACAACATTGTTATATCTCAAGCTATAAAAGTTACATTAATTAAAGTATGAGTCGTCTGTTGATGAGGAGCAAAATACTTATATTTAATTTATGTTTTGGATATTTCGAATATCCGTTCAGTTTCAGTTTGTTTTTGGTTCTTCAGTTCTAAACATATACTTTAATTTCCGGTCGATTCCAGTTCGATTTTTTTAGAAGAACGATGGATATAAAAGATGTGTGAAGTTCACTTTAGTATTGTGCAAAATCATACATTTAACTGTAGCTACTATTGAAGTTATATAACAAGATACATCTTTATTGAAGTTTTATTCGAATCAAAATCAAAACAACATATATTATAGAGTTTCTCCTCTCTTCGTTTTTTTCTCCCAATACATAAATTCATTTATCCGTGTCTTAATCATCCTAAAGGGTTATTTTCTTCATCATTGGCTTTCGCTTTTCCATTAAAAATCCAAGGCTGATCATCGAGCTGGAGCGGAGTGCTCATGCTTGATGATGATAGGTCTCAGATTTAGGACTCTTACTCAAGAACAAGTAAACACAAATAATAATCAGACACTTTTGTTTGGGCAATTAAGATTGCCTTGGCTTTTTCATTTAGTTAAATAGAAAGAACAAGAAAGATCATGGAGTCGTAACTCCTACAAACAAGGGAATTGGGAAATGGGAGAGTTGGTTCCTCAACACAAGGAAGACCAATTCAATCTCTCGTTATTAACAATAAAATAGAAAAGAAACCAACAAAAGAAAGTAGACACGATTGATTACCGAGCATACTTCCGGCTAGGAATCCTGGTTCGGTTGGATCTTCTCCGGTCCGGTATAACGTCTCCATCAGATGACGTCACAGATGGTTTACTTGGGAAGATCTCGTTAGTACTTGGCGACGAACGCCTTGCACGAACAACTCCCGAGGAGGTTGATGCTTGGGATGGAGGAGGTTTAAAAACTTTGGCAGCTTGATAAGAACGAGTATGCGAATGATTGCTGGCTGCTGAGTAACCAGCGTTTGTAGAAGGAACGGGCGGAAAGAGCCGCCCAACTGAAGATGGAGCAATTGCCGAACTACTGTAGCTACTACTACTACTGTAGCTACTAGCGTAGCTACGGCCGCCCAAACTGCTTGAGGATGACATTTGAGGTGATTTCAAATTAAGAAGAATTGAGATATTTGTTTTCTGTAACCAGCTCTTAAATAGGCCATAAAAGGTTGACCAGGTGGGTAATATAGCATGTAAAAGTATGTAATTTTAGAATCTTTGAAATGTGAGTATGATGATTTTTTAAACCTCTTATTTTATTTTGTTATTATTTATTTTTTAAATATACTTATAAAATCTCTCTTAGAAACTAGGGATAATCAAAAAAAAAAAAAAACATAGATTATTCTATTGGCAAAGTCACATTGCGTTAAGTAGTTGTTTTCATGAATACGTATAAAATACGACCATTAGTTTTTTTTTGGCTTGATAATTTCTTAGTAATTTCCCGACCAGTGCTGATTAAATTACCAGGCATACTTCCCATTTAAGCAATGACGAAAATTTGATACAACATAGATTGCTTGTTTGGATCTTAGTAATAGCCAATAAATTGTTTCGTCATTGCTTATGAAATATGGAACGCTTAGTCAATTACGACTATGTCTGATTAAATAGTAATAGTATATATGAACAAGGCCGGCCCTAGACTATATGTGGTCTAAATCAAATTTGATAACTGTGGCCTAAACTCATGTAAAACAATAATTATGTGGCTTTAAAACAATAATTATGTGACTTTAAAATAAATTTTTTCAGGATGGGCCTGAATCATTTGCTTCTCTTGCTTTATGGAAGGGCCGGCGGTGTATATGAATACGTACGCTTTTGATTTAGTAAATGGTTATCTTGCGAAATTGTAATGGAAGAGTTTTAGCGAATGTTTGGCAATTGGCAGAATAAATCAATAACCGAAAACTCTTCCATATACTCTGTTTTATGACTAGTAAAGTCATACAAAAAAAACAGAGGATATTGAGCCACAAAGATAAAAACTTCAAACGATAAGAGACATAGAGGAGACCAAATCTTGACAGATCCACGTCAATGGTTATAATTGCAAACCAGAGCAGCGCATTTAGGTCAATGCAGCCTATGTTTACGGTGCTGAAAGAGGAACTTAGACCAATAGGCTGAGCGAAGTGTGTCAAACCAAAGCTGAACATGTAACAAAGCGAAGGATAGAGCTGTGATGGAAGCAAGTGAAATAATAAGAGCTAAATTCCACGCAAATCTCCGGCCATAGATCAAGAATAACGTCGCGCAAAAAGCTATGACCATTGCGATGATGGAGACAAACAATGCCAAAAGCCCCAACATTAGCCTCGAGGGTAATGACACAAGAAAATCATCCTCTGCATATCTTGACGTCAAAATCGACAAGAAAATCACTATAGATGTTGAGGAGGAACATAGAGCAACTGCATCCGACAAGATAAATATATTGAATCATTTCTTGTTTTGGAGGATGGGAAGTCCGCTTGCATCATTGTTCCCTCCTGGTACGGTAAAGGCCGCGGCAAACACTACAGTTGCTATAAGCGTTGCTACAAGCATACATGATGTCGCAGTATCTTTCATCCATTTCTCTCCTTCTTTTCGTAATTCTTTGTGTCCATTAGTAAAGAGGACTTCTGCCACTTCCCCTTCATTATTCTTTGATTTGATGTATGCACGAGGTACAATTTTTTTCACAGCCTGGAATACGCGATTAATGGTAGTTAAAATGGTTATAGAAAAAAAAAGTTCTCATGTGTTTAATTAATTACCTTGAACCAAAGAATCTCTCTTTGCATTTGAAGTGCAGCTCCTGATACAATATGTAATCGATCATGAGGAGGCAAGCTTGCAACAAGATGCAACAAAGTATTATTCGTGGCTTCTTCTCGATAAGAAGCTATTAAATCCTTGATTGCTCCGAGTTCATAAATGATGTTGAAAATGCTTTCATGACGATATAAAGCAGCAACGTGAAACAAGCTTCGGTTTTTTCTATCGACTTTCCATATTAAATCCGGATAGGAACGAATAAGAATGACTAAGAACTCGACATTTCCTGCCGATGCAGCATCAAAGAGTAGTCTCGTAGGTTTTCTTAGTAAATCTGAAACCTCTTGATCAGATTTTTGGATAACCAAGTTCCATATATCTTCCACCAACTTGTGGGCTGAACTTCTCATTTTAGCGTCATGAAACATCCCTTTAAACACTTAAAAGGCCAGAAAATAAATAATAGTGGTTGTAAGGATTTGCAATCATAAGTACTACTATTCTCTATATAAAATGTTATGGGTAAAAGCAAGCATATTAAAAAAATATTTTTCTTCCAAAAATTATTACTTAAAAATAAGCAAAAACAATTTAACAAATCATTTAAAAAGACTACAAAATATTATTGCACATAATATGCAATCAAGTTAAAAAGCTGTATAGAAATATGAGAACATTTTATATTTTAAAACAAATTTTTTTTTCAAAACATCTTATACTAAGAAACGGATGGAGTACAACTTACTTGAATTCCCTAACCACTGAAAGAAATTGAGATGTTTGCGGTGTCCGATTACCGCAGGCTTGCGAGCTAAAAGATGTAGTCCGGTTTCCCCAGCACGGTTACGAGAAGTAGCTAGTACTTGGTATTTTTCCAACATCTGCAAAGCTACATCTGCGCACTCAAAATCAAAGCTACCTTCATCATAGTTGCAATCAAATTTTCAAACACTAAATTATATGATCATCATACCAAAAAAAAATTGTTTACCATAAATGTCAGCAGATATGATGGCATGAAAAAGTTCTACAAGCTGGACATCATTCAAGCTTGAGAAATTCGTCTGACTGTAGAGGTTTAAAACCATATCCCTGTGTCCAAACAAAGCAGCCATATGAAGTGGAATCAATTCGCTGTTGCCTCGAATAAGCGGAAGATCCGGGTTCATAACTACCATCATTTCTGCTATTTCTTTAATCCCAGAAGCCGCAGCAAAACACAGAGCCGTATTATTACTCTGATTTCTCAGTGCCAAATCATCTCTTTCCATTCTTGTGAGTAGATTCTTTACAAAACTTGTGTGTTTTGCAGCAACAGCGATGTGAAGAGTCGTCTCCCAGTTACGAGTTATTGCTGCACGGACAATACCATCGTGCTGATCGATTATAAGACTAGCTGCTTTCCAATCACCATTCATAGCAGCTTTATACAGAGGAACACATATATTGAGATACTCACTTCTTCGCTCATCTGTGAAAAGAAAAACATACTGAGATCGATACTGAGGTGAATTAAAAAAAAAAGAATCTTCATGGCATTATATATCGTATAGACCAACCAGAAAAATATGAAAGATCCCGCTGTTCTGGAGTCGGAATTTGATCAGGCAGCGACGTGCTTGTTCCTGGAATATCCAGTGTTACACTTAAATCCTGTTGAGATTGATTGCTACTCTCTCCCGTAGCATTTGAATCGATCATAATTTTTGTTTTTGTCTCCAAGTTATGAACAAAATACAAAACAGAGAATCACAAGTTGATTAATAAGCAAACTCGGTAAAGTCAAAAAGAGTCAAAGACATAATAATTTCAAACACAAGTAGAAGAAATTGTTTCATTAAGTTCGTAAAAGTTGGTGAACGGTCGGTTTTGAAAGAGTCCTAGTGTTTTTAAAATCATTTTTTGAGGAAATTGAGAAATATGAATCCCTTGAACAAGTTTCAAGTGGAGGATTATTATTTTCTTTCTTAGATTTGGATTGCTTAATTAATTAAGCCATTTCGGTGACAGTGAAACTTTAAAAGGTACCTAATTAACTAAATCTTTCAAATCCTGTATAAGATCAAAATAGCAAAACTCATTTAGGCAAGAAGTTTTACTAAGTAACCATGAACCATCCAACACCGAAGTTAACACTAAATATAACAAACCCTCTCTAACAATCATAAATAGTCTCGTTAACTTCAGGCATATCATAATCAAAAAGAGACTAAATAGTTCTTGCGATAACAATTAGCTCAACATTGAAACATCGACAAAATAATTAAGAACCGATAATTCCACATCTGACAACACTTGATCAGTCGCGCGCCGTCCCTCCCCATCTCTCAACCCGACTCTCGGCTTGTTCAGCCTGCAGAATTCAAAGCTAAGAAAATGATTAACCAAACAAAAAATGAGGAACATAAGCAGGAAGAGGATATAGAGACGAAGTAAGAGACCTCTTTGTCCCAGTTAGTGTAGTAGATGATTCCAATCAACACAAGTGTCTGCAAGCAGATTCCAGCTATCATACCTCCCCATATCCCCTGCAAATAAATTACCACCAAAAGGTAAATTACAATGTACATAAAATCAAAAACCGAACTAAAACTGAACCAAAACTAAACTCGGACTCGAACGTAGTGACTTCACGAAAAAAAAATTAAAACAAATTTCTTCAAATTTTCATACTTACAGAATAAATATATATGTCAAACATAGTTTCCATTATACAAATAATGGATCTTTGTAAATAAAGTTAAAAAAAAGTTCATATTTAAATTTGAGGTTAAAAGCTAACCTGAACGCCAAGTTCTAGTTTGAATCCAAGAACAAAACCAGCAGGAAGTCCGATAATATAATAGCTCGCAATGTTCACATACGCGACTAGGGACTGCCATCCAGCTCCAACCGCAACCCCTGAAGCATAACAAAAATGATCCAAACTTAGTATTTTTGATCACATAATTTTTGTTTTCTTTTTTGCAACCACTCAACGTGATGTACCTGACAAGACGGGCTGGAGGCTATTCAAGAGGACAGTGAAGGCCAACAAAATGGCTATTTTCGTGGTTTCCGCTGCCACTGCTTCGCTAGAAGTGAAGAAATGAGGGAAAATGTCTTTCGTGGCTAAGACGACACTCATGCACACAATGCCGATAAGAGTTGAAGTTATTGAGACAACGATCACCGAAAATTTTGCTAGCTTTGAATTTCCCGCGCCAAGCTCATTCGATACCCTCACGCTGATCACATCAAGAGATAAACTTATCACTTTATGAGAATTTAATTAGGTTTCTTATGTGGCTGTGGACAACTAAAGGTAAAATAGAAACGTAGAACTTACCTTATCGCAGCATTAAACCCAATTGAAATCATGGCGGTCCAACCTTCTATGTTCATGCTGAATATACATATAAATATACATAAATTGCTGTGAACCCCAAGACTATAAAAAGTTTAATAAACAAACATGTCTTCAATGGGAGCAACATAAATCAGTTACCAAATGGAGATGGCATCGACTGGTATCAATGGATTAGGAAGGAGACCCGTGACAACGACAAGAACCATCAAGTACCAAAACTCCAAACTGCAGAATTGAAGAACGAACCCCCGTCATTTTCATCGAATTCTTAGCTAATGGAAGTCAAAAGCTATCTACAAACCAAACAATGGAATGAAATAAAAATCGGTACCAGAGCATAACAGCAGAGGCTAAGGATAGTTTGACAAATCCGTAGAGGTCTTTAAATGCAAGCCAAGAAAATCCACTCCACGCACCGTCTGATTTGGTGATTAAGATATACAAAAGCTGACCGATAACAATTAACCACCACGAGGTATTAAGAGTAATGGCTGCACCTACAAGCCCCCATTTAAAGTAAATGATAAATAGCCAGCTAAAGACTGCGTGTATAACTAGAACCACTCCAGAAATCCAAGCCATCACAAGCACTTTCCTCTGCGACTGTAAGAATTTCTGTATCGGAAAGTTAGCTGCGTAGGCAAATAGTTGTGGGATCATCCACACTGCAAATTTCCCTGTAAAGTTAAACTGAAAAGAGTTAACATGCCAAAGTTCTTAACGTGTCTTGTACACTTTCATCTCAAAATCAATTAGAAGAAATGTATAATAGGAATGTTACCGGCGGCTTTAGAGATGGGAGGAGCTTCACCGAAGAATGAAAGAATAGGAGGAGCCCAAATGTAGATGGGAAGAATACATAATGCAGTGGTAAAGAGAATGACCCAAGAACGCTGCATATATATACCGAGCATCCTAAGCTGCCCGGCTCCATATGCTTGTCCGCACAACGTCTCCAATGCACTCCCCATTCCTAACTGCAACCATTTTCCATCACCACACAGCATTTAATTAGCTTCTTCTTTATTATATTGCTAGACTTGTTTGATCTCTTAGATTTTTCTATTGCAAAAGTAACAAGGGACTAGGTAATGATAAGATCTGGAGGCCACACTAATAAGAGTATAATGCATGGACCAACAAGCGAAAAATATGTTCTAAACTACATTGGGACGGAAAATCGTTAATATAAAAAATTTGGTTAACCCTGGCAACATTGCTACTGGTTCATGACAACATGTCACACATATTTTTACTTTTGTCTTTCTTAAAATCTTACAGCTAATATTGAATTTAAATTAACCATAGTTAATACTCATTGTAAATATTGTGTTCCGGCCTACACAAAGCCAAATCTCTAAAACAATGCCCTATCCATTTGTTTTGACTTAGGATCAGAAAACTTTCATCTTGATTCCTCGAAGTTACTTTTAGGACCATATTCAGCACAATAAGTAGGAAGTTCTTAGACTTAAGTAAAAATTTAACACCTTTAAAACTACATTTATCTGTCTGTTTTTTTTTAAAAAACTTTCTGTCTACTCTATTTGAATCTAGAATACACTGTTAGCTGGCAAGTTTACAACATTTATGAATATATGGGAAAATAATAAAAAAACCACTATAGATATATAATTTAGATTAGTTTGAGAACTGAGAACACAAAAGCTGAACTTGCAAAAGACATACAAAATTTATAGTAACCATTCGCAGGTTCTTACTACTTTCCTAAAAATTTAAAGTCCATTAAATTTTACTTAATTCATAATGGTATATATTGTTTTTGGTGATAGGCTGCAATATTTTTTTTTGGTTGTTGTTCAAAGGCTGCAAATTAAAAACCGATTACTCAAAGTGTAGTAACAAGTTGTTAAATGAAAGTTGTAGTATAGTTGAACCAAGGAAAAAAAAAAGTGTGGTAACAAGTCAAGAAGTGAAGCGTGTCTAGTAGGTGCGAGGGTAACGGAAAGCAAAGAGATGGATGGTCCTACATTCTTAAATCGTGTAGGGCCGACTCATTGTATGGAGCGAGCAGTGCATGCCTACTTTCGTTGTTAAGTTAGATTTTTTTTTTTTTTTTGCCGGCAGATTTGTTAAGTTAGATAAACATTGGGTCATTCCACATTGTGACTAACTAAACGCAAAATCATGAAAAAAAATTAAATGTATGGAAAGATCTTTTTTTTTTTGTCGGCATGTATGGAAAGATCTAATCTACTTTACTATCAATAAATAAATAAATAATATTCAAACTTCGATTTTTTTTTTTTTTTTGCGTGGCCATTATTGAAACAGAACACCAATCAAGAAAGAGACACGTGGCAATGAGATTACGCACCATGATACCGTAGGCGAGACCGGAGATTACAGAGTTCTCGACGGACACGGCGGCGAGCTCGAGTTCACCGAGACGACCAGAGAAAGTCTGAGTGAGAGCACCGAGAGAGTATTGACTTATGGCTGTGAAAATCGCCGGTCCGGCTAGCTCCCAAAGCCGCCTCGACTCTTCGCCGAACTCTTTGGCCCATACTTTCGACGCCGGTTTGGTTACATCGAGCTCCGGCGACTCACGGCGGTCAAGCAACGGCAAAGTATTATCCTTCTTCATTTTTTCAAATTCTCTCTCTGCCTTGAATTTTTTTTTGATTTTTTTTTCTCTGGATATTACGGATTTAAATAAACAGAGAGGTGATACGGTGGTAGGTACCAAATGAATAAAACAAACAAAAGAGAATTTGCATTGGTAAACCAAGAATTATAGGTAAATTAGCTAAATAACCAAAGCATGTGCAAAATTCCCTACTGTTTTTTAAAAGAATTTCACCAATTTTGCATACTTTCCTAAATATAGTATAATGTTTGGTTATTTAGCTAATTCACCCTAAAACAAAAACAATCTGATATGAGTATGAAAATAAAAAAGTAAAATCGTCAAAGTAGACCAAACGTATCTACTGACGTAACCACATAGTTCGCACTTTCGTGTACTTCTATTTTTCTATAAACTTTCATCTAATGACATACGACGATTGTGCCAAAAGAAAGCTAATGCCATACGATTCTACTACTGACGTAAACTTTCTTAGATTACCCCTGGTCAAAGCGGCCTGCTGGCTGGTTTAAATGCAATATAGCTATGTCTTGGTCTAAAAAAAAAAATTTACTTGGGGGTGCTTGGATCCTAAGAGATGAGAAGGGTGTTGTGGTTCTTCACGTAGATGTTTTGCTTCTCAAAGATCTTTTGAGGATGCTAAGTTACTGGTGGTTTTATGGGCAGTTGAGAGTATGGGTTTTCATATGATAGACAAAGTCATTTTTGCTTTTCAATTTCTTGACTTGAATGGTGCTGACCAAAAGCATGGTCCTCATTTGCTTTTCAAGCGGCTGAGATTTTAAAGGCTGTGGAGAATGTTGCAGGTTGGCATTTCATTTTGGAAAACAATGTGGCCAATAGAGGAATATTTCACATTGCTCAAAGTATGACTAGGGATGAAAGGATTCATTCGTATGTTTTATGCGGATATCCTTTATGGTTGAAGAATCTCTTTGAGAATGAGAGTGTTTGATCCTCTTGACTTTTTGCCCATTGTCAATTTTTTAGTGTAAATAGCATTGGAATGGTTAGTCCTTTAACTCTTAGGCTAGTGAAAACCATTTTGTGGTCTAAGCACTACAAGAAAACAGCGCGATTCCTACGGAAATATCCGTCGGAAGTCTGTCGGAATAAGAGTTTTCCGATAGATTTCCGACGGATATGTCTGTCGTTTCTATCTTGTCGGAAATGGAAATTCTGTCGGAAAGCTGTCGGAAAGCTGTCGGAAACAAAACCGACAGCTTTCCGATGGGTTCCGACTACTAGTAAACCGACAGACTTCCGACGTCATTATTTCCGACATATTTCCGACGGATTTATTTCCGACAGCTTTCCGACGGATAAATTTCCGACGGATTTCCGACGTATTCGTAGAAATAATTAAATATAATAATAAATTAAATAATAATTAATTTAATATAAATTTAAAATTTAAAATTTGAATTATTTAAATTAAAATAAAATTAAAAGTAGAAATTAAAATAAAATTAAAAGTAGAAATAAAAAGTAATATTGTTTTACAAAACGTTAATAATAAAAATCTAAGTGGTGGGCCCCGGCGGAAAATCCGGGTTGCGCCCCAAGTACGCCATCATCTGTTGCATCATCTCCCTGTCCTTGTCCCGCTCGGCTCTCTCCTTCACCCGCTCGGCTTCTAGGGCGGCTTGTGCATCTCGTATCTCTTGGACCGTCGTCTTCAAACCTTCAATTTCGACGTCCTTTTCCTTCATCTGGGCTCTCAGGTCGGATGTCTCGCTGTAGTAACAAGAAGACTCCGATGATCCCGCATCGTCGGGAAGACCATAAAGCCGCCCTTTGCTCTGCGGAGCAACCTGCGGAACAAATTAAATTGTAAATGAAAAAGACTTGAAAACTAATTTAAATTTTACATACCTTTAAGACGAATTGGTTGATGATGTCGTCCGGGGCTTGGGTGAGGGGAGGGGTTCCTTCGACGTCTGGCTGAGAGAGAATGTACTCCTCTTCCATTCTTTGGACGCTCTCCTGAATCTCCCGAGCTACCTGATCCTGGACAACACCATTCTTGTCGGTGTGTGTCGCTAGCAGAAGTTCCAAGTTGTTGGGATCCCGACCCAACTCCTTAACCTGCAGTTGTTAGATATTTATTTAATAATATAAATGTATAAAAAATTTTTTTAATAAAAATCAAGACGTTCAATGAAAAATTTACCATATCCCTAGCCTTTGTCTTCTTGCTGGTAGCTCCAAGGTTGTGGGTGGCAGGTCCCTTGCCGTTGCGCTGGCTGTTCCGGTTGCTAGAGTGATATGTAGAGCTCTCCTTGGTCGCCTCTAGTTGCCAATAGGCGATGAACCCGTTCCACAACTCCGCCTTTTCCACCATCTCCTTTGGCACCTGACCGTGTAGCTACTTATCCTTCCACTCGAACACCTTCTTCGAGTAGTGCAGTGCTGCATAAGAGTCGAATTCTCTCCTAACCAGAGCGGTCATGTGTGGGTCCCACCTAAATTCTTGCTGCAAATACAAAAATTAAATATAAATAATAATAATTTAAATGAAAGTAAAAATTGTGAAAAAGATGACTTACCGCAAATTGGCGAAACCACATATCTTGATCCTCTAGTTGCATGGCGGTGTACGTCGCATAAGGACGGCTGAGCATAGAGTTTTCCATCTTGTTCAGGGACTTCGAAATCCTGCTGCGAGAATCACCAAACCTACGGGAAAAAATGCAACATTAGTCGCAATTAAATTAAATTTGTTAAAAAAAACAGAAATGAAACAAAAAACTTACCATCTGTCTCTACCGAGCTGGTCTGGATGGAGTCTAGTCAACCTCTCTCGTCCAGGAAGACCCATGAAGTCCTCGACGCTAATCTGCGACGGTGCTGTGGTGGCTGCTGGTGTCACCGGCGTCTCTACAGGTATAGACGACGGTGTAGGTGTAGACGTCGAAGTCGAATGAGCTCTACTCACACGACGACGACGATGTTGGCCGCTGCCAGATGCAGTGGCGAAACCACCGTAATCCCTAGATTTATATGATAATATATTTTAAATATATGAAAAATCTATAATTATAAAAATATAATGGTTTAAAAAAACATTGCTATAAATTTCCAAAATTCTCAAATTTAAATTTCCAAAATTGTAAAATTTAAAATTCTGTGGTGGAATTTAAAATTTAAATTTCCAAAATTCTAAAATTTAAAATTTAAAGTTTTATAAGGTTTTTAAATAGTGTTATAAGGTTTTTGTAAAGTTTTATAAGGTTTTAAAATAGTTTTATAAGGTTTTTAAATATTTTTATAAGGTTTTGTAAACAATCTTATAAACCTTTTAAAAACTTTCCTAAATCTAATTGCTTAAAATTCTTTAAAATATAGATATAAATTCAAAAATTAAGTCATTATCTTTAAATTTACAATTATTTCGATATTCTAAAATTCTTAAGTAATTGTTACATAATTTAAAATTCTAAAAAATTAAAATTCTAAAATTTTAAATTAATCGTTATAATTGTTTAAAAATTAGTAAAACTTGCTAACAATATTCTAAAAATTTATGGAAAAAATAATTTCCCTAAATCAATTTCTCTAAATCAATTTCCCTCATTTTTCCTAATCATAAATCTAATTTTTCATAACAATTTAAAAACCCTAACAATTTCATAAAAATTTAAAAACCCTAACAATTTTGTAAAAATTAGTAAAAATACTAACAATTTACTAACAATTTCATAAAATTAGTAACAATTTCCAAATTTCATTTTATAAAATACTAACAATTTCCAAACCCTAATCCTAATCCTAAATCTAGCAAAAATCAATTCACAAACTCATTTATATAAAATCTAACCAAAATCAACATGAAATTTGAGGATACTTACAAATGAGAAGGAAGATCCGCCATGGGTAATCCGGCGAGGAGGAGACGGCGGCGAATTCCGGCGAGGAGGAGGGGATTCTCGGTGGCGGCTAAGGGGAGAGGAGGAGGCGGTTGGGGCGAGTCTCGGAGGAGGAGAGGCTCGGAGGCGGAGAGGATAGGCGGAAGGGCGATTCCGGCGAGGAGGAGGAGATTAATCGGCGAAGAAGATTAATCGGCGATTCCGGCGAGGAGGAGGAGATTAATCGGCGGTGGTGGCGATTTAAGAAATGATTTCAACCCGTGGAGAAGAAGAAGAAGAAGAGTCGGTTCTGTTATTAAATTAGAATTTCCGACGGAATTAAATCTGTCGGAAATCCGTCGGAAATTCTAATTTAATAATTTTCATTTCGCGGTATTTATTTTTCATTTCGCGGGTTAAATTTGGCACATCCGTCGGAAATCTGTCGGAAATATATTTATATTTCCTGAAATGTTTTTTTAAGAAATTTAAGAAATGTTTTTTTTGTTGTTTTAGGGTTAAGGAATTGAAGAAATTGAAGAAATGTTTATTAAATTTAAGAAATTTAAGCAATGTTTATTAAATTTAATAAATTTAAGAAATGTTTATTAAATTTAAGAAATGTTTTTTTTTGGAAATTTAAGCATTGTATATTTTTAAACAATATATAGCAAAATAAGAATTTTAAACCAAAATGCTTATTTTGGAAAAATTGTTAGCATTTTGTACATATTTTTACCTGAAATCTCCAATTCCGTCTGAAATCTGTCGGAAAAATATACATTTTTCCGACAAATTTCCGACAGATTTGGGGTTTTAAGCTTGTTTAGGATTCGTTTTCGTAGTTACAAGTTAATAGCATGGTTGGAGGAATATTTGGAAGATAAAATACTTGATAATGGTCATTGTTACTTTCAAATTCTAAACATTTAGTATTTTTCGTAAACATCTATTGTTTTGTATATGTAACTGTATGAAACGCTTTTGGTTGAAACATGACAAAATCGCAAAACATGTTGGGTATAACATCGAGAATGTTATTTACTCAATTATCTTTCACTTTAGTTGTCAGAATTGTATGCCGAGACTTTGTCTTCTCAAAATTCAGGAATTTGGCCTCAAAACCCTAAATCTGTTGGAAATCAGTCGGAAAAATATATATATTTCCGACTGATTTCCGACAGATGTAAGGGTAACACGTGTCGTCTTTTAAGGTTAGCATGATATGAATATTGCGTCGGAAATCTGTCGGAAATATATATATATTTCCGACAGATTTCCGACGGATAAAATAAAAAAAAAGTTTATTTACATAAAAATGATATATCTCCGACTGATTTCCGACAGATTTAGGGTTTTGAGGCCAAATTCCTTAATTTTGAGAAGACAAAGTCTCGGCATACAATTCTGACAACTAAAGTGAAAGATAATTGAGTAAATAACATTCTCGATGTTATACCGAACATGTTTTTCGATTTTGTCATGTTTCAACCAAAAGCCTTTCATACAGTTACATATACAAAACAGTAGATGTTTACGGAAAATACTAAATGTTTAGAATTTGAAAGTAACAATGACCATTATCAAGTATTTTATCTTCCAAATATTGCTTCAACCATACTATTAACTTGTAACTACGAAAATGGATCATAAACAATCTTAAAACCCCAAATCTGTCGGAAATATATATATTTCCGACAGATTTCCGACAGATAAAATAAAAAAGCTTATTTATATAAAAATGATTATCTGTCGGAAATATATATATGTTTCCGACAAATTTCCGACAGATATATCATTTTTTAAAAATATATATATATATATATATATAAATCATTTTATATTAAATATATATATATATATATATATATATATATATAAATAAATATACAGATAAGTCGAAATTATATATATATATATATATATATATATATCATTTAAAATATATATATATATATATAAATTATCCAACTTCTTCGTCATCAACTTCTTCTTCTTCTTCATCAGATCCTTCCGAAGGAATTGTGTCTTCGTCTTCATCAAATTCTCCAACTTCTTCTTCTGATTCTGAATGTACGATATTATCACCAAATTCAGTGAAATCAACAAAAAGGTCCACCGCTGAAGAATGATCAACTGGAGCCATCGGAGTAATTCTAGTTGGTTGCATAGCATCTTGCTCAGCAACTCCATATAGTCTCCCTCTTGGATTAATTGGAGTCACTGTAATCCAAGGATCTCCTCGATGTGTTACCCTAAGATAAGAAATGTAGCATACCTGAAACAAACATATTTAGTTTAGGCAATTACAATATCATTATTTATCTATAAGACACGTATTATAAAATTTTAAAATCAAACCTGGTCTGCCTGTGATGCTAGGATGAATGGGTCATACTTTTGCAGTCTCCTACAAGAATTTACTGAAGTGACGCCAAATTGGCTCACCTGGACACCTTCTGGATATGACGGATCATACCACTCACACAAGAAAATAATGCACCTCATGCCCAATATTCTTGGATAGCGCACTTGCAATATTTCTTTCAGAATCCCGTAGTAGACTACATCACCACTTGTAGCTGAAATACCGTAATCTGCAGTTGCCCTCGGCCTTTCTTCATGAATCCTAAATGCAAATCCCCTAGTGCAATACCGAGCGTATGAAGTTGCTTCAAAGCTTGGGCCTGAAACTATCTCTTTTAACAATGTCGGAAACCTGAGATAATAATTTAGACAAATTAATAAACAAACATTTAATTAAGTAATAATTAATTCAGTAATTTTAAGAAATGTAAGCGTTTTTTTAAAACTTACGTAATATTGCAGCCAATTTGGAAACTCGTTTTCCTTAGATTCTCCAAGTTCGTCTTCTGTCATTTCTGGATAATAGCGACGTATTGATGCAATGTAAATCCTGAAAGCAAACAAAAAATATATAACATATGAAACCTATATATTACTTAGGTATTAAAAACAAGATGTATTTAAATAAGTTCTGTTTTTACCTTTCGTACTCCACCATCTCCTCACAATTCGTTAGGATATACATATGTAAGTGACTCCACTCTGCTTGTGATAGGAAGCGTCTCTTCCCTCTCCCAATCACTCGGCCAACTTGCAAAAACATCTCAGGGACAATCGCGGCATATGTGACTCTCTCACCTTTATCATCATAACGAGCAGGACGTCTACTCTTCGTACTAACTTCCCACGGAAAGTAATATTCCGCAAACTGTGATGATTCTTCATTGATACTCTGTGCGACAATAGAACCTTCAACTCGTGCCAAATTTTTGACCTTCTTCTTTAGATGGAACATGTACCGCTCAAAAGGATACATCCAACGAAATTGAACGGGACCACCTAGTTTAGCTTCGCGGGGGAGGTGTAGGGGAAGATGTTCCATAACATAAAAAAAAGACGGCGGAAAGATCTTCTCATGATTGCAAAGGATCACTGGTATATTGGCATCTAAATTGCGGATCCCCTCAACTGTAAGTGTCCTCGTGCATAAATCCCTAAAGAAAGCACCAACTGCTGCAATAGCTTCGTGGACAGTTTGAGGAAGGAGATGGGTAAAAGCAAATGGAAGAAGCCTCTGCATCAGTACATGACAATCATGACTCTTCAGTCCCAAAAACTTTAGGTATCGCGAGTCTACGCAGTTACCCAGATTAGCTGCATATCCATCAGTGAATTTAACTTCGTGTTCAATCCACCGGAAAAATTCTCTTATCTTTTGTATTTGCAATCGGTACGGAGGAAAGGGATATGTACCATCGGGAATACGATCAAGATAAGCATGGTAGCAAATCTTTGAAACATCCATCCTAGACTTCACATTATCTTTTGTCTTTCCCGGGATGTTTAACACCGTATTCATGATGTTGTCAAAGAAGTTCTTTTCAATATGCATCACATCGAGGTTGTGCCTTAATAAATGATCCTTCCAATACGGCAAATCCCAAAATATACTCTTCTTATGCCAGTTGTGAGCTCCTCCTACACCACAAAGCGGTTCATGCCCATTACCCCCACAATCAGGAGTCCTCTCAGCACCAAAATCTCTCAACTGCTCCAATATATTACGACCGTCTATCTCATCAATTGGAGCATCAAACACTTGTTTATTTTTCTTAAATAATCTTTTAGACCGACGATAGGGATGGCCGTCCGGTAGAAACCTTCTATGGCAATCAAACCAACATGGCTTTCTTCCATTCCTCAATTGGAAAGCGTCAGTGTTGTCTTGGCAAAACGGGCATGATAATGTTCCATGAGTAGTCCATCCAGATAGCATACCATATGCTGGGAAATCGCTAATAGTCCACATAAGGACCGCACGCATCAGAAAATTCTGCTTCCGTGAAACATCAAATGCTTCGACACCGTGACTCCATAGCATTTGTAACTCATAAATCAATGGCTGGAGGAATACATCAAGTGATCTCTTCGGATGCTCAGGGCCGGGAATAAGAACGGAGAGGAATAAAAACTCTCGACGCATGCACATACCAGGGGGCAAATTATACGGTGTTACGATTACGGGCCACAAAGAATACTGCCTTCCATGCTTCCCAAATGGATTGAAACCATCCGTACTTAACCCGAGGTACACATTTCTTGACTCGTATGCAAAATCCGGATACAACATTTGAAAATGTTTCCACGCTTTTGCATCTGAAGGATGTGTAATCTCTCCATCTTGACGATGCTCTGCATGCCATCTCATTTGTTCTGCCGTTCGCACAGATTGATATAACCTCTTTAACCTCGCTGTCAATGGTAAGTACCACATACGTTTATATGGAATTGGAACTCTCCCACCAGTTTCCTGATACCGCGGTTTACGACAAAATTTACATCTTCTCCGGTCTTCGTCTTCTCTCCAATATAGCATACAATTGTCGATGCATACATCTATCACCTGATACGGCATACCAAGACCAGCTACAAGTTTCTGTATCTCGTAGTATGATGCAGGTGCCTGATTATCTTCAGGCAAAATATCTTTCACAAAATCTGCTATCGCATCAACACACTCTTCCGCCAAATTGAAGTCTGTCTTAAGGGTCATCAGTCTACTAGCAGTTGATAAAGGGGAATGTCCGTCTCTACACCCATCATATAATGGTTGCTTCCCTGCGTCTAACATATCAAAAAATCTTCTAGCTTCTTCATTTGGTTCTTCTAGTCTATCCTCCCTTATTACGATCGATGGCAAATTCTCTCTAAACGCATCATGAACCATCTCAGCGGTACCTACACCAAAATCTACTTCCGTTCTATGTTCGCCTAAGCTATCCGTTCTATGTTCACCTAAGTTATCCATTCTATGTTCGCCTAAGCTATCCGCAACATATGGTGCACTGCTACTACTAGCACCATCATTATTAGATTCTCCATGAAAAAACCAAATTTTGTATCCCGGCATAAAACCAACGGTATACAAGTGATGCCAAACTTGTTCTACATTAACATTACGAGAATTGCAACAATTTAAACATGGACATTTTATCACCTTTCGATTCCCGACAACCGCCATGAACTCGCATATACCTCGTGCATAACTTAGATTTAATGTATTCGACTCCGGATCATACATCTCTTCATCCATCCACGATCTATAATATCTAGAAGATGACATCTCACTCTCTTAACGATTTTTTTCTAACAAATATTTGGTTGGAAGTTGTTGTTGTTTTGTGAGTGAATGAAGATGTGTGGAATCATATATATAAATACGCTGACCGTCGGAAATCTGTCGGCAAAGCGTCGGAAAAACAACGGATATAATAACGGCTAGATAACGGTTATATAACGGCTATTTTTTCTTACAGATTTCCGACAGACTAGTTGGGAGTCTGTCGGAAATCTGTCAGAAATTGATATTTTCCGACGGATTTCCGACAACTGACCGAATCTCCTCCGGCGTCGGCAACGGCTAGTTACACGATCCAATAATCCGACCGATTTCCGACGGTCTGTGGTCCGTCGGAAATAATTCCGACAGATTTCCGACGGAATTGAAAAATTTCCATTCCGTCGGAAATCGGTCGGATTACCGTCGGAAAATTTCCGACGGAATTACTTCCGTCGGAATTTCCGTCGGATTTGCGGCTGTTTTCTTGTAGTGAAGAACAGCTCTTGTAATCTTAGGTGCCACCTTTTGTGTTTGTAACTCATATCTTGTATGTGAGGAACATTTGATGAAATTTTAATATACTGAAAGTTTAGATGCCAAAAAAAAAAGTCATACGATTGTGTCGCTATTATATATAGATTTTTCTCAATGAAGAATGGTGAACTAAAAAAAAAAGGAATGGTGAACTAAGCTTTATATTGAACTAGAAAAAGTCCATTGCGTGGAAAAACTATTTACATAAATTTTAAAATTATTTTATTGTATATAAGTGATATTTAAAAAATATTCTCACAGTTTATATTTTTAAAAATCAAAATATAAAACTATATGATAATATGTTTGAAAATTTTATTAGATGTAAAGACAAACAATATGTTTTGTCTTATTATTTATATTTGAAAAAAAAAAAATTTTGTAATTGACTTGAAACTAAATTAGTGAATTTTCTTATTTATATTGCATAAACATATAAAGGTAAAGTGAATTTAAACTATTTTAATATTGATATATTATAAATTAATTGATTTCCTATCAAGGTAAAATGTTCAAATTTCCTAATTATCTTCAATAATAAATTGATTAGATTTTGTAAGTTTATTGTAATAAGTAAATGTGGACGTTGAATTTAAATGGATCAATTTGATGGTAAAATAATTAATAATTTGTTGAATTTAAATAATCAAAACGTTAGATGGGCGTTTAAAAGTTAAATGTTGAATTATAATTGATAAATACATGGAAAGATTAATTTTGCAAGTTTAGGAATTAATACCAATCACGAATGATCATTATTAGAAGTATATAAATTTATTTAATTAAATAGATTCCACATTAAAAAAAAAAAATTGGCATTTCAAAATATTTCCTACTTTTGTGAATGACTTTTAGAAAAACTTTTAGTAGCAGGTTATATATGTTTCCACCGTGATATATACAAATGTCTTTAGTAGTCTAGTGGTTATTCTCCACTTAAATTACTAAAGTTTGCTGGGTTCGAAACCTAGAAAAAATATTTTAAACTTTTTTTAAAAAATAGAAATTTGTAAAGAAAAGATGACACGTGTTGTCTTGTCGGGGCTTGTTGGCATATGACAACCCTAAAATATTATAAAGATTGGAAAAAAATAATTCTAAAAAAAAAATTATTAGTTTCGAATTCAAAAAGACTTGGTGGGTGCCCTCTAATTGGACAAAAGGGTTCACATTAGTTATAGACTTATTTAACAAATCGATTTCTTCTTCGTTCTTGTTCTTTTCCAACAAAATCATTTATTCATCCTTATTTTACAAATCGATTTCTTATTTTACAAATCGTTTTTTACACATATTTTAATACATTATATATAAATTGGAATGCTACCACGTATTACACTAAATATTTAGGGGTATCAAATATTAGCTCGAGAGCTGATTTACCTGAGCTCGAATTTTTACGAGATTGAGTTATGTTTTAAAACTTTTTTAGTAAATAAGTTATGTGATCGATGAAGCTTAATTGGGTTGATGAGTTATGTAAAGTTAATTAAGTGATCTAGATACTTACTAAACATATCAACCAAAATATATACGAGACTCAATCTTTGAAAATAAAACATTTTAATAACAAGTACAAATGTCAAAATGAACTACTTCATTCTTTATTATAAATTAATAACATTTAATTTTTTAGTTTTTTATATTCGATTATTTGAATTCGAGCTTATATATATGAAATTAATTTAGTAAATGAGGTGAGCTAAAAAAAAACTATATACCATGATGAGTTGAACCGAGTTAGCTCATTTTAACATCCCACTCGTATTATACAAATAATGATGATGCAATACACCCTACTAACAACAGCCAAGTAATTATATTTGGTGGAGAAATAAGTGGACCAGACGTGTTCAATCTCTGTTTTCATATAGATTATTAGATGAATTTCTCCTTAGTGAGAGACTGAGAGGTAGAATGTCCACTTTGGTCAATGCAGAAAACAAGAAGCTGGTGGTCACACATTTGTTTCTGGAAGGATGTAACCGACTCGTACAAGTAACCAAAATATGAGTTATATATTCTGTACATATGCATGAATTTGATACATACCGTCACATGAAAAAACATACATAGTAAGTAAATGACAAGAAACAAAAAAGAAATAGTTAAAACACCCTATAAGTACGACAAAAAAATTCACCCTATATGTAAATTGATAGGTGTTTAAATTTTTATTGTAAACTAATAAGAAAACTTCAAAATTTTAAAATGATGAAAATAAATACTCGTATCATAACAATAAAATGAAGGAAATCAATTGTCCAAAATGTTTGAATATAATTTTTATTCAGTTATTCACCAAAAACTAATTTTTAATCAGTTGAAAAAACATATGTATTGTAATTTTCTTAAATAACTTGTTTTTTAGTTGTCAATTTCTCAGATTATTTAAAAAAAAACACGTCTAACATAATTCTCGAAAACCAGATAATTCATTGAGACTTTGAGTCTTAAATTTGTTTTACGAGGTGACAAGTGACAACAACGATGTTCATTTGGTCTACTTAGGGCATGTGTAATGATCCGTATGCGGCCTAGGTCAAGGCCAGACCCAGTCCCACTGTAATAACCCGCGGGTAGCCTAGGCCAAGGCCAGATTCAGTCCCGCATCGAGACCGGACCAATTGGGCACCGATCGGCCTTAGGCCTGGCCATGCACCAACATGACGTAAGCATGAGCGAATCATGACTAAGCAGGCTGGCTGCCTGCCTGGCTGGTTGCCTGCCTGTCGTGACTCACCTGCGTGCGTGCGTGCCTGCCTGCCAGGCTATGACGCGGCTGCATGACAAGCAGCTGCTGTCTTCGGATCAAGTCCCTCTTATCCCCGTTTCCACGTGTCGCCTCAGAGAGGAGTCCGGTGGAGCATGTGCTCCACATAACCCGTGAGTTGTCCTGCCTGCGTACTAGCTTGCCCGTGCCTATATAAGCAAGGTCCCAGGCTCAGTTCCATGACCCATCAGACCCTTACAGACTCTTAAAGAAAGCCTTACGCTGTCCGAGTCGTGATCAGTTTCCTTTAGACCGTTACGTGAGTCCTTGATCCGATTACGAGCGATCTTAAGTCCCAACGAGCCGAGTTGATCCGAGTACGAGCAGTTTAAGCAAATTTCTGTCTGATCCATCAGTGCCTTGCCAAGCCAGTGAGCCAGTCTAATCAGTTCTAGTGCGAAATCAAGAAAACTTAGGGTAAGCTTCCTATGATCGGATCTTTGCCTATTTTACTTAGATTCTCGTTCTGATCATGAGTTTAACCTTAGCTTCTTGATCTTTTACTTTGGAATTCAACACGAATTGTTGAATCAGCCCCGGGAAGGTTTCTAAAGATCCGAAGCAGTCTCATCTAAGACCGATCCGATCATAGGTAAGACCAGTTAGCTAATTTCCATAAGTCTTTCCTTGAAAAACTCTAAGTGTTGCCTTAGTAACCATAAGACTCGTCTGTTCAGGAACAAGCCCGAGTCTAAGGCAGGATCCGAGAGTAAAGTCTTGAGCATACTCGCATACTTCATCTTTGAAGGTGAGTCTAAGTTTATGCGTATTGTGTGTTGATGAGTAGAACACACGTTTGTTTATTGTTCTGTTTATAGCCGTAGAGGTTATGATCAAAGAATTCACAAAATTGTTAAGGATTTTAACTAGTGAAAAGGATAAAGAATGAGCTAAGTGTTTGAATGGTATTGAGTGTTTGCTTGGTTAATTATTTATACGAATTGAGGTTCATGTGTTTCATTCGTAAAATTGCTAAGTGTTGAGAATGAATATATGTGTTTTGTTTTCAAGTTTATATGCATAAATGATCAATGGTAAAACATAAACTTGTAAGTACGCGGTTTGTCATTCCCGTGATCCGTGACTTAGCCATTTACTGCTAAGTAATGGTTAAATAGTTCACGAAGACACGGAGAGACGGGATTGCAGCCTAGGGTCGTGTGCTGCATAGCGATCGATGCAGAATTGTTAAAGGATCCTAAGTCCTTAGCTTTTGTGGCGAGGGACCGAACGATGCCTTTATATTCACGGGATGGGAATTGACAACGAGTTAGGCCTAATGGAATTGAAAACTTTAAAAGCATATCTTAAACCGATGATGTTTAATGATGCATTGCATTTGTGTGTTGTGTGCTGTTTGTTATTTTGGGTTTTGGGTTGGGAATTATATGAATGAATGTTTAGGGGAAACCTAGACTCACTGGGCAACTAGTGCTCACGACTCAACTTGTTTTGAAGGTAACCTTTAGCGGGTAGACCTTTAGGGAGCATATCACAGAACATTAGGATAATCAGTGGTAGATTTTCCTTGCTTTTGTAAATTAATAACATTTAATATGTATATGAACGTTTTGGAGTATTATACTCAGGATCGAATATAATTTGTAATCGTTTAAAATTCTAAGTATAAAAAATAAAGGAAAGTTTTTTTAAAATGATTCGGGTTTCATATGATACTTAGTCCTGTCCGGACGATCCAACTATCGGATATGACTCGGGTTGGCAAGCCTTGGGTTGTATTCGATAGGGACAGATGCTTAAGTGTCTAGTCTAGGGATTTTGGATGCGTTCTATAAACCTCTGATCGGGCGCTTACGCGTTCCTCAGTAGCGTCTCCGTTTAGATCCTGAACTGGGGCGTTACAAAAAGTGGTATCAGATCGGGCGCTTACGCGTTCCTCAGTAGCGTCTCAAATGGGACTTGGTTTTCAAATGTTTTATCAAGTCAAAATTGTCGCAAAAGAAAGTAGGATAAACTGATTATGTTCCTGTGCTATATTATGTTTAAGTTGGGATAGGACTTACCGGATTCTTTGATGCAGATGTTTGTACCGACACATCGTGATTGGCCTGATACAAGATTATGGGGAATACCAAGAGGGCGCGAACAACCTTCTTTGGGGTATCCGGAACGATATCCTGGTCTTCCTCCACCTGAGCCTGACGATTCGTCTACGTCGATTGATACGGATCCGTCAGAGGATATTTAAGATCTATAAGATTATGTGCCAGAGCATGTCCCAGAGCCGTTGGTTGAGTATCCAGATTACACAGATGAGAAATCTCCACACTCGATGTCAGAGTAAGGACTTCAAGATCATAGTGACCCCAGACCTGAGAGATCACACCTTGGTCATGCTATATGGATGTCCACCGACTCGTCGGATTTGTTACCATCCGAGAGATATCATCGGGATGATACTAGTTTTGAGGGACCAAGTAGATCAGGGTACGATGGCAGACTTTCATCGCATCATTTACCACCATCACGGTCGCCATCGGGGTCCCCGTCAGTTACTTCCCGAAGGCGATATCCAGAGTTAAAGGCACCGCCGGAGGGTTCGGGGCAAGAGCGGATTTGAAGTCATTCTAGTCGTCCCAACCATGAGGGAATGGGACTGAGAGGGACAAGATCTGGAGTGAGAAACACCGATGAGAGCGTGGCAAGAGAGCTTAGACAAGTACAGGACATATGAGGAATCGAAGACTTCTTCGAGAACGCCAGGATCCACTACCATCACCACCAGACTTCCTAAAAATGGTGATGATCATGCACACCTTGGGAACACGGAAGTTCTTTGGGGATAAAGGACCATTTGAAGCTGATTCGTGGTTGAAGCATATCGAGAAGAATTTTGACGCTACTCGATGTCCAGAGGATTTCAAAACCGATGTAGTTGTTCATTACTTGATGAAGGACGCTAGTAATTGGTGGGACGGCGTCAAGATTCAGTATATGAGTACACAGATTACATGGGATATCTTCAGGAGGGAGTTCGAGAGAAAGTACTTTCCACCCGAAGCAAGGGATCGATTGGAAGCGCAGTTTCAGAATTTGGTGCAAGGCCAAAGGAGTGTGCGGGACTATGAGGCTGAGTTTACTCGACTTTGACGGTACGCACATTATGGGATAGGTGATGAACCAGTGGTCATCACGAAGTTTTTGCGGGGATTTAGGCCACAGATCATGAGTAGACTTGTGGTGAATCAGTACTACAGCCTTTTTGAGCTCGTCGAGCGAGCAGTTGATGTTGAGGAATTGATCAGAATTGAGCAAGCCGCTGAAGAACGTGTAGAGCAACGTTATCGGGAGTTACAACAACCACCAACACAACAACAATAACAACCAGGGCCAAAAAACAAAGTAGCCAGATCGGGTAATTGGATACAAGGACGAGGACGCGGTCAAGGTCAGGGTCAGACTTTTGGCCATGGACCAGGTCAAGGTCGTGTGGGCAGACATCTGGAAGAGGACGGGGTAGAGGAGTTGCTGGTAGAGGAACACCGATAATGGACCAACTACCCGAGTGTTTCAAGTGTGGTGGCCGAGGCCATTATGCTAGAGCTTATCCCAACGGGAGGCAGACCTCATGGCCTGTGCTGGCTCATGTTGTTTGCTTCACTTGCAACCAACCGGGGCACTATGCAACATCTTGTCCAGTTACGCATCCTATAGGCTAGACGAATCAGCAAGCGGGAGTACGAGCCATGGAGTGGGAGATTGTGCCTGAGGTAAAGAGAGAGACTCCACTAGAGATTAAACCGCCAACTAAACAACCAGCGATAATGGGACATGCGTATTCCTTAGATAAACCCGAACCCACTCGACCTTCTAAAGGTCATGTTTCAGGTAAATAAGGGTTCTACCTTTAAGACTTTTGGTGATGTTTTGGTGTGTATGTAATTATGTATGAATCTTTTGGTGTTGAATGATATATATAAGAAGTTTAAACGAGAGTTTGTTTGCATATCTAGGAACGTTACACGTGTGTGGTGTACCCACTCATGTTCTATTTGACTCGGGTGCAACACATATTTTGTGTCACCGGATGTTATATCAAAATTCCAAGGAATTTTTACGATAGTAAAAGTTTCAATCCGTGTTAGAACACCTGGTAACCAAATCCTTTAAGCCGATAAATGTTATATGGGAGTGCCAATTATTATTGGAGACCATATCTTTTTCGCAAATTTGTTAGTCGTTCCATTAGAAGAATACCAAGTCATTTTAGGAATGGACTGGCAGACGGCATATATGGCACACATCGACTACGGTAGAGGGAGGATAACCTTTGAGCGATTCGGGAAGCCTTCCATAACCTATCATGGGATCAAACCTAACGCTGGAACAACTTTCATAACGGCATTTAGAGCAGAAAGTGCCCTTAAGGAAGGTGAAGTTTATCTTATGACTTTGAGTATGGTGAGCAACGCCCAAGAAGAATAGAACCTTAAGGAAATACATGTAGTTTGTGGTTACGATGATGTGTTCAAACCCTTGGAAGGATTACCACCATCTCGTAATGACCCCTTTACCATTTTGTTGGAACCAGGAGCAGCTTCTGTAGTTAAGGCACCATACCGGATGGCTCCTGCTGAGCTAGCAGAATTAAAGAAGCAATTAGAGGATTTAATGGAGAAGGGATTCATTAGACCAAGTTCTTCACCATGAGGAGCTCCAGTATTATTTATCAAGAAGAAGGATGGTAGCATGCGATTGTGTATAGATTACCGAGGAATCAACAACATTACCATCAAGGATAAGTATCCATTACCAAGGATTGATGAGTTGCTGGATCAACTGCAAGGAGCAAGTTGGTTCTCAAAGATTGATTTAACATCTGGTTATCATCAGATCCGAGTTGCAGAGACAGACGTTGTGAAAATCGCATTTAGGACACGTTATGGCCATTATGAGTTTGTGGTCATGCCGTTTGGCCTAACCAATGCACCAGCTGCATTTATGCGGTTAATGAACGAAGTCTTCCGAGATTATTTAGATGAGTTTGTCATCATTTTTATTGATGATATTCTTATCTATTCTAAAACCGCGGAAGAACATAAAATACACTTAAGAAAAGTGTTGGAACGTCTGAGGAGCCAGAAGCTTTTTGCTAAGTTCAGCAAATGTAGCTTTTGGAAACGGGAGATTGGATTCTTAGGACATCGGGTATCGGAACAGGGAGTTTCGGTAGACCCGGAGAAGATTATAACGATTCAAGACTGGCCACAACCGACCAACGCCACAGAGATACGAAGTTTTCTGGGATTAGCAGGATATTACCAAAAATTTGTCAAGGGATTTTCGAGTATATCCAAACCATTGACTCGCCTGACTGGTAAAGGTGTAGTCTTTAATTGGGACGAGAAGACGGAGAAGGTGTTTAATGAGTTGTAGAAGGCTTTGACCACAACACCGATCTTCGCCTTACCTGAGCCGAATTAACCATTTACGGTATTTACAGATGCATGTGGGACGGGATTAGGTTATGTACTGATGCAAGGCAAGAGGGTAATTGCTTATGCATCTAGACAGTTAAGGAAGCACGAGGAGAACTATCCCACACATGATTTAGAAATGGTTGTCGTCGTATTTGCCCTTAAGATATGGCGATCTTATCTTTACGGTGAATCAGTAAAGGTGATGACTGATCATAAGAGCTTAAAATATCTATTCACCCAACCTGATCTTAAAATAAGACAGAGAAGGTGGATGGAATTCATAGCGGATTATGATTTAGATATCACTTACCACCCGGGAAAGGCAAATATAGTAGCAGATGCCTTAAGCCGGTGTAAAGTGAGTGTGGATGTAGAAAGAGATTTGATAAGCTTAAACGCATAATTTAAAAAGATTAGGTTATCAGCATTAGATGGAGAAAGTAGCGAACCATTGGGTTTAGAGGCGGTAAACCAAGCGGGTTTACTACAACGCATCCGACATGAACAAAGAGAAGATGAGAAACTGAAGAAGATCATTGAAAGACTAAATGATCAAGGACATCCGGATGCAATTTGGTATCATTTGGCTGCAGATGGTACCTTGCTTCAAAATAAAAGGATTACCGTGCGAAGGGACAAGGTTTACGGGAAGAAATCTTGAGGACGGCACATAAATCACGACTTAGTATTCATCCTGGGAGTACTAAGATGTACCGGGACGTTCATCAGTATTATCATTGGCCCGGTATGAAGCGATCAGTTGCAAAGTGGGTAGCGCAGTGTCAGACTTGTCAACAAGTTAAGATAAAGCATCAAGTACCAGCCGGATTATTACAGAGTCTACCGATCCCAGAATGGAAATGGGATGCAATTTCTATGGACTTTGTTTCAGGATTACCGAAAACACCCGGATGGGGAAACGACGCGATTTGGGTAATCGTAGATTGTTTAACCAAGAGTGCTCATTGTTTACCTATGAGATTGGATGACAACATTAAGATATTGGCTAAGTTATATTTAGATGAGATTATGAAGTTACATGGAATTCCAGCCAATATCATTTCTGACCGTGAACCCTAATTCACGGCTAGACTATGGCGTGCTCTTCAGAAAGCACTTGGGACAGATCTACATATGAGTACTGCATTCCATCCAGAGACCGATGGTCAAACTGAGAGGACAATTAGAACACTTGAGGATCTACTTCGGATGTGTATGCTAGATTAGAAAAACACATGGGAAAACCACGTACCCTTAGTGAAATTTCCATACAATAATAGCTACCACGCTAGTATTGGTATGTCATCCTATGAAGCATTATACGGGCGTCCTTGTAGAACACCCATTTGTTGGACTGAAGTGGGAGAAAGACAAGAGTTTGGGCCATAAATTGTGAAAGAGACTACGGATAAAATTCGCCTTATTCGGGCTAATATGAAGAAGGCCCAAAACCGACAGAAGAAGTGCGCCGATCAACATAGAAGAGAAGTTGTATTTGAGGTTGACGATTGGGTATGGTTAAAAGTTGAGGCAGAGAAAGGAAAGGATAGATTTAGTAAGCCAAGTAAGTTGGCCCCGCGATCCTAAGGCCCTTACCGCATAGTTAAGAGAATAGGAGAAGTGGCTTATCAGTTAGATCTTCCTTTAGATAAGGGAATGCATAATGTTTTTCATGTCTTTATGTTGCGTAAATTGGTTCGCCGCTTGGATGAACCTCAACCGGAACGGTTACCAGATCCGCAAACCAAGCTTAGACCTCCTTCCCCAGAACCTTTAAGGATCGGTTAGACACGATCTAATTTTTTGAAAGGACGAGAGTTTTTACAGATTAATGTTATTAGGAGGAAAAACCATCGAGATGTGATCATCTGGAAAGATGAAACAAGGTTTAGAAATTCCCACCCGGAGATGTTTACCGAACCACGAACTGATGAAGCCAGACCCTTAAATAGATGAGAATTCAGGACGAATTCTATTAAGGAGGGAAGAATGTAATGACCCGTATGCGGCCTAGGCCAAGGCCAGACCCAGTCCCACTGTAATGACCCACAGATAGCCTAGGCCAAGGCCATATTCAGTCCCGCATCGAGACCGGACCAATTGGGCACCGTTCGGCCTTAGGCCTGGCCATGCACCAGCATGACGTAAGCATGAGCGAATCATGACTAAGCAGGCTGGCTGCTTGCCTGGCTGGTTGCCTGCCTGTCGTGACTCACCTGCGTGTGTGCCTGCCTGCCTGCCTATGACGCGGCTGCATGACAAGCAGCTGCTGTCTTCAGATCAAGTCCCTCTTATCCCCGTTTCCACGTGTCGCCTCAGAGAGGAGTCCGGTGGAGCATGTGCTCCACATAACCCGTGAGTTGTCCTGCCTGCATACTAGCTTGCCCGTGCCTATATAAGCAAGGTCCCAGGCTCAGTTCCGTGACCCATCAGACCCTTACAGACTCTTAAAGAAAGCCTTACGTTGTCCGAGTCGTGATCAGTTTCCTTCAGACTGTTACGTGAGTCCTTGATCCGATTACGAGCGATCTTAAGTCCCAACGAGCCGAGTTGATCCGATCAGTGCCTTGCCAAGCCAGTGAGCCAGTCTAATCAGTTCTAGTGCGAAATCAAGAAAACTTAGGGTAAGCTTCCTATGATCGGATCTTTGCCTATTTTACTTAGATTCTCGTTTTGATCATGAGTTTAACCTTAGCTTCTTGATCTTTTACTTTGGAATTCAACACGAATTGTTGAAACAGCCCCGGGAAGGTTTCTAAAGATCCGAAGCAGTCTCATCTAAGACCGATCCGATCATAGGTAAGACCAGTTAGCTAATTTCCATAAGTCTTTCCTTGAAAAACTCTAAGTGTTGCCTTAGTAACCATAAGACTCGTCTGTTCAGGAACAAGCCCGAGTCTAAGGCAGGATCCGAGAGTAAAGTCTTGAGCATACTCGCATACTTCATCTTTGAAGGTGAGTCTAAGTTTATGCGTATTGTGTGTTGATGAGTAGAACACACGTTTGTTTATTGTTCTGTTTATAGCCGTAGAGGTTCAAAGTAAAGAATTTACAAAATTGTTAAGGATTTTAACTAGTGAAAAGGATAAAGAATGAGCTAAGTGTTTGAATGGTATTGAGTGTTTGCTTGGTTAATTATTTATACGAATTGAGGTTCATGTGTTTCATTCGTAAAATTGCTAAGTGTTGAGAATGAATATATGTGTTTTGTTTTCAAGTTTATATGCATAAATGATCAATGGTAAAACATAAACTTGTCAGTACGCGGTTTGTCATTCCCGTGATCCGTGACTTAGCCATTTACTGCTAAGTAATGGTTAAATAGTTCACGAAGACACGGAAAGATGGGATTGCAGCCTAGGGCCGTTTACTGCGTACCGATCGATGCAGAATTGTTAAAAGATCCTAAGTCCTTAGCCTTTGTGGCGAGGGACCGAACGATGCCTTTATATTCACGTGATGGGAATTGACAACGCGTTAGGCCTAATGGAATTGAAAACTTTAAAAGCATATCTTAAACCGATCATGTTTAATGATGCATTGCATTTGTGTGTTGTGTGCTGTTTGTTATTTTGGGTTTTGGGTTGAGAATTATATGAATGAATGTTTAGGGGAAACCTAGACTCACTGGGCAACTAGTGTTCACGACTCAACTTGTTTTGCAGGTAACCTTTAGCAGGTAGACCTTTGGGGAGCACATCACAGAACATTAGGATAATCAGTGGTAGATTTTCCTTGCTTTTGTAAATTAATACCGTTTAATATGTATATGAACGTTTTGGAGTATTAGACTCAGGATCGAATATAATTTGTAATCGTTTAAAATTCTAAGTATAATAAAATAAAGGAAAGTTTTTTTAAATTGATTCGGGTTTCATATGATACTTAGTCCTGTCCGAACGATCCAACTATCGGATATGACTCGGGTTGGCAAGCCTTGGGTTGTATTCGATAGGGACGGATGCTTAAGTGTCTAGTCTAGGGATTTTGGATGCGTTCCATAAACCTCTGATCGGGCGCTTAGGCGTTCCTCAGTAGCGTCTCCGTTTATATCCTAAACTGGGGCGTTACAGCATGTGCATTAGAGATTTTATGCATAAGTGTCTAAAAACTTTTAGAATTAAATATTAAATTTAGGACATTTGAGTGTCAAAAACCAGCAAAAAGATCCGGTAAGATATTTTTGTGTGTTTTAGACACTCAAATGTCCTAATTTAATATATTTAATTCTAAAAAAATTTTAGACACTTATTCCAAAATCTCTAATGGACATGCCCTTACCCTATCTATCGCCTTGAAGTTGTGGATCTTTAATCTGATTTGAAAATAAACCTTATAAACCTGTCTTTAGGCAAGTAATCACTAACAACAACAAAAAAAAACTGTTGGTTCTTGGAAGAGTGTTTTCAAATATCAACAAAAAATTAGTTGCTAATTAAGTCTTTTACTAATTACTAAAATATGCATTAATTATTCTGATTTAAATATAGTGACAATATTAAAAGGATTTAATTACAAGTCGTTCCTATATGTAAAAAAGATTTAATTCTTCTTAATTTTCAGGCTAGAGTTGCAGCGATCTAAGAAACATAAGAAATTGAAAAAAAAATAGTCAACAAGTAAAGTTTATTGGATAAAATTGAAGCCATCCAAAAAGACTTAAGAAATTGGAAGAAAATATCCAAAGTTAGAGTATACAAAAAGGTCACGTGACACCTTCGACCTCCACTCATCTCTTCCCCATTAGCCACCTTTCCACCACTTTATTTTGCTTGAAAACTCACCAAAAACCACTGAGTTGAATCGGTTTCACTCATTTAACTTCAATGTAATTTCTGTCATTTAAGGACTCTTTATAGAAGATTATATTTGAGGTAAGACCTTCTGTCTCCATTCCTTAATCTCATTTCATTGTAACCTATACTATCAAGTTTTAATGGGTGTTCTATTATTTTTTTATGCAAGAAGAACACACCAATACCGAACTGAAACTCTTACTCTCGTTCATTAAATTTGGAAGCCTTGATTCATTTTATTTTTTATGCATCTAAGGATCAAGGTATATATCATCAGTTTAATTATAATGATGAACGTAAGTTTTCCTTTGCTTAAAAAACGTGAATTATAACTCTTTATTCAACATGGCATGTCTTCATGCTTTGAAGGTAGGATCATCAAGAACAAAGCCTTAAACTTACGAATCATCTTCTTTTAATCATATCCGTGCCTTGATCCTTCTTTGTCTTGTGACCTGATTGAGAGAAGTAAGGTTAGGTTCCATCTACTAATTTTTTACCATTTTGGGCTAAAAAGTTCGCTAGTAATTCAACTTATTCCAATTAAAAAAACTTGAAAAATTAAACAAAGTTGGAACAAAATGTTTATCTACAAAATAGATGAACTAGTGAAATGATTTTTTTTTCTTCAAAACTTCTTTATCATATATTCATCAATTTTTACATTCATATAATTCCACCCGTAAAACCCATTTGGAACCTTAGTGAATTATAATATTTAATTTCAAGTAGTTAAGTGAATGGATGAAAGATTAGAACGGAAGCAACTAAGATGATTTTTGTTTTAGAATACAACAACGTTGTATACTTACAAGACAAGTACGATGAACTTATTGACATCAAATTGACAAGTATGTGTTTAAGGGAGGATACTAAAAGTTATTACTCTGAATGCTAAAGAATGTGAATTAGACGAAAAAGATCGAGTAACAAAACTTCATGAGGTTTTTGTTCTACGCCTATGGTTATTTTTTTTTTCTTTTTTTGAAAATTTCGAAATTCGGGCCATAACTTTAATTTTCGTGGACTGAAAGTTAACATTTAGTCATTTTTTTTTGGAAATCTTCCACTTTCCAAATGGACTCAAACTAAAAATATCTTCTCATTTTAATGAGGAGAAAATCACTAGACCAAAAATCACTTGGTGGCTATGGTTATTACTTGAATGATTTAACATTTTTAAAAAAATCATAAACCCGTAATCCATACAAAAAACTTTGCCCAAATTACATAATACTTGGGATTTTAGTCATCTATCTAGTAAACCCTTTATATTTTCTTTTTAACATCTGAATATTATCATTAAGAAAGAAAGTTACCAAACATTACAAAGACATATCTTTCTTCTATTTTCTAACTTGGCACAACAAAAAAACAGGTCCTCCATTAATTCATAAACTGAACACCAAGGTCATGAGAACCTGAAACCTGAAACTTTTACCCTAATTGTGACACCCCGGTTTCAGGCATATGTGGTATATGCGGTATATGCGGAAAGACTTAAAAGAATTGATTTGACTACCTATATCACTAAAGTGCACTTATCTTTTCGGTCACAGGTCTTGAGAGAACTCCAAAGTTAAGCGTGCTTGAACTGGGTGACCTACTGGGAAGTCATTTCCAGTATCGTGTGAGTGGGGTCAAAACACGAGAAAAGATCGTGTGGTGATTTGCAGGGTCAGCAATCAAGACTTCCGAGCCTCCCGGACTAACGCACCGACCGTCGGACATGGTGGACCCACAGGTCTGTGAGTGGACGTGGCCCATTTGAGGGGCGGTCGGGGCGTTACAAGTGGTATCAGAGCTAACACTGACATCTGTGAAGAGTCAGTTTATCGGGGGTAACGATCTTGGTATGCGCAACGAGGACGTTGCGATCTGTTAGTGGGGGTGATTATGACACCCCGGTTTTAGGGCGTATGTGGTATATGCGGTATATGCGGAGAGGCTTAAAAGAATTGATTTGGCTACCTATATCACTAAAGTGCACTTATCTTTTCGGTCACAGGTCTTGAGAGAATTCCAGAGTTAAGCGTGCTTGAGCTGGAGTAGTTTCAGGATGGGTGACCTACTGGGAAGTCATTTCCAGTATCGTGTGAGTGAGGTCAAAACACGAGGAAAGATAGCGTGGTGATTTGCAGGGTCAATAATCAAGACTTCCGAGCCTCCCGGACTAACGCACCGACCATCGGACATAGTACCCACAAATCTGTGAGTGGACGGGGGCCCATGGGAGGGGCGGTCGGGACGTTACAAATCCAAACCTGAAGCCGAACCTAGAGGGAAGACACTCTCACTAACAAATAAACCATTCAACCAAGGAGGATGACCAAAAGCCATATACGAACTCATCCTACTATCTTGAGTAACACTTTGAGCAATGAGATTTGTCCCTCTATTAGCTTCTTTAGCTTCCTTAACTAACTTTCATTCATTAATTCCTTCACTTATTAGACGAATTTTATTAATATGATACCCAAAGGAGGGCCATGCTTGGGGTCGCTCAAGAGCATCAACTAAATCCCCTGCTTCAGTTGCCACTATAAACTTTGATAAGTGAAGACTCTTCACTTTCTAGACTCCACAGGAGGACACAAAGCTTAGCTTCATCTATCAATTTAATATCCCCAAAGCTTCTGCGATTATGAAATTTTACTTTTCCAACATGATCAGCCACTTTATTTCTTTTAGACCAAGGGGATCCAATATTACGTTTTTCTCTTTATTTCTCATCTGGTCACTTCATTCTCCTCGGAGAGTCCAACATTACCTTTTTGAATAACCTGAGCCTCAAACCATTGGCAAGCTTCTAGTAAACCCTTTATATAAAGGTCATAACTTCCCTTTATGAAATTATTTATCATCAATAACTAACATAAATTGCAAAAAGAGATATCATGTCAAACAAATGACCTGTGTTATAAATTCTTTAAGAAAAAGATATTTTTCAATAGAATTTAATTTAATAATTGAAATTTAGATAAAAAAATTGAAATTGAGTTACTTTATGTAGATATTTGTGATTTGAGTCTCTTAACTTGTATTCATAATTTCTCATTTAAGAAATCCATTCTCTTTTTTCTCCTACATTTTTTAATTTTTATTAATTTTTTAGTCTAAGAACATCATTGAGACACTTTTGATGGGGGGCTCACCCTTCTATACTTTTGTTATTAAAAAGGGATATTATAAAAATAAATTTTCTCTAAAATTAAAGTTTTTAAATGGGAGCTATCATAAACTATATTATTTCTTTTTAAAAATTTAGAAAATATCGGTCGACAAAGAAAACTAAAATTGAGGGATGAAATAAAAACAGCTAATTAAGGAGTTATATTTAAATGAATGTGTGGTTAGCAAAAGAATAAAAATAAATGAGACAACGATGTACTCGTGGTACCTTTGTTTTGTGTCAACACATGTCCCTACCTCCGACTTCTTCATATTATCGGGCCGCTTCTTTTCTTCTTCATCTTCATCTTCTTTCGTTTGTATTGTGCGATCTTCCTTTCTTCTACTTTTTTCAACTGCCCAAGTAAGTGTTATCTTTGTCTTCTCATCTTTATTTCACTTTTTTGCTTCGAACGATGCTCTTTTATAATAGTTATATATTTATATACATACGTCTAATTGTTTCAGTTTCTGATGTCGGGTTCATTTCACAAAATTCTGCCTACGTAAATCGGAGTTCTATGTATAGCTTTTACTGATAATGTCACTAAGAAAACTTTGAACCATAATTGAAGTCTTAAAATGTAGTCTGCAGCTAGCACAAAATTCACTAAAATAATATTTTTTGTTGTGTTTTGTTTTGTTTAGATAAGCTTATATGAAAATCTTATTATTATATGTTTATATGTACATCAATTATAGTATATAAATTAATTTAATCTCTGACGGGATTCTTAGCTCCAACGATATTGGGGAAATAGTGGGTTAACATTTTTTTTTGTCGACTGAACTTTCATTTAAGAGAAATGGAGCAGTTACAACTTAGAAAATAAAATAAAACACAGCAAAATCTATCAATACAGATATTGGTAGATGCATGCTCTCCACGTGTCTCTACACGTGCTTTTCCTAAGTTGAAGAAGATGAAGTGATGCTTCACCGGCACTGACACCGGAAAAATTGAAATACCACCGCTGATCTTCATAAATTATCTCCATGTCTCCAAAATGAACTCCTCAACCACCAAACCCGAACTGAGCCATCAACCGGAAAGTGAGTGATTGCCTTCCTTCACAGAAAATAAAATATGTTGGGAGGAGGATGAAATATATCAAATCTTTAACAAACAAAAAAAATGATATCAACAATATATGTTGAGACAAAAATATATCGACAAGGTATGCTTGACCATTAAAAAAACATCTACACATCTAAGAACATTATGAAAATTTAAAGAATGAACTCTGTTGACTCTTTGTTGCATTTGTTATCTACATTTTAAACATCGAATTTCTAGTTTAAAAGATTGCATCTTTACTCCTCTAGAGATTTCCAAATGAAGAAAAAACCTACGAAAGTCATTATCAAATTCGACCGTCCACTTGGACACGTACACGTCTTTATGGTCAAAGCTCCTTCACCTAACTTCCTAGAAAATCACGTAACAGTGCATGTACCTAAATTCTTATGCAGCAACATATCAATTTATAGATGATATGAATGAAGATGAGTTTGTGAAATTTTTTTAGCTAGGTTCTTATATTATATGTATCAGCTTTCCTTGACGACAAAAAAATATATATATCAGCGTTCCTTAAATTTTCCCACTTCTTCCCCTCTATAGAACAAAAAACAAACAACTTAATAAATCTTGCCTTCTACGGAGAAAGAGTGCATGCAATCAATGGGAAATGCGAATTCAATGCGTGGGTGTAAAAGGTAATAAAAATTGGTATTATTCTCCATATGTATCTTCTACATATCATGATACCAACTGATTCAGACAAGCAAGTAGAGTACATAATTTGTTGTTGTTGTTGTGTATTTGTAGCTTTTCCGACAACAAGAAAACTCCGATAACTAGTTCGGTTGGCAGCAACTCATCTCACGATGGTATTAAAACAATCGAAGCAGTTAAAAGTTGTAGCTTTTCTAGAAAATCAGATCTTTGCATCCGTATCATCACATGGAACACGAATGGAAAGGTACGTACGCACATAAATACTAATTGTTACATATAGTCACTTATTTACTTAACTGTTCATATAATCATGGTCGGTCCAATATTTTCGGTTGTTCTACATTTAGTTAAAAAAATTGTACACGTATACGGATCACTTCAATGTTTTCTTCTGGCTTTCATTAATATAGAAAACATTCTGCTCTATTTTGTTAATTAAATTTGGTATAACAAATCTTTCTTGTTTCATTGGCTTCAACTACGATTTAACATTAATTGTTACTAATTTGTGTGAAGGTCTCGTATGAGGATTTTCTTGAGCTTCTTGGCAAAGATATGAAGTTTGATTTGCTTGTCGTTGGCTTGCAAGAGGCTCCCAAAACCAATGTTACTCAATTTTTGCAGACAGCAACATCTCCAACTCACGAGTAAGCATTCTACAACAACTTTTTATTAATATCCATTACTGATTTACGAAACATGGTTTAAAAAAAAAGAGATTTACCAAAAGGAAATTCTTCTTCTATTCCCTGTAACTCTAACATTGTGAGGTTCCATGCAGGCTTCTTGGGAAAGCGAAATTACAATCTATCCAGCTATATCTGTTTGGTCCCAAGAATTCTCAAACACTAGTAAAAGGTATAGCTCTACAAAAGACTATAAGTTTATCTTCAACACATGTATATTAAAATATACAACTTGAGATGTATATATATCTTATAATATAGAGTGTATATAACATACAATATAGTCATATAGAGCATTAGATAACTATATATATGTTAAGTTATTTATTTGTAAAAACGACAGATTTTATAATCGTAAATAGGTTAGAGTAGTGTTTATCACATGTGGTTTTTTTATAACAAAAGTACAATGGATTTCGCCCTTTATTCTATAAATAACATATTATTATTTTAACCGAGAAATTCTGTTTGACATGATATCACATAATTTAATTAAATCACGCAAAAAAAAGGGAAAACATTTTACTACCACATATTTTGTTACAAATAAAAGCTTTTATATGAGCATGTAGCTAATTCATCCATTACTATAATAGAAATAATTCATTCAATACTATAGTAGTTGAATGGTTCATTTTTGTTGAGAAAGCAGAGTTCGGACACTACCAGTGCTAATGATTGTTATTGTAAATGTATTAATACTAAAAAAATAAGTATGATTTTCATATTCTTTGGGAATTGCATGATTTTTGTCCTATTTAAATTCAAAAGAAATTATAAAATAATTTGCCTATTCTATGATTAATTGCAGAATTAAAGGCGGAGAGACATTCAGTAGGAGGATGTGGAGGTTTAATTGGAAGAAAAAAAGGGGCCGTGGCTATTCGTATTAACTTCGACGATATCAAAATGGTTTTTATCTCTTGTCATCTCTCTGGTAAATACTTTACTTGTTTTTTTGTTCTCTTTTATGATACTCCTTCTGTTCCTAAAAACATGATGTTTTAGGATTTTTTCCTTGTTCCACAAAACATGATGCTTTACTTTGTCATTAATTCATTTTTTATTAATTCATTTTTTTACAGCATAAATTAATTATGTTTATGGGTACTAATAAAAGTTAATTGTCATTATCAATAAAAACTTCATAATCATCTTTTACCAATGCACTTTAAAAGTTAACGTTAGAAGCATGCATGGCTATTACTAATATGGAGGAATCATTATTTTAGTTTTGGCTAAACATAGTGGAGCATAATAAATGTAGAGTACGGTTTAAATACGTGGGAAAGTAGGTAAAAGGGTAGAATGTTTAGTACATGTGTTTAATGAAAAGTGAAAGTTTGTTCTAATAATTTGTGGTTTTAGTTTTTCTTAATTCATGTGCAAAACTTAAAACATCATGTATTTAGGAACAAAGAGAGTACAATAAAGTACAACTAATTAGGAAACTAATAATGTATTGGATATATGCAGCTCATGCGAAGAAAGTGGATCAAAGAAACAGAGAGTTAAGACACATATCAAAGTCAATATTATCAAGAGATAAACGGACACGTGACCTCACTGTTTGGCTTGGAGATCTCAATTACAGGATCCAAGATGTCTCTAACCGTCCTGTTCGATCACTTATCCATAATAAACTTCAATCTGTAAGTCCTTCATTCTTCTCCATTACTATAAAATGCAAATAATATTTGAACATTTATGCGTAAACAGTCGGTTTTTCAATTTGGTTTAGACGAACCCGATAATATATATACTCCATTTTTACATATTTAGTTTAAAAGATTAAATTTAACTAGTTGAATAGTTTCGGTTGCACTAATTTTTGGTTTTTTAAAATAAAGTTCGATTCGGTTCTATTTTACATAATTGTTTTTACTTTATGTAGGTTCTTGTAAGCAAAGACCAACTCTTGCAAGAAGCTGAGAGAGGCGAAATATTCGAAGGCTATTCTGAAGGAACTCTAGGGTTTAAACCGACATACAAATACAATGTTGGTAGCAGTGACTACGATACAAGTAATAAAGTGAGGGTTCCAGCTTGGACAGATAGAATCTTGTTTAAGATCCAAGATACTGACAAAATTCAAGCAATTCTTCACTCTTATGATTCCATTGACCAAGTTAATGGTTCTGATCATAAGCCCGTGAAAGCGGATCTTTGTTTAAAATGGATCCACAATTAGATGTATGCACAAACATTGTGAACTATTTAAAGATATTCAGTGTTGCATCATTATAGTCTTCTTGAGAATAAATAATAGTAGGCAACATTTTAAGTTTTTTAACTTTTTTCTTTTTGCTAAATTAGTACTTAAAACTTGTATTATATTCGTGTTTTTTTAATGTAACAAATCGCACATTTTTTTCCGAAATGTTATATATGTTGCAGAAGTTATTCAAAGATTGTGTATAGGGATGTCAAAATGGATATTTTAATCCAACCCAACCCATAACCCTAATGGGTTGAATGTAAGTGGTTCATGGATCAACCCAACCCATTTAGTAATTGGATTGGATCAACTCATGAATCCATCAAATTTAAATGAATTGAATTGACTTTTACCCAACCCATTTAATTTCAAAAACAAAACAATCAAACAAATTTAATTATAAATAAATTGTGAAATCATGTTTTTTACAAAAACAAATTACAAATTAAAAATGTTTTAGAAGTTCACGTTTTGTAACAGTTCACGTTTTTATAAAAGTGTAAATTAATTGTGAAACAAACAAAAGCAAAATGTATGGTTTTTTTTCTGAATTTTATAGAATTGCAAAAAAAAAACAGAGCTCTAGATCAATGTAGTTGCCCATTTAACTCCAGAAACAAACAAACATCCACCTGCAAATAAACAACTTCAACATTAGAACAAGACTTTTTTCCTTTTCCCTGCTAAAGAAAGTATATAAAGATTAGGATCCACATTCCAGGATAACTATAAGAGAATCAAACAAGCAATTCAAGTTTCCAATCTTAAGAAGATGAAACTAGAGGTCATAACCAATAGAAAAACAATTACTAGTCTTTATTAGAACATATACAAAGAAGGAATGCACAATTACTGCATAAACAATTATACCCAGTCCTGCAACAAGAGTTATCTGATGCATAACGTTAACGCCAGCAACTAAAACCAAAATGGTTAGAAATACGCAGTCTAGCTACGACACATCGAAGGTGGTTCCAATAAGCATCTACTAATTGCTCTGATTTCACCTAACTACACGATTCTTTGAGAATAGCTATGCTAAGAGAACGATCTTTTACCCCAGCTATAACTTTTGATTCCAGAACATTCAAAGGCCATTGTTTCAGTTCAGACTCCAAAACAGGAGGAGGAGGAGGAGGATTCCACAGTGCAAAATAAGGCAGCAAAGCGTAAACTCCACCTGATTCTCAAGCATGTACAATTAACAAATCAACGATTTAAAGAGAGGAATGCAGTATAAGACAACAATCATAAGAAAACAAGCAGTTTGATTTCTTACATTAAACGACAGTTAAGTGTTTTTCCACAGAATTTGGATTTGGACGGATAGTAACCATCTCGCCAGTATCATCTGCAATTCATCAGAATAAATATATAAGCCAATCTAAAGAAATCAAATCAGTAATGAATGGATGATAAACAATATTGGTTAGTATACCTTCATCCGTCACATAACCATGTAACCATGATCGAGTACATAATAAAGCTTGGACATTGTCAGAGAGAAGTCGATTTCGGTATTTATTCAATACGTGAGCCCCAATACTAAAAGAAGATTCAGAAGCTACAGTGGTAATGGGAATACTAAGCACATCCATGGCCAAGTATGTTAACGCACCATAACGATGACCATTTTCTTTCCAATAATGCAAAACATTCAAGTTAGGATACTTCTTCATATCCAGTTTTGGATCATCTAGATATCTTTCCAATGTCGATTTTCTTTCGTCTAAGTCGTCTAAACCATCGTCTAGGTCACATAAATCCTGGATCATTTCAAAAAATAAACATGTTACAAACTTTCAATTACATAAATGGGACTAATAAAAGATGAAGCATTCTGTTTTGAACACAAACTTTTAATTACATAAGCTGGACAAATAAATTAGATTCGTACCTCTAGAACGCCCAAGTTCTCTGTTCGTTTTCCATGGACATGAGAGTATTGTATCGAAGAGTTCACAATGGGAGTTAAGGGGAATTTTTTTCTGTATTCATCGAAAAGATCAGAAAGTTTACTTTTGATGTGGTCTACTTTTCCTTGTACAGAGAAAGGATCCAGTTCCTCATAACATTTCCTCAACAATTTACACTTCATTCTCGGATCTAGAACAGCTCCCATTGCAAGAAGAACGCTATAATCCTTCCAATACTTGTCAAATTTCATCCGCATCTTAGATATCATGATTCGAATGGCTTCATCATCGAGAATCCTATTCACTTCCAACAAACATTGTATTTTCCAAATATGCGCAAAATACAAGTTAGAAGTCGAGTAGCTTCTCCCTGACATTAGAGTTGTAATATCGTAATACGGCATTAAAATCTCATAGATGACCTTTGCTCTCTTCTATTCTAAACTTGAAGGACAATGCTTGTAGTTTTTGTCAACTACTTTAAGCCTATTAAACGCTCGTTGATACTTTAAAGCTTTCTCAAGCATTAAATAGGTCGAGTTCCATATGTGTTGAACATCCAAAGACAAGACCACTTCACCATTACCTTCCACACATTCTGAAAATGCAATTCGTCTTGATGTAGAACCTTTGATTTACTTCACCGAATCTCGAATCTTAGATAAAGCACCACCAATAACAACTAACCCATCTTGCACAATGCGGTTTAAAATGTGTGCACAACATCGCACATGAAAAAACTCCCCTTTGCATAGCAAGTTTTCATCAAGATTTAGCCTATCTCTCAATACATCTTGAAGATTATTATTGGCTGTAGCATTGTCCAGAGTTAAACTGAACACTTTTTTCTCTATATTCCACTCTCTTAAACATTCATGAATCCTACTAGCTAAGCAATCATCGCTATGCGGAGGAAGCATGTCACAAAATGACAAGATCTTACTGTGCAAAACCCACTTTGTATCAACATAGTGTGCAGTCACTACTATATATCCATCTCCACTGGTTGATGTTGTCCAACAATCTGAAGTTAAACAGATTCTACTTGGAATCTTTTCTAACTCAGATTTCAAATTCTGCTTCTCCTTCTCCCACGTTTTCATCTCATCAGAAGCAACCGTATTTCTAGTATAATACTTGTAATCAGGATTCAAATAGCTAAGATAATCCCTAAGCTCCTCATATTCGACAGAACAAAAAGGAAGATCATGCCGAATGAAGACTCGGCTAAACTTCTCCCTAGCTACTTTATTATCCATCTTCGTTATTCTTCTTTCATCATCCAATCCATTTGAGCATTTCTCGTGATGTCGAATCAGATTTGATGTTTCACTAGTACGTAACAGCAAATATTCCTTTGAGCATCTATTACAATATGCTATTTTTTTACCATCCTCTAGATATTCTACTCTATAGAAATTCCACACATCTGATGTTGTCTTTCTTTTTCTTTTTATAGAAAGTTGAGATTGTGATGTACCTGATGATGATTGTTCGACACCATCACCACGAGGAAGTTCTTCATTATCCACCATGTGATCTTCCCGGTCATAAAGAAACAAGAGATACCAAAGTCAACAACATTATACTTGAATCAAGTAACTTGGTGCTTAATCAATAATACAACTTTTGTTTTCTGTATATGTAAATTTGTATTATATATATAAGAAAAAGGAGCGTCTTAGTGATTTGGTAAAGAAGGAATAAACAACAACACACTTTTACTTAAAGTATAAATCTACACATAAACAATAAGACATTAACCAGAAACTACAACTCCAATAATTAATGTGATATGATAATGGAAATGGCCGAAGAGCCTAAATTGACTAAAACTAAACATGTTCACCAAATTACATATTTCGAATGATGATAGGAAGCTTTTATAAATTCAATTACCAAATGAAAACTAAATGAATTAAAATATGGAGCTAAAGCTAAAGCTAATTAAGCTAAAGCTATGTAGTTGCTTTATACTACTTTGTCGTATAAATCCTTCTTAATCTAATTAAGCTAAAGCTACATCTACAAATCCTAATATACAAATACAAAAACCCAAATCTCTCAAATAAGAAGGAATCGTGTCTATGATACCATCATCATGAAACCCAAAACACACATTTCAAACCCAAAATCTTATTCATGTGATTCCCGTCGTTTTTACCTGATCGAATAAGAATGATGCTCTTCGGTGAGACGAGCAGGTTGGTTCTGATGTTGTTGAGTCGGAAGGAAGCCTTGCTATAGATCTGCTCACCGACGAAATAAAACTAGAAGACGATGACTCAAGTCCGGAAAGAGCATCCATTCGTCTCTTCGCCGGAAGAATTCGCCTGGAAATCGATTTGTTCCGATTGCATAAACGACGAAATCGATTTGTTTCGATCGGGATATGGATAATCGAAGATCTTAATTTTGAAATGAAAGAGAGAATTTGAGTCAATCGTAAATTCGTAACCTTTTTCCTTATAAATCTATTTAGTTATTATAAAAATAAATATTTTAAAATAATTAATGGATTGAAATGGGTTATCCATTAATCCAATTTAATTCAACCCATTTGAAACCAAACCATTTGACCTTATAAACCATTTGACCCACTAATCCATTAGGATCAAAATTCTCAATCCATTAGGGTTCATGGGTTGGATTGGATGGATCAAATCCATAAATTTTGACCCATTTTGACATCTCTAGTGACACCTAGCGATGCACTGTTAACTGTCTGAGCTTGACAAACTTCATTTGCCATATGTAGATCATGCTCTAGAGTCTAGAACTGACTAACACATGCTTGACCGACCACCGTAGCTCAAAAGGACCACATACAGTCACGTGAATACACTATTGTATATGTAAATATGCACCATGAACGTACATGTGTTCAAAATGAGACAGCCAGCTATGTAAGTAGTTTGAAACAATGTGTGTTTTGTGTTGTTCTCAGTTCTCACCTTTGTAGCTGTGGGAGTTTTGAGTTTCAATTTTAATTTTGTAGCCCTACCGTTTTCAGGCAACCTAGATTAATGATGGATTTTTTGCTGTCTCACCATTTAATATGCCATCAGCGGATCAGCCTAAAGGCTTCACGTTTTAATATTATTTCAAAGTTTGTTTAAACCTGATGCAAAAGATATAACATGAAATTACTCACTCAACCGATTCTAAATCCAAAGTTTTTGTTTGATATTTGAAGTGTTCCAAGAATACCAGTTTTTAAAATACAAAAATCGATTTCTTCCTTAGAAGTTTTAACTGACAAAAAGTTACCCAACTTTTTAAAATTTGTTTA